>CM056839.1:7343395-7943395 GCA_029853015.1 Chelidonichthys spinosus
TCCAGCTCCTCGGGTCGCTTTGTCTGCAGGGACATCAGGAGGTTTGTGTTAGGAACGAACTAGGGAGGGAGGAAGAGGAGTTGTGCGTCATATTGTGGGTCACCTGCAGGGCAGAGTGGAGCGCCTGCAGGTCCTGATTGGTGCCCAGAGCGGCCTGGAAGCCGTGCAGGATGAGGGTGATGGTGACGTCTCTGCTGGAGTGTTGGGTGCTACTCAGCTGTTTGGAGACGGACTGGACCTCATCCGGGCTCACTAACAGCACCGTCCTATAAACCATACACAACAATAATGTGAACGTCCTATGAGAGGTGACTCAACTGTTAACTCAATTTAAAGTTTAAAATGACAGTACGCCCCAAAATAAAATAAAAAACATACTTTTACATGGTGCTATTTATTATTTATTTTCCAGAGCTAAACAATCAAGACTCATAAATAGCATGGTAGGAGGTTAAATCTGTATTTCTTATTTTGGGGTGAACTCTCCCTTTAACATGATAAAAGTCATATTTAGCATGTTTAATAGCTGTGAACTTACATGGTTTTGGAGCAGTGAATCTCAGGGGAAACACCCTGCTCTGTTCGAACCTGTCTTTGAAAGGAAATACCTAAAACAAAAGTAGAGTTCAGTGTATCTCGGCGGGCGAACACTCATACATGAAGAAGATGGACGGATGGTGAGTCAGTGCTACCTGGTGCTCGGAGCTCCTTCTGGATGACACCCAGCAGGCGTTTGCAGGCGGAGCTGCAGGGCTCGGGCCACGGCAGGAAACGGTGGAACAGCAGGTAGGCCTCCTGCAGCACGCTGCAGTCCGGAGCCACATGAGGAGTCTGAGGAGAGACGAGGTACCCGGTCACATAAGAAAGAGAAGATGAAGAGCCTGTGCTTGTTCCCTCGCTGATTCTACACCCGCTCACTTTCAGGAGGGTTGAGGAGAACAGCAGCGTGATGGGCACCACCAGTTCATACCGACACTGCTCCAGCACCTGGAGGAGAGAGAGAAATCGTTAAACAAACGGCATCAATTCCTCATATCGCCCTGAATCGTGATTGTTTTTTTTTGCCTCTCAACCTCTTTTGTTTTCCTCAGTATTTTCTGCAGAAGGATGAGGAAGTTGTGGGGATTTCTCTTCACGAGTTCCTCCAAACACCAGCGGTTGATGCACCGCCCAGCTGCTCGGACAGACAGAAACACACAGGGCTTATTTCTCCTTTTAGGTTTCATCCTGATAGCAGGCGGTACATTTAGACACGCATGTCAACAACTAGTATTCACAAAGAAAGCAAAATGATTACACCACGTTGTTGCCAAAGGTCCAAATTAAGTTTCAGTACATCTTTCCAAAATGGAAATTGCATCAACCCATATGACCTTCTTCCATTCTGTGAGTCACTACTTTCAATTCCCATTTGTCTCTCTAAGATGGACAATATGTCCCCAAGGGTTTCGCTGGGCTTTGAGGATTTAACAAGAGACACTTTTTTTTTTTTCGCTTCAATGACATTCTTTCACACTAGTGGAGAGAAAACATCCACAATATACATTTAGGTCTTAACTTAACATTTCTGTATAAAATGATTGTCTTAAAAGTAAGTAATCAAGTTTCATAGTGATATCTATTAGTAAAATATCTTTACAATACATATCTTTAAAAGGCGTTTTCTCAAAAGGATTTACTTTATTCCTTTACTTTTAAAGAGGAGTATGTTCATATATTTTTCATCTGCCTGATTTAAATAAACAGCTTATTCCTAAAACATGGCAATAATAATTCGTTTTTTAAAGGCGGTTGGCAGTATTTTCTGATTAAAAGAGTGATTAAAAGAGAAATCCCAAACGTTTGAATCTAATATATCAACAAAAGGAAACCTGGCTTCATCCAGTCAGATTCATAGTATGGATATTTAATAAGGATGCATATTTAAACATTTTCAGAAAAGTTATAATCCAACACAATAATTGTCTTAATGCAGGTACTGGGGAGGTTGCATTGTGACATCTATTAAAAACTTGCTCAACATGTACAAAGTGTTGCCACATGTGAATTTGCGTGGCGTTGCCGGTAAAAGGAGGGCTGGGATCGGGTCTCACCGTTCCAGAGCTGTTTGTCGGGACTGTCGAGGCCCAGGCCAGAGAGGCAGCGCTCCAGGACGTGCTGGATACGGTCCTCTGTGCACGAGCTCTGCTCGGTGTTCTGCATCATCTTCTGCAGAGGCATCACAACACACAGATGAACCAACAGGAAGTCCCAAAATAAAAACAAGAATTACACCTTATTGTTGTGTTGGTTAAGTATTCTATACCTCTTCAGTAGTCCAAACTTCCTGTTATGGCAAACACCTCATAAGTATTATTGTTCCTCTCAAGAGACAAATCAAGCCAGAGTAACAAGGAGCAGAGACGCTAGTGTCCACGGACGTCAACACAGCCTGCCACTTCCTACTCCGACCTGTGAGTCACCGGCCGAGCAGACCGGAGATGAGCTGGTCGAAAAAAGAAGCGGCCGCAACTTCTCCTCCTTCTCTATTTCTACTTCATTCTTAAAATCAGTTGCTGTCACCACATGTCGTATGACTCACAGTGGGATAAGCACGAATCTTACAAAAGGACAACTTTCCATTTGAGTGTCAATGGAGCAAAAAGACTCATTCGGTGCAACAGTTGTGAACAAAAACACATTTTGGGGGAATTTGCTAACTACAGATCCCATGACAGCTGTGGTTAGGGAACGCACGCATTTGTCAACAAACAAGTAAAACCACTCTGACCACAGGAAGAAATGGAAGAATGTCAGAAACAATCACATTTAACGGGGGAATTAAAGACTTGTTCCGAAGCTGGGCCAATTTCGATGCCAACTGTGATTTGTTTCAAGAGAAAAATTCAGAGACGTCCCTCTTGATGAGAACAAATATTTTCCTCCTGAGTATATTTGGCTTCCAGGATGTCAATGTACATGCGGAAGCTGCAATTGTGCCCAGCTGTGTGCAGAAGTGTCATCGTAACCACTGCTGAATGAGGTCTTTAGAGGCAGGACTGGAAAACGGGGGTCACCTGGGCCCGTCAAAACAGGAAGAGGCCTCCCGGGAAGCACTGATGCAACGTTCACGTCCAGTTGACACATGTTCAGTGAAGAGTGTGCATATTGTAGAGCACTATATTGTAGAGCAGAGGTGCCTCTCGACTGATTTTAAACTGGATCTCAAAGTGTTCAGCGGTTCCAGCTGACTCATGTGGGTAGTTTTCTTATTCCAATGATAATTTGTATTGTTATATAATTATATTATTAACTTCCCTTGTTGAATGTGAATAAATAAGATAAAGTTCCTGCACTGCAAAGCACAGAGCGACTGCATGCACATGCAGCATGCTGAAGCATGAAGCAGCAGCTCTGCTCTGAAGCACCTGACACATCCAGCTTCTGCAAGCCAAACCAATCGATTGTCTCCAGAGGAAGCAGGTGCTACTCCATTGTATGTTGGCAGGCTATATTGTTCAGCGCTGCCATGCAAAAAAACCCCCACAGATCTCTGCTCTGACGTCCTTAAACATCAAGGTTATTGAAATGTGCACAAACTGGAGGCAGGAGGGAAGATGAGAGAGGGGAATAAGCATCATTATCCAACTTGTCTTTTAATAAAGAAGATAATTCTTAACGCTCGTGCTGTGTTCGTTAGGGCACTGCCTTCAGCAGCTTTTAAAAGAAGGGGAACAGGAAATCTGCAGCTTGTATAACTTTGCAGTTAGACCTGATGGAAGTTGAGCAACAGAGGCTTGTTCCTACTACAGAGAGCGTATATGCAATGGTAAACATGGCTCCTCTCGGCACATATGATACAGATACATACGTACTGTAAACTTGCTGAAGCATAAAAAAAGAAGACACACATCTTACCTATCTGCTGCAGTTGTTATCAGTGTCCTAAATCATCCCAGATCGACCTCAGCGGAGACACACCAGCAGCGGAGGGAAACAATACAGAGACCACATCCTCCTGTGCTGGTGCTTTTCAAAAATAGACCCTCCAACTGCACAGTCACAGTGCATGTGCTGCAAAACAGGAACTGAATGGGCTTTCAGGCTGTGGTGGTTTACATACTGTAAGCCAATCTACTCATATTGTAGGAGGAGTCATGTTACGGGATCTCATTTCACAGTTTGAGAGCAAAAATTAAAAAATGCGTCGTCACTGTTCAACCTTTTAAATAGAGAGTTAACGTGATGGTGCAAAACCTGTTCTTTTTGTGTGAGAATAACTTTAAATAACTCTAAAAAACAATTATGAAATTGTGTCAATTCAATGTTTGCTTGATATTCGGTGACTTTTCCAATTGAATGGAGGCAAATAGGTTCACAAAGTAATCATGGTCCAGTTCCACACTTGAACAACTGGGTGGACTTAGTGCTGCTAATTGAGATTTTATCGTGATTTGCCTATTTTGGGATCGATAATCCCATAATATGTGTTGTGGATGTATAAAAGGGTGGGTATTTTGTATTTAATTGGTTATTTCAGAAACATTTAGGACCTAAAGCATAAACCTGGGTAACAATTTGGATTCAAATCATTTTCTGAAGGTTTTAAATTCCTGGGGTCAAATTGACCCGAAGGATAACAGATGTTGAAAAAAAAAATTCAGGTAAACACGGGGGTTAAGGGTTAACAGTGTAGCTGCTTCTCTAGTTCAAATAGACACTTTGCCTCTGAACATACAACAATTTGATTGTGCAACAAATTTACTTCCACTTGCAAATTCTGCAGAAATGTGCGTATATAAATTACTGCTAACGTGACAATACAAAAAAACTGTCAAGCAGACGTCATGCATTCAAGGCAAAGTATTTTTTTTTTTTTTATTCATATCACAAAGATCTGGTTGCATCATCTCTTCATACGCCTAATTGGGACTGTAGTGTATTTAATTTTAAACATGTAGTGCCACTGATTTGCCGGCAGGTGTCGCCGCTCCCTCTCCCCGCGCAGACACTCAACAGGCTCCGACTCTGAATGAGTCCCCCGGTTCCCTTTTATAACGGAGGGGGAATGGGACAGACAGATAGAGGTGGGCAGAGGTGTGACTGAGAGGACAGGCGGAGGCAGAGGGACAACCGGAGCCAGCTGGGCTTTTGCCATATCTTATTTATATTTAGGATTTTCAAAGAGGCGGGGGAGGGAGGCTGAAGTAGTAGTTTTTCGTGCGTAAAACGGGATAGCCTGCTCTCCAAATTCTCAGGAGTTGCGCTTCACTTTCAGACTGAGCGCTTTATTTGGAGGTAGTGTCCTTTGCCTTGTGAGAACACACTGCGTTCACATTTCAGAGTTCCCCCACATCAGCTGCTGTGGTTGGAGTCTAATTCCAGTGTTGTTAATTCTGATGATTTTGTCTCCGTTTCAGGCCCCAGAGTCCCTGCGGCGCACGGATTACAATGCAAAGGATTGCGGAGGTTTGGGTCACCCTGGTGACAGTAACTGCGCTCACCGAGGGGGTCTTTGGGGGATACGGGCTGAGCATGTTCGCCGCGCAGTCGTCCCCTCCGGACCCGTGCTACGACGAGAACGGGAACCCGCGCAGATGCATCCCCGACTTCGTCAACTCCGCGTTTGGGAAGGACGTGCGCGTGTCCAGCACCTGCGGGAGCCCCGCGGCCAGGTACTGCGCGGTGACCGAGAAGGGCGAGGAGAGGACGCGGGACTGTCACACGTGCGACGCCGGCGACCCCAAGAAGTCCCATCCGCCCGCGTACTTAACGGACCTCAACAACCCGCACAACCTCACCTGCTGGCAGTCGGAGAACTACGTGCAGTACCCGCAGAACGTCACGCTCACCCTGTCGCTCGGGAAAAAGTTCGAGGTCACCTACGTGAGCCTGCAGTTCTGCTCACCTAGACCCGAGTCGATGGCGATCTACAAGTCCATGGACTACGGCAAGTCGTGGGTGCCGTTCCAGTATTATTCCACTCAGTGCAAGAAGATGTACAACAGGCAGAACAAAGCGGCGATCACCAAGCAGAACGAGCAGGAAGCCATCTGCACGGACTCGCACACGGACATGCACCCGCTGACAGGTGGGCTGATCGCCTTCAGCACGCTGGACGGCAGACCGTCGGCGCACGACTTCGACAACTCGCCGGTGCTGCAGGACTGGGTGACGGCCACCGACATCAAGGTGATCTTCAGCCGGCTGCACACTTTCGGGGACGAGAACGAGGACGACTCGGAGCTGGCGCGCGACTCCTACTTTTACGCCGTGTCGGACCTGCAGGTCGGGGGACGGTGCAAGTGCAACGGGCACGCTTCCAAGTGCGTCAAGGACCGAGACGGGAATCTGGTGTGCGAGTGCAAGCACAACACGGCGGGACCGGAGTGCGACAGGTGCAAACCGTTCCACTACGACCGGCCATGGCAGCGCGCCACGGCCCGAGAAGCCAACGAGTGTGTCGGTAAGGCTTCCCCCTCTTGTGTCCTTCACCGTGGAAAAGAAATCTGTTACTGGTTCCTCGTAGATTTACATTCACATATATATAAATATAAAAAAGAAAAAGGGTTACAAATAAGCACAATCACTCTGTTTTGCCGTTACGCACAAAATACTGTTTATTCGTTAAGGGGAATTATAAATGCACGTTTTCTTACTGAATGAATTGCACATGCAGCGTCGTTTATTCTGTATTAAATGTGTGCGATTTATTGTGATTGTGGATAAATAAATCAGAGTTGAGGCAAAGACAGAGACGAAGGCCTCCAGCTGAAATCTAACGCCCCAAACGGCGAAGAACCATCCTGAATATTACAATTAAAAGACGGTCTGAATTACATATTATAACTTAATTAAATTCATGAACTCGAAACCAATCTTGTTGGTATTATAACAAGTTTTAATAGGTTAAAAAATAACCTCCGAAAGAATGTGGCATATATATTATACATACATAAATATAAATATATCCCTTAATGTAAATAGATTCAATATTATTTAGGCATTTATAAACTGTAAATTGTTGAAATAAATTGTTGAATTCAGTGATTCTATTTTGTAAGAGAAACTGATATTAAATTTATCAAAATCAGATCGGCCGTTTTAAAGAGAATTATTATTAGAGACAAAAGACACATTCCCTCCAATTGAAGTGCTGTTTCCTAATTTTTAGAAGCTATACGTTTTGTTCAAAGCCTTAAAAAATCTAGCACTGTTTTTTTGCCACTGATTTTGATCGACATTCAGAGGAAAAGAAAGGCAGGGAAGTGATTTCAGCGAACAAAGTGCGCCTGTCCGAATGCGTAATGGCGTTTTGACCCTTGTTTCCGACTGTAGTGGCGCTTTAATAGGAAGGAAACATTGCAGTTGCGGAGATAGACTGCAGGGGCGTGTTGTGTTTCCATAAGCAGGTGCTATTACAGATTGGATGGGCGATTAAGGCGGTTTTATTGACATTTTTGGCACGTAGAGTATAAACTGCCACTTTAGAGCCAGTAAACTATTCAGAGAGGAGGACAAAGCTCGAGGTAATTTGAAGCCTGATCTGAGTTTTTTTTTATTGTAGCAGCACTACCGAGCGGGTGTGTTTGCTGTGATGCTTATATCAACAGCTCCAGCCCCCTGAGCTACAGGAACCAAAACGTGGAAAAGCAACAAGCTCCGACAGTGCCATGGTTTGCTTAACCAAACGGAACAAGCAAACAAGTTGTTCCCCTCGGCCTCCACCTTTTGCCTCGGCACAGCGAGCGCCTCGGTGTGTTTTACTAAAACAAAAGCTTGTCACTCGTGGCATCCATCTCGCTGTCAGTGGGAGGCCCCCCCCTTTCACCATCTTGCTTTGAGTCATCAGATAAAACCTCAGAGAAGCCAGACTGAGCATGTCCAAAGAGGAAACAGAAAGGCTGGCCTGACACCTAGAAGCATGAAAGCGGCTGACCCGGGGCCAGGGGAGGGGTTGTTTCCATGCATGCGGTCGGGCTGTGGGGATGCAGGGTGGCTGGTGTTGATGATCCGTCTGAGTTCCTCCTCCCCGCCGTAGGACGGTCGTATTGAGAGAATGGGAAACGAGAGGTGTGGTTGTTAGAGAGTGGCTGGTTTCACTCGCTGGCTGCAGGAGTCAAGGAAGTGAAGCCGAGTCCATTTCCCACGACTCGGCAGGCAGGGTTGCCATCATTTAGTCAGGAGGCATTTGTGTTGGCAGCAGCTTCCACGCTCCTATCAGCCGGAGGTGCAGGACTTAGAAAAGGTCTGAATAAAATCACGGCACGGGCCTCCCAGTGGATTCTGGGGCCCCGTCCACCAGGGGCAGAAGGTGGGATGGATGGATGGATGGATGCAGACCCTGGACCAGAACCGTATGAGTGGAAAAGCAATCAAATGACTACAAAGATGCAAAAATAACTAAAAAGGGCTGCAAAAAGACACAAAGATGCAATCTGACCACAATCAGCCATGCAAAACGACTAAAAAGACATGCTGCATGCATATGCTGAAACTCTGCTCCTACGAGTTCTCTGCGGACCAGCTCAGGAACCTCTCGTGCACGCCAAGCATACTGCGGCGTAGGAGCGTAGCATTTCATTTCCTTTTGATTTGGACCCGTGGTTTTCAAATTCTTTGTCGGCGGTCTTTGATTTATTAAATACTCGTGATTCAATAGTTCCATTTGAGTTTGGCTCAACGCAACTCTGGCTAGAAAAACAAATATGGAAGAGTTGGTTGACGAGGAGCTCCCGTAGAAAAGCAGAGAATTAATAGGGTTGCATTTTTCCAGGAACCATCTGTGTGTGGCTCCGTGGACGCTCTGCGCAGGATTTCCCGCAGAAGAGTAAATCAGGCATGAAAAGGGATGCAAAGCAACCACAAAGAGACAAGGATATATAGATGCCGAATGATTACAAAGAGATGCAAAATGACTACAAAATAGATGGAAAGTGTGTCCAGGGGCCGAACTATATTTGGAGTTATTATTTCATATTCATTTTTTTAATTTTGCATGAATTTATTAATGGAACTGTCCAATCTATGAAGCCCTCTCATAGGTTTCCAACCCTGCCTCCTCATCCAACTTGCAAACGGAGCTCTTTACACTTGTTTAATGCCTGTTAATAGTTAATAATAATGATGTTTGACCGCGAGCCATAATCATTTATGTAAAGGAATGAATAAGGTTGAGAAACACACACACACACACGGTGATACGTCATGCTCCTCTGTCCCAGGCAGCTGCTTCATATTCTCTTCATGTTCAGCGTAGCACTGACCCCTGACAGTCAGGCCCCCGCTCCTCTCCGGCCTGACTGATGGGCTGTGAAGGGAACTGTGGGAAACTTCTACTTGCCAAGTGGGTTTTCAGGCGAGTTGAAAATGGTAGCCTTAGTCACTCACACGTGTAATTTTGCATATTTCTTCAATTTCAACTTTGTTTTCGCTGTCAACGTGCCATGCGATGTCCTGTTTTATGATGGCTGAGAATCAGCTGGAGGTTCGGCCGTGTTTCCTTCCCACTTTTGATTCGCTTTGAGAGAAAACGTTTGCCTTCGCGTGTCTGAAGCAGACGCTCATCTGGCTTTAGATGCATTTGACATGAGAGAGAGAGAGATGTGTAATTTGGTCTTGTGGGATCGACATTTGTGAATCTTTGACCACAGGGTCAGTTGCTATCTGCAGAGAGCATTTTAGCTCCGCTCCGCTCAAAGTATTTATTTTATCGACACCCACAAGGCAGCTGAATGAGGATATGATTGTATCACTTTGCCTACTGGCTCTGCTCCCAGACTGTGCAGCACGTACTGCTGCTCTGCAACAGCTCTGAAAATAGAGTGCAGAATAAAAATGCACACTCAATTATATATCAAAGCACCAGCAGGTTCGATGATCAGTTTGCTATTTGTGCATATCCAAAAAGCTGTTGAGAACCAAGTTTTTAGACCAAAAAACAAAATAAACGTATTAGAAATGATAATGTTCCTTTAGCATGCATCTCTGCAAACAATTGATAGTAGGATAATGTATAGTGTATAGTGTAAAAAGGTAAGAGGCCAAAGAGTGCTCCTAAAGCCAGAATAATGTCCCACAAGTCTAAATCACTAATTAATGAATTACATTGTACTTGTCATACTCTGAAATATTAGCGTGCATTCGAACGTAGTCAGTGTTTAGGTCGGTTCTATTTTACCCATTTATCCATTAGTTTAACCTACTAGGCCTACTTTACCTATTTAAACCTTTACTTTAAGCTACTTCAACAGCCACCCATCTATGGGGCTGTAGCTCTGTGGGTGGAGCGGGTCGTTGGCAGTCCGGTCCCCATGCATCCATGCGTGAGAACCAGAACCCAAAGTTGCTCGCCAGACGGGCTAAATGCAAATGGGCAAATAAAAATTGTGATTTCAACATTTTTCAAACCGTTGTTGGAGCTTCTCAACAATCTTCCCCTCGGTTGGGAATCACTGGTCTAGACACATCAAATAAGAGCCCTTTGAGAAAACAGCATTTTTGCCTTTGAACTGCAACCCACTAGCACGACAGCAGCTCCGAGAGAGACGGGCAGAGAGAGGAAACATTGGTGGAGGCAGGAGGAGACCAGACCCTCCACCACATTTACCACCGCCTGTTTTACACAACCGCTCCACATCTAACATCGCATTTCCTGTTTAGTTTACGATCCAGCCCCGATGACTTTAGGGACGCAAACTGACGGGAGCTGGACCGGTCGCCGCCGTGTCCGTGTGGCTCGCCTGGGACCGGTGACACCGTTTTTTGCTGACTTTGAACACGTTGCAGGGTTGCCAGGTTGGGCCGGGCCTGCCCACCATCTGGGTCTCATTTCAGCTCCATGTGACGGGAGAGAAGAATTTGTGTAAAGCATGATGTCATAGATGTCCTCTGGTATTTTGGTTTGCTCCGTTCTCCCTCATCTCTCTCCTCCTGTTACTCCCTCTCCCCCTGTCACTCTCCGGCCCTCATTGTGTGCCAACGCCAGGGGACAGGCAGCCATTTCCATTTCATTTGTAAGCCGAGACGTATTTGCGGGTTTCGATTTTTTCACATGAAGTTAGTCAACAATAGCCAGAGGACACGGCTATTTCTGTGGCTGCTTTTGTTTTGTCGACTTCTGTTTTGATGGGTTTCATGTTTAAATTCATTAGCTGAACATACTGCACACAGCGGTAATGGAAACAGGCTGCGTGTGCAGAGTCGGCTCGCGAGCATAGGTACGTCCAATAGAGTTAAAGCAAAGCGGACACTTACTGGCAAGGAGGTATATCCTCTGTCATAGCGAAGCACCCACGAGCAAGGCACCGAGTCCTCATCAACTCCTCGGGCTCTGACCTTTGACCCCGCTCTGGAAGGCAAAGACAAATGACTCTTTTAGGGGTGAGTTCAAGCATGAGAATCATAAATTCACCGACATCCAGGAGTATTTATGGGAAAACAAATAAATATCATCTCGTTGTTGCTGCAGGTCGTTTGTGCGGTTCTTAATTAGTGATTACAGTCATTTCCCCCGGAGGTCCCATAACAACCGTAACAACATTACAACCTTCAGAAGCTCTGTGCAATTAGATTAAATACAACCTGAAGACAACGCTCAACTTCCATTTAATCAAGATGACGTGGAAATAGTAGTCGAAATAACAACAATAATAAAATACGTGTGAACTTATTAGAACCCAATCTGGAGTGTTTTAGTGTGAACAGGTGCAGGTTAGGGATCAGAGCTCCAGGATGGATGGACGAGTCTCGGTCATGGAGAACACGTCTGAGCGAGAGCACAGCCTGGTCACATGGTTTAACCGGCGGGGACTCTGAGAAAGTAACTGCAGGCGGGAGTGACCTTTCTGGTAAAAATGTAATAAATCAATCGGTTTCAAACAGGGATTGAGGGAAACTCTGTTGTTTCTAACAATTCTGCAAATCAGTCACAGTCTGCGTGTGACGTGTTCACACATGTTCACAGAGATGAACGGGAATGTGGGATTTCTGTTTGTTTAGCTTGACTCTTTAAAACACCGCGGTGGTCGTCAGCTACACACATTACACACCACATTTCAGAGGCATTCAATTGTGTAGATTTGAAGATATCTTTCATAAATACATTTCATTTATTAAGCATTTTCATGTGTAAGGTATATAGTTCATGCTGGTCGGGGAGAGGGGGGTTGGTTGGGACACTTTTAGTGAGAAAGTAACTCACTTTTTTTATTTTATACCTTTCCCTCGTGTTCTTTTCAGTTTTGAAATCTCTCTTTTTTCAGCTCTTGTTATTTTTCTTCCCCCATACTGTTTCTAGTTATGTCAGATTGCAAAAGCAATGTTGGAAAGCTTATTTTCTGGCCCATCAGTCGATGCGTTAGCTGTCTGAATTTCTTCTTCTTCTTCTTTTTCTTTTTTGGTAGCAAGCGCATGAATCCAGAGAGTGTTTGCTCTCCCTGGGATGGTTGGGGACAGTATTGTTTATACCTTCCAAATAAACAAAAACAGGACAAAGGCTTTTCCTAATTGAATAAAACCCACTCTGAAGTCACTGAGTGAGTGTTTACTCAGGCGGCAGCCAGTCACAAAGCCTTTATCCTGAATCCCATGTTTTCTTTTTCTTAAAGAAATGTGCAAACTTAGACTGGATGGTTTTTTGTTTTTGTTTAGGTGTCCCAACCGTCTTAGAGTTTTAGGAAAATACATTACATTTGAGTTGGGCTCTGAATGACTTGATAAACTGTTAGGAGGCACGTCTATGTTCAGGTAGACTGGAAGGTTCTCTGGTGACCCTGCTCTCCGCTATAGGGCAGTTTCACCAACAGATCTGGATTTTTGATGTTTTGAAGGAAGGCTGACTGATATTTTAATCCCAAATATATCAACATTTCACCTGACTTTCCTGTTTTTCTTTACTGTTTGTGATTTCTCATTATAGATAGAATTGTCCCATATTTTTTTCGATAACATGGCTTGGCAGGGAATCGGGACCCGATTGTGAAAATGCTTCAGAAACAGTCTTTTTACTGTCGCCTGCAGACTTTCTTGCAACATAAGCCCGTGTGACTTTGGTAAAAGCTTTGTCTGTATACAACCAGACCATAAAACAAAGACATGTATTTTGGGGGATCGAGGAAAAAAAAAAAAAACCCTTCTCTGCTACAATCCAGTGTCCTCTGGGTAAAGGCTGCATGTTTTGAGGATTTTGTTTTGTTGAGCTCATAATTCAAGACAGACATGATGGTTTGAGCCAGAAAGGTTTCACTCAGGCTTTTAAGAGCACACTAAAAAGAAAATCTGCTGTGTTGTGGACGGCGGTTTGGAGAGGTGACTCAATGTTTTGAGAGGAGTATGTTAGCTTTGATTTAATGTTCGTATCCTTCATGCATGGGATGTCGGATCTCGTGGCACGAATGCCGACCTGTACGGAACACGTGCAGAATAGAGGTTTATTCTACGTTGGCGGATTATTATATTAAACAATTGACTGAAAGGTGATAACTTGGGTTATGTGGGTGCTGATGCCCCATTTTATATTCATATGAACACAGGCGGCAGAACTTTGCATGATGCAGATTTGCCAAAATGAGAAAACTCCTTTTATTGAGGTGTAGATGGTTTTAGATTTTTACCAGATGTGTTTGAGAAAGTTTGACTGATCTTCACCAAAGATGTTGAAGAATGAGTCGACAGTAGAAGAGCTGAAGTTTGGAACTTTTCAAAAAGATCATGTCAACTGGAGACCATTTCTGATTTTCACTAGCTTTCTAATTAAAAAATGTTATGAGCCACGATGGCCATTTAAAATGAAAATAATTAAAAAAAAGGAAATAGTTCGATGCTGGTTCTGACTGTAAAAAAAAAAACATCCATTTACTGTTACACAGACTGTTTTTCTTTCTTTTTGTGGCACTTCTGTCAGCATTTCTGACAGTATGAAAGAAATGTGGGGAGAGAGGGGAATGACACTTTTATAATTTTGTTGGGTTCAAATACAGATTGTGCTTTGTTTAGTAATTGATTTATTTTGGTACATTGTTCAAATGTTATGCTGCTTTGTGTTTCTGTGAGCAGGAAACGCTGAAAATTCCACTGGTATAAATCTGAAAAAATGTAGGAAAACAGATGTTTTTGTGACATGAATCTACAGAATGCTCGACACCCCTCGTCTTTATTACTGATGCACTTATTCAGTGAGTTACTCTCCTGAAAGGCAGCGACAGTTCAAACCGTTACATTTAGTCGAGGTGAAATATGTGGAAATATATGGTGCTCGTGTTTCGGGCTCATGTGTGGGTGCTCGACTTGTCGTCTGCCCACATGGAGCTGCCTGCCGGGGGGCTTCCAGGGTGGCATCAGGACCACCTAGTGCGTGCGCATCGAGCCCCCTTTGAGACGCTGAAGCGGGGCAGGCTGGGAATGATTAATGGGCCAGCGGAGTGACACGCTTCGCAGCTCAGCTTCAGCCCCACGGCCAGCTCCCCCGCTGCGCTGCCACCCGACACAGCCGGCTCAGTGACGGGGCCGCTTGTACGCCCGCACACAACACGCTTCCTCGGTGTCACTTACCCGACTCACCCCCCCTGTGCCGTTTCCCCCCTCTCCCCCCCAAAAAAAGCATGAAGGAACTCTGCAGTGGAGGCATAAGCTCCTTTGGCTGGTCCCGTCCTCCCTGCTGCGCTGTCGACACAGGGCTCCTTTTAGTGCAAGACAAAGACTCCGACTGACAACTGGATTATTATAGTTGAATAAAGTCTTGATCCTTATTAGAATCACACTTACAGTAAGACTGCTGGGGATTTATTTCTTTAAATCATTTTGTAAATGAAATACTCCCGCCAGCATCAGGAATGCTAATGACCCTGCTCCTCTTTTTCATTAACGGCCACTTATCTCCAGAACACTGGAAAACAAACACAGCCCACCTTGCAGAGGAAATGGAGCTGTTGCTTCCCGTTCCATATTTATTTTCCCATCTAACGTGTGCGTGAGCCTGTCCAAGATCATGGACGTCTACATCCTCCGTCTCTCACGTACCCCAGTGACCAATTCTTCTCCGAGAGGGAATGAGGAACCACGTATCGGGTTTGAGGCGATATCCAGCGGGATAGATAGATGACTGTAAATATCCCACATCTGCTCCAAAGGTGATCCGTCAACTGCAAACCTCCCTGTTTGTGACTGAGGCTGATCTCTTGGTCCGACAGAGGGGAACAGGCTGAGAATTACATCTTCCATAAGTCTTCCCACCCACATCACGTCCAGGTCACCACGGCTACCGTGGCGCGGTAGAAGGCCCTTCCTTCCTGTGCTGATGGGCCGAGGCGTACAGAAGGCGGCCTCCTCCCTTCTCGGCTTGCAGGAGAACATGGGAGCGTGGAGTAAACTCAGCATACGTGTGTGCCATGGGCTTTATTTACACAGATAGTGAGTGAAGATTTCTCAGGATGGCGAGTCAGAGATAACGCCGTGTAAGGCTGACCTCATGTAAAGATTACACTGCTGATGTGCAACAACCGTGGCGTACCTGGACTCTGTTATGGTTGTTTTTTATGTTCGGCAGTGACAGATGTGAAAATACACCTAAACAGAAGCTGTCGAATATAGAGGCCGCAGTGTTTGGGTGGGATTTCAATTGATTTATGCAAATGAGATTCTACAAAAGTTTTAAAGTTAGCTCACGATGTACGGTGGTGTAGTGGGTAGCACGGTCACCTCACAGCGGGTTCGATTCCCAGGTCGGGTTCCTTCTGTGTGGAGTTTGCATGTTCTCTCCGTGTAAGTGTGGGTTCTCTCCGGGTTCTCCTTCTTCCTCCCACAGTCCAAAGACATGCAGGATGGGGATAGGTTAATAGATGACTCTAAGGTGTGAATGTGAGAGTTAATGGTTGTTCTCTACATGTCGGCCCTGTTATAGACTGGTGACCCGTCCAGGGTGAACCCTGCCTTCGCCCAATGTCAGCTGGGATCCTGAAGGATAAGCGGATTGATGGATTCTTAGGATTTCAGTCGTGGTTTGGCATCATTCATTTGGTTCCAACACTCTCCAGCAAACAAAGCGACTTTGTTGGAAATACAGCAGAACAGCAACTGCTGCATCTGTAGTTTTCCACCGAGCAGCAGTAGCAGTAGCAGGAGCTGCTTTCATTGCTGAGAAGTTGCAGCCCGTCTCCTGCAACTCTTCATCCGACAGCTCATTGTAACTGCTCCTTCTTGTTCCATTACTCCCCTGCAACATTTAAATCCGCCAGCTAAAACTGCCAAAAGTTACCAATATTTGTTTTGTAGACGCTAACCGCAGTGACAAATACACCGCATTTCCTGCGAGTGCTTGACAATAAAAGCTTTCCAGTGTTCTGCCAGCCGAACGCTTTAATGTAAAGCAGCAGATGTAGGAAACGCTTGGTTTGCGTCAGCAGTCGCTAAATCCGCTGCACAAACGGCGAGGTCGCTATCAATGAGGAATTACAAGCAGCAACGTTGGTTTTGCATCATTTCCTGTGAAGCCCTCCTGCAAGTGAAGACATTTTTAATACGGTGCATGAATGGCCGACTCCACCACGAACAATAAAAACTACCATAAAGACGTCAACAGAATATAATGACATTAAAGGGCTGTTGTGGAAAAATAGCAATTATAAACAGTATCAAAAAAGGTTTTATGTTTTCTTTTATATAATTGGAACTTTAAGAAATGCAGCTCAGAGTTTGAGATATTCTGAATGTTTCCCTAAATGCTGCATCCAATAATTCCCATAACCAGGATTGGGCAGCTCCCTTGAGCTTGATGTTTAAAATTAGTGGCGTGCCCCTTTAAACAGTGCACATTAGAAAAGTCAATGCCATTTATATCAAAGTGAAATGAATTAGTGTTTTATTGTGTGTGTCCATACGCAATAGTCAAACGCAGGACGCGTGACGTCAGAAAATTAAGTCAAACACGTCACGATTCAACTATTTTGGTGCTTGATACAAAAGAAACTAATTTTCCATGACTAATGTAATATTTCTGCGCTGCGCTGTGACCGGCCATTAGGTCAGCGTGGAAAGGCGGCTCGCTGATCCGACCGTGAACTTCACGGCACCCCTCGCCATGACCTCGCCGCTTCCTGGGGCCGGTGACTTGTGGGAGGGGGAGGGGCCTGAAGCGTCTCGTTAACCACGCTTTGTGGGTGTGACTTTTAAGCTTTCCTTTCGATACAACCAGTGAGTTATAAATGCATTTTAGCACATTGTTCATAGATTTAGCCCCTTAATTTAGCGTGCATCAAATCGATGCATTCAACTTAAAAACATACTATTTTTTTTAACATATAAGCCAGCAGAGGCCCTCGCACTGGATGTCTGAGGCCTATAGCATTTGTTTTTCTCATCACAACCGTAGTTTAAGGTTGCTGCATACAAAGCCAGCGGTTGGTATGTTTCAGGAAGCCTTTTCCTCCTCAGCTCAATACCATGTCCTGGAAGTCACCTAGCAACCAGAACAAACTTTGGGATGGCTGTGGGATGCAGTAGTAAGAAAACCCTTTACAATGACCGCTCAATGTTCCCATAAAAACATTCATTAAGCTTTAATTCCCAAACATTTCCCTTCCTATAATGAGAAAATGTGACCACAGTGAGGTGAGCTGTTGTCACATTAAGAGTTCGCTTGACTATGAAACACATATTAGTGCAGCTAACGTCTTCATGAACAGGATAAAAAAACAGCCGCACTCAAAATGACCCTCTGATCATTGAGAGGGTTAAAAGTTTTGATGCAACCTTAAAACACGCGGGAGTGATCTGTTTTTGACACAGGGATGTGGCCTGTTATAAATCAGCCCTTGGAGAAAAGGGAAGAAAAGCACAATAAACATGCCACAAGAGCGATGGATCGTCATCTCAGCGTTATGATTTACAACCTCGTGGCTTCCTGCCTCCATCTCCCTTATTCCCTCCACACGGTGGGGAACACGCGTGCCAGAGTGTTAAAATAACCTCCCTGCTCCGTGGGGAGGATTTGGACCTGGGCCCAATGCTGGCTAGCACAGTCCCTCAGCAACCTGGCCCCGTTTAGACGGCTCATACAGGTTTAGTCTGGGGGACGGCCCCTCTGACCACCAGCTCAATTATGCATTCAGGTTTACAAGAACCCAACTGGAGAAAACTACTCAGGTTAGCCTCAAGTTGCTGAGTGATTTTCAGATGTCTCCCAGTTGTATCAACACTTCAACCAAAATCCCAAACATCCAAATCACCCAGAAGACACAAGGAGTGAGGAATTTACAGTAATTTAGAGGATTGGGTTCAAAAGGTAGGTTACAAAAAATATATATACGGCGCCACTGCTCACGAATGTTATGCCTTCATCCGTCAACCAACTAAACATGAGAGAAGATAAGAATAGGAGATGGAAAATGTTCAGTGATTCCCAAACAGCTCCACTGTTACCCAGGGTTACTTCTGCAGTTACACCACAGGCTTCAGACTAAAACACTCTTATACCCCTCTAACGTTAGTTTTGCACTTTTCAGGCAATATATACTTACATGCATTGTGTCTTTTCAAAATAAACTTCCATTTTTTTTAGGATCAAAAACTACTGAGGTTCAGGAAAAGATTGTGATTGACATTAACTTTAATGACTTTGAGTTTCACCTGGGACACGGACAGCGTTCTCCTGGGTGAAAGTCTTCTGTGCAACACGTTGGTGACGTGGTTTCTTGATTGTATCGCTTCACGAAATAACAATTTGATAAAAAGAAGTCGACTTTAACACCTGAACATGACATTTTTGCTAAACCAAGTTAAAACACAGTTGAAAATGTTCTTAATAGTGAGATTAAATAATAGATAAAAAGGTTTAAATACATAGCGAAAGGTAATGCAGAAAGGGTTTAAATATTGAGGGTTGTGTGTACGTCTGAAAAAGGAAGATTGACCTTGTAAAACCACTTTGTATCCCTGCAGTGCACACACACACACACACACACACACACACACAGTAACAACTCCCCTCAGAAACAGAGGAGACAGAACAAAAGTTGCTTATCGAGCTTAATGACCGTGGACCTTTTCATCACCTCTCCCATAAACTTGAGGAAGGAAAGGAGCAGCGCACCAGTCGGCCCGTTTCCACACCTACGCTGTGGGATCACTGCACTCCACTGAAAATATACAAGGCATCAAACACAAACACACAGATACATCAGAAATTAATAAGCTTTTATGAGATTATTACACAAGAGGCTGTTTTAACAAAAGTCACAGCAGGCATGCAGAATTGCTGACGCAGTTGCGTGTCTGTTTATGCACGCACCACACACACACACACACACACACACACACACACACACCGACTAAAGAGGAAGTATTCCCCAGTCGACGCCCCGAGCTCCTGCCAACCAGCGACAGCAGGATGTTCCTCCACCAATCCGTCAGCTTTATGCTTTAATTGGACATTTTAAGTCCAGTCTCGTTTCCTCCAGTCGCTCAGGAAGCAGACCACATACATGATAAAGTGACTCCATTCGAGATTTGGCTGAATGTTACATTTAGACCGTTCGTGTCGGGGATCAGAGAGAGACCCTGACATCTGATGAGAAGCTAAATTAAAACACTAAACACTAAAATCCATGCTCTGATCCCCCTCTTCCTTGTTTCCCTTTGTCCCGTTTGCTGCTATTTCTTCCCATTTTAATGGCCCTGCTGCTTTAATTGGCAAGTTTGGAGTATACAAAGACAAGACAAATGGGTGATAGAAAACGGGTGACATGCAACAAAGATCCCAGGCGAGATTGTTGCAATTACACGGCATACGTTCCAGCGAACCGAACCAGCAGCACGCCCACTCCCGCCTCCCCTGGACCGCTCCCAACCCTGCAGACAAGGGGATAAATGGGCTGAGATATGCTGGCCATTATGCATTATTATTCATAAGAGAGGGCGTGTTGTCGTTGGCACCACGCAGCGGCGGCTGCGTACAAAGAAGAGCGAACAACTCTGGTCATTACCGGCTGCACAATTACAACATGTTGTAAACAAATGTCAGCTCTCTTTTCTGGTTTGTAAACCGGGCCGTGGTTCAGACCAGTCTGGGCTCACACGCTGCACCGGGGATGTGCCATGTTTCACAACACTTCCTGCAAATGCAGTGGAAGCCATCTAATATACAGGGCAGTATAATACTAAGAGCAGATATATATTACAGTAAGTGTGCAGATCAACGTGGCGTCATTAGAGCCTGTCAGAGAGAACTACTGTTGAGATAGATGGTCACCGCCAACAGCTCATTACTTTGACCCACACGCATTATTACCAACTAATCTTGAATTACATTGTTAATGGCGCGTTGCATGAGCTGATGTCACATTTCATTACCTAATGACATGCGGGGCCCCGCGGCGCTGCTCCGGCCAGCCTGACTTGGGTGGCTGTTTATGTTGAGGCGGTGCATTCCGCCGCTCGCCGGGCAACCAAACGGTTTACGAGCGGTCGCCCTCACAAAAGCACGGGGCGGGCTGATTGCTCAGCTAATTGATCTCCACCAGAGATCACAGAGCTGCGCTCGTAAAGAATGGGAACGCCCCCCCCTAGCGCATGACATCACCGCGCGCTGCATGGCGAGACGAGGGAGAAACTTATTCCCACACTGAGGGAGGCAGTCTGCAGGGGGAGGAGAGAGTCACATGGAAAGCACCTATTCTCACAACACACACACACACACACACACACACACACACACAACCTTATTAGTCCTCAGTGAAATAAAATCACATACACATAAGCTGCAAAATCCTTTGTAATGCTGCATGAATACAGATTTCGGCTATAATTAATATGCACCGAGAAATTCCTGAGAGGTCAGAGGTCAAACTTATCTACAGAAGCTCCCATGGAGCTGATAGGTATTTAGTGTCTTTCTCAAGGACACGAGACCCTGAACTCAGATTGTCTAGCTCAAGGGGTCTCACTAAATAGCAGAGCACCTTCAGCCCAGGGTGCATCTGATGTCCTCTGTGTGGAGAATGTTTTTTCCCCCCGGTTACGTCGTCGTTTAAAGTGTGATTGCTATCTGGATGATGTTCAGAGAGAGAATGTTTCACATCTACACTCTTTCTGGTGAAAAGGCTTGAGTGCAGATCCGGGAAAGATCGTGGTTTCTATGCATGAATTAGTCATTTCTTTGATAAACAACAAGAAGCTGATCTCTGATCAGAGACCAGCAGATATTTTGAGGAACGTGCTCAGACCCGGCTGAAGAAGAAGAGCAAGATGGCTTCAGATAGCCTTTCATCTCTGGGGGGGATAACTCAATTCATTAGATCTGCTTTTACCTTTTCATCTCTTATCGGGTCTCGGGGCACAAAGTGCACTCTTGTGTGGTTGGGAAGCTCCTCGGAGGTGAAAGGTGAGCTGAGTGACGGGTCGTTATGTTTCTGTGTGTGCCGTTACGGGAGCGGAGCAGGCACAACTCCCCACAGGGAAGAGAGGTGTTGCAGCCTAAGTGGCCATGATGGCCTCATTAGATTGATAGCATCTGTCCTTATATCTGTCCATACAACCAGGCAGCTGCTGCTAAACGGCTCTGTTAGCCTTTGCCCTTGATATCAATTCTGAAGTGGACGGTGGTGATGGTTGTTCGTGTCACCTAAAGGCGTCTGAAAGAATGTTTGGAAGTTCGGGGGTTAGCGCGTGTTGCATCTGGTCGGTTTCTTGACCAAAAATGTGGAAATAGCCTTAGGTTGATAAAACTGCTCACGGCAGACTCGGCATGGCATCACGCTGGTCAGAAACTAGACAGGGTGCAAGTCTAGGCTCCCAATACTGGCAGCCATATTTGGTTTGTTTTAATATTTGGTGATTTGGTCAACAGTGGAGCCTGGAGACGAACAAATATGAAATTTTCAATATGAATCCCAATAATACATTTAGTCACAAAACAAATTTATTTTTTATTTTTGTGAAAACAAATGATCTCAAATTAAATGATCAGAAATCAAAAGGTCTTGTAATCTATGAACTCTTATTGGCCAGACTGTAGCAGCTGATGTTCTTGATTACCACCAACTAGAGAAAAAAAAGGAATCATTTATTTTCTAGAGGCACAACGGAAGAAATATATCGATGGAATGACAAGAAATCAAGCTCTGGCACCAGTCCTGTTCAGACAGGTGCAGTAAAGTGAACCCAGGATTCTCATTTCCAAACATCCTCCTGCCTCCGACATGTGCAGTTAAAACCACGTCACATCCACTCAAATGTTCCAGCTCTGTTTCTCCTTTTTAAACTTGATTAAAGAAGGTCTTTGAATCATTCTCACATTCTCACGTTGCTGCTTTATTTGTTGAAGTGACACCAAGGTGACAGGGTTGCTGTAGCTGAAGCGGTCCTCAAGAGGTCACTTGGTAAATCTGCGTGAGATACAAATCTCAATATAACAGCTCCAGCTGTTTTGTGTCATTGTTTACATTGTGCCTGCAGTGAGATTCATCAAAAGCAGTCGGGAGAGTTGTTGGAAAAAAGATTCATCATCTGGAGAGCTTGTTGCGGAAGTCCTTTGTTGTCATCCTCGCGCTCATCAAAATCACAGCTGCTGCAGTGATGTGTGATCGAAATATTTATTGTGGGAAACGGGCATCTGGTGGAAGTGGGCCTGGAAGCAGCTGAGGGTGACGGATCGCGCCGCTCGCTTTTTTATGTTTGTGCATTACCGAGTCGAACGTGCTCCATCAGAGGAAGGCCAAGGACGCTGTGTGACAGAAACACGTGTTTGTTTGAGCTTCGGTTTCAACACAGATGACTTTCAGTGCACCCTTTAATAGCTGTGGCAGCTGATTCGCTATAAAACTTTATTCATGACTGATTTATTGAACCTTTAAAGCAGGAAACCGTTTAAGATTTACTCCCAGGCTTCCAGGAATATCATGATATATTTGTGCTATCTATCTTTATGGGATATTTTGTGATGTCCTAATAATCCCAGAGGAAGTTCTTCCAGAGAATAAAACAACCACTCACTTAATCATCGTCTGATCAGTAAGTAAAAGGTTTAGCCATGACGTCATCAAAGTGGTAAAACTCCTGACTACAGCTCACAAATAACAACTATATATTATATTAGTACATATATCTACTACTGAGTACCTATATCAGGACAAATATGTACATACAAGTAAATAAACACTGTATTTTAGACTTAATCTTAATATTTGAGAATCTAGGACATGTATTACCTTAAAGTTATATAACTATATAAATATAACTATTCATCTGAAGGTTTAAGTTTTACTTTGAATAAACATTAATTTACATTTTGTTGCATTTACTTGAAGTTGGAACTTAAATGGCCAATGAAATGAACTTCTTTCTTCTTATTTAACTAAATAAACCGAACAGTTGTGTTTGTACCCAGTAGAATTTAGGAGACAGATTGCCAATAATAAAGTAAAAAAAAAAAGGATGATTAGTGCAGGATTCCTTTTTAATTTGAATTTAATGCCATTCTGAACATCTTAAACCAAGGCAAACAAAAAAGAAATCCAGACTTATAAAATTATCTTTAAAGCGTCCAACTATAGAGGCATATAGCTTCAGCTATCAGCATCATCAAACCTTACAGTATGATACCAATATAAACATTTTTAAATATGCATTTTTATTATTACTAAAATATTATTTTATTATATTTTATTTTTATGGTGATAAAATTCTGCAACGTGCGTGAGTCAAAACTTGTCACATAGTTAGCAGCTGTAATGATGAAACCTTTAGGTGCTTAGATTGACAATGTGGGAGAACACTTCATTATTACAGTGCTAGATATGCTGGCATCTAAAATCATGAAACATCCCATATTTATACTGTTCTGTGCGAGCTGTAATCTAAAACATGAGGGGTTTTTATACAGCAAAATAAAAGATGCGTATCCACTTCATGGATATTAACAAACTCTTCTGACACTTCTGCAGCATCACCCACTTATACAGTTCAGATGTTATGCAAGCGTTGTGTAATCTCCATATGCTTTGAGGTGGGACTTCAGAATCGAGTATATTTGATCTGCATGTGTGTGTGAGATCTCAGTGAGGCGTGTAGCATAGCACGCTAAAAAAACTCAACACGCACCCTCAAAGAAACCCGTGAAGCTGCTCACGACGAGGACATTTTCTACGTTGATGTGCGTGTGTCCGTGAAACATCCAACCACTAAACCAACTGTTGTCATGAAAATATGGCTCTGTAATCCGTTAAGGCCCCAGTGTTGTCTTTTCCTGGGATCTCGGGCCCTGATGAACCCTGTTTGATCTGGCACACGTCATCAGCTCGCGGTGTGAGTGACGGGACGGGATTACACACAGCGAGAGAGTAATTGGTCCTGAATAAACAACAATTGTGCTGGAATTCCATCTGTCTCCTCGTGCCTCTTCAGTCCGTAGGGTTAACATCATCGGTAAATATCGGAGTTCTAATAACCAGATTTCCATCAGAGCTCATCATGTACAGACGTGTGATTGTTTCTGCAGTGCGCTGTCCTCTGCAGACGGAGCGAAAAACCGCCTCCGCCGAGCTGTGGGATGCGTTATTTCCATCCAATATGCACACCCACCACGAGCGCTTCCTTCACTAAGCCTGATAGATGGCACTTGAACATAAATAGATTGGAATAGCATCGCTCTAAGTGGGCCCTTGAAACCAAATGAAAGCGGACCCAGAAAAGACACGTTGCTACTCCGGGTAGTCCAGAGCAAAATCAGTCAGCAGCTGATTTGAATAACCGTCCCTTCATAAAACCCACTTTATATTCAGAATTTCAATTTGGTTTAGAAACTTCCTGAACATGACTCTATTACACATAATGTGTGTGAAGTGTTTAGGGAAAAAAACTTTTTGGACCGGCATGCGTCAATTAATGAACAGAGAAGCTGCAATACCCCGTGTGGCCACTACAACAATATCGTGTTTCAGCGGAGCTCGGTTCTTGAGGGCTCGAAAAACTGAACCAACCTAAACACCGACTTTTCAATTACATGCAACAGTTTGTTCTTGAAAGTGGAGCCGGAGCATCAAGAGGATCCAGCTTCTGTATGTAAACAGAAACAGGAAATAATTGGATTTTCTGTCACTATAATGGCATATATTCTTAATTAGGTGAACGATATAACCTCAAAGGCATTTCTTGTTTTAGCTCCACCATCAAACCTCATGTATCAGGTAAACGTGCGACAGATGCTGCGAGGGGGCATTTGGAGCCTGTTGCTCTAAACGTGGCTTATCGGCGCTCAAGCTGTTGTCCCTGCTGGACGACCACTGCAGCGACGGTGGAGCAGAGCGGGGATGTGTGGATGAGATAGCACAGCGCTCATTAGAAGGGCCCGGGGACAGCTGCGCAGATAGCCGCTTATTAATCTCATCTCACGGTCTCACACACATGCACACACACACACGCACACACACACACACACACACACACACACACACACACACTCAAGAAACTACATTTGTTACTTTTGAAAGCAACCAGCTTCCAAAGAGACACATTCAAATCAATTTATGCCACAGACTTCATTTATTTACCTGGGCTGGTTTGGAAACACAATAAAAAGAGCCCAATTATTATGTACAACCCGCTTTAGGGGGCTCTGGCTGCTTTTTAAGAAGTAATTGTGTTCATTGAAGTGACGGCTGCTGCGTTATAATAAACACATCTGTGTCTGAATATTTCGGAAGATGAAAGTACGGCACCAGCATCGGCTCTCTGCAGCACCCAAAATAAGAGCATTCCATTTCCTATTGATGAAAAATAGCCCCGCTGCATTTTCCCTCACACTTCCCTTAAGTGGAGATAACATCTGGGATAAGAACGCGCTAAAGAGTAAGAGGGAAAGGGAGGGTGTGTGTGTGTGTGTGTGTGAGCTCTTCAAAGCTTGGTGTAGTGTGTGTTGGTTCAGCCCTGTGGGTAGATAAGCTTGTGACAGCTGCCAAACACCTCTGTATGTGTGTGTGTATGAGTGTGTGTGTGTGTGTGTGTGTGTGTCTGGGCCCCCCATTCAGAAGGAGTGTTTCTGAATCCCAACCACCTGCCAGCTCTGGTCCCTGATGGCAGGTGTGGGTTGGTGTGTGCGTGATCCAGACCACTGATGAACGTGGAGCATATGTGACGGTCTTATCACCGGCATCTCCGTGTAATAACATTTAAGACGGGCACATTGACGGAGAGCTTACCGAAATGTGAGGGAGCGCAAGGGCTGCCCGTACGTGCCTGATTCAGATTAATAGAAAGGGAAAGAAAGTGAACATCCCTAACGCTGGGACAACAATAGAGAATATGGAGCCCTGCAGCGTTTCATATTTTGAAAATAAGTAATTATGAAACAAAAAGATCACTGATATGTTTTATTGGAGTTCATTTTTATTTCATTATAGTTGTTTTATTTCAAAATGGCCTTTCTTCAAAATTCAGCTTTCATCACGTATTGATTGCTAAATAATGAGCTCACAATCGAGCCTCCTTAGCCAGCTATAGGGAAGCTGAATAAAGGGGGAGGTGCAGGCTAGTGGCTGTGTACTGGGGAGCAGCTTGTTGGTTTATTCATCATTACTTTCACATGCTCTAGCTGCTGTAGCTAACAGGAGCTAACGGCTACATTTCCTAGCAGGCGTTGAGCTGAAAGAGGGAGTGAGAGGAGCGATGACGACACCGCGGTCATGAAAAGTGAAAGGAAATGTTCTTAAAAACATCTGTGATTACATAAAAAATGACTATTTGGTAAACAGAAATGATGAAATAACAAACAGCGACTTTTGGGTACATTTCTATATTTTACACAGTTCATTCACGTGATTATTTTTTTTTTTTATGTCATTCATTCATTCATGAACGGTTCCATGAAAGAGGAGTGAAATTGTGGCAGTGCATCAGCGCATGAGGAAACGTGGAGCGCTGGAGTTAATATTAACGAGCAAAAATAGCAATGACAATAAATCAGCAGGCTCTCAGATGTGTGGGAGAGCGGAAGAAAGTTTTCCTGCCTGACATCACCGGGGTTCAGGGGTTAAATTCACAAGCAGGTGGCCAAGCGAAGGAGAGGCTGGACCGGGACGTTTCTTTAAGAGGCTCCATTATTCTGGAGCCAGACCGAAGCAGGCCAGGCCATCTGCTACAATAACCTGTTGTCTAAAAATGATAAGACTTTTGTGATGTAAAATGTATTTTCTCAGGATCTCAACCGACTGCGTCTGGCTTTGCACCACAATGGCGAATAGGCAGGTCCGTAAACACCGCTGAGTTCATTGCTGTCAAACAACAAGCTCGTATTTCTAAAATGTCAGCTTTTCAGGAGCTAAGAAAAACAGCAGGGCTTTGCAGCGCGATGACACTGCATTTGGATTCATGACTTGAAGAGTTTGGAGTTTCCCAACTGACAGGGGACTACGTAACCATGCAACCGGAGTGAAAACACCAAAAATCATCAACAGTGGAGTTACATGGTTTTAAATGTGTCACATGGGATTGCTTCAATTGGAGCACGGACATATTATTTCACTTTGAGGCATTATGAAAAGCTGGTCTGCAAAATGTCAGGACAGAATTTCTCAGAGTCTCTCTCTCTCTACCCAGCATGCCACTGCAACCTGCACGCCCGCCGCTGTCGTTTCAACATGGAGCTGTACAAGCTGTCAGGCCGGAGGAGCGGCGGCGTCTGTCTCAACTGCCGCCACAACACGGCTGGACGCCACTGCCATTACTGCAAGGAGGGTTACTACCGGGACATGACCAAGTCCATCTCTCACCGGAGGGCTTGCAAAGGTAACATCGACTGTGCACTCGTGTTACGTTAAGTGTATTTTAAATACTTTTGGGTGTGTAACCTAGTGGATGAAGCAGACGTTGAGCTGTTGTTACTCTGCTGTTGGACGAGTAGCAAGAAGGAAAAAAGATCCCATAAAAAGTGGAGGCTTTGGGTTCACAACATGCTGAAGAAATAAAAAGTTCATCATAATTAAAAACCACTAATATCACCCTTTCGTCTGCATTTTCCCATCGTCGGTTCTGACCACATCTTACGGCATCATAACAGGAAGGAACTGGTGAGGTAGTAAATCTCGCCTCTTGCTCAATTTGATTGGCTGCCTGAGCGTCTCACCATGATTGTCCCCCTTACTGTATAGAAAGTAGTTCAGATAAACTTCACTTTTGACAAATTAACTAAATGGTGCAGATAATACTTCAAGATACACTGAGGAACTTTAATATTATGTTGCCTTTAGCAGTAGCGTTTCCAAGCACCAGAGTCCCCTTAGAAAACCTCTTATTTTACTGCAGCAGGGTCTGACGGTCTGCCCCTCGCAGTCCTGGTTCTACTTCCCCAGTAACCCCTTCCCTCCAGTGAGTCCAGCAGTACAGTCTGGGTGCCAGTCTAGCCGGACCTAGGTCTGTCTCTTATGACTGGCGGTGCTGGGAGGTTCTGGTGAACCTGCATCATTTGATCCGATGACATTACTTGTTCAAGTCATTTAGAGGCATCAATATTAAATGTATAATGTTTCATAATTTGTTAAAAGTTCCTTTAAGTAGGACTTTGAATGCAGGACTTTTACTCGTAACATCATGGTATAGGTACGTTTACTTTAAAATAATCTGTGTACTTCTTCCACCACCGTGTGTCACACCTCAGGTATTAAAGGAATTCTTTAAAAAGGTCGTGGAGAAAGCGCCAACCTGTCTCGGCGTCAGTGAAGTGACCCATGCAGCTCCCGAGCTGTTTGGGGTCCTCTGTGGATCCCCGACAAGACACACATAAACAAACAGAACCTAGGTGTGAGCTGATCCACTGAGCAGAGCAGTGGAAACAACTCGCTAATCGTCCTTCTCCCCCATTCATACTTACAACACATAGGCACAGAAAAACAACACACACAGGTGTGAGCACATACGTCAGTTTGAGACCAAGCGGCCGAGGATTAATGCGAGGAGTGACAAAAGCCCGGTTCCTTCTGTCTCGCAGCACCTCTGGGAGTAAAGACAAGCTCCGAGGCCCTGAGCAAACAACCCGCTGTCACTCAGTCACTCTGGCTGTACACTAACCAGCAAAACAGCCTACAGATGCACACAATACTTGTTCACATCTATGCCTGTCTCCGACTATGTGGCTGCCTGTGTTGTGCAGGCAAACATGGATGTTAATGTGACCTGCTGTTGTTGGAATAAAAGCCTGCTTTTGTATGAGGGGAAAACTTTTTAAACACTATTGGATGTCCTTGTGCTTTTCTTGCCACATACTAATAACAAATGACTTTGAGCAGTCTTGAGCAACATCCACTGCTGAGCTGCAACTGTCTGGTGAAAGGGTCTCCGGGTGGATCCCTGTCCTCCGCCCCCCCCCACCCTTCCTACACTGCCAGCTATTTAAACACAGCAACGCAATATTTCTGACTGCATGCCACAACCAAAGTGTTTTCAGAGTCGGGTATTTCATATCAGAGATGGTCTCAAACAGAGCGCTGGGATCGATTTGCAGCACGCCGTAGTGGTGTGGTGGACTTGACAGATCATCTTGTGCTGCTTAAATAAAAAGAAAAGATAAATGGTTCTTTGCTGCGTGGTTTCCCCAGCCAGCCTCAACATTTTCACAAGCTATTTTTGGGGAGTAGTAAGGATCAGGGGGGGAGCTGGGAGCAGGTTAGTGTAACAGAGGTTCTCACTTTGCCTAATGATGTAGGAACATCCATACATCTCTGCACACACTTTCCAAACAGCTGGATCAGTAACATGGATATGCCCCTCTCCCCATCCTTTTATATGTGCAGCTCGGTGCTCTGGGATCAAACCTAAACAGCCTGATTGCTGCCTTTCTCCACCGGTGACAAAAACAGGGTGATGTGACATCAGTTAGAAACCACTATATTTATTGTTCAAATCAGCCAACCATCCCACTCTGCTGTTGTTGGACAGGAAATACAGCGCTGCGCCAACACAGCCAGGAGGAAGTCTGCTTTCATTCCCCCTGTTCCTTAACCCCCTCGCCAACACTCCACAAATGTCCTCTTAACCATTTGCGTAATAGTTGGAGGTTTAGCTCAAAAAAGAAATGGCTCTGCACCTACATCTCCAGTGGCAGCATGGAATGCCTCATGCTTTATTTCCCAGATTAACAACTTCACCCCTCATCAAGTGCAGTGTAAACATGGCTCTTGGAGAACGCCGGTGCACGCCCACCCCCCCCGCCCCTAACAGTTTGTTTTTTCTCCCCCCGTCCCCTCGTACGTTTGGCAGCCTTTAACTAGCCACAGCGAGTCCACAGAGATGAAGCCGGTGCATGGTTCACTGCACCGCACTCTGCCGAAGCCCTCAGCAACCATTCAGCTGAAATCAATTAATCTGTCCAGCACCCCCTGTGAAGGCAGCGAGGCTGTGGTTTTGCATTCGGGGACTTTTGAGATTAAAAGTTGCATGAAATACAGTCAGTCTACCCGACAAGACAGCTCACTCACCATATATTTTATTTTATATTTAAAACAATTTTAAAGTGACAAAATGACATTTCTTTTACTGGAGGTTATATGCCAGATCATTTCTTCCATCTAAAGGTTTCAGTTAAGTTACAATATAAATCTGGGAGTGACATCAATCCCCTCATCTAACTCTCTTACCAAACAAGCACATTAATCAAAATGTCAACTAAAGCTTTAAAGTCAAGCTGAAACAAAAAAGACCTTTCTAACCCTTTCTGATCACATTTACGGTCATATTGTGCACCTAGTTAACAATATATTCATATTTTTATATCAAAACACAATTTGTTTTACCTGGAAAAAAAAAACAATATGACGCACACTTACATCAGCTAGTACCAACCAATAATATCTGCAACTTCTGCACAGCGCTAGAGAAGGTCGTAGTTAATCTTTGTTCCCTGATCAGTAGCGGCCAAAAGAAAACCTTGATGGTAAAAACAGTCTGACTGAAATCTTCACTAAGCGTTCATTTGTTTATTGTAAACTGCGTCATGTGATGATCATTTTATTGCATTTGTAGATTCCATTTAACAGCCCTGCCTCATTTTTATGTAAGAAACATGCTTGTGTTGAATTCTCAGAGGAAATTAACTGGATCCTTAAATATTTCCCCATTCTATTTTATTTCAAAAAAACTCACCGACAGGAAGACGCGTTCACAATACAAATCAAGCAGAGGAAAAACAAAGAAGTTAGACCTTAAAAAAAAAAAAAAGATTTAATAAGCATCTCGTTATGTTCATGAAGCTCCATAAATTCCAAATAAAAGTAAGTCCAACCTCTACTGGACCACTTCAAGTACATTTCAAATAACTCTGCTGGTACATATAACACATGCAGGGCTAATAGAGAGGCTGGGCTTCCACTTCAAACACTGGCTTTATGGTAAATGTTTGGCAGAGCATGCACACAACACACACACACACACACACACACACACACGCACACAATTTCACAACTAATTTCTCACATTTAAACGTGCGATCCTCCCAACTAACAGCTTAAACAGACTTTGAAGTGCGTTCCACTCGTCCATTAATGGGAAACATTATTCAAGCAGTATTTGCGAGGAACTCTTTGCCAAAAAGCTCAACATTGGAAACTCAATCTGAAGAGCATACAGTCTGTCCGAACGCGACGGTGTGGGGGCCACGAAGCCTCAAGAAGCTCAAAGACGCATCCGCCCCCTTTGAACGCGCACGCCACATTAAACACACGCACTTCGCGTTACACATGGTAGACCGAGGCCATGCGGCGAGGGTGAAAAACTATAATTAATCAAGTTATTTACTGTTCTGCGTGCCTTCCAGAGCAGACCTAATGAAGAATCCCATGGTCATTATGGGTGGAGGGAAGCAGTGTAATTTGATTGAGGTTTTATGCTGGTGCAGGGCCCAGTTCCCCATCTGTGATGGTCTGGAAGGAAAACACAGCCCGCTCTAAAGTGAATGATTTCTCACTAGGTTTTCGCGTGATGACTTTTTATTGCATAGAACATGTAGAGTCAGCAGAGGGCGGGGCAGAGACATACTGTAGCCATTTGAAAGCCGATATGTTTTGTAAGGGCACTGGTTTTGTAAACCACCCATGTTTTCATTTTTCAAAGTTATTTACTCGGGTACACTCTAGCATGATGTTCTTATGCTTTTTTTCTCCTTCTCTTCCCCTCTATAGCATGTGATTGCCATCCCGTTGGAGCAGCAGGCAAGACGTGTAACCAGACAACAGGTCAATGCCCCTGCAAGGACGGGGTGACAGGAATCACCTGCAACCGCTGTGCCAAGGGCTACCAGCAGAGCCGCTCCCCCATCGCCCCCTGCATCAGTAAGAAGCTACCTTTCACCTTCACACACGAGGGCCGGATCCAAGTTAATCCCAGTTTACAACCTCTTATGTGGCACCTAGCAACAACTCACTGAGGGATACTTTACAGATGATCGTTATCCGGCAGATTTATCAATCTGTAATAATAAGCCGTTAGTAAGAAAACGTTTTGGGTTGCCAAAAAACCCCTCTGGCTAGCTAATACTTTGCCTCATTATGCATCAAACTGATGCAAATACAGTCATTAGAGGCTGAATGAAAAAGGAGAAAATCATGACACTTTATTAGTGATCGCCTTCCAAAAACACATCAGGTCTGCATTAAGAAATGTTTGTTTTGCAAGTAAAAAGGTTCTAATGCGTCATCAAGATGATCTGTTTAAAAAGCAGCAAAGATATACAATGGTCAGATTATTACTGATTTATAAAGCATTAATGCATTAACCATTTCTAAACTCTTTGCAAAACATAACATTCAGGTACATCTCATCACTAAAAAGTTATGCAAAAGTGATTTAAAAGTGGTACAGAAAAAAATATCTACTGCTTATGTCTATATGAAATATGTGGTTCTGGAAACTTGATGTCCTCAAATGTGACATGAATTATGAAGTGATTATATTCAAATCATCCACAGTTCATTTGAATATGTTCACTTTCAATTGCTTACATATACGTCTATATACAACGTCTGTCAGGTTAGGAATGACAACTTGGAGAAAGCTGCTGGTTGCATGGCAACCAAGTGACCACGGCAAGTGTCGCAGGAATCACAGGCTGTGTCCTAATCCAATTTACTTTAGCGCATTCAAAAATAGTAGGGACTCCATACAAATTAATCGATCGCAAAATGGACAATTGTTTCAATTGCTGATGTGACCAAATCCTACAGTCCTAGCTGTGATGCCTCGACGCCATCAGCCATAGAAAACCCTCAGGGAACCTCAGGACAGGACCTGAAAAGGACATGACATGCTTGTTATGCATGAATTCATGGCTTGCGCTCATCTTGTGTTATTTCTAAGATATTTTGGATAGATATTTGGCTGTTTAAACCAGAGCCTGAATAAACAGACCGGCAGAGGTTGCCTAACATGGCCTTGTGTGTGCCTTCTCCACCGCTAACGGTCTGTCTCACAATAAATCCCCAGAACGAGTCCAAGGGAATGATGGCTGATATGTTTATTGGCTGTATCTGCTGCCTGCAGATTCCAGGCCCTCGGCAATAAACGCCAACGCCTCACAGAAACAGAGATGGGTCGCTAGTAGCGGCTTTAGCTAGGAGCATCAAGTAGCTGGCTGCCGTGGTCAGATAAGATAACAGTGATGTCTGGTGGGACCAACAATGGTCCACTATGTTGACATGCCTGATAATGTCGTGTGGGGAAATTGGACATGGTCTCTGTGGACTTGTTAAGCCAGAATCCACAGCTATAAATTAAACCCGTGAACCTGCTGGAATAGGATTTCTTTCATTATGTGGGGAAAGTAACAAATGTGGTGTAAAAGTTGGAAGAAATGAAGAATATATTTGGTTTCATGGATATTTTTTTGATGTCTTTTGGTTTTAATAGAATGATATTACATTTTTTGTGTTATCTAGCTCCCCGCCAGCTCCGACTTTAACAAGACCGACGACCTTGGCTCTCGGCACCTACAGCATACCACAATCAGGAGGGAGTGGAACATTATAATAGGAAACTCAGTCTTGTTGTACATTTTTCACCACATCTGTGTGTCAGAATCGGCCGTCGTTAACGAGACATCGCTATAAATCCATCCCCGAGTACGATTCATACATGCTCTGAGGTTTTTCACATTATTCTCTTAGGAGAATAACCAGGAAATTGAGCTACATATATTTCCCCGGCACGTAAATTTGATTCTGTTAGCCCTGATATGTGATCACAATGTAAAATCTATTCCTCTCTTCATCACAGAGATCCCAGTTGCCTCTCCAACAGCAACTTACACCAGCTACGAGGAGCCGTCAGGTGAGACACATTTTACAACAACAAATCTACAGAAACAACTCTGGATTCAAACCTTTTTTTTTTTTTTTTTACCTTCGGTACCTGCACTATTTAGGGGTATTGCTCTTTTAATGCGTTTCCTGTTATTATTGTGCGATTTATTTTTAGTCGCTGTGCAACTAAACTAAGGTAACTGCTCCTTTCACACATAATTACGTGTGCATTTCTAGCACATGCATGTTTTTTCCATCCATCCACAGTCTCAACTAAAACACACGTCAGTGAGGTCTGAGCGCCGCTGATGTAAACTCCAGATATTTTGCCAGCGTGCCCTGCGGCCTCATTGCCTGTATTCCCAGCCTGCCCAGCAGCCTCCCCGGGGTTTCAACCCTAATCTGATTACACGCTTCATTTGCACCAGTTTGTATTTCAATCAAGGCTGGCTGCCCGACCCCATTGTTCATGTGCTCTGACAAGTGTCTCCATGTTGGACAGCTGACACTAGACGATGTGCAACCAAAAATATTTGGCTGGCCCGCTTTCGTGTGATTTCTGTGTCCGTCTTTAAGTGGCTTACGAGGACGGCTATTTATAAATGTAGCTAGCAGGCTGTAAACATGTTACCTCAGCTGTTAATAGGCATTTATTTAATGCGTTTTTAACCATGATACAGGTTTGGTTGAATAGGCTGAGTCACTTCTGATCATCAATCAGTGTCTGATGAGAGTGGCGCCACTGACTGCATTCAGCTTTGTTGTGAGTCCCACTTCCTACTATAGTGACTGGCGAGGCTGTGTGGAGTTTGGAGTCCTGTCAGAAAACTCCACACACAGACACCACCCTCCAAATTAGGAGCAGTGAGGTCCCCAGGGACCCCGCAGAATGAACGTGGCACTGCCGCGCAGACACACAAAGGGGGCGTTTGTCCCCGCAGCGGGAGATCGGGCCTTAATGAGAGCCGTGGGTGTAATGGCCCACTGCAGCGGTTGCGCTAAGGGGCTAATGGCCAACGTCAGCTATCAAAGGGAGGTATGATAAAGGCCCCCAGGGGCCAGCGCAAGATAAAGAGGCCCCCCGCCCTCCGCACTTCATTTACATGGAAATCAGGCATGCTCGATATGGACTCGTCAAATTCATTTACTTTGGGATTTCCTCTTTTCTTATTTCTCCCGCCACCCAAGGCATTCCACCAGAAATGCTTTCTCTACATACATGAATTCGATCCTCATCCCACGTCCCGAACCGCTCTTTTTTTTTTTTTTGGAGAGGGGAGGAGAGGGGCGTTTTTTTCTTCCTCAATCATTACCCAGGCAACCTCATTCACACAGAGTATAATGGGGAAGAAAGGGGAAGACTGGACAGAGGGCTGGAAGAAATAATGAAGTTTGTCCATATTCAGGCAAGCTGAAAGGTCCCCCCAGTCTCTCAACTGCCCCCTCCTTTCTCTTCAGGCTGCCCAGCCCAGCTTTCCCACCCCCCCTTCCCCAAAAAAAGAGCGCAAGGCTTATTGCTCAGGGAGAGGCGGAGTGGGAGGGGGGGAGGCCGCAACACTCAGAGATGATCTGGTTCCAATTTGTGTCAGTGTGGAAAGTGGAGCGAACAAATGATTTCAATTTTCAGTTTGGCCTCTGGTCCCACCACCAGCTCCCTCATTACAAAAGGTACCTGGCGTGGTGACAGAGCGACAGCAGCGGCCATCGATAACGGCCTTTGGCAGGTACAGGTACACATGCACTGGAGGACAAGGGACACACATTAATCATAAGTCTGTGAGCTCCTTGCTCCGGGGGGCCACGGAGCATTTAGCCTCGGCCAGCGGTCGGGTATTCACTCTCTCGCCTCATGTGGCTTAGATGCTGCTGTGGGTCTCGGCTAATTTTTGGTAGGTCACAAGCTAATTTCCCCCTGTGACCTTCTTTTGTGTGTGGGGTGACCTCCGAGTTCACACAGTGCATGCCAGGACACTGACAAGGGAGCAGGCTGGAGTGGAAAAGCTGGGTGGAGTATAGTAAGAGTGTGTTGACAGACACAGGAGGATCTGTGTAAGCTGTAGCCCGCTTCACAGTGGCACTTTGAAGGCATCTTGAGACCCTGGGGGCACAAATAGTGTGACGCAAGGGGGCCGCATGTAAAGTCCGTCCAGCTGGAGTCTGGCCTGATGATGCTGAGACACATTTCCCTCGTTAAAGGAAGCGTTTAATGACATTTTCCCTTTCACCTCCTCTGTCTAGATTGTGAATCTCACTGCAAAGCTTCCAAGGGAAAGATGAAGATCACCATGAAGAAGTACTGCAAAAAAGACTACGGTGAGTGAGTCCAATATGCAGGAATGTGCGCTGCCAGACGTCAGCCAGCAGTCCCGAGGTCAGACGTCTCAATTAATCAGAGCACGAGCAAAGCCAATCCACACACTGGTGTTGTTCTGTTTCTGTGATGGCTTACTTACACAGTCTGAAGCAAACTGACATGATCATCTGGAAGCACATCTCCTTTCTGGTTGTCCACTTCCACGCACACGAAGTGGACAATCCCCACCCATGAGAACTGAGGTTTTCAAAAAAGAATAAAGTTGGATCATTTTGAAGTCTGGACAGGGAGAAACTGAGCTTTGACTGCAGAAGATTGCAGGTAGCACTCCATCAAATCCTTATTAAATGCTTTTACAGTATGACGATAGAAAGACAAGCCAGTCTAAACAGCCAGATTGTGTGATCGGCTAGTGTGAAACACGGATCACAGGGAAGGACTGAGGCAACAGTACAGAGCTTTGGGGGTGCTGACAGTTGGATCTTGTTACCTTTGGACAAAGCGAGGCAGTTTCCCCCCCCTTTATGCTAAGCTAAGCTAATTGACGACTACAAATTTACCGTACAGAGATGAGAGTCGCATCACATTGTTTCAAATGTTGACGACTCCTTGAATGCAGATGAGAATGTGTAAATACTGGTAAAACGTAAGAAGGACGGACCACACAAGCGTGGTGGAAACGCTTCGTCCAACTCGAGTCGGCCCGAGGCGTTTGGCAAAACTTTGACATGTTTTACAGCAAATCCCAAACTGATGAGAAGCCAAAACACACAATCACGTCATGTTGTCAATGAATCCACAGAACGAGCAGCTGAAACACATCTAAGAGTGCCACGTAATTAAACATCATACCACACGGTATAACATAATAGATGAGAAAACAATGGTACCGCCAAAATAAAGCAAAGACAACTGCGTCTCACAAAGCAACAAGGAAGAAGGAGATTTGATGTCTTGATGAAACTGATATTTATACTTCAAAACAGACAGCACAACAAAGAGGAGCATACTTATTCCATCATATAACGAGGCGAAGTTGGGGAAAATATGTGCAGCAGAAACACATTTTTTGATCCTGTATAGATTGTGGCATGAATGACATATGTTTATCTAAAATATTAATTTACCAATAAAGAAAGTGACAGTTTATCTGTTGAAGTATAAAGGCAAAGCACATTTTTCACAGAGTTATTCGTGCAAGTTTGACATCACATGAAAAATGTGCTTTGCGTTTGTTGTGAACGCACCTTTAGACTGTCAAAATTCATAATTAGAAAGAAAAAATGTCACATTAGCAGCAGAATACTTTTTACCCCCATTCCACTCGCTCTTCTTTAACTCACAGCAAATGATCCACTGCTTACTTTGGATTTTCTGCACCATTAATCATCACAATATAATATTTTATCTGTTACTGGTGGATGCACATCTGTTTACCACAGAGACATAAAAAATCTTAATTGACTCCAAAATGACACAGGATACAGTCTTGTCTCAGCTTATTAGGACTACTGCATCTAAAACCACAGCAGGAGTGCTTCTTTAAATAAAACCAACGTTTTCCTTAGTTTAAAAGGTTCATCACTATTAGCTCTGCTTGAGCGCTTCCAGTTCCCCTTAATGTTCTTTCAGACATGACTAAGTTGTCTCTCATTCAAAATCACTGCTGAAATTTCATCTTTATGGACTTTAAACATCATCCAACTGAAAACTGGCCAAATATATTTCATTCCCTCTCACAGTTGAGTAGACAGTAATTCAGGCCATTTGTTGCGTTTTGCTAGGAAGCCAAACTCGGCCATTATTCATATTTCCACTGATTTAAATCTTAATCATCGGAGCTGAGACAGGCTCAGCGTCTATAAATCAGTCAGGCTGATTCAAGCAAAGCGGGCGGTTCCTGTTGCTTTTCTCTGAAGTTCCTCTAAAAACGTCTGGAAGCAGATGATCCTGCCTGAGCCGCGCCGAGGCAGCATGGCAGACATCATTGCTTAGCATGCATTCCCTCCGCCTCCGCCTAATTCATTTCTCAGGCCTGTCGCCTCACTTTTGTGGGGCTTCAGCGTCTCTTCTCTGTTCTTCTGGGGGCCACAACCCCCCATGCGTGAGTGGTGGTGCAGGCCCCCGGGGGTCACGGGAAGGGGCCCTCTGTTTAAACACAGTTGTGCGCTCTGCCGGCACCGAGCATTCCTCGGGGCACAAACAGGTGGTAAATTAGGCAGACGGTGACGGATTGCCAGCTCGGCGAGAAAGAAATATGTTTTGTTTATTCAATTTTTGTTTTTCATCACTGCCGTAGCTACGGAGATGGAGGACACAAAGGGATTATATTCTCGCCTGACACCCTCCTCTGCACACATGCACCCTCCCTCTCCCTGCCACCGGCAAGACAATGAATCAAAGCGCCGCGTGTTTACCGACGCTCCGGGATAGTGCTCAAAGGCAGCCCTCCGCCCCCCCAGCCTCCCTGGTCACCCCTCTGTGCTCACCCAAGGGAAACAGGCCCCTGATCATTCACTCAGCTGATAACCAGAGGGGACAGGGGCCTCAGTGCGCTAATTAAGCGAGCTCTAATTTCATTAGCCCTTGCTTGTTGGTGGCATGCGGTGTCAAGCTGCAGCACACTACCCAAAGAAGATAAACCCAGCTGGAAGTTTGGCAGCTCGGTTGGCGGCCATTGTGCGAGTGCAGGATCTCCTCCTCTCTCTCTCTCTCTCTTCACACTGTCTCACCACCAAACAGTGTCAGTGTGCACCATTTTGTAATAGATTGTTTGACCCTGCGCTCTCGGCCTTCCCTCCAGCGTCTATTTAGCTCAAACCAAGTGGCGGGAGGGTGCGTGCGTGTGGATTTGTGTGTGTTTAGATACATTGCACAGACTGAGAACACACTTGAGAAAGAAAGAAAGAAAGAAAAAGAGGCCACCGACACCGACGGAGAGACTGGACGCTGTATCCGAGTCTCCTCGGCCCCGGAGAGGAGCGCGCCATCCCCGCCGGATTCTCACGCTGCAAAGTTGGATGGCGCTCTGGGAGCAGAACCCGGATAGCTCATGAGGTCGGAGACACATCCCGATTCTCCTGGAACTTTTTTTTTTCTGTGGCTGGGAAGACAAATAGTGGCCCCTCCTCCCTCCCCCCTCACACACCCTTTATGTGTCTGGATGAAGGAGAGGGCTGCAATGAATGGCAGGGCTGTGAGAGCTCGCTCTACTCAGCCCAACAAACCTTCTTTCTTCTGAAATTGTGTGCAATTTGCTCACACCACGCACTGACACACATACTCAAACACCTCCGGTTCACTTCATTCTTGGCTGTAGTCGGGGGACGACTGATGAACACTGAAAGTGATCATGTTCAGCCAGAAAGGCAAAGAAAACTTAAACATTTGGGATGTACTATAACTAGAGAATGGAAAACACATCACAAAAACATGAAGAGTTAAAGCTATAAATGAGGTAAAGATGGAAGATAAATAAATATATGTAGCATGCAGATCCAACTGATTGTTACAAGTTTTTTCCATCATCTAATCCAAACATCAGATTCGATTAATTCTCACAGTCGTAAGTGAACCCCCACACACTCACTTAAGCGTTAATAGCACATTCCTGGCTAAACCCACGGGGTAAAGCACTTCACTTCAAGCACAGATTAGCTCCATCGCCATAGAGCTGTTTGCCTCTTGTTGCAATCACAGCGACAAAGTAATAGCTGCTCCGTCTGAATCCATGCAGGGGAGCTTTCCTTACTTCCTGGTATGAAAACAGTGTTCCAATAGTTACCAGATTTGGTTTAGCCCGAGGTTGACAATGTTCTCATATTCCAGTTTAACACCTGAAGGACCAATTGCAAAGGATTTGTTTCAGACGTTATATTGTTAGCAGATGTGCAATTTCAAAAAAAAAAAAAACTAATTGGCCATTTAGTATTGCAATAAAGAACCTAATATCAACGTCTTCCTCCTCAAACTCAACCTGAAGTAAAAGTGTTTCTCCGCCGCTCACATGGAAGTGTGCTTTCACATGTTCTCCGCCACCGAGTGCGATGGCACCTGTCGGTGTAATACGGAGCATGCTCCGGAGCACAAGGCGAGGTCGGAGGTCAGAGATGAGGGGAGGCACCAGTGACACGCTGTGTCAGCAATTTATGGGTCACATTCAAAGGGGAGGTTTTATTGGACGTTCATAGAAGGTTGTATTACAATGTTGGCATCTGTCTGCTGTTTGGGTTCATGCCAGTGACTTCCAGACTGCTTTTGTCTGGTGTACTCCAAAACTCATTCACTATGTGCATATTTTCACACAGAGAAACGGGACAAGATTTTAGTATCGGAAGCGTTCTGGTTTCCGTTTCCAGTCTGAGTAGTATTGACCAATCACATTCGAGCAGGCTTTGGTTGAATGCAGGTAAATAGTCTGTTTAGAGAGCAAAAATGTAATCTGGGATATCGTCTGACAATGATTTGGCTTTTTTAACAGTTTAGACCGTTTAATCTTGTGAACTGGCTCTGAACTGAACCACAGGTGCCATGGCAACCACTGCGCATGTATATGGTAGCCTCTATGAATTTCACTCCGTTGTTGTTTTAAATTGTTAGGTTTTTTTGTTAATTACTGGAGCAATGAATGGCTTATCATAAAATACACACATCAACATTAGAAAAGGAAGTGTGGGGGTTGGATTAAGAGCAGCAGACCTTGAGATGATCACTGTCCAACGGCCGACCACCCAGCAAGACCTGCTGCCATTGAAAGCAGTCGAGTGCCCCATGAAGAGGAGGAGGAGAGCTGAGATGGAAGCTAAGCTGACCCAGCCAGGACCTAAGGTTTCTCCACTTCCCAGAATGCCCCTGGTTGTCCGGTTGCAGGAACACATGGGACTTCATGCTAAACCAGCAACGGGAGGTCGGTGACGGTTGCTCCCACATCTTTACAGAGACTCGGCTCCATCTTGGATTCATCCTGGATCAAGTTGTACCTGACAGGTAGTCTGGTTTTCACCATACTAAGGTCAATCTTTTAAGATTGAACATTAGTCTGGGGAAGCTGCGCTTTGTTTCTACTGCTCAAGAGGCGGATCAATGGGCATCGTTCAAATGACTCCGTACGCAATTGGATAGTCCTACAACCAATCAGAGCAGGCCAATAGCGTGCCAGGAGAGAATGGCCGTTTCTGATTGGAGCCAAAGATTCTGGCAATGTAACAGCGAAAGTAAGCCTGAGGGTGTCCAGCCTAAACTGCCGAGCGAAATCCAAATTTCCCGGAAGTTCAGGCAGGGTTCACCCAGCCTACCTGACAGGTGGACGGCAGGACAGAGGAGAGAGGACAGGATAGAAAAACAGGACTCTGACAGGACCAAAGGATGGATGATCAATGATGCTTGAAGAATGTTTTCCTGATGTCGGATTTTTAATGTTTTCATGCTTGCGATGTTATCTGCCCAGAAAATGGATTTTGTTGCTGTTTACATTCCTTGTTTTGTTTTTCTTTGTTGTGCAGCAAATGTCCTCCAACTGTATTTCATTGTGCATCCCTTTGTTGTGCAATGACAAGGAATGATCTTTGCTACAGCCCCTTTGTCCTCCGTCGTCAGAACGATACCCGATGGGCTCCAAGATCGTCCCAAGGAGACCAAGTATGACTGGTTGATGATAAGTCCTTGTAGGTGGTTTAACCCCGGCTTCTCTCTTCTCTTCCACCAGCTGTCCAAGTGCACGTTCTGAAAGGAGACAAGGCGGGCGAGTGGTGGAAGTTCACCGTCAACATCATTTCTGTCTACAAACAAGGCGAGCACCGCATCCGCCGCGGGGACCAGCTGCTGTGGGTGCGTGCCAAGGACGTGGCCTGCAAATGCCCCAAGATCAAGCCCGGGAGGAAGTACCTGCTCCTGGGTACAGACGACGACTCCCCCGGGCAGAGCGGCGTGGTGGCGGACAAGGGGAGCCTGCTGATCCCTTGGAAGGACCTGTGGGGCCGCCGGCTGAGGAAGTTCCAACAGCGCGACAAGAGGGGGAAGTGCTAAAAGTTGCTGGAGAGGAGAGCGGGAGATCGAGGGAGAGGTGGAAGCAAAACAGCGTCTCCACTGCGATGAATGCGAGGAAGAGGAGAAAAATAAATAAACTGGAAGAATAAAAAGATAGAAAGACACAGGTGAAAAGTAGGAGAGATGGGGAATGACTGAGTGCTGCTGCTCTGAGTTGGAGCGAAGAGATTAGTGTTTTTTTTTTCTTTTAGGAACTTTTGTGAAGGAGCTCATTCTACAGTTTCTGTCCGTCTTTCAAGGTTTGTTTTGTCGTGTAATTGCAGAGTTTGCACCTAATGTTACAGATATGTCACGCCCTGACTATTTTACCCATGATGCCATTGTTTTTTTAAATGTCCCTTCACGGAGTTGTTTTTCAAAAAGAGCATCTAATGTATCACCCGTTTGTATTTTAAGAGGATTTATTTCCACTGTGCTATGTAAAGCATTATCTAGTTAAAAGAAGAGACATTTCATGGCATTTAGGGATTTACTTGTGTATGATAACCTGCCAAACTTTGGATAAACTCTTGCAACAGCTAAAAGTGGAAAAATAAATTGTGAAATTATTCTGCGGAAATCACAAAACGTATAGGTGCCCCCCTGCCTGAGCGCTCCCTGCTCATACGCGAGCGTTACCTCAGTGAAACAACTGGTGTTGTGGGAACAAAATGCCATAACCATCTTTAATGATCAGGTTTCACATCACAAGCAAACCTCTGCTCGGCGCTTATCGATATATAGCAACAGTCTGTTGTGGTTGTGACCTCTGCAATGTAAAGTAACCATACGTGCATACATAGACATTATTATTAGTAGGCGATGCCGTAGCATCAGCTAGACGTAGAGTAGACATGTCAACCATGCACTTATTTTTACTAGTCAAGTTTTAGAACATATGAGATATGTTCACAAAGAAATCCCATACCGTACCATATGATGCAAAAAAAAAAAGAAGCCGTATAGTTCAAACCTCGTCTCCAGATGGACTGATGTTTCTGGCTGACGGTAACAACCCTGTTCAAATGTGTCACAACTACAGGCAACACATTAATATTCTTTCAGAAATAAAAGGTCGAAATGTAACTTGTAACAGATGAAGTAAAGCATCACTTCATTTGAAAAACAAAAACGAAAAAAAAGAGAGAATATTGACCTATCAATCAATACTCATACCACTGACACGATGCATGCTCGCTATTTACTGTAGCTGACTGATAGCTAACAATGATTGTTAATTATGTACACATTTAATTTGTATACAGTATTCAATGTTGTGGGAACAATTACCTGTGGAGTGATAAAATATCACAGATGTTTATTGTACAGTGCGTTCAGCACGCCGTGTCAAATGTTCGTCACCTCAGTGTGATTTTTTGGAGGACTGGATTCCGTTGTCAGGACTTGGTACTCGACAGACCGTCTACGTGTTATATAGCTGTATAGTATTACTTTTTAAATTGTTTTTTTTTTGTTAAACATTAACTAGATCTCCATGTGAACTTAACCAGAGTTTGTTTTTTTAAATACTAGAGGCTTAATAAATGACAGACAATTAAATGAATGTCAGAGAAATGTCTCATGTTTACGTGAGCACCCAGAGGATCACACTATGACTCCCGTTTACACACAAACACATACGCAAGAACACACACAAATACACACAGGTACACCTCAGTACTCTGTGTATCACACTGTATATAATTGAAAACGCACTTAGAGTCTCTGCCAACACACCCGTACCGACACATTTAGATTTAGCAGGCGTTTGCAGAAAGGTACTCCCTACCAGACTTCTGCTCAACATGAATATTATATCCGAATAATTATCTGCTCATGTTTATACATGGCTTGTAAATGTTGTTTAGCAGTGTCCATTGCAAATGGTTGTGTAATGTCTTGTAATACTAATATATTATGTTTATCACAAATGAATATATTTAATGACACATGAAACAATGTGGCTTTTATGTTTATTTTTTACTTTTTTTTGCATTGAATTGTAGATGGCTGTAATGAAAAGTATTGATACGTGTTTGGCTATTGAACAGCCCGATAGAACTGAAAATTAATTCATCTGAAATAAAGCTGTGTACAAACAAACTGAGGGTGATCCCAGCTTTTCCTCCGCTTTTTAATGTGCAGGATAAGAGATTAGGCTGAGCTCATAGCTAACAGTGCTAACAGTACAAACACATGCAGCACACAAATCACAGTGTAATTATTTAGTGTATACATATGTGGTATTAATACAATACTTATACAGTACAACTAAGAAAAGAGGTTAGGGGATAAGTGTTTTAGAGGACTAACATGGATAAATTACACCTGAAGTATCTTTTTAAATCACTAAATAACTATTAAATAATTACAGGATGTATTAATATTAAAGAGCAAGAAAGTGGGCAAAATACATTTATATTCAAATTTAATTTGTTATGGTATCATTTAGTTTAAAATTATGCAATAAAAAAAGGTAAACATTTAGTAAACTATTAACAGTTTTTGTAGTCTTTTTTGGAAACAAAACAAAAAGGTGTGCATTTAAAGTGATGAAGCCATGTGATGTGATGTTACATTTATATTTTAAAAAGCTGATGAAATACACGGGGAACAGAATGTAGTTTTAGAGTTCAATCCAAGATCCATCCAGCTTTTAAACCTGATGTCAGAGAGAAATCAGGATGAGCTTTTACGCCCCGTCACATAATCAGATCATTAACAGTTAAGCAGCCAAATTGAATATATGGTCACTCATAAACAAAGAATATCATAGCCAGCTATTTATAAAGCCAGCAAACGATATGCCAGGTTCCTGTTTTTTTTGGAAAGCATCATGAATTACACGACAGTGATGTGTAATTACCACAATGAAGCTTTGCTGTCACAGTATAAATGCAGGATGTAAAATAAAACAGCCTCTTCATGGACCTTTTTATTGTAATTATAGTGTGATTCCAAGGGTATGTTAACATTATAATAGCATTTTGTTTTTGAGTGCCACACAGTTTGATTTCTTTTCATGACATACAGGAGCTATTGTGTAAGGAAATATAGTGTAAGCCTGCCAGTCCCAGCTTTAAACTAATTATTTATTATTTACCGGGCGATTTAAAGACAACAATTAGTGAAATTTAATTCTTGTTCTAAAACTTGTTACCCCCTTATTCCCTCATCCTTTATGATTGGTCTAATCATTGAAACTCGCACTTTTACGCTTGAAACAACAATAAAGCAACAGTGCAAACCAGGAAAAACGTTTATAACTAACAAATTTCTTGTGAATGCATAAGAAAAACAACGCACTACTTTTAAAACTAGTATTTGCCCGTTGCAGTGCCGATATTTCTTTTTTCAAACTCAGAAACTAAGTTGTCAGCGTGACATGAAATATACCGAGCCAATAGCTAAGCAAGTAAATGAATTAAAACATTAACTCCTGCCAAAGAACTTCAACCATGTTCTGCAGGGCAGATCATCATTTGTGTTGGATCCCATGCTTCTATAAACTTCACAGACAATAAGGACTGGCTGTAAGATTGCTATAATGCAGGCGTATTACTAAACGGGTGATATCACCAACGCGCCTAATCCAAACCGCAGATGTTATTGTTGTAGCTGGGAGGTTTTGGCATCACTGGAAACCCCTTAACTTATTCCTGTGGGAGTTTTACACAAAAACACACAATTCTGAACCCGCTCCAAATGAGAGTCCATCTGTCTTGGCTGGAGGACAGCGTATTGATATACTGCTCCCGCAATGCCCAGCGCAGAATACTCCAAAGGGGCCAACCAATTATACAGTCACTGCTGAAAGTTGAGGCTGTGTTCTCCATTAATATAAAAAGGCCACCAGGATTACTAGCCATAAAACCGCTCCAACTATTGGTTGATGGAGCAGAGAAATGAGGGATGGATGTTTGAACGTGCCTGTTCAGGTTCCCTGGCTCCTCTGACGATGACATCACGGTGTCATTCAGAGCCGGGACGGGAACAATTTCACCCCCGAGCTTATTAAGGCCGACTGTTGCGCAAGCTCGCTGCGATTGCGCCCATGATTTTGGGCCGAGGTGGGAGAGTTGAAAAGAGATCTGGGCGTGTGTGTGAACTTCTTTTCTCGGGCATGCAGCGAGATGAAGCTGGAACAACAAACAGGCGGCCGCGATATGACCGAAGCTTTTGGCATTTTGAATGCAGAGGTCAGGTTTCCATCAGCGGCAGCAACTAGGAATTTCCACACGGGCGAATCCCTCCACGCCATTGTCTCCCTGTTAACAGAGGGCGCTCCTCGGGAAAACAGCGTCAGCTGATGATGCGACCCGCCGCGGTCGTCCTGGAGCTGTGGCGGCTGGGTGGCCCTCTGCCCTCTGACGGTACGATGTGCTGACAGCTGCCAGGAAACAGCAAGTGGTTGAGTGAAATGCCTTCAACTCCCATGACATATATTCTATACGTCTGCTGATGAGGAGAGGATGGAAAAAGACCCTGATTTCTTTGTCAGATTGAGCCCATAAAAAAGGAGCATCTGAATGTATTCCCTTTTTCCGTATTGTTCCTTAAGTATTACGAGACCGCTGCAGCTGTCTGTGTGGTTTAAACAACATCACATCAGGAATTCTGGGACTTCCACGTGTTTAATAACTCCACGGGGAGGCCTACAGAATGCTCCAAGGTCCTAAGTGGGCCCAAATCACTGAACCAACTTTCAAAAGCACCACTTTAGAAAACATTTAGGTATATTTGTAAAAATTCCTTCTCTCTTCTCCCACCATGGTGGGACAGGAAGCGTCGCGGGGAGCCTCGTCACATTCACACAGCTCCGATAGAGCCTTCAATAAGAGAGGAAGAGTTCAAGGTATTCAAATAGTCCAATAACAATCTAATTAGCAGGTAATTACAGTGTATTGACGAGACATTCATTAACTCCAGTATGTTTTAATGAGTGTGATTAGTGGTTTTATTGCACACGGAGGGAGAAAACTAATTATTGAGCTCTACCCTGAGAGGCCTGTGATGCTTAAGTGGATTAGCTGTTTGGGAGGAAGGAGGAACACCAGAGAGGATCACAGGGACTGATTTGCATTACCCAGCAGCCACGGACCTTTAGCGCCACCGTTCCTAGTCTCCATTCTCGGATGAGACCGGGCACCTCGGGGGGGAAAGCGGCCGTCAAAAGATAGGACATCATCTAACGTTACTTCACCGCAGTGCCACGATATTTCATTTCAATCATTTCCATCAAGTCAGATTTTATGCACGAGATCTCTCCCACCGCCACTTCAGCTGCAAAACCGTACGCAATCACGGCCTTTTGTTTTTCTGAAACCCACTTGGCCCCCTGCTCTCTCTTCTTAACCCTCCGTAAAACCAGAGCTGCACCACAGATGCTGTTTTGTTTGCTCCTAAGCACCCGACTAAACAGAGAACAATATAAGACTGTGTTTTCTCAGCTGACTAAATGTAATTTCCAAGCCCCGTTTACTTTGCTTCTCGTGAGGACGGGGGGGGGGGAAACAAGCGTATCATTTACAAATGCGGAGCAAATTTCAATTCATGCAAATGTCCGTGAAGATTGCCAGGACATATCAAAACAAACTATCAATGCTATCAAAATAAACCTCAGGAATTTGGCTGGCCTCGTGGACATGATGCGAGACACCAGCACGCTTCCCTGCTAAATGCTTTTCACATGTCACCTATCTGACTGCGAGCCGTATACACAACCAGGTGGTGGGCTGCCTTTTCCATCCGTCGGCGGACACTCTGTTGCTTCCCAGCCTTCGCTCGGTCCCAGTCGGGCTCCGACAGAATGGGGCTCCATGAAAACCAAAGAGTGAAGCACCTTCGGGGATGGAAGGAGGGCTTAAAGAGGTACTTGATATCAGCCCACTGCGTGACCACCGTCACCGCACACACATGCATGGGCACACAGGCAAAAACACCCCCGAATAAAACATACAAGTGCACACACACACACAACCCAGCCCCCCACCTCTTCACTTACTCATTCACTTGCCCAAACTGCCTCTCCATTTCTCTCCTTCTTGCAATGCACATGGTTCAAAAGCTGCATTTCTGGCTTACTAGATTGGAGCACAAAGGCTCTTCTTATGCATCCTGTAGAAAGAAGCCCCACTAGAGAGGCCTCCATCCCATCCTGGATCGGAGAGCGCACACAGACAGAGTTAGTCCTCCTTTTTTTTTTTTTCTCATTACCATTTCCATACAGGATTAAGCCACTTGGCTTTTGGATGGTGCGTACTATATTTTTCACCCCCTCCTCCATGCTGCATTCTCAAGGGCCAAGTTAAACGATCAGTAAGACCATCAGCTCATAAACTAGCTCTTTTAAATGTCTATTCACGCACACTGCCGGGTCCAGAGGATGCCGGAGTGGATGGATCTCATTGGAGCCGGTGCCATGAGGAGAGTCCTTCAGCTGCCTCACAGTAGCCCCCTGTTTTCACCCTCCAGGCTTTAACTGGGACAAGAGGACACAAACAAAAGTTTAAAACACTAAATTCAACATTTAATACGTTTAAATGTGACTTCAAAGTCACAATCCGTAAGATTTCCATTAAGTCAAAGTCTGCATTTCGTATCCTGCAGCAGCCCTTCAAGTTATATTCAGTGATTATTAGTGTTAGTGGCAGAGTTTCCCATTTCCACACTGGATTCAAATCTGTCTGTTTATCATGATCGATGCAGCATGTGTTACCATGTGTAACCTCATTGATATGAGCCTTCACTCTCCTCCAGTCATACCAGAGCGGTTATCGACTCACTGCCAATGCAAATCATGCTTGCTCACAGTGAAATCATTCAAAACATACGATTTGTCTTAATTTATGTGAAAAACGTGTGTTTATTTTCAAGAATGTGAAATGATTAATATAATTAGATGCAGCATTGTTATAATGAAGGCGTTTGGAAATCTGGAATTTTCCTCCTCGCTGCTCGGCTGTATCCCCCCTTTCCCTTCTCTCCGCCGCCCTCCCTTCCTTCCTCTTCATCCGAATACATTAATATCTGAAAGTGTTGGCTCACACCAAAAATACTCATGGACTAAACAAAGTGCAGAGTGACTTCAGGGTCTGGGATCTTCAAATAAACCCTGCCTGGGTGTCATGGGGACCAGGAAGTGGAATTAACTGCTATATTAGCTGACCTTCATCTTGTTGTTTGTCCCAACCTGCCTGGCTGGGCCCCGGGCTGGCCCGTAACCACGGCCTCCAGGCCCAACAATGCGGGCATTTCCCTCAGCGAAAAAACACAGGCCTCGGGGGTTTACTGAGCAAACAAGATGAGCCCTGCCAAACACTCCTCGCTCCCACATTTCACAAGCACTTTTTTCTAGCGCCATTTTCCCCCCCTCTTTGCTCTTGTCCATCCAGGGAGCTCTGAGGAGCTACCAGACAGTTCTGGGTCGAGTGCAAGACAGAAATGTAGGAAAACAGAGCGCTGACCTATGTTCAGATTTAGTGTTAGGAAACCCTTCATGTTGACGAGGTAGACCTATAATTCTGTGGGTGTCTCGCTTTAGTTTCCACAGTGGCTGTGATGTAAATGTAAAACTTTGTGTCTCATAAATGTCAAATCTCAAAATGATCCACCCTTTAAAACTTGTTTTTGACTAACTGGTCACGACATCAGGGAATTATTATCAATAGTAATACTTTCACAAAAGCTGCAGAGCGTGAGAAACCAAACTGTGAAAATCTGAGGAACAAATGGTGTTTTTATGGGATTGATACCTTGTGTCCGTCCATTAAATGTGAAGCCAGCAGCCAGTTAGCTTAGCTTAGCACAGTACCTGGAAGCAAGGGGAAAACGCTAGCCTGGCCCCGTCTAAATGTAACAAAAGTAGCTTTAATGATAAATCATATTCAATGAAAATGTCTCCATATACGCTCTATTATTACATGACCAAAAACTGATGGATTTCATATCACCAAGCTTTGGTTTTAACGGTCTGGGTCTGCTTTCGCCATTAGTCCGTATGTTGTTCCATCCTGCAGAACTTGACATAAAAGCAGAGTTAACGTGAAGTGCTCCTGAGTTGCTAATAAATCAAGCTCTGTGCGTGCTCGGATTAATACAGGAAGACATCAAACGCTCAGGAAACAGAACGGTTGTATAAAAAGTCGAGATCTCCATCAGTAAACTTGTATTTCACCGCAAGCTGCCACTTTTCTGTATTTCCTGCGAGTAACAAAAGTACCGTATCAAGTGGTCTCAGAGGAGGAGAAATCCATGTCAGTAGCCATTAAAGCGAGATGATAAAATGTAATATTTCTAATAGCCCGAATCCCTCTTCGCAGGGTATTAAATAGTGGACACAGAATGTCAAGAAATACGGCAAATACTGAGAACGAGAGGAGAATGTCACCTCCTGTTTCGATTCAAGGTCTGATTGCGCCATTTGGTCAACTGTGTGTGTGTGTGTGTGTGTGTGTGTGTGTGTGTGTGTGTCACAGAGGGTGGTTGGATTCAATCTTGTCGTGGCATCAAAGTGGGGCGGCCATCAAAAGCCCAGCATCAGCAGAGGGATCAAACAGGTCTCAGTCATAGCAATCATCCACAGGGTCACGGGAGGACGACCTGGGTCAGATAGCTAGCCAGCACGAATCCACACACACACACACACACACACACACACACACACACACACACACACACACACACAGTGACCTTGGGCTTCTTGCCACATTATTAGGAGTTTTAGTTTTGTGTCATCCATCAATCTGCTGGAGTCGAGTGTTTGACAACCACTTAAACAAAGGACGATCTAGGAACGATCTACCTTTCTACATCATTATTTATTTACACAGGTTCATTCATTAGAATATGGATACAAAATATAGAGGACTACTCTCCAAAGACCTGTCAAACATTTTCTGTTTCTGCTTGGGTGTCATTGGCTGCTAATCTCAGTCTTGTTAGATTTCGATGTAAATCAAAAAATGAATTTAACCATGTATTTAACTATATATTCGTTGTTGCATTATGAAAAACATGGACAGATGTGTGCAGTCGGAGGAGCGTGGTGCTCAGGGAGTAACCAGTGTTTACATTCACTTGACAGACAAGGTTGTAAAAAGGCCATCATGATCTATTATTACCATCCATTTTAATTTAGATTTTGAATGATAATAAGATATAGGTGTATGAAAAGGTGGTTTTGTCAAATTTAGCGAATACTGCATTTTGCTGCCACACAATCGACTCTCTGAACATGGGTTTCCCCGACCCGGCAATCACTCATTTCAGCGGGATTCAATCCTGCAGCGCTCCTTCTGCGTCAGTGGTGCAGCTGTATTATTACGGGTCACAGACCGGTGGCTCAAAGGCCTGCAGCCTGTCAAAATGACAGATGGCCTTCACAATTTCCCGTCATCACTAAAAAAAAATTTGGCGGCGCAAAATCTTTGGTTAACGCAACTTCTGCACTAAACTACGTAATTATGCCACGGCGGAGAATAACCTTTACTTTCCAAAAGGATGGTCAAGTGTGTCATGTGCTAAAAAATATGAGGAAGCATTGAAGCACCTTTTATTAGCATTGAGAGAAATCAATGGCTGCCACTTCAGACACTTCTGGCTTTGAACCAAATGCTGGCATCAGCATGCTAACGCGCTCACGTTGACGATGCTGAGACACTGATGTTAAGCAGGTATAATATGATCCAAATGTCATCTAATAGATGTTGAGCTCCTTTAAATTAAAGTAGAATGGTGATTTCACTTATTCTCTCAGTTACAGCAGTAAACAGCATCATCAGGTGGACCGTTTCATTCCAGCCCAGTCCGGCTCTTCCTGAGTTCATGCTGGAGCAGGTGTAATGTGCACAGTACTAAATGGACAACAAGACTAAGGGAAAGCACCGTGATCCCCGCTGCGAGGGACTGACCGGAGACACGGACCGGAGACACGGACCGTCCGATCTCGGCCGCCAGGAAAGGAAAACAACTGAATGCTCTTGACTCACACTTCAGCATCCAATTGAGATTCCTGACCGATGTGTGCCGTCTGCTCCCATCTGGAGAAAAGCTCATTCTTTCCATGATGAAAGAGAGGACAGAATGTGGTAAACCTGCATGGAGGCAACTGATGACTGTTTTTTTCCCCTCCTTTATTTTACTGATAAAGAAACCAGGACTGTGAAATAATTCAGCGAACAGCAGTCGTGTCTAATTCAAGACTCGCCACACAGGCTGGTACACGCACACGCTTTGATAACCCGCCGTGTCTGTAAATCAACAGGTCCCAAATTTGTTTTGCTTGGGAAAACAAGCACTTCACGTTCAGACCAATTTAACAGCCGGGCCGTCTTCATGCGATTGAGGGAAACGCTGATGAACCGAGTACTTGGAATGACACAAACTCATTACCAGAGTGTGTCAGTGCATGTCAATGCATGTGCATCTCACAGGGAGAGGTGTGAATGAATCTTTTAGCACCTTAATGAGCAGTGTCTAGACACACGTCCTGCAAATTATCCAAAATTTATTAATTCATTAATTCTCTGTAAATAAAAAGAGCTTTTGATTGTATCGTAGAGTGTTATGCATGAAGGCAAAACTGAATAAAACACTTTTTTTGGTCCAACTCTGGAGTTTAAAAAGGAATTATTTATCTTGTAAACACGCTGATCAAACAGTTGTCACACGTGTTACCAGAGACTCAAAACGCCCGTAAAAAAACTCAAAATGACCACAAATATACACAAACAGCCACAAAGGGGCAAATAACAACTAGAAAGAGACACAAAACAAAAATAAACTATTATGAATTTAACTATTAATGATGTACAGTTTATTATTGCCAGGAACCAGGACTTTATATGAGAGTCTTAAAATCTGTATATTTTTTTCACTGATTTTATAAAAGTGCAGCCCTTCTTTTAAACAGAGCCTGAAAGCTCTGTAGTTTGTTTTGCAGACAGTGGATCTGGACTGAGTCACATTTTAACTGCTATCTTTTTCTCATCCTCTGACTCATTCTCACCTCCCCTCTGTTAGTGACCTGTTCCTTCACTAGTGCTTGTTTTTCCTCCCTGCAGAAAGCTTCCACCACTTTCAGCGGCCAGCCCTCTCCCGCTCCCAGACACAGAGGAATGGTTCTCACTAACCCTCTCTGACACCGCAGACAGACGCTCTGTGGGGTTTACGGAGGATGTGTGCGATTTGTCTCTGCTTTGATCCAGACAGAACTTGAGGATGTTATACACAAGCGAGGAAGAGGGTGGCGTCGCATTATCTGGGTTCTCCGGGCTGCGCCGGTCTTCCGGTTTGGACTGGATGGGGCAGCTCGGGGACTACTGACGGACACATTCCCCTTCACTTTCACACGGAGTTTTCTCACAACACCACCTCTTAAGGACTGGGAGGGTAAGATTGTAGATTTAAGCTCATCCAACCGAAAGACACAACTTTTCCAATAAAAGAAGCTGGCACCACTGGCTCCAAAAATCACAAAATCTAGCGAGAACATTGCCAAGTCAGCACCACCGACACCCCAACAATCCCAATTTTGCAAAAATGATCAGAATGAGCGAAGATGGCCAACATTAGTAGTAACAGCTCGTGGAAGGTAACAATGACTTCACGGGCATCGTAAACTCCGAATTAAATAATATGAGTACAGACCTACGACAGCCACAGATACCAGATTTTCACTTCTTTTTTCAGAGCATTTGATTTGTCGATTGCCGTCGGGATGAAAAGATAATTTCACAAATACCCAGTCTGGCTTTAAGACTTCAGAGTATGCACCAGGATAGCCTCAGGGAAGAAACTTTCATTGGTCGGGCCTGTCACGCTATCTTGACTTTTAAATGCTGTTATTCACCTTTTATTGAGTCTGTAACCATCTGACAGCATCAATTATTGTGTAATTATCGAGTGTTGCTAGTTTCACAAGGCGGCCACTTATTTCTCATGAGCCTGGGTCTAATCTAAACTTCATATCCATGTCATTGTTCAGGGTTAGTTGTTGATCTTACCTCAGCTCCGTCTGATGAGCGAATGACCCTTGTGCGTCAACTTGAAGGAAGAGATGAGGTCAAAACAATGTCCGGATCTTGACATCTACAGGAACAATCCCTTCTGATGGAGCGGTGGGGGGGGGGGGGGGGGGGGGGGGGGATTACCGGTGCGACAGCTGAAACACATTGAAAGATGGTAATCATTAACCACTTTGAATAAGACGTCAGATCGGAGAGGTCAAGACTACATTAATAAAACAGCGAACCGCAGGCACCAGCGTCTGATACGTGACTTTTACTGGGGCAGGCAGATCATATGGAATAGATAGATGTGAGCCCCGAACCCCTTTTATTGGACGATTTTACCTTGCATGCTACAACCACAAGAGGAAGAGTGGAAACAGTCTCCATGTAGACTCAACAAACTTAAAGGTGTGTGTGTGTGTGTGTGCAATAAAGAGCATTCCTGTCTGTACAAAACAAAACTGCTACGTGCATCTGTATACTGATTTCTATATCCAGCGTGCGTGTGAAGCTTGACTGGGTTCCCCTCTCTTCTCTCCAGGGGAGGTGTTGTGAAAAACTCGATGGACGTCTCTCTTCCCAGCATCTGGCTCTTAGAAGTGTCTGCGAACACATGGGCCCATTAGTTCCACCTCCGGGTGGACTCCCGCCCGATCCACGCTGATGTGATCTCACAGGGGCCCGGGCCAGCCCTCCCTGGGGACCCATAACCACCCAGGCACCAGAACAAATAGCTCAGCGCTTACGCACACTTTCTTTATGGCAGGTGATTCCCTGCCCTGTTTCCAGAGCGTGCAGCGACTTCAAAGTATCACTCTCAGCCCGTTGTTCTCACCTTTGGCTTCCTCGTTTCTAACCTGCCACGTAGTCGGATTCTTGGACCGATCCACAGTGAGGCAACCACAGGGTGGGGTCACTCAGGTGGGGGTCTGGGTGTGCTTTGATGTAAGAGAACGGAATTGACTGGAAGAAATAATTGACTGTAGGAAATAAAGGAAGTTACTGAGCTACTGTCCCGCACATAACTCCCTGTAAAACCACAACGGCAAGAGAGCAAATTTTCTCAAAATGCATTTTTCAAATTCATTTTGACTTTTGGACTGAGATAATTGCAGAGCGTGTGTGTGTTTGAGAGAAAGGGGCAGAATAGTGCACGCAATGTTGCCAATAACAATATTTTGATTTTCAGGATGAAGACTAACTGATGTGTTTGGGTCACGGTGGCTGCACCATATTGGAACAAAACAAACATTGCATTATTTTTTTTCCTGCAATATGATAAAAATACAGGATTTTTCACCCTTAATTTTGTACTTTAAGTTAAATACGTATGCACACATCTTCAACATGTAGAGGAATTCAATGCTCGACAGGCCTGTTGTGCGTAGTTACGGTCGCTAAGGGTACAACCGCATCCAGTAGACGTTTTTTACAGCAGACAGTTCTCATCATTGCAGAAAAAAGCCCAGGAGACATTAATAATGGCCGCATCCCACTTAGGGGACGTACTTGTATTGTGCATCCCCTCACCGACCATTTGATTGTACATGTGACGGTGTGTGTCGTGTGTAGCATTGGGATTTTTCCCTCACACACAAATTCTGCAAAGAGCCGCCCTACTTGGCTCTGAATCTGTTATTGTGCTTCACTGGATTTGAAAAAATTGGAATAAAAGGCATGTGTGTACTTTGCACCCTTAAAGTCCAAATGAAACTATGTTGAAAGTGTCTGTACTGTGAGTGAACCTGAATATTCGAGCTGTGTACATTTACAAGAGGGGATATAAATTGAATGATTTGCATTTGATGGACCGCTAAAAAGTGAGCGGGCTCACAATGTAATGCTTCACCCACAAAATTGACCAATCGATGTCATATTATTGGTTGGTTCAAGCTTACGTAAAAACATATTTTGTTTTATAGGAAGAAAAAAGATTGGCTTGATATAAAATACAGAGAAATGGATCATTTTTTGGCACAACATGAACGGGTTTGTGTTAAAAATGTTTTATTTAATCTTGATTCTTAAACATACCTGTGATTCAAAATAAAGCAGTCATTGTTTTCTTTTGTCAATCAAATGCTGCGGCGTTTTCCCCTGAAGCCCAGACCTGACACCATCGGTGAAGGTCACCCCTCCACCACCTGTCTGTCTCCCATGTCCCCGACCCAACACATCATCACAATGTATTATTGCAAGCGCCGAAAGCTGTGGTGAACATTTTGGGTGTACCTAAATATAAAAGTCAGGCACACAAAGCTAGCGTGGAGCCCTGTTATTAGTTCAGAATGTGTTTTTCTTTCCTGTCCATCACACTTGATTTTGTTTGACTGGAGCTCGCAGCGTAGACTGCGTGCCACAGTCGGTCCTGCTACCTGCCCATTCACATGCTGAAAGATGGGCCGGTAGGAGGCCGACGGGAGGAAATTGATAGATGCGTGAGGAGTGGAGGTTTTCCGCCAGCTGAGGAAACACAGCGGCTGGCAAGTCCCGGCTTTTTGGTGGTGAAAATCAGCTCTGGAGCCAATAAAAATGTTTGTGCAGAAAATTTCTAAAACAACCACACAGGAAATAAGAAGACTACTCTTCGTTGACAGGAAACATACATCCTCTTACCCGCACATTTTAGCAGAGGACAAATTCCTCCCGCCAACGTGGGTAGGACGTGTACATGTGCTGCACTTCCACCATAGGAATTAAATGTCACAATGGCACAGTTGGCTGTTGAAAGCTTTACGCATTGCAGCGCGCTGATTGAGGAACCAGATACAATCACCGGCTCAGCCTGTTTTCTTTTTATCCTGGAAGTTTGAGTCCTGCCGTGCATCACTGCAGCCTTTAGGCTTCATTTCATGCCAGAAGCTAATGGAGATTTCAATGCATGAAAGTACTTGATATGCAAACTATTGCAAGTCATGTTATCCCAGAAATAATTGCAAAAATTATGTTATTGTCATTTGAAGACATTTTATGCCACTGATATAACGATAATATAATAGCAAAAAGATGCAAGTAAACCCTTTCAGAATGCAATGAATTCTTAAGAATTAGCTCTCAATACAATCTGATAGAGTGCTGCAGGATTAAGTCCTAAAACACAGAAATTACTCATCGTTTTCTTTTTTTTTTTTGCACTCCCGGTTCCCTCGACACAGTCAAGTCAATGTTTGTTTTAAAAATGTGTTTTTGGTTAGATGCCTGAAGTAAGGACTGTGGCTAACACAAGCTTCAGAGTTTGGTTTATGGGACAAATATCTGCAAAACTAGTGACGTCCTCTCAGCTGTACTTTGTTTAGTGTTGAACTAAATGTTAAGATGGTGGACTTGGTTAACATTAAACCTGCTGAACATCATCATGTTAGAGTGGTCAGCATGAGCATGCTAACATCAGCATTCATCATTTAGTACAGCCTCAGTCTCTTAGGCTTTCATGTGTCTTCAAAGTCAAGCTGAGACAGAACTATGCCCTTTTAACCACTTTAGATCACATGCACGGTCATACAAACCAATCAATTTCATCTTATTTTTATGTGAATATCTTTTTCTTCCTGGAAAAACAAAATATGGCGCGTGAACACCAATAATATCATGACATCGATCCATCAATGAATCTGCACCTACAGCTCTGCACGGAGCGAGAGCTGGTGGTGAGCTAATCTTTTCAAGGATTCCTCATATAAAAACGGTACGTCCCGCTTGAAGATAGATACTCTTAAAATAAAGTTTCAGCTCAACTTTAAAAAGGCAGTTTGCTAACGTGGCTAAATAAGACTAGAAAATGGCATCACGCCTACAACTCCGACTTTACAGCTGAGTTGTGTATATTCACACGACCACAGTGTTTTTTGTCTTACGTCAGCTTTTTAACTTACAGCGTTTGCATTGTGTTGTTGGCTTTTTGTTGAGGGAACCAGGGGGATGCTAACAAAAAAAAAACATCCTCCCTGCAGCATCCTATTAGCTGCCATCTCTGTCAGTGCAGAGAAAGGGATGTCATTTTATCCACCAGGCTAATAAACATGTCAGATCCAAACTCCCTGAATGGGATGAATGGGAATAAAGAAGACGCATTACTGCTAATGGAATTACACCGGCATGGCACAGAGAGGCATGGAGTTTGTATCTGCCCTTTTTTTCATCTTTCACAGCCTTGTAAGGCCTGGATTGGACACCAAACAAGGGAAAATGTGTCTCAGGGTAGAAACCCCAGGAGATTCAGGTCTGTTGAACCTTCACATATAATGGAGGTGAAACAAACAGAAACCGTGGACCTGGAGATGACATCACCAGCCAAAGCCCTGTTGCCAGACGCTCAATGTAGGGAATATCTTTTTTCCAACACTTGGCAAGGGAAACATGTACACTCCAATCCTCTTTTATTGCTATTTACCTCTTTGCCAAGCTTTGTTGAAAGCACATAGTTTCACAAGATGAATGTGAAACAGAAAAAAAAAGAAAAGACCTTACAGCACAGCTTCAACCATCACCCAGCCCTCCCTCAGGTTCCTGCTCTGCATGCTTCTAGTTGTCCTGAACCCAAGTCTTTTACTGTTGATTCTTCCCACCTAGTACTGTTTCCTGCCGGGATGCTCGCTCCGCTTTTTGGCGTCGTATGTCATTAGGCTGCCAGAGAGGTGCAGCAGCATCATAACAAATAGCTCAGGCAGTCTGACCCACGACAGAGCGGCACTCAGCCACACCACACTGTTTCTAAATATGTACACGAGTGCAATGGAGAACGCCAGTGAGCTCAGAGGAGGCCTGGTGCTCGCCGCTACACCTGCGAATCGTAAATCCACCGTCGGACAGGCGGGTTGAGCCGGAACGTTTAGACACTGCGGGCCAGGTGATTTACGGATCAATGTAGCCTCTGGAGGTTAAAGATAACAAGAGCAAATCTCGCCTGGGATTGAATGCCTCTGCGCTGCACTGATACTGTAGAGACATTTCATCCGCTCAACAGGAAAGCATGAGTTTGAAAAATTGTATGAGTTATGTGAAAGAGAGGGTTATATATTATAAAAGACCCCCCGCCCCGTGTTTTAATAAAACAGTGAAATGAAGCCGGTGTAATGCAGGGAGCTTGTAGCCTCTTTTAGCAGCTGAAAACTGAGGGAGTTTAATGAGAGGTCGTTAATGGAAATATTGTTGGAGCATACTGTTAACAGCCTCTTTCCTCACCGCTTAGGCCAAAACCACTTCCTTCTGACTTCTTTGTACATGCTGCTTAGATCGAACATCACTCACTTCTTACAAGAGCCCCCTCCGATGACCTCCGCCAGCTCCCGCCATGCGGCGCTCCGCTACACAAACCGGCACCTGCAGGACAGAGGAGAGTGCCAGTAACTCACACTGTGGCAGATCCCAGCGCAGGCCTTTCTGGTTGAAGGCCTTTCCCGCACATCGGAGGATTGACTCTGATGACAGAACCCGCCACTTCCTTACTGGGCCTCACGTTTAATGGAGTGCAAAGTTCCCTTTAATATTTCTACAGGTGTTAGGGACGGGGGGGGGGGGGGGGGGGGGGGGGGGTTTGTAATGGAGTAAAACTTTCCATAAAAGCTCTTTTTTTAAGCAGACAGGAGATATGAAATGTAGAACAAAGGGAGATTGTAAAAGCTTGATATTCTTGAAGGTGGTGTAAAAAGAAGGGCAAACTACGTGGCTTACTTTAGAAAATCTTTAAAGAATCTGTACTCAGCTGTTCATCATCTAATTGTTACTCATATTCTTGCAGCAGTCTGTTTTTCTTGATAGAAAAAGAAGTAAACTAAGAAAACATAATCTATACTGGGTTGCATGAGATGTTCATTTTACAGTGTGTAGCCAACCTCCTCTCACACTCCTCTCATCACTGCCAAGGAAAACACAATTTGTCTTAATTTGCCCCCAAAAATCGTGAACCCTTTGATGGCAAATTCAACTAAATATTGAAGGAATGCAGACGGATTGCTTTTATTCTGCTCACACAAGAAGCATTCTCTGTGGTAGGTGTTGTTATGTTTAAAGAGGCACTGAGGAACAATCTAGCGCCGTTTCCCCTAGCCACATACAGCTGTCATCATCCCCATTCGCAAGGCTTTAGATGAGCAGGAAAACACTAATCATGTCATCACTGTTCTGCATAAGAGCATGGGCCCTATTTAGCGAGATAGCAGCTTGTAATCACGCTGTCCTCCAGGGCTGTGGCATTGTGGTGGGCCTGGCTAACGCCAAGAAAAGCAGCTGAGGAGCTGATGAGCTTGGACTTGCATTCTTTTGCAGGCCCTTGCTGCACCTAGCTGCTGCGTCCTGAACGATCGTCGCTAATGACGTTCATTAATGAAAGTTTATGGGATGTTCCCAAAATACCTCAAAGACCTCCCTGCACACACAGCGTAAACAGCCTAATGGAAACATGGTGCCACACATAAATTTTTATGTCTGCAGTTTGCGTGCAAATATCCCGACACAAAAACAAAAAGGAGGCGCACATATTGCAGCACTTGAGTACGGGCTTATTATTCTGCTGACTTAAGTTTTTCATAAAAACATGTTAACATAACTGACTGCCGTGCCAGAGACTATGAGGCTGTACTAAATGATAAATGCTGATGTTAGCATGCTGACATGCTCATGCTGAGAACTGTAACATGATGATGTTTAGCAGGTTTAATGTTAACCAAGTCCAACATCTTAACATTGAGTTCTAATGAACACTAAACAAAGTACAGCTGAGAGGACGTCACTAGTTTTGCAGATATTTGTCCCATAAAATAAATTGATTAAATTTAACATAATGATGGTGCTCGGTGAAAGTGATCTGTTCAAAAATATCCAAAATCCATCCAATAGTTGCTGAGATATTTTAAGCGTTGAGCCGAAATTAAACATGCATTTTAACCCCCTTTTTTTTTAAACAAAATACACCCCCCCAAATTACAAAAGTCTTACTATTTTATATAAAAATCCAATGTTTTATTTTATTCTAAAAATGTGATCACACACGCTCACTCTCATCAACTAGTACCAACCAATAAAATCATGACATTCATCAATCAGTTAATCAGCAACTTCTGCTCTGCACACAGCAACAAAAAGTTGCGAGCTACTTTTGAGGAAAATCTAATCAAATTCCTCCCAATGCTTTAAGTTGTTAAATAAAAAATTCCGAGTGTTGATTCCCACATGCACTAAAAGTTACGCGGCCGGCCCGGCTATGAACACAAAGCACAGAGAGACGGATTACAACACAAAGGGGGTGAGAGTCCACATTCACTGCTCAGGATGCCGTTACTTATATCTTTACATATAAAATAGTTTGCTACATTAATGCTCTGAATGTCAAATAGAGAACCTTTAATGCCAGTGAAAGCACCAGACCCATCTGCTGCACTGCTCTGCTGTGTTGTGGAGGTTGCAGGGTACAGCACAGAGCCCCAGAAGACAGATCCACTTTTACCCTGAGAAACACTTGAGGATTTTTGGGCTGCACCACAGAGGTTTAACATATTGCCAGCCTAACATTTGGAAGTGCACATACCAGACAATAACCCAGCTATCACTAGGGCCACCTAGTCTTATTGTTTTTGGAAGGGCATGTAGATTATTTATTGCCTGGTTCGTTCTCAGTCTTCTACAGAACTTGCCTCTGCTGTAACTCTGTCTCAACCAGTGCTTGGACTTGTTTCAGGTGGACTTCCTCACTGCACAAGCACACACATTCAGAGGGACACCAGCAGCTAATGGGTGCCACGGATTCGGAGCCACCTCCCAAGGATATCCTGGTACAAGCTGATAGCATGGCATTCCTGGCCACCAGTATACGTACTTTTGAATGTAACCTGTATATATTTTAGTAAGTTACTGCACATAGTGTTTTAAGGAGTATTTAGACAGTAGGAGTATGTAGCATGTAATAACAACAAAACCCTCTCTGAGAACACGCTGCAGACGTAATCACAGTTATGGATCACGGTGTTTTACATGCATGGATTTTACTGCGTAAACATTGCTGCGTTTTGTCAGCGATGGCTGGTGAATGTTCATCTCAGAGCGGAGCTCAGCCAATGAGGTGGAATCAGGAAAATCTTATTTTGTGGTTTTTGCAAAAACATAGCTGCACGCTGGCTCTATATCATGTGAAATACTTTATAAACAGAGGTGATACAAGTGCATACCAGAGTTGTCAACACGTACGGCGTATGCTTTATGTCCTGCCGCAATATTATGAAACACCTTCATCCAAAAGGGGAAATTCCAGTGAATACGGACTGAGAACACCATTTTTGATCACATCTTTTGATGGTTTTACAAAACACTAAATAAATAAATAAAAGCAACAGCTCAATATGTTTCCCCGTAACAAAACCTATGATAGATGTTTAACTGCATTCAACAAATTGTTATACGGGGAGTGTCTGTGTAATCCTTCACCTAGGATCCAGCGAGAGGATTAGAAGCTTATCCAATTAGCCCTGTGCTAAGTCCGACTGAGCCAATCAGAAGCATCTAAAGGCCGTGGCCACACTGAAGTGCTGCAGGGCCACCAAAGATCAGTAGAGACCTGAACACTAGAATAATGGGTTTTCCTCTGTGTTTTTTAACAAGCCGATATTCAATTAACGCCCCGTTGTATTCTAAGGTATTAGACAGGGGAAAGCTTAGGTAATTCAAGCGTGAATAATATAATTACTGAGAGACCCCACACTGTGTCTTTTAGCTTTTTCATAAACACTTTTAAAAATAGAAAAAAGGTAGATCCAAGGTTGAGATATTTAATGTTTTGATTATTCTACGGTGATGGCACGAATGCCGTTTGATGTACACTGAATGTCAGGTTTTAATAAAAACAACACACTGAACCAATCGGGTTCTTGCATTCATATATGATAGAAATGATGGATGAGATTTGATGGTAGATTAAAACAAACCTATAGTTCAAGACAAACCACTGTGTTGGACCGACTCTGACACACTAGCAGCAAAAATTACAACAATTTGCCTGATGTTATTTATAATTAGAGGATGAGCTGCGCCAAAGCCTACGACGTGGTGATTCTGGGTTGCCTCTGTGGGGTTTTTTTCCTCATGGATCTGAGCTGCCAGTAACATTTCCAGGAGGAGTTTCCATGTGCAGCCATCATTCTTTTCTTAATGCTGCCCTCTGCAGGACAGACGTGGTATGAGTCCATGGGTAGGAACATCAGGTCAACTGTTGAATTGATGTTCATATAACAGCGAGTCAGACAGCGTTTTTTTTGGTCCTCCTCAAAGATTAATGTTTCACACAACGAGCTTTAAAGCATTTTGAATTGCCGTTTTGTGCCTTTCATGTTCTGCATAATTCAGCCTGCTGAGATGCCACCCTGGAGGTCATCTGCATCATGTAACTGAAGACTCTTTCAGTGAAGGTGCCACAGGTCATTTATGTCTAAGAGAGAATTATGACTATTTTTTCCCCCCATTTGTCATGAGGGCAAAGTTCGGCGTACATAGTCGTGAAAGCGTCTCAACGCCACACAGCTGGGTGGTCTGCCGAGCTGAATGTGACCCCAATAAAGACCTTTGTGCCGAGCGGCTCTGAACAGCGCCCGCTCTAGCATGAACCTCACTTTTGTTCAAGTGTCATGGGGCGCTGATTCACGACACATTATGCAAAACACAAAGTTTTAAATAGAGGGCCTATTGAAAAGCCTTTAGTCGACTATTATAATATTAAATGAAACGTCGCTTACTGAGATTTTATTGTCCTGGAATGAAGATGGAAATATTCTGCGCCACCAGTTTCAATTCATATAAAGTACATTACAAATGTTTCAGACGTGTCCGTCTCTTTTATAAAACAATTTCCCAGGTTTGAAGGACAACTCACTCTCATCTTGTCAGCTATTACATGTCTGAGTCTTCTATGCCCGTTTAAAGTGGAGAGGAATCCAACACCATCCTGCAAATTAAAAAAATGTATTAAATAAATTGTTATGTAATTTAAATCATTTCTTTCTCCTCAAAAGTACATTTTTACACAGTATCCCTTTACACACGCATACTCAAAAATACTGCCAATGTTGCACCCTTTTTACGTGAATTTCAGTTGGGTGTATACCAACTTTGTTAGAGGAGAAACATCTTCATGCATAATAAAGTGTGAATAACCAATTTTAATTTCCTCTTTATCCAGTAGAAGGCGCCTCATGTATCCCGACATGCATTGAGTGAGAGTGAGGTCTTGTACACTTTATTACACAACCTCGAACAACTTTTACGTAGGCTACTCTTTCATAAATAATTACTTAAAACGTCGCATCTGTAAATGTAATGTGTTTTTTTTTAACAGCAGACATTTGTAGCAGCGGAAGTAGCGGGGTTACTGATACCGTTAAGTCTCCGCAGTCAGCCGCCGTCTGTTAGCATCATGCTAATGAAGCCACAAACTGGAGCTAGCATGTTCGAGCTAAACAGCATTCAGCATCATTATTGTCATGTCTACCGTGAAAAAGCCCTGCTTATTGGTAAATATAGCCCTGTTTATTGGTAAATATGCCTTACCCCTACTGCCGTTTCCATGTGTGACAGGGCTAATTAAGCTAATTATGCTAATTGGAACAGGCGCTAACCCGACGAGCTGTTCTCGCTGCAGGAAATGACGTCAGACCCAACAAGCCGGTGAATGGTCAGGTATTGTTTTTTATTCATATAACGCGCACGAAATCGATATTTAATGGAGTCCTGCTTGGGCTACGCGCACAACAAACTTGCTGAATAACATTTTAAATAACTAAGTACATTTACTAAAGTACACTTTTGAAGTATTTGTACTTTACTTGAGTATTTTAAATTTCTGTTAAATCAAATCAATGGTGATGTTTGAGGTTTTAATTAAACTCCCTGCAGTGTATAAAGTAGTGATTAAACAGCTGCAGCAGTATTCAATATCTATAACCCACTAATATAAGATGCTATAGACATTATTCTTTTGAATGCAGGACGTATTTGTAATTGTATTTCTACACCTCTTCTGCATCTGCCTAATACAAAGCACATAATTACTTTGGGTTGTGACCAGGTTAGCCAAGTACTTCTGATCATGTAAAATTACATAATTCACAGGAAAAAAATATCTGGAAATGTTTTTGTTTTTTTAATTTTGTGCAGCATCACCTCCTATTTATTGTTTCACAATCTTCTTTGATTCCATGCATTTCAAAAGGAAAATGCTCTGTATTGTAAAAGAAAGTGCTGTGTGTGAGGTAAAGCAGAATACTGGAGAAATTGAATATTCAAAGTATCACGTTAATTCACTAAAAAAGAGAAGGGCATGTATATTAGTAAGATAAATTCCTAATTTACCTAAAACACAAAGCGTTTCAAACTTTCAAACGACATGACATGATACTACGAGGTCAGTTCAGTCTCATTAATAATGAATGCACAGAGAAGGATTCACAAATGTATTTTGTGATTTATTTAGAAATGACTCTCTCCTCACAAATACATTTCAGTAAACACACAAATGGATATCGGTATGTAAAAATGTAAAATAAATAAATAAGGTTCACAAACACATTTCTGATCCACACACAAATGTGTCTCGTTTTAAATAAATGTAATATAAATCCATTAATATATGAAATAAAAAAATAAATACACTCAAATACAGACCAGTTCAGGCACAAATGCAAACAAGTTCACAAATGAAAAGCGTCTTGTTAATTCAAGTTTAACAGTTTGTATACAAATACATTTTTGATGAAAATTGCAAATATTTTTTTTAATTCATATATTTGTGGAACTCTCGCCTCACAGCAAGAGGGTCCCGGGTTCGATCCCCGGGTCGGCCCCGGGTTCCTTCTGTGTGGAGTTTGCATGTTCCCAGTGTAAGCTGGTTCTCTCCGGGTTCTCCGGTTCCTCCCACAGTCCAAAGACATGCAAGATGGGGATAGGTTAATTGAAGACTCTAAATTGCCCGTAGGTGTGAATGTGAGCGTGAATGGTTGTTTGTCTCTACATGTCGGCCCTGCGATAGACTGGCGGCCTGTCCAGGGTGTACCCTGCCTTCGCCCAATGACAGCTGGGATCGGCTCCAGCCCCCCCGCGACCCTGAATACAGGATAAGCGGTAGAAAATGGATGGATGGATATTTGTGGATTTATATTACATTTATTTAAAACAAGACACATTTGTGTGTGGATCAGAAATGTGTTTGTGAACCTTATTTATTTATTTTACATTTTTACATACCGATATCCATTTGTGTGTGTACTGAAATGCATTTGTGAGAAGAGTCATTTCTAAATAAATCACAAAATACATTGTGAATCCTTCTCTGTGCATTCATTATTAATGAGACTGAACTGACCCCATATGGTCTAACCGCTTCACACTGGCAGCCCTCCAAGGCTGATGAACTACACAGGAGGGATCGTGTGCTATAGTTTTTACATAAATCTAACCTTCAGCTCAGGAATCCGGCATCCCTTCAGACTCAACAGCCAAAGCTCCAAGGCTGCAAATCATGTCTTTCTTGTCATTTCAGAGTGAATATAAGAGGTTGGATACAGTATTTTTATTGTCAGGCGTTGCAGACAGTTGTGGCTGGGTTGCATTATTCTCAGGGGTATTGATGAAACACAGAGATTCAGTGTAATACAGCCCAAGTGCATGCATAAGAAATGCAAGCACTCCTATTGAGAGCTCATCGTTGACAAGCTTGATATTTTGTAAAATATTACATGGCAAATTGTAGCCAGTACTGAAGCACCAATGACTGAGTGAGTGATTCATATTTTCATGTTTGCATGGTCCTGGCTGCATTCTTGGTGTTCCTCCCTTTCTTCCTCGCAGATTAGCTCATGTTCTATCAAGTTGGATAGGGAGCATCATAGCAGTCATCATCATTAGCATCCGAAACATTTTGGGAAACAGGCTTTGCCTTTGATGCTTAGTGATTCCGACCGTCTTGTTTGGATGCTGCTTCATTGATGTCATTCCCACAGACTGGGTCGGGTCGCAGGAGATTTTATTTGGGTCCCCATATATCTTCTTTCACAGACTTTTATTCAACATTTATATCTGCAGTACAACTTTTAGCCACACGAGGGAGGCTGAATGTTGTGATAATTGTAACATGCTTATAACATTGATCCTAATTTAGGGAAGGAGGTCCTTTTGAGGAATTTTACCACAACAGCAACATACCAAGACATTTTGACAGAGATTAGAGGGTAAACGCTGAAATTAGGACACGGAGCTGCTGCTTCACAGCTCTGTATGAAATGTGGTGAAACTGTTATTTGGCATTACCTGCTATTTCAATCAACAGGCAATTTCACAGGAACCATTTTTATGTGTCACAGCAGGGAATCAGAGGCGTAAACCATGTTATGAATGATGGCTGAATTCCATTTAGCTGCTTCTCCTCCTGTCATGCTGACTGTTTTCCTCCCATTGAGAGCATTGGGCGTCGGTTGTGTGTTGCTTTTCAACCAGCTTAAGTCCTATAGATGCAACTCACCCATCAGGTGTTGCACAGGTTTTTTTTCTTATTTTCTTTATCTCCCGAAGATGATTTTAAAGTAAAACAATGGTCTTGCAAAATCCCTTTTTTGAGTAACTCTACTTTTACAGTATGCCGTTTCAAAAGTCTCAAAACTAGGTCAATAGAACATAGCAGTTTGTGTTGTGTTGTTGTTACAGTGTGCAATGCGTATTGGGATGGCAGTAGCATTAGTAGATGCATGGTCAGAGTACCAGGTGGTAGTGGGGAGTAGCTAATTCAGCAGAAATCTGCACCTGCTGGTACTTTAGAGACATTCATCTCTACCAGCAGTTAAATGTGGTCTGTCATTTGTAACTGAGGCTGTGGCCTGTTCTCAGTGTGATCAGGAGTGTTCCCCTCATCTGTTAAATACTCATTGGTTGGTTTGTTCCTTTTGGCTCCTTGCTTTTAAAATGGAAAGAGTGGCATGTCACACTCAAAGCGTACCAGCAGGGGGAGCCATAACACAAGTAACAAATTTGAACTTGTGGAGTACTGCCATACATACTGTATGTATAAGCCTGTGTGTAGTATTTAAACTAGGAAAGCCCGTCCTGATTTATAAAAGTAATAGTAAGATGTGTTTGGTTTCAGTGTACAATTGGCACTGCTGACAATTACTACTCCTGGATTTCTTCACTCAGTGTGAAAATGCTGACTCATATTATGAAATTATGACATCAAAACAATCCCCATCTATACGTGCAAGTAAGGAGCCAGCAACTGCCTTTTAGCATCCAAACAATGATGGCAAATTCATGCTGCGGGAACAGGACAGGACGCTTAATGTTAGCACGAACCTCAGTTTGGGATCGACAGCCACCACCTGAGGGGAAGAGAGATACTCCTACCAGGGGAGTTTAACCAAAAATAAATAGTATTCATGATTACACTACAGGCCCATGGGACTGGAATAAAAGGCATTTCTGCTGCAGTTATACTGTGAGCTGGTTTGGTTCCTCGCTGCATCTGCGTGCATAGTTTCCTGCTGTAACTGATAACAGTTGAGAAACAGTGAAAGTAGGACTGGTTGTGGATGAAATAGGGCATGAATAGAAATAGCTCCGTAGCCTGGGCTGCACGGTCTCTGGAGGGATTGCTGTGTCTGTTGCCTCGCGTGTGCTGTTAAGCCGGTGGCTGTCTCTTCTCCGTCCAGGTGTGTTTCTGCTCGTGTGGGAGATCCTGTCCTCCTCCTGGAGCCCATGCGAAAGCAGAAGACTTTTGCCAAATGCATTAAGATTAAAGGCATTGACAAGGAACGTGTTATTGCCAGCTCAGATGGGCCCGCGTAATCTGGGACCCGGTGGAAGCCAGAACTCGCCCACTCAACCACTTCTGTTTCTTTGCTGCTGAAACTCGTTGACATCACAGGAATGGTTAAGTAAGACGATTGTCTTGTTAAACCATAAAAACGTTTTACTACGTCGTATTTTGTCGCCGTTGTAAAAACACATGAAGCAGTATTGATTCCCTCCTCACGTTGTCGGTCAGTGTGAGGATTTTGTTCGAAGTCAGGCGGACCCGGATCACACTGATCAGGACTGTCCAGCACACGTTCAGGCAGCTCATTATCAGGCTGCAACCTTCCGGTCTGAAAAGTCAAGCAAATGCTCAAGTGCATTAAACTTGCATCCTTTCTAATGGCCATCAGGGGGCGACTCTCATTGCAAAAATAAGTAATTTGTTTTATTATATCGAAAATTATTCTACTTATCACTTTATTTATTACCTCAGTAAACATAGAAAACTCAGGTCTCAATAGTAGTTTCCAGTATATATATTGTATTGTATATTAGTCACCCATTGGTTTAAGGACAACAGTTTTGAAGCCTCGACGTTCGGCATTTTGGAAGCCATCTTGTATTTTTGGAACCAGTGAAGGAAGTGACCATATTTGGACTGTGAAGGAGCAACGGGTGGATCTGATGAACACAAGTGGCAGAGCAGCAACCTTATTGGATCTGGATCCATCTGGATCCTGTTGTGAAGCTGTTAACAAAGTTAGCTTCATAATTCAAGTTCAACTTTACAGCTAAGTGTTAAAGTCATCTTAGTAGCTAACTGCATCGGTAGCGACTTATCAATCACCAGGTAGCCCTGCCCTAAAGTATCCCCTGCTTTATGGTCTGTTTGACTCTAAATGGACCATAATTTACTAAATGAACATCATGCTGGATTGAAGAAGACTTGAAACGAGAGATCAAGACCATAAAATCATGTTTCCTGAGTTAATAAATCAAGTCAGAAGAAGGGTCATTTTCTCACGGACTTCTTTTTACAACCAGAGGAGTTGGATGCAGCATGATGTTCATTCATTAAATTATGGTCCATTTAGAGTCAAATAGATCATAAAGCAGGGGATGATTTAGGGCGGGGCTACCTGGTGATTGACAGGTCGCTACCAAATATGAATTCAGTTTCATTCATTCAAATATATTCAGCATTCGATTGTACTTAGCTCAACTCTCTCATGTCACTTCTGGCTGCAAAAAGCCAAGACGGCGAACTCGAGGGTTCAAACTGACACTTGACAAACCAACGGGTGGTGTTGCGGACGGTGACTACATCCACTTTAATTATTAATGAAAGAAACAGAGAAAGGCCTTATTAAATGTTTGTTTAGATGTAGTAAATGCTCAAACCTCAAAAACATGCTATGTGCACGTATGCTCTTGGTATTTCAGCAGTCGTGTGAGAGTGCTAGTGCATTGTTCTTTTAGTTAAAGGACTGCCTGTTCCAGGAGAAGATGCCATAAATGACTCAGTTGTCCAGATGGTCTCTGTTGCCTACTTCATCTTTGGGAATGACAGCTCCCTCTTTCAAGAGAAGAGCGTCACTGGCAAATCACCTCTCCATTTATAGACTGAAATGTTTGGGTCATCATGAAAGCAGCAACACTTGTATTGTTATGTGTGCTCTGAAAGAAATACACCTTGCAGCCTTTTTTATTCATATTATCATAACTTTGTGTCCTCTCCTATGAGATGGAGGGAAAACAATTCATTGCCTTTCTTGTCATGATACAATAACCTACATGTGACATGGGCGGCGGCGTTAGTCACAGGAGAAATCATCTTTTCAAGAGAAATATTAAAAGGTAGCCGATTTTGGAAAGGAAAAAAATTGCTCTAAAAATAGCATCAAATAAAAGTTGAAAGCAAGGCCAAAATAAGAAGGCGACAACTGCCAAACCCAGAGATGATTATTTCGGAGCCACAAACTCAAACATGCACATGAAGTACTGTATAGCAGCTCAGAGGAGCCCCGGGGTCATTACTGCAGTAGTTTGAGAAGTTGTATGATTCACTTATTCCTAGGAGCAGGAGGAAGGAAATGCTCCAGCTGATGGCTTTTTAGGAGTTTCATCCTGCTATCAATGATGTTTAAAAAATGGCTTGGGTTTGTTGTGACTGAGAAGTCATCAAAATGTGGATTTAAGAGAGCAGAGAAGAGCCAGAGGAATAAACTAGTTCCTCCTGGTGGAGTGGACATTGTCTGAGATAGATCTACATGCAGAACGTTGGCTATAGAAGTCGTATATTTCCTGCTCCCCATCGGCACAATTGCTTAAATGTAAAACCTATTTCATGGGTTACTTGATTACGTGTCTGTTTACATGAGGGGTGCGTGTTCGTGGTGTGGGAGAGAGAAGATTATTCGCCTCCAGAGGCAGATGATGTTGGTAAAGAAGGGTTTCACCGAGGTTTTGCATGCTTTCACGCTGGCCTTCGAATTCAAGTTGTATATTCTGAGCGCGGGCCCTTCTGCTGTTTGCACTCACGGCTGTTTCTAGCTCTCAGCTTCAAATATTTCATGAATATTCTTGACTGCGCCCTCTTGAAATTGAGCCTGCTGGTGGTACTCCGCACCAGCAGAGTAGGAGGCTCCTCTTCTTGGCTCAGACTCGCTCTTCAGGTTGCATTAGCGGTGAGGAGGAGGGTCGGTCGTGATGCTTCTGCTCACCGCCGCGAAAGAAGTCATAAATCTGCAGTTCTTCAGTGTGAGTGAGACAGCCCCGTGTGATTAAACGTATCTATGTAGTGAGCCACGGAGATAAGCTGCGCCGCCCTCCTATACTTCATAGCCCAGGAATGATGGTAATGATCCAGGACACTGTAACCTGTGATAAATGCCTTCAGAGGCTTAGCTAATGAAGTTCCTTTGTGGGCTGCCGGGGTCAAACATTCACACAAGAAGCGCTCCCTTCTTGCTTCTTCTTATTCTTCATTGGCAGTACATTAGTCCAGTTCCTTACAATCATGTACCTCAGACTGTAACATTGTGGAGTAAACTCATTTAAAAAGGAAAGAAAGAAATGCTTAATTCTAAGGCCTGTCGAATGTGTCTATGATACGCCACCACTGCTTTCCACAGTGTCGTCTTTGTTTATCAGCTCATGACCCTTTGACCCTGACTGAACTACCCCTATAACAGCAGTAAAATGTTACATATGCATCATTAAAGTATGAATCTGATAAGATAGGATTACTTTTTTCTTTGATGCTTTTAAGTACATGATAATACTTACGTAGGCCTACTTTTACTTGGAAGGGAAGGTTTCGCGCCTTGGCATTGACACTTCTAGGTTTGTTGCACCACTGATGGAAAGTTTCCGCGTCAGACCACACGAACCCACGGTGCACACTGCTCTCTTATCTCCCCCGCGGGGGAGGGGTGGAGGGGGTGGGGGTGCAGCCACACAATCGCCAGCCTTCTCCGCGGGCGAAGTTGGGAGCGATGGGAGGGGAGCGCGCAGTGCTGCAGACGGCGGAGCGGCTCGCGCTGTGCCGGGCATGACGAGATGCGGCTCGCGGAGCGATAATGAACGCCTTCAGTAAGTGCCGGGATGGATGAGGAAGGTCCACCACTGAGCCGTTGCGCCTCCTGGCACCGCGATGGTGTCACCTCTGTGCGCTTTCCCCTCTGCTATCCGGACAGGGGACACTGGCGGAGAAGTGACACACCGGCGTCGGAATTTGCACAATAACCAGCGTGAGGAGAGACGAGCGAGGGAGTAGAGGCGCCGTCATGGAGAAGCGGAGCAGAGGCAAGGAGGAAATGCCGACATGGAAGGAGGAGAAGCGCAAAGAGAAGAAGCCGAAGTCCGGGAAGCTCTTCCGAAGGAAGTCGTTGAAGTCCGTGGGGAGCTTTATGAACAGAATCATCCGAACTTTGGGCACTTTGACCCACTTTGGAGACGCTGACGCGCGGGACGCGGAGGACGACGACGGCGGGTTTCGGAACAGCGCACCTTGCACGCTCAGCGCCGGGTCGGGGATCCTCAAAGAGGACGTCCATGTGACCTGGGACCGCGCCGTGAAAGACACCTCCAGCTCGTCTTCCTCCCTGTGCGCCGGCAGAGACAAACTACTTTACCAATACGCGGATAAGATCCCGGGCGTGCTGGGGCTGAAGAACCACGGCAACACCTGCTTCATGAACGCCGTGGTGCAGTGTTTGAGCAACACCGACCTGCTCGCCGAGTACCTGGGCCTGGAGCGGTACAAGCTGGACCTGGCCGGACCTGGAGTCAACGGCGTGGTGAGGGGCGACGAGACGCGGCTCGCCAAGGGGGAAGTCACGGAGCAGTTGGCGTCGCTCGTCAGGGCTCTGTGGACTCTGGAGTACACCCCGCAGCTGTCTGTGGACTTTAAGGTACCCACATGTAACACAGCATCCAGACACACAGTCTGCAGGTGGATGTGAGGGTCCTCAGTGGCACCGAGGGGGTCCAGGGATGGGGAGTACTGGTGTAGGGAAGCCTGAAATACACAATACTTGTGGTGCAGAGTAAAGTTATCGTTGTGTGATGTATCAACCTCCAGAAGAGCCTATAGTACAGTAAAACATGTGCTTTGCCCTTTGACCTCTGGTTTCCCTGCTAGGTGATGGAACGGGGTCAGGAGTTGACCCTTCATCACGACACGGCTCACGCTGCTCACACTCAAACCCCAGCAGGTGACCGACGAGGTTCAGTCGGTCATCTTGTTGCGGTTCCGTGCGGCGCCGACTCGTGTTTTATGTCCTCTGAGTGCATGGCGAGTGTTGCAGGGTCTGTTTTAGAAGCCGTCGTGATGCAAAGTACGCCGGGAAGAGGTGGTTTACTTCAACACTTTCCACTTAAAGAGCCTCCCCTCCCTGAGGATGAGGGGCTGTGACAGAGTCCTATCAGGAGACCCTCAGGCTTTCCTGCTCTGCCAACGCTGGAGACGGGAGGGAGGGGGTTATATATTTTATCTGCCTGCAGCTCTTTGCTCTGGATTTCTTTGAGCCATAGTTCAAGGCGAGAAGTAGATAATATGGAGCAGCGAACAAAAGAAACTCCACAATGGATCTATTCTTGGAAATGCTAATTACCCTGTAAGGAAAGTGTATGAGTATGGAATATCCTGACCCCTACTGGGTTTAGGTTCTTCATGTCTTCCCTCACACTTGGATATATTGTAATGAGAACCTGAGAATGTATTTATTTTTTGCATGTGAGATGCAGTCAATTTGAACATTCATTCTTTATTTTCTTTTGATCTCCTATCTTGTGGTCTCTGACAGATTTAGATACTTACTGCCAGTCATTCCACGCTTTCATTTTCACTTTCATCATTAGATGTTTCCTGTTTGAAAGCACACACACACACACACACCACGCGGCTGTGGTTTGTGATCGTAGGAGGTCCAGAGTTCATGCAGCTTAGGCCTTCTGAAATTGCCTGTTGAGTAATACCGCAGCCGCCTGGAGGGAGGCATTATAAAATAATCAGATGGCTCTGAGGTTTGTGTCCGAGCGGCAAAATGAGTTCCTATTTGCACAAACTCCTACACGCCACTTGGAAACAGTCCTCCCGTTGACTTAAAAGCCTGAATTAATCATTGTTGTTGTAAGTTGATTACCCGTCATGGCAGGCCTCTGAAAGCAGCCAGATTAAAAGGACTACAGTCTTCACATCACATTCATGTTTAAAGGGGTCTCTTTTTTTTGACGAGTATCCTTTCAACAGGATGAATAAAGCAGTCCATGCACACCTCTGTAAATGTGGAAACATCCTCTTTGATCAAAATTCTTCCAAGTAAATGGATCAGCAGCGAACTCCTCGTCCCAGTCGGGAGAAAAAAAACCCAAAACAACCACGATGGCCACTGTAGGACGAGCGAGGTGGACGGAGGGAGGCTGCTCTGAGCTTCCACCCTCACACATGTGTCCGTGACGCAGCGGTTGAAGGGTTGCGTTGCGTCAACCTGTTAGCAGATGTGCACTTTTTGATCTGGACACTTCCTGCGTGTTTGCCGCCCCCCCGGCAGCACGGCGTGTTTGCACAGAGGGGCCTGGACGGGGACAAAGCCTGAAACTCACACAGTTACTCAACAGCCAGTCTATCGGTTTCCACAACACCAGAGGCCTGAGAAGGAAGGGAGTTTAGGGTCAGCAGGAATGTCCTCCCCCCACCGGCCGATATCGATGGGCCTGTTTAGGGAGCTAAATGTGTGTTGTGACGACAGTGGGCCTTGCTCACAGGTATGTGTCAATATTTGCCATCTCCATGTTGATTTTCAATGATTATGAGTTGCTGGTTGCAGTGAGCTAACAGGAGATACAGCGGTGCAGTGATTCCTTACTGGCCATGGAGGATCAGCGAGTCGCTCAATTTGAAAAAATTAAATTAAGTATTGATTTGATCCAAAAAAATAAACATGTTGAGTCAGGGAGAAGACTGGAAGCGAATTAATGGTGCACGTCGATGCTCATAAGTGAGTGATTAGGCTTCTCGTTAGCAAACATGTAGATAAGCAACCTGCACTTTTTCCCACAATGCACGGCGTAGTGGGAAGGTTCCTTTAAAATGTGATAGCTTGCAGATAAATAGTTACCCTGTTAAAAACGTAAAGTACAGTCACTATTATGATTATCTTATCAACAAAACTTGATTATTTTTGGCTGCTTTTCAGCCATTTTTGAACTGCAATAAAGCCGGAAAAAAACGTAAAGAATACATTCGGATGTAACGCCATTGTAGTCGCCAGGATTTTGATTAGTAACTAATTAAATATTTATATTTTATTACATTTGTTTAATTGAATTACATCTCTTCTGTACAGGTGAAGAAAAGTTGAAGTTGTATAAAAGGGATGGAGGTGAACTAGCAGGAGTCTTACCAGTTAAAGCTAGCAAAACATAATGAAATGTGTTTAAATAGACGGTTCAAACACTTCAAAGATGTATAACATTAGCTCGATGATGCAGAGGGAGGATGGAGTGTTTTCTTATTTTGCCTTTATCTTTTAGTGAGATGATTATACACATTACAAACTGGCCAGTGGCCATAATTTCACAGAGAGCAATAAAAAAAAAACACAGCGTTTTCCAAAACCTCAATTATATCACCGAGACAATTGCCACCTTCAAAAGGCTGGATGTAATTACTGTTATTACTCCGCTGCTCAGCAGCTTGAGGTTAGTGCGTGTCCACGGTTCTCATGGTTAATAGCAGAGCCTTTCAGCTACGCAGCCCTGAAGGTTTCAACGGCATCAGTTTAAAAACGGAGTACTACCTCAGTCTGATCCCTTGTAATGTCTATGACACAATACAAACTAGCATTAGTGTGAAACTACATCCACAACATCTGGACAATACACATGTTTAAGGTTGTAAATATCAGATTGTCAATATGAGTGAGATGGGAAGTGGAAATAGTGCATTTTAAATAAATGTTCATCAGCTCTCGATGTAATAACATTGTTGAACAGTAGTTCTATACTTAACCGTCTGCTACCAATTTACCTTAAAATAATATTTAAAGTCCCAGTCGGCAACATTTTTTGATCATATTCACTGAAGCCGACACTATGCTCCGATAGAACAACATGAATCATCCGGTTTTAGGAAAAAAAACCTGTTGTTTGTTTTGCAAAATCAACAGCGCTCATCCTGTCCAATCAGCACGCAGGGCTGTGTTCGTGCACACACAGAGCCCCTCCCCTCTTGGGTCGTTCCACTATCACAGGGGGGAGGCGGAGGGAAGTAGCAACAAGCTTCCAATTCCTCATTAAAAACTGAAACGAGGAGGTCCAAAACAAACAAGGAAAAGAAAACACCGGTGGAAAAGAAGGCAAAAAAGAAAGATTGCGACGGTGCTCGTGATAAAACCAGAGTCAACATCGGACCCGCGTTGAGTCTACTGGTCTGCTCGATCTCGTCTTGAGACCACTGCAGCTTTATGTCGTTGAGCTTCAGGCTTCGCTCCAGGACACATCCTCGTTAAAAGCAGCAAAGAGAGTCTTAATTCAGCAGCTCTTCAACGACGGGGCCTCTGACTTCGGCATCAGACACGCTGCATCACATTACGGTGTAATGGCTATAAGAGGCATATCACATATTAGTGGATGATGATTACAGTCTGCTGCTGCCTCGGCTACAGTCTTTCATCACTTCCTTTGCATCTCCCGGCTGCCAGCTGCAGTTATGCGGCTAATTCCTGTCTCATTGAGTCGGGTGTCATTCACGTCTGGAGTCACATTATGCTGTGTGTGAGCGAAAGCAGAAGCAGCAAGGATGGTACACCTCTTTTTATGTCAAATACCTCCTGAAATGTAGATTCTTGAAAAGAAAAGGAGGGCAATGAAGGACCTTCATGAGCAAGCATGTTTTTTGTGTATTGTAGACGAATGCATTTTTGCCAAATCCATAATGTGAAATTCGGATTCTGGAGTTCCTCTGATCAGCGTTGTGTGGAGAGAAGGCACCGGAGCTGTCAAAACCAGTAAAAAAGTGCATTTTTGTGAGTTTTCTTTAGAAGGAATACCTGAGTAAGGCAATTTAATTTGGCTTCTCGAGGTAGCCACTACAGCTCTAATTCTAACAAGCTGTCACATTATGGAAGCCAATTAAAGCTCCACTGTTTGTATTTTCAGTGAAGAAAGACTTGGGACTCACTGGAGAGGATATTTCTATATATATATATATATATATATATATAAGGTTTCTCTGTAAAGTGGCAGCATCATCGTGACTCAACTTCAGTACAGTTGCACTTCTGAAAGAATTTTCCTTTCTGATGAAACGTAGCTCATGTCACAACTATGGAGCTTTTAGAGAAACAACACTTTGGTGACGCTTGCTTTCCTCCTCTCCAGACTATAGTGTCCAAGTATGGATCACAGTTTCGTGGTAACTCCCAACACGACGCCTTAGAGTTCCTCCTGTGGCTGCTGGACCGCGTCCACGAAGACGTCAACCTGGCCGCCCACAACAACAACAACAAGGCCAAAGCTGCCGCCAAGGTGAGACTCAAGCAGCAACGCTTAACATTGAATAATGAAAGTTCACACCGCATGATGAATTGATGCATAACTCACTCTGATTAAATACATGAATTAATGCATTATATATCATGAACTCTTGTGTCTTAATACATATAGTGAACCCATTATATTTCACGTGATGACACATCATTTTATGAACTCACACTTCATTAACATGACATTAGAATATTTAACAGGTCAGTGTGCATTTAATTACTAATTTACCCACTGTTGCTGCATGAATCTTTCTAAATATCCGGAGATGTTTTCCCCAGAGGTCCATAGAACTCAATGTTCATGCTTGTGTTCAGCAAGTCTGACCTCGCTGATATGGATGTCCACAAGTCTTTTGATAATCCCCCGCAGCAGCAGCATCCCAGTTTCCTCCACAGAGGTCACCTTCAGGTCTGAGATTTGTTTCCAAGCCACTGAAACTACAGCAGTGTGGCAATCGAAGGTGTTCAACCCGTCTAATGCGGCGCCTGCGGACCGGGAGAGTACACGTGTTTGGTTTTCTCCCAGCACGCCTCCTTCCTCGAGGTACCCCTGCAGGTGCAGTGCATCCTGGTACTCCTTGAATGGAACTTTGAACTGCTCCGCTGTGAGCCATTAAAGCGAGGTTTTCATGTATTATTAAATGCATGTTTTTACTTTTTGAAATAATAATATGAGAAGCGCTACACTTGCTGTTGGTGAGTCATTGCAAATAAATCCACTCAAACTCGGTGCCCGTCGTTTCCTGAGGCACTAACTGCACTGATTTATTCTGTTGTTTCATCATTATGGGATCAGGGGATATCGAGATCAGGAAGCCTTACACTCCCGAGGCTGTACATTTGGATAATTTAAGATATAACTCCCCTTTTTCTATGATATTGTTATGACCGACAAGCAACCTTTTCTTGCACTGACTACTTGTATCAATTAAATGGAAGAAAAAGGCTGTTTGTTGCTGAAAGGAACAGGACTGCACAGTCAGCATATCATTATAAAGACAAGGTCATACAGAAAGTTTTGGCTATTCTGTGGGAGAAAGATCAGCTTGTTTTCCCTGACTTAAGGGCTGTATTTGCTCCTCTTTTCAACAGCAGTTCATATTCAATCCTTCCATTATTATGTGAGTGATTGAGGCAGAGACACATGAAGTGATTGAGAGAGAGATATCTGTGTGTGACTGAGTATGGACCAGAGGCTGTATGTAAACCACAATACAGCTTCATCCTCTGTGGCTGTCCAGCCCCACGTTTCTTATATTTCTGTTGTAGACTGTGAATAAGAAGTGGACGTAGTCATTGTGTCAGAACAGATGGGTTTGCTTGCTTTAATTTGAACTTGTCAGAAGTAAAACTCCTGTTCCTGATTAGATGGAAGCCAACATGGTAAACGTGTTTGATATCCAGCAGCCAGTCACCGATCTGACCAATACCAGCTGAAGAAAACAATGGAGCTAAATCCAAGCAGTGATCACAACAAGCTCCAGCAGAGTAGGATGGAGACGAGGCTGGATTGTGTTGGATTTATCTGAAACAGATGATCTGTATGTGGTGTAGTCCTGTATCCATGGCGACCTGATTGTCTACTTTGCAAGCGGCAGTATCTCGGTGGCAACATTCGTTGCTCAGCCCAAATGCCAGTTTTGGCCCGCCGCCTACAGTTGACAATCCGAAATCTGCTGTGCACTTGGAAAAAGGCCTGTCGAACACATCCACGGAGTCAAAAAGCAATTGTCAAAATGAAAAAAGGTGATTGGCTCTTGAGAGACTTGAGCCTGGCGAGCATTGCTGTATAACGTTGGTATGATGGTCTGTCAGCTGGTTGTCCAGACTTAAATATCACAACAACTATCTGATAGATAGACATTTTTTACAGACATTCATGGTCGCCAGAGGATGACAGATGACCTTAACTTAAGTGATGACTTTTGCCATTTTTTTGCCATTTTTTATGAAATGACACTTTTGGTGAAACCATGGACCCCAGAAAATGAGATCTAATGATGTTAATCTGTTTGTGTGCTGAGTGTGATGCACAGCAGATGATGACTGGTACCTCCAACAACGACATTTGAGTTCTTTTTCCCGTAGAAAAGTGGAAAGAATTGTGAGGTTGACCAGTGGTTACGTGCATTGGCTGCAGTCTTGCAGAAAGCAAATCTCTCAATTAGTTGGTTCCAACCTTCTTTGTGGTCATAAACCTTATGGCAGTAAACAAAGGAAGGAGACTGCGTACACAGGCAGAGTATCTCTGTGGACATCTGACCAGCCATTAGTGCGTTGATGGAACAGATTGTATCTTTCTTAATTAGTCCGGGGAAGCTGTAGGTCTTTAGCTGCTGGAGGTTCAGCCTTCCACTGCGGTGTTATTGTGCGGTCTATGAGCTGTGCCATTTTGTGGGACTGTGAAAATGTCCGACATGTTTAAGTGGGGATCATTTTAGAAGAATACGGCGCTGTAATAGAATATTCTGCATATGAATAAATATCCCTCGCAGTGAGAGAGAGGGAGTGAAGGGGAGAGCAGCACTATGGGCTCCGTCCAGAGCAGAAAATCTCCTGCGACAGTTGTCTCTTATGTTTGTCCAGGCCCTCTGCCATCAGCCAGTGTGGGCTCTTTGCAGACACCGAGGTTGTCATGGATTTCGGTTTTTATCAGTGAGGAAACATGCGGCCAGATAGTCCTCTGCTCAGTATCACAATCACAGTCTGCTCCTTGTCTTATTCTCTGCTCCGTCACTCTGGTGGCACGTCCGTGTATCTCTGGATTATTGGACACTAAAGCTGTGGTATGCAGTGTGCTGTGGGTTTGCCCCCCACAGAGGAGCTTTGTAGGGGGCATTGAGGGCATGTCTGAATCGCACTCATTCAGCATCATTTTTCATCTGTGGTGTTTTGTTTGTTTGTTGGTTCACCTCCGTGTTCACTATGAAACCCTTCTGGCTGGCCGGCGGAGTCACCCGGGGTCATAGCCGGGCTGATGGGAGGCGTCAGCCCCGTTTATTTACCAGTCCATGCACGCCTCTTCAGCTCTGCTCTCTGCTGCCAATGCAGGAGCTGCTGGGCCTAATCGGGAACCCCCCCCCCTTTACTCGGCCCACAGCCCTCTTCGGCTGGCGATGTAGTCCCAACCAGTTGGCTGAAGTATTATGTATTTGTGAAGGTGGCTGACAGGTCCTACACACACACACAAGCAGACACACAGTCTAACATTTACCGTTGACTCCCCATGGCTTTGACTTATGTAGCGTACATTCTCCCCCGGTTTGTTGATTGTTTATCGCTTAGGAAACACAGAGCAAGTGTGAAGCCTGCTCTCTCCCTCTCCCTCTCCCTTTCTCTCCCTCTCTCTCTCTCCCTGCTATATGAATGTGGCTCTTTGTAAGTCAGGAAGAAAGAGACACTTGTTGTGCAGGCCGAGTACAGAGAGAAGCAGAGGTGCGACTAAGCTCGCTGCAGTCGGTGGTGGACAGTGAGCGGCAGTGACAGCCGGAGAGACGGGGAAACGCAGCGAGACGTTACTTTTTTTCATTCTCCATGACAAACATCGCAGTGGAAACGGTCGAATGAGGGTGTTTCATGTTTACAAATATGTGTGGTCTTTTAACAAGGCCAGGCTCTGCATGGAGAGTTCAATCAGCCAATCACATCGCTGGTCTCATAGCTCTGAAACTGCTTACTGGGCAGAGGCTCCTCCCACAAGGAGCAGTGTAGAACCAGTTCATCTTAGATCTGTGGCGATCTCACCTAGGCTGTAGGTAATCAGACATACTGGATTAGTCATGAAAATGAAAATTTTACATTTGTATCAGGCAGCGAGGTGAAACTATATATCGTGAGGCAAAACCAGTCAGATATTATTTTTATGATTGGTTGAACTGGAGGATACTTCTCTAATCTCCATGGTGTCGATGACTGGAAGTGGCCTCACGGTCAACCGGGATGGTCAATGGTATTTGGAGTTGCAGCTCCATGGACAAAATATAAAAAAACATGTTTCTATTTTAAATATTGATGTCATTTTTAGCGCCAACGTCATCGATAACACCAAATAATCACAGCAGTCCTAAAATGCTTCTTGTCCCCAGCATTAGCATTCACTGTTTGACTTGATTAGTGATTAAGTCCTGATCATACTGAGACCCTTTGTTTGATTGGCACTTTGGGCAAAACAGCTGATCAGCCTGTGGGGCGAGTGTTCATCCAGGCGATCAGATGTGGATTAAAGCAGACGTGGAGCTCTTGCTGGTGCTCTGTTGTTGGATGAAGAGGAGGGGAAAAGCCCATAAAAGGCGAAGGCACGACATACTGAAAAAATCATATAGTTCATGGAAATTAAAAACCACTAATGGTCTGCTTTTGTCGTTGTCCGTTTCATTGATTAAGTCATAAAGATTGCATCCTGCTCAATTTGATTGGCTGACATTTAGGAGCGGTGCGTCTGTCGCTGAAAAGGTGAGAATATTTGTATACTTAGGCATGTCGAAAAACAGAAAATCACAAGGCAGAAGAGCATGCTGGGCACGGTGTAACAAGACAGGTCCCCTTTGGCAGCTTGTTCTATTAAAGATAGCATTTTGGCATGGACCTCTGGATAGCTGTCAGATAACCACTGGGTGGGATAATCACGGTGTTCCTTTAAAGCTAGCTCTCAGCGCTGGCCCTTCTTGACGTGGGTTGATAAGCCTGGTCCTCGTCCTCCTCCACATTAACAACACCAAAATCACAATGTGACCCCTCCTCGTTTATCAGCCCTGCCCTTCCTCTCCCCGGAGATTGGATTTGTACCGTGTGGGTGGTTGTGTACTGGAATTAGACACACATCCAGACAGTGACCCAGACGCCGCACTGAGGTTTCAAACCTGCTTTCTTTTCCCTCGCATGCCCATGAATGCAACCCGCAGCCGAGCAGTGTGGTTGCCTCTGTGTGTGTGGTCAGTGCTGCTCCCCTCTCTTGTCAGGGCTGTTGTAATTCTTGTGTTTTCTGCTGTGTGTGTGTGTGTGTGTGTGTGTGTGTGTTTCCTCTCCACTCTGCCTTTGAATCTCTCCGCCCTGCCAAGCTGAAAAGGCTTCCTGTGGCTCAGAGGCGCCCAGCTGGAAAAGCAGCTCGGAGGGAAGGGTCCGATATGACCACTCTGTGTTTGAGGCCCTCCCTCACCTCCCGCCCAGGTCACCGTTGATTGGCTAAGAGCTTCAAGCAGCCAACGGATGCTAAGATAAGTTGTCCACGTGAAGATGAGCGCATGTGTTTCATCCCAAACGTAGTCCGTGTCTCTCCGAGAGGCCCGGAGGTTGGACTCGATGACCTCGCTTCCTAAATCAAGGAGCCGGTTTGGGTGGCTGGGTGCGCTCTGTGGCTCAGACACAATTAAGCTGCAACTATCTGACTGTTGTGTTAAACCGCTGGTGATGCATCGTGTTGTCTGGAGCAGTCAGAGGACATTTCTATAAGCTCTCATGCTCTGCAGGGAACATGTTGTCATTAAGTTGCGGAGAGCTTTTGGAATAGAGGGAAACAAAATTATAATTTACTTCAGTGGGATGTTGAGTTCAGAGAGGCTACGTGGGTGGAACACCTTAATACGTTAAACATTTCGGCAGTTAAACGTTTAAATCAGCAGCGCACTAAGCTTTTTCAAAATCATTGTTTGAACTCCCATAGATTTGTCTTTGCCCGAGGAGAAGAATGACGCCCTCCGCTTGTTTTGCAGAGAAACAACAGGCCGATTTGTTATTGAATATAAAGAAATTCCCTCACGCACAAATTATTCCCAACCCTGCTGGGTCTGATTGGCAGTCGGCACCGAACCCAACAATTTAAGATTCAGATTCGCTGAGTGGAGGCTTTCCAGAGAGAGTGTGTCGATTCAATTGCCAGAAACCAGGCTGACTGGAGTGATTTAAACAGCTGTTGATAGAAATGATTTAAACAGGGAGGAGTGCCTGTCACGCCAAGTCCAGTTTTAATGTGTTATCTCGAGTTAAATTGAATCTGCCTGCGAAGATGAATGGATTTTTCAAAAAGCAATAATTATCAATCCAGCCTCACTAACAAATGCCAGATTAGAGAAAGAGCTTTAATGGATAGCAACAGCAAAGTTTGTATTTCCACTGTAATATGCTTTAATGCTGCATATGAGCGTAGTTATTGCTGTTTGTAACGGCTGTTAAAACTCTGCCTCGATGACAGATTCCAGAGGCTCCTGCGTGTCTGTTGATTGATGTGCGTATAGTGTTTTTATCCTCGTCTGTGTCGCCGCCGAGGCGGGAGGGTAATAATAACCCTCATCAGCTCAGGAGGCCGACCCGCCTTCATTAGAATTAATTTCCCCCGCAGATTCTCCTGCTGCTCTTTTAAAGGTGGACGCATCTCGTTGAGAGAAGTCATTCAGTAACGTGTGCCGTCGCTACATTAGTTTTCAGTGACATTTCTCCCAAGTTGGTCTTTTATTTTGTAACAAGTTAGAAGAGGGTTTTGTGCAGAAATGCAGTCGAGAGGGAATTCTTGAAGCTGCTCAGGATTGGATGGACCCAATATTTTCTTTATCTTCCTTGCCAAACAATTTTTATTTTTATCTGATGACATATATATATATATATATATATATATATATATATATATATATATATATATATATAAAAACCAGACAAGCTTTTAGGCCACAAGAATAGAGCCTCCCTCCTGACCAGCTCTTTGCTTCCTCCTGTCTCTGGTCATCACGTCTGCCTGATCCATCACAGTCCTCCCTCCCTCCGTCTCTTTCATTTCTCTGGTTGAAATTCATCTCGAGGCCCGTGCGTCATTAGCTCCTTGCTCCCAGGCGAGCAGAGACCAAAGTTCCCTCCTTTCATTTCTCACCTTCAGAGAGTGGGATCCGGCGAGCAGCCGTTGTGACAGGCCGGACGTGATGAACAGGATGCCAGAGCTGCTGGTATGGAACCGCCATATTCATGCTGGACTCGCACTTCAGTCTCACACTTTTTGAAATCATCTGGGAAATTTACAAGACATGTGTGGTTGAGATGGTATCGATCAGCCGTGTCTTTAAATACGTTTTTAGTTGTTTGTGTATGTGTGTGTGTGTGTGTGTGTGTGTGTTATGCAAGTAGTTTTAGCCAGATTTAGCAGCTTGGAAACATTTCAAGGACGATCTCAAAGTCATTCAAAAGAGGCCTCGAGTGCTCCACAACTCACCTTTGCGCTGTAAACAAACATTCTGACACTATTGATCAGTTTGGGGGATTTCATTCAGGTGTTTGTACCTCGGTGCATGGAGGTCAAAGCCCAGGACAGGATCCACGGAGCCAGCAGGGATCACCATGACGGCAAAGTCAAAGTTCTACTTTTCCTGTGGTGGAAGGATCTGACAGCATTGTTGATGCATTATTGATACATATGTATTCCCACCGCTCTCAGCAGGGCTCATATCTATAACCTGCGTGACATCACTGGCAGCTGCAGTATCGACAGGTGGACCAAACTGCTGCGGGGCCAGTCTGCCCTTCTTCCTGTGCTGTCCGTCCGTCATTCAGTTACTGACCCAAGGTCAGTTTGAGTGCATGCACCAGTGTCTGGGCACTTTGCACGTCCATGCAAATGCACCCGGCGGGGAGTAATGGGCCGGAGGGTCAGAGAGAGAAAAGCTTCCACCGTCGCCGGTATCATTGGGACTATTTATAGAGAGGTGGAGCACACGGCAGGAGGCAGTGTTGAAGGAGATTGTCCATTATTTATCAACGCTGTGTGTGTCAGCTGTGTGTACTACTTTGAGTTACTCAATAACGCGCTCCATCCTCCCGCTCCATCCCCATCCGTCTATATCACCACACACACGGCGTGCCCTACACCTGCCCCGCATCCCGCCGCTCCCCGTCTCTCTGCTGCCATCACCACGGGGATTAAGGTGCCGCTGGCCCGTGTTCTCAATCACTCCGCTATAGTGCTTTCTTCAGCAGCAGCACATGTCCATCCCTGTGTGTTTCCACGGCTTGTTTCAATTATTCACATCAGGGCCATTACTGGGAACACTCGCCCCCCCCTCCCCATTTTACCATTTATCTCCCGCACCAACCCCCCCAAAAAAAACCCATCAGGGTGAGACGGGTGGTCTGTGAGGACGGAGAGGGTTCACTCAGCAACATTTTTGGGGTGAATAATTGAGAGCCTCCCCGATGAGCGGACCGCTAATCTGTGTAAATTCAGGCTTTGATGCCAACGTACAGATGACCATCCGTCAGCAGCGTTGGGTTTCACAGAGACGCCGTGGTGGTGGAGCTGCTCATCTGTGTTTGCATCCTCACTTCTGAAATGGATCATGAATAAACACGGTGCTGTTTCCATGGCTGCCAAATGTCTTCTTTTTCCCCCAACGTTGATCTGTTGGAAAACCCTCTGATCAAAATACAAAGGGAGGAGTGATTTCATGACACAAGCATTTAACACTCTTATTTTAGTCACCAATTTTCATGTTCATTTTGATATTGACTCGTTATATTTTAGGGAGGAAAGCATCTTTATTTCTCAATATAAAAACTATCTGGAAACATTAATTCCCCAGACAGTATTTGACAATGTCTCAGTTTGAATGCATTTATAAGTATTTAACATGTGTATATGTTTTAAGTTACATTCATAAACACGTTAAAATGTAACCTGAAATGGCATTAAAACTGGAATTTTCATTTTAATTCAATTAAAGGATTTATAGATGAGGCCAAATTGTCATTTTTAAAAAAAGTAGTCCCCATTAAGCAAAGTTTGGGAAACACGATGCTTTTCAGGCAGCTGTCTGATTTCCAGCAGCTATTGCCATCGTGTCTAGCTCCCTCCATCACTCTCCCTTTCAAGTCAGCGTAAAAATCCCAGGAAGTGAACTCTGGCCTCCTGCTGACGGTGCTGAGCCAGCGGCCAGCCTCCAGCCCACCACTCAGTCGCACGCTGTATCTTTGTCATTTATCTAAATCCCACAAATCAATTACAGCAGGCAAAGGTGCCAGGGTGAGGGATTTGAGTTTTAATTTTCTCCTTGCTCCCCGGGCCCTGGCACACAGCCCTCTCCTGGCACCGAGGCTTATGGATTAAGCAGAGGTAGACAATTCTCTGGCTTTACATATCTTGGATATTAGCACTTGCACATTTTATGTGTTTCTATTTCTCCATGTTACCTTTTCAGATACGAGTCGCTGCGGTTCGACTGTTAAATAATGCAGATCTGTTTCGTTTTGGGATATTTTCTCTGCTCAGACGTTAACTTCAGCCCTGAGTTGAAAACTTCATCCATGAATTTAAATTCCAAACTTGAATTATGAAGATAACTTCATGCAGCTTCACACCAGATGGATCCAGTAAGATTGCTGCCGCTTGTGTTCAAATCCACCCGTCACTTCCTTCACTGGTTTCAAAAAATTCAAGATGCCGTCGTCCACAATGGGTGACGTCACCATGACGACCTCCACTTCTTCCATACAGTCTATGACAAAACGTTGAAGCTCTCCATTGTCCAGCCAGTTTGAGAGTTGACCTCTCATCCAGGAAGCATCGCTTGTTCTTGTTCTCCTACCTGGTGAAATAACACAGCAGCAGTACGACTGAGCTCCATGAGTACAGTGACTGAGATTAATGACGCTAAAGTGTTGGATGAGAAGCTGTTTAATTCATGACTTTGTGGAATGCTGCTTGTAGCCCGCTCGCCCCACGGTTAACGTTTAAAACCCAATGCCATTCATTTTCCTCTCCGTCTGCTTTTTGCTGCTCCTGGTTTTTGGTTTCATGTGTCATTTTGCAGTCTGCAACACACACACACACACACACAGACACACACACACACACACACACACACACACACACACACACACACATACATACATACACACACACACTTCTCCCTCATCCAAAACTGGACCAAATGCCACCCTTTCCATTAAACTACACCTGAAGGGAAGTAACCGTGACACAAACAGAAGAACCACTTTTAGCTCCCAAAGTGTTTTGGTGAATACAACAGACCAAACTACAGCTACTCCTCCAGGACACACCCTCCAGTGGCCCCCATGTTTGCAGGAGGAGGTAGCAACACAGGCTGATTTACTCCCAACTCCTCAAACGGCCTCCACTTATCATAAACTGGCTCAAAGTATGTGATAATGAGGGAAGAGGAGCCAAGTTAAAGTGCCAATAAATATCTTTTATTTGGAAGTTAACCTTTTTAATTTCATAGTAACTAATGCACAAGAAATATTCAAACAATAACAAGTCATATTGATGCTGTAGGAAATAGTATGGGGTGTGGAGGTCAGCTGGTTCAGTCCTGTAGGGGAACAGGATTGGGTGGCAGGCACAGAAGGAGAATGCTGGTGTGTAAATGTGAAAAATGAAATGTTACACTCTGTGCTTTTCCCATTTTCTTCTCTCTTGTGGTAGCCGTCTACCGGTCAGACCCGACTCTAAAAATAGCTTCTCAGATCTGTTGCCCGCCTGTTTAGTTGCATGTTTTATCGGTTTGAAAGTATTTTTTCCCATTTCAAAGATAGCGTCTTAATTTCTAGCAGACTGGCCTGTTGACACGGACGCCTGTTCTGTCGGGGTCACTTAACAACTCGTGGAACAAAGTCTCCCGCCGGCAGCGGTCGCAGATAGTTTAGGTGGCTGAGGCCTTATCAGACGGCATCCTGCCCCACTTTCTCTGAACGTCCACATCTTCAACCGCTGCTGTCCACACACAGCTGACACCTCGCAGTCTCTTGGCACGGCGGAGCCGGGCTTTCTGAGAAGTGATAAGACCGACGGCGTCTGCACTCGGCGGCCTCAGTGTTGCTTTGTTATCTCTACGTGAAGATAGCAAAGGAATCCATTACCAAGTATGTGGAGGGGAAGTGAGGGCAGTGAGATGCAGAGCCTGATGCATTAGATTAAAAAAAGTAAAGGTGCAACCTCTGAACCTCTCTGAGTTCATTTCTAACACCATGCATGAACCAGCAAGAAGAAGACAAGAATCTAAGTGACAGGAAAAACCCTAAAGTCCGTGCAAAGAGTGAGGGGTTTTGTCGCTGGACGCGCCTGTTGAAGCACGCTGCAGCAGGAAGGTCGGGTTTCAGTCTTTGCGAAGCTCAAATGCTCCTCGAAGAATGGACTCAGGATTCGAACGCGGTCTCACGCTGATTTCTCAGAGGCACACTCACGCCCTCCTCGCCCCGCTCGCCTTTAGAAAGTCCGCTTTGTGTGCCGAGGTCACGGTCGGGCTGGCGGCCTGGGAACAGGGAGCTAGACAACCAGAGGAATAGTAAACAGAGAGCGTCAACAGAGACAGATTAGAGAGTGCGTTAGTGTAAAGGCACAGCTGAGATGATACAATGACTTAATGCACTCTCAAGTAGCCGACTTCTACACCGGGCTATTGTGGGGTCGATAGCGTGCGAGCGGAGAAATGCTAACACGGTGCTTGTATGCCAGGCGATGCCCTTTTAAGACGAACCACTTGGTGACTGAAAGTCACGGCTGGTGAGGTGTGAAATGGAGTGGATGCTGGACAGAGATGTGCTAGCTGGGACATTATGATCGCTTACTAACTTTTAGATTTGAATCCTCTGCAGGAAAAATAGAGCCCGTTTTAAAAATTACAATGCAAGTAAGATAGACTCACATAATGTGTGTTTTATTTAAGATTGTTTGATTTGTTTTGGTTTTCACTAAGAAATATGTGTCCTATCTGTGATTCAATAAAAAAATAATTGTTTCTCAACAAAATATGAGGTAAATTGATCCCAGTATGATTAATTATCAGTATGATGATTGTGGGGATGATATCATAAATCACAAATATTTTTGCCTGGATAATTGTGATCTGTTTTCATGTCTACTCTCACCTGAAGCCACTGTGGAAACAACATAGGAAAGTAGTTTGACTCCGCCTACCAGCACCTCAAACGTTCACAAATGAATTAGTTTTTCCTGAAATTATTCCTTTAATAAGTGTATTGAGTAACTATTTAACAACAATATACACATTCCTGTCCATTTTACAATTGTTAACATTTGTGCATTATTACAACCGAGTGTTACAAATATTATCATGTGAAGAGTTAGCTTTGTCTCATTAACTCACAGTGTTGATTGTGCACCCCCCCACCCCCCATCCCACTTACTTGCTTTGTGACCTTGCCTTTCCGTGATCAGTCTGTGTTAGTTTTTTCCCTTTTATCTTCATCCAAGGCCAGCTCCCTCTCTGTTGTGGGTGAGTAGATGAAAGCGTACAGACAGGGGGCCTCCCCAGGGGGTTCTGTTTAGGTCAGTGCTTTCCAACACTTTTGAATCTCACTTTATTGCCAAGGAAAAGCAGGAATGTGGGCTGCATGCTGCAACAGCCTCCGTGAGATTTCCAAATGTATTGTTGGGCCGCCACAAAATCCAAGTCTCCTCTCGCAGTGAGACGACCTGGGACGCATGCTGACATGATGGATGTCTGAGGAATCCCAGCGTGTGACAGCGTTGTGTTTACCTCCTCTGTGCTGCAGGGCCCCGCTGGAGCCGAGGAGGAGCCGTCCCCGGAGCCGTCCCAGCAGCCCAGAGTCCAGCACAGCTTTGTCCAGGAGCATTTCCAGGCCCAGTACAAGTGAGTGTCCTCTCTTAACATACCACACACACACACACACACACACACACACACCTGCCAGAAATACCACCACAAACACGTCCACAGCAGTTCAAAGGGCCTCCTAGGGGAGCAGGTAGACGATGCAGTGATCTCCCGGGTCAGTTTCCTGCATGCTTCCATATCAGAATGTAGATCTACATCAGGCTCTTCTCTGCTCTGACATTATTGGATTTGGAGAAGTTTACACTGCAGTGGCCTCAGCCAAAGTCTTTATCGGAGATACGGTAACCAAACACATTTGATAGTCGTCATCATCATCCTAAAAAGCCTTTCTTTTAAAACATGCCGTTTATAAATTCAAGCAATGAGGCACCCAATCGTCCAGGTATGAGCTAAGTGTCTCAACAAGGTCACGTCAGAATGAAATAACATCCCTCCTGATGATAACGCGCTGCACAGACCAGAGCACTGCTGCTGCTTTATTGAAATGTCTGCGATGTGGAGGACATTTTATTTGGGACATTGAGCACAATGTCATGTATGTAGTAGCCATTAAATACCCACTAGCTTTCTCATTTTAAAAGGCTTAATTAGCTGGATAGCTGCAGCTTATTGTCATTTCTGTTTCTGAAATCATTAAAAATGTGTTTCAAGGGCATCATTGTAACCTGCATGTATGAGACAGGTGTCGCAGCAGTGACTGAGGGGTCAATTCTCCGATCTAACACCTGAAGCCCCCCCACTGCTGCACAGACTGTTACCGCTTGTTTATATAAAGTGTATTAATGTTGAACGTGTCACATGTGTAAATATACGCCCACCGAGTGTGAACTAGATTGGATGACGGTTCTCCAGGTATGTGAAGGACACACAAATACAGAGAGATTCCCGGCTCTGTAGTTAGATGTTTAACTTCAAAGCCTGAATGAAATCCTTTCTTTCTAATGTAGTCGTTGCAGTGATTAAACAGAAGAGCTTCTTGTGTCCCAAATACACAAACAAAAGGATGTTTTAGTTCTGCTTCTATACCGTAAACTATTTGGTTTCAGTCTCAGAGTTTACGATGCAGAGTCCGAAATGTAAAATGTGGCAGATTGATTCTCTGGGAAGCTATAAACACAGGATGTGGAAGTCCGATCAGGAGTAGGGCATCCAAAGTTTTGCCTGAATTGATCGGTAAGGTCATACAACACAGTCCGATGGAGTATTTAAGGCCCGACACCTGCACATCTGATGCCTCTCCTGTAATCACATGGAGAGAGTGAGAGAAAGAGGACACCTTCGACTCTCTTCTTCTCCGTGACTTTCCGAAAATAGAACGTGCTGACGGTGCGTGTTGATGTCGTCTGTACTCTTATCTACGTGGAAATCAACAACCAACGTATCATTATATGTCTTATGACTTCTGTTTGCCACTGTTAGGAGGTGGACTAAGGGTCAGACCGAAGGTCACAGCCCAAATAGTTAAAAAACAGTCCTGAGTTTTGTCCCAGGTGTTGCTCTGGATAAGGGACATATAATTGTGTAAAACGCATGCATAGACCGTAGACCACCAGGCTTATATGGTCGTTATAATATAATTACAGGATTCATTAGATGTCTGTGTTTTACATGGCGATGCCTGACTAGGAGCCTAGTGAATCTGTGTTTTGGATACTGCGATTAAAAACCTTTAAGCTTGACCCTCGTCTTTAACTAAAACGTCCCTAAATGACATCAACTTGCACATTTGACACGACGAGCTCATTTCAAAAAGCTTGTCCTTTGTTTTCCAAAATGTATGTTTTAACCCCTTCAACAACTCTCAATTTGATTCAATTTCTGTTGCTGAATTCAAATCACATTGAAACAAATGGTAACCTAAAAACATAATGTCAAATTAATGAAATCAGTAATAAAATGTTTCTTCCTTGAAGTAGAAATGGGTCTGGGCTCTCATGGGTTAATAAGTGGTTGCCGTTGATGACTGTGGTGACGCACAGCAAAGCCCCAAAAAACAGGCTTCTCACCACACTGTATAATCAGCATTTCTAATGCAGCTGGATGTCCTCATGCCTCCCATCAATCAGCCATCCTGGGGAGGAAGAGGCATCACATGTACATCTGTCAGCTGTGGAAGAGGAGCGTCACTCAGATGACTCATATCTGCCGAATTCAAGTTTCTGTCCGAGAAAACATGAGCAGATTTCCTCTTCTTCTTCATAGTCACGTCAAAAAGACATTTAGTCTGCAGTTTATAACTCAGGGACTGCAGTCAGATTCAAATGTAGAGGCTAAAAGAAAAGTTTGTATGTGCCGATCAGCTGTCTCATCTGTATCCTGCAGGATCTATTGTGTTGATTTGCATCAGGGAGAGGAGGCGGGGCTTCCCTCCATGTAGATAATGTTTCATCAATCACAGCAGAAATAACCTCTATTTCTATTGGAATACTTCAACCCACACAAATGTGAGATTGTGCTTCACGTCGGGTTCAGATCCACCAGAATCTGATCCATGTTTGATGAATCCATTGTTTTTTAAATAGCCCCTCCAGACAGAAGTGCTAATATCTTGATACCATCGATTCCTCTGAAGATCGGCACCACTGAGCGACTTCCAGTATTACATTTGTCAGAGTGCATCTCTTAATTGCCACCCTCACTGTGAAATGTCTCAGCTGTGACACCTTAGGGTGTGTCTAGACAGGAAGCAGCAGTCTTGGCAGCCTGGCAGGCAGAATGTGTTCCTCTCACCCACTCAAACACTGTGCTGGCCAGGGAGAGGGAGTGGGCTGCAGCCGAGGGGATATATACACGACTGGGCCGGCCAAGCACAAACTTTAAACAAATACAGTAAGTGTAGAGTCTCGGTCTATTTTAACAATGTGAGAAAAGCACGCATCACACGGCTGAGAGGCTTTAAACGGGGGTGAATGCTTTGCGGATGCTGGAACTGGACCTCGAACAAATACTCCCTGACTCCAGTCTCTGGTTCCCTCGGAGTCCCGAGGCCTCGGCAACACTTTGCAACGCAGCGTCGGATGTGATGCAGCATCTCGAGTTGACAGACCGGAGAATTATCCTTGTAATAGCACAGTTTGTCACCATGCAATCATCACGGCCATTATACGCGTTCAAACAAGTTAGATGTGAAGTTATGGTTTCTGTCGTCAGACGCCGGAGCGCATCACAATCAGAGCTGTCGTCTCCGCTGTAGAATAACACACAGCTCTCACCTCTGCTTCACAAATATATTGCTCTCTGCCCTCGCTGATCTTAAATTAGATGAAAGAGCGGAGACGTCTCTCTGTCGGGCAGCGTTCATTGCAGTGACGGCGAGTGACGGGCGGGCGGCGCTTCAGATCACAAACACGGTGTGGTTTCAGTCGTTTCACTGTGATGCCACTCATCTCTCAATGACCTCGTATGACGATAGGAATAATGTCTCACGGTTATCCTGGCCAAAATAATTGCGATTCACAACATTTCTAATTATCAAAATATAGTTAAAACTCTTAAAATGACAGCAAAACACACCGGCATCACTTTACAATTACAAGAAGGAAGTATTTTTATTGTGTCAGAGATGAGACTTTTTAAGTCTAAAGAACCGAATGATCTTAAATAAGATGATCATAAATCATAAGCTCTCCCTGAATCAATAAAGATGAAATTAAAAAAATAAATAAAATTTAAGATTTTTTCAGGCATAGACACCCTTTATTAGCAGTGGACAGATAGGAAACACAGGAGAGAGAGGGGGGTGACTTGCAGCAAAGGACCTCCAGCCGGGATTCGAACCGGGGTCGGCGTATGTGTGTACATGGCATGCGCTCTAACCACTCCGCCACTGGCACGCCAAAAAAAATGTTTTTGTATCCTGAATTTTTAAAATCAGGCTTTATTTCTTGTTACTTGGTAACCATGATAACAAGCTGAACAGCTGATCACCAGTGGTCACCAGTGACGATATTTACAATTATCCCGATAATTAAAAATTCACCACTTATTGTGATAAAATCCATATATCATCCCATCCAGACCTTTTTGATCTGTTTTGATTTCAACGATCGGGTAACTGATGATGGGTCTGTTTATGATGTGTGTATTGTCAGTTCAATCAGTGAATGAGGCACAAATTGAGGTTTACAGAGGACAGCAGCTATGTCTTGTTTTTATTGCCTCTCTCCTGCACCACATTCAGTGAGATAGAGATACCTGCGTTACATGGGAACGTCCAAAGCTCCAGCACGGAGAGTCTCTTCAGCATGGCTGCATCCCAGACGGGTGATACATACCTCCCAACCTCTGCACGCTTCCTCCATTAGAGCATCACCAGAATATCACCTCTTCCCTTCGCTCCTCTTTTTAAGTGTTTCCGAGCGGTGCGGGCCACATCTATGTTTTAGTGGAGGCTGAGTGTGATTTGTATGCATGGAGTGCAGTTGCCCTCACTGTTTCCTGGCGAGAACAAGACATCCGTAGGGCAGCCATTCTGCTCTGCCAAGAGGGAGAGATATCCACTAAGAGCCAGTGTCAGCTGGGCTTGCTTGAACAGAGCTTTATTCACTCCGCCGTCTCCTCCCCCGTTGGGTCTGTCAGGTGCCTCCCTATAAGGAAAACACGTTTGAACAGTTCATCTATGGCTTAATTTCCCACGGCGGGGCGTCGTGTGAAGGTCGGACAGAATCAACGCACGTCAGCTCGGGGCGTTCGAGGATAAGAAGGATGTTTACACATGCTTTATGGCACCGAATGAGAATTTGCCTTTTGAAATGCGTCAATTAATTTTCTTGGCTTAATCAAAGTGTTTGTTCATCGAGCTGAAGAAAACATGAGTTTTCTTCGTGTGAGATTTAAGTCTCCCGGAGGACTCGGGCTCTATGTGCTTTATTGCTGCTGGGTCGTGCTTCACGCAAGTCTATTTTCAATTTATGTGCAGCGAGGTGTTTTTCTATACAACCACAGTTGCAGTGGTGAATCAAACCTGCCATTAATGAAGTTATTTCACAGCATGGAGTTGCAGATTTATATCCATCATGCCGATAATAAAAGAAATGAAATCAAAAAGTAATCCCAGGTAATGACGTTAGCACCGTAGTCCATAATAATGGCATGGAAATTAAACAAAATACGCCCTTACATCTGTTTATTACGGATGTTTAGTTAAGAATATTGTATTAAAACCAGTTGAGGGCCGGAGATTTCAGTGCTTCATGACTTTTCTGCTTTTATTAGGCGTAACATTTCATCTTCTCTTGGGAATATGTTTCACCTTGTCGAAGGAGACAGGCGGCACTCAGACCTGTTCATCAATCTGCATTTACTTCAGCAACACCCGTGCTGAATCAAAAACAGCCCAACGTTTCCACACGTGTCACCACTTTTTAGACATTTTCAAACATAACAAATGTGTTTGACCTGCACCCTTTCAGCAGCAGCATCCGTCACACAGACTCCTCACAGTGTTACCGGAGACCTGCAGAGTACATTTATAAGAGCTATGCCACTATCTTTCCTATATCAGTGCTTTTCATTTAAATGTCACTTTGTTTACATAGTATTTACCATCTCCAAACACTGATAATCCTAATCCAGGAGGCATCTCTTCAAAAGTCACTTAATTGTGTATTTACAGAAAGTCTTATCCAGGAAATCCTGCGCGGATTAACTCTAAACACTGGACAAAAGATTTGATTTAGTTGCGGGACAATTTGCAAAATCCCTTCCAGCAATCAGCCCGTTGACTTTAAGCGGGTTCTCTGACTCATTGTTCAGGCAATTAGAGACTTGGAAGAAGTTCCTCCTGTGAAAGCGAGTGGGATTCATTGAGGGACGTCTAATTATGAACAAAGGGACTGAATGGAAAAGGATTGTTACAGGAAATCACTGCTGTAGACATTTGGACGTTTTGTGGTGCATTCAGATACAGAGGGAGAAATGCCTTCTCTTAGCAAAGCTCCCGTCTTTTATCTGCTCGGGATCCTGTAACGGCATTACATGAGCTTTAGCAGCGCTGGTGAGAGTGATGCAACAAGATGGAAACCACTTCTGCTGGTCCCCCTTTATAGCCCAGGGGGCTTCATCTACTCCTTAGCACCCCCACCACCACCAAACAACTCGTCTCTCTTAATTCTCACCAGTTACATCACTCCTCTCTTCCGTTCTCACAATCAGATGTTCATTTTCACTGCGTTCAACAAGATTACGCCGCTTCTTTCCCGCCAGACTTAATCATGTTGGTTTGGAAATAATTGTTTTTTTTTAAGACTAATGTAACCGTGTGCTTCCTTCCCCTCAGGTCGTCACTGACATGCCCCCACTGTATGAAACAGAGCAACACCTTTGACCCGTTCCTCTGCATCTCACTCCCCATTCCTCTTCGCCAGACCAGGTGAGCACTGCTGTGTTTAATCAGACATCATGCTTCTTCTCAGGTGGACGGTACAAACCGGTTTATCTCTTTTATGCAGTAGTTTGACTCTTGTCTCCAAAACAATAATAACATACAATACTGTGTCAGTGTTTCCTGTGCTGCCTGACTTTTATCATTACCTCTCACATACCTGAATGTTAACGCTTAGCTTAGCACAAAGAATGGAAGGGGGGGGGGGGGGGGGGAGCTAGCCTGACACATAAAACCCTGTAAAACTGTGTGTGAATTTTGAATGAAACGAACCGGCAGCAGTACAGACATGAGAGCAGTCTCATCAAACTGTCTGCGAAGGAAAGAAATGTGGAACTATTTCTTTACACTTGAGGCATTTCAAAAAGGGATTACAGTCTGGACAACACCCAGCTTTGTTCATGCACTACATAGAGTGAGGACACAAGTAATAGTGAAGCTGCAGGGTTGCTATCAAAGAGGAAAAGCTGGTGGAAACGGCTCTCAGCATTGAGGAACAATGTCTTATTCAACCTCCAACGGGGGGCAGCCATTTTCAAGGAGGGACTCCCCATTCACTCTTTTTTTCCAGACAGTATGTATGTGGAGTTTCCGGTATCCATTATGCATTAGGGTCAACTAATGTTAAAGGAATAGTTTCAACTTTTAGGAAATACACTTAGAGATAGTTAGTTCAGAAGGCCGCTATATTTTTGCCAGCCAGCAGCTGGTTAGCTTAGCTTAGCACAAAGACCGGAAACTGGAGGAAACTACCAACACTAATTGTGAGCTTTACTTGTCCAGGAAGCCATTTAGCATATTTTAAACAGACAATAAACAATATGTTGTCAGTGAGCTTAAGTGGTGCTGGTAGGTGTGTTTTGTTACTTTTGAAGTGATTAAGGCTAGCCGTTTCCCCCTGTTTCCAGCATTTGTGCTAAGCTAAGCTAACCAGCTGCTCAATATTTATGGTCATGTGACTTCAGGCCTAAAAGAGAGAGAGAGAGAGAGAGTTTGAGATCACGATTATTTAACACAGTTACTCATTGGTTTTGGAAACATGCATTTATTGAACTTGAAAATTTGTATTTTTAAAAGTGGATTTCGTTTAAATTTAAATGTAATTAAAATTGAAATTGGAAAAAAAAATGGGAAAAAACAAGATAAATACATTTAAAAAATATATTATATAATATAAAAACATGTAATGCCACAGCCTGGCCCTGCTGAAAAGGAAAGGAGAGCGCTGGATTTATATCGCGTGACAAAACAAAAGCATTGCAAAACGGAATGCGGCAAAATAATATTTTTATTTCATCATCGTTGATGGAGCAAAAATGAATGCCATCTACTGTATGACCACCAATCTAAACATAAGCATTACTCAGAGCTTTCTAGTCTGAAATATACCTTTAAATCCGGCAGCTCTGTGTTAAGCTCCACTCTTTTTATGCGGCTGACACGTAGAGGAGTGTTCATCGCTTCTTTATTATTTCCTTCCTTTTAGCTTTTAGACTTTTGAAATGGGTCGCACAAGTTCAGCCAGCATCCCTTCTAATTTGGGAAATAGTTTTTAAGAGCTTTGTTCTGACAGCGAGCCGAGTGGAGAGTATTTAGTGAGCATGCTTTCTTTCTACTGTGTGGCAGACTGGGTGAGAGGAAACTCTTCTGAAGGATGAACAGAGGAGGAAACAGATGGATTGTCCTCTGATAATATATTTTCTAAGTGTATTTCTCTGTGTGAAGAGTTCTTTGCCCAGCTATTCAAATACTGGGTGATGTGATGTTGGATAGTTAACGTAAACAGCCCTTCATTAAATTAGTAACAGGTTAGTAATTAGAGCCCGACCGATAAAGGATTTTGAAGGCCGATACCGATACAAATGTTTGTTGATTTGAAAATCCGATATTCCGATATATCGGCCGATATTTTTTTATTTCAGAAACGCGTAACAAAACATCAACAGATTTGCCTAACATTAGTTATTTGTAGTTATTTATGAGTCTTCACTAAAATAATATGATAATGCAGTTTAAAAATAAACTTGTTTATTTTATTGTCACAACGGAACAGAGGAACATCAAAACATATTAAAGTTCTGATAAATAAAATGTATAAAAATACAAACTTAAAATATAAGACTTTGAACAAAAACACAGTAACAACAACAACCAAACACAAAGTTACCGGTATTACAACACTTGGTAAGCTGTTCTATAAGGTTCTATAAGGTTGTTTCGTCCGTTTTTATTTTATTTTTAAAATATTAATTTATCGGCCATTATAAATGCCGATACCGATAGTTTGGAAAATGCCCAATATCGGCCGATAATATCGGCCCACCGATATATCAGTCGGGCTCTATGAGTAATAGCTGTGAATATTTATTATATCATCATATTTATAGGCAGGATGTTAAATTTGTACTGAATGTTGTATCAGGGGAGCAAAAATGAACAAAACAGGGCGATAAGTCAGGGAAATTGCAATCCTAGTCTCATCCAGTGTTTTGTTTTGTCCATGCTGCTGTAAAAAATATAATTGGCATCAATTCTGGATACGTTATTGAGCCACGGTTTGATATGTGCAGCCAAAAAGAGTACAGGTGTACTTCAGTTTCTTTTATATATTAGAATTATACATTAGATGTGTTTGAAGAAGGCAATAAAGCAGGGTGTGCTTTAGGGGCGGGGCTACCTTGTGATTTTTTTGTATTTATTTATTTATTTGGCTACCTTGTGATTGGCAGGTTGCTACCAATGCGGTTAGCATTGGCTGCAAAAATCAGATCAACGTAGTCATCGTGTTTGCTGGACTTTAGTTCAGGTTGTGAGCAGCTCAAAGAACAGAACCGGTTTGGAGTTTGAACTGCGGGGAGGGACGTGACGGACCTTCGTAGACCTTGATTGTACGTCAGTCCTCTGTCCTGCTGCTGGGTGTCCTCTGTGTTCACCAGAGATAAAAACATCCTCCGCTATCACTCTGTGTCCTCATCACTCAGAGAGCCTCATTATACAATGATCAGGAACACCAAACGACTTTGCTCAACTTTTCTAATCCATGGAAGTTTCTGGGGTTTTTTTGTTGTTATTTTTATCTTTCACAAGCAATGGCTTGCCGTTTGTGCACATGTGCAAATTTGATTCTTATTGAATTTTTTACCTCTCTGCTGCGAGTCTCAAGGCCACAGCCTTCCATGGGTGCCTGATACAGTTCCCCTGTATCCCCTCGGTGTCCTTCTATTCAAAGAAGCCATTATGTGCCGGCACCCCGCTCATGTCAGCGCTGCCTTGAGAGGTCAGAGCCACGCGCTCCCTGTTTTTAAAAATGCAATAGAGATTCCATTATTTGGCACACATAAAAATAAGTCCTAATGATCTATTATTAATGTTAAAATGCATTGATTTATTCATGAAAGTCTTCTTTTGTCCCTTCCTGGTCGTAGAGGAGGCTGCAGCAGAAACGGCACGGGAATCAAAATAGAGGTCGTTCTCTTTCCCGCGTCCCTGATTGTGTTTCATCTCGTGTGCGGCAGGTCGTTGTGTGTGATCCTGGTGTTCAGCACCAAAGGACAGAGGTACCTGCGGGTCGGGCTGGCCGTGCCCCTGTTCGGCTCTGTGGCCTGCCTGAGGAGGATGGTGGCTGACGAGGGCAAAATTTCCCCAGACCAGGTAACATGAAGCAGGAAGAAATACCCACTCACTTGGCTACATGAAGCAGGATGCAAGATTAGAGGGATATGTGTGTGTGTGTGTGTGTGTGTGTGTGTGTGTGTGTGTGTGTGTCTCCAGGTGATCCTGACGGAGGTTTACTCCACGGGGTTCCAGCGCTCCTTCTTTGACGATGAGGATCTGACCAGCATCGCTGAGAATGATGCCGTCTACGCCTTCCAGGCTCCGCCCCTGTACATCAGAGGAGGCTCTGCACGGATATCAGGTGCAAACATTCGCAGTAAAACAAGTAGAACAAGCTGGTGGTACGACGTTGGTTTTTATCCCTACTTGAATGTGGATTTACACACAGATCTGTAACCACATAAACCTATTTGACTCATTTACTCTGCTTAATGAAACCCTCGGGGAATGCACATTACTGCAGGGGGGCCTTGGAGAGCACATTAGGATGAATATAACTCCACATAGTTCTCTGTGAATTACAACCCCCCCCCCCCCCCTCGCTGTTCAGATTTATGTCTTAATTTCCTGTTTTCCAGCCAGTGATGTAGAATGTGTACTCAGGAGGACCTCGGTGCGTTCTTTTCCTGTTTGTGGTGTAAACAAGCTGGTTCTGCTCCGCTGTCCCCCTCTCACGGGGCTGTAAGTGTACTCCCAGCGCCGTGTCCAACGCTGTACCTGGAAAATATGACTTTTAATTATGTTGCTCGCGGCCGTGCTGCCTAACAGGAGGCCCCACCCTGACAGTGTGGCTGGTCCGCATGCTGGCACCGTCTGAGTCCCCAGGGTGCTCACTGGCTCGGCCTGCAGGGGTGCAGATGGAGACTCTCCATCACCACTCAGCACTTGTCTGCGGGCCGCAGACCGTCTTTCACGTTGACGTGTTTGGCCTTGTGAGAATACATGTAAGATATTGTCATCTCTAAAGGGACGTCGACGTCTATAGAAAGATGCTTGTTGGCTCTCAAACTCAATACATCAACACCGGGCGTATGCATCCTTGCCAACCTTGAGACCTCAAATATAAGGAGGCCACCGAGGAGGGGGGTCTGTAGGTCCTCCTCCAGAGAAAATGAGGCTTTATTTCCCTGCCTTCTGGTGAAAATAGTGAAATAATAAATACACTGCAGCAGCATGTTAATGTTAAATATGTTGAATCTTGTAATTCTCAAACAGAATACTAATTTGCCCCTCTGGCATAAAATAATACTCATTCATTCATTTTTTTTGCTTGTAGACAGGCGACAATGTCATAATTGTGATTCACAATATTATCCAGATAATCATCAAAACATCCTTTAATCTTAAAGCTTTTTCAAGTCACTCGTGACGTTATTTATGATCATCCCAATGATGGAAATTCACCAAGATATATTCACACGATTTTAAGATAATATGCACTTATTGCTCCACTTTATATGATTCAATAGCTCTCCTCCATTAGAGCCATCCCAAAGTAAAGGGATACCAAAAGGGCGGCATTCGCTTGTTTTCATACACTAATTGCAAATAAATATTCACCAGCCTCTCTGAAATTATTCATGTACAAAATTAAATATTACGTTACTTAATTTATTTGTATCTAGACTCTAGCACTTACGTTTTTTCTGCCTACCTGTTTACGATTGATCAAAACAAGAAAAACAAAATAGCGAACGAGTAAACTGTATTCAATTATAATATTAATACATAAAATACACCTTTTATTATATTTTCCTACCCACTCACCAACGGTGATCTGTAATGCTTTTAAGCTGTCTGGCACCATTAAAAATGAGATCTTCATGCTATTTCTGCAATTACTGAATCTAAAAGGTTTGGGTCTCTGAGAAACCTTTAATCAATTATCCATAAATACTTAAATGAAAGTACAAATCTAAATCTTGTGGGTTTGATGTGAGACAGAATAGCAAACTCTCATCAGGGGTCCGATGAAAGCGAAGCGTTGCCATCTAGGCATGTTTGTGTGCAGTGGTAATGGTAAGGAAAGATTATCGATGCCGATTATGTTCTTAGGTGTTAAATTAAGCCATATGTTAAGTGTGGCGTCTGTGGAGAGCTGCGTTCTGATCGCATGGCGAGTGCAGAGCCAGTGCATCGTGTGGGCAATTAAAGTAAAAGGGTGAAATGTGAGGATAACCCGCTTTTATTACGCTGCAACACACAGCGTGGTCGGTGCATTGTAACTCGTAACACACTTCATTGGGTGGATTTCCAGGGTTTATTTAAAGCCCCCCTGACGGCCTGTTGGGGGATGTTGAAGGTTGTTGGGGGCTGTTGGGGTTGTTGGAGGCTGTTGGAGGCTGTTGGGGGCTGTTGGAGGCTTTTGGAGGCTGTTGGGGGCTGTTGAAGGCTGTTGGGGGTTGTTGGAGGCTGTTGCAGGCTGTTGGAGGTTGTTGGAGGCTATTGGGGGCTGTTGGAGGCTGTTGGGGGTTGTTGGAGGCTGTTGCAGGCTGTTGGAGGTTGTTGGAGGCTATTGGGGGCTGTTGGAGGCTGTTGGAGGTTGTTGGAGGCTATTGGGGGCTGTTGGGGGTTGTTGGAGGCTGTTGGAGGCTGTTGGGGGCTGTTGAAGGCTGTTGGGGGTTGTTGGGGGCTGTTGGAGGCTTTTGGAGGCTGTTGGGGGCTGTTGAAGGCTGTTGGGGGCTGTTGGGGGTTGTTGGGGGCTGTTGAAGGCTGTTGAAGGCTGTTGGGGGTTGTTGGGGGCTGTTGGGGGTTGTTGGGGGCTGTTGGGGGCTGTTGGAGGCTTTTGGAGGCTGTTGGGGGTTGTTGGGGGCTGTTGGGGGTTGTTGAAGGCTTTGGGGGCTGTTGGAGGCTGTTGGGGGCTGTTGAAGGTTGTTGGGGGCTGTCAGAGGCAGCATGTGTCTAGATGCACACCAACGTTTATGTGACCTCCCCACTCGCATCTCCCAGCCTCCCTGCTGTTCTAAAGGATCATCTCTGACATCATCACTGCCACATATTTCACCTCTCCTCTGCACAATAAAGTTCCACTTGTTTGTCTTGTGAGACCACGTCGGGTCACAGACATATTGACTGGGCATTGTGGCTCTGACCACTGGCGCCGGAACAGAGGAGACACCGTGACGTTATGTCCCCTGACTTTCAGGTGTGAGGGTGATGAAGTGGTCACGTCGAAGCCAGGTAATATGAACAACATACAACTTTGTTGATCATGTCTAAGTCCATGGAAGGCCTGTCCAACTATAACTTTATTGTTTAGCCACATTTTCAGAACGCTATCAAGTCCCACTCGACCCCTTTGTCGCCTCATGAATTAACAGCTTTTCATCTTTTTATATTGATATATATGCTCTCACATAACGTTGTCTGGATGCTTGTATACATCTACCAGTGGCAGCTGGAGACTCAAAACACTGGTGAGGACAGGAGGAAAGCGAACCGAATGCATGATTTTATTATATTTAGTCATTTCTCTTATTTTACACATGTATTTAGTTTGTGGGCTCAGAGCTGCTAGATACGAGCTCCCATGATCCTCATTTGTGTATCCTCATAAAGGAGGGCTCACATTTTTCTTCTGCAAATCTTATATTTATAATGTTTATTATATTATTCATGACATAACATCTTCACCCCACAAATAAATGCAGTTTATCATAGTTAATGACTTGGCGTTGGAAGCCATCTTTAAATCCCAAGTGCTGCTGTGAGAGCCGCCACTTCTCCTCACCACTTCTCTCTATTTAAGAAGACAGCGGCTTCAGGTGACCCCTCACTCTTTTAAACATTACTTGACACCCTGGACATCTCCTTGGTGAATCAAGGAAAGTGGAGATACAAGTTTGTGTTTTAGATAACAGCCTTTTCATGTGCCGGCATGCAGTCGAGTAATGGAGGCCTGCATTAAAAATGAATAATGTATAAGGTCTCAAAGCGCCGTTCACAAGTTTTCATCTCTCCAGGATTTGACAGTGCACTGACAGAAAGTAATAAGCACAATGTCACCGTGGGGAATATTGGTGCCAAGGACGAGCCTTGAATATGGGATCACCTGCCAAAGAATATTTGGAAACAGATAATTGGCTTTCACATTTAAGGATCCATTTCACATTCCTTTAGCTCCAGTAACACGGAACAGGGTCGCCCTCCTGTTCATTCATCGCCCAGTTTCCATTCAACGAGGTTATCGCTCATACTGTAGTTTGGCTTTTATTGTTACATGCCGGCGGCCCTTTTATCTGTTTGCATCTTGAAACGTCACAGTTTCAGCCATTTGAAGTCAGTCAGTCAAACCCAGATGCCTTAAGTATTATAGTTCAGTGTCTTCAGCTTTCTTTGTGCTGCATCCGACTGCAGCACAAAGGGAAACACTTCATTATCCGACCCAACAATACGGTCCCTGCCTGTATTTGTGTTACAACTTAAATCCCAGCTAAGGAGACTAGATGAGTCATTTCTATCAGCCATGCTAGCTGATGGCTGATGACCATTGATAATTCAACATTCAAAGTGGCCAGAGGATCAACCCTAATGACTTAGGTGATCTGGGTTGTTCCTCTAGCGCCACCATGAGGTCCACATCGGTGGAAATGTCTCAACAGCTATTCTATCAAACGCCATAACATTTGGCGTTCCTGCTCCCCTGAGGATAGTCCACCAAATAGCTAAATCATGAAGAAGGTTGACGTTGGAATGCTGTGCCGTCGTTTCACTCTGTTTAAACCGGCACGGATACAGTTTCTGCTGATAAAGATTAAGCTACACCAATATTATAAGTGTTATTCGTAAGGTCACGTTGCAGCGATGGCTGTGTAGGATCGTTTCTCACTCGTGTGATCCAAACATTTCGAATAAGACCAAATGTGAAAATGTATTGAAAAAAGATTTAATATGCAGCATGTTCTTATCAAATTAAATATTCTGCTTCAATCCGCATATTGTTTTCAGCCTTTAAAATGCATTTTCCCTGTGAAAAAACTGCTGCTGCTGCACACAAATCAAGAAATATAATAATAATAATAAAAACATTCAGTACGTCCTATACAGCAGCTTCTTAGCATTGTCATTGTGAGCGTGTTTGCATGCTGATGTTAAACACCACTGTGACAGCCTCACAGACTCTCCTCTCTATTTAGCATTTAGATCTACCGAAGCTATCAAATACAACATTATTAGTCAAATGTGTTATCGCCCCGCCTGCCAAACTATTTCTTTTTTTTATGAAACATTTATCACCAGTTCCCTGAATCCAACCAACTCACAGGTGCTGCTCTGCTCTGTTTAAACATTAAAACAAAGAAATATGACAATGAAGTCATTTATTTTGGAGCTCAGACTCATAAAACCGTAGGAAGCGGCGCTTGTTCAGTCACATCTCGCTCATCTTTCCTCCGGCAAAGCATCGCCATGAATCACATCCTCAGCCCGTAAATGTCAGCACATGATGTATAATATGAAAAAGGGATTCTAAAACAATTAGACAATCAAAATAAGCTGAAGTCGGCTGCATGTATTTGTCTAAGCGGCCTCCTTTCTCAGACTGCTCGTACATGGCGGCAGACGGGGGAGCGCTGATGTAGCTGTGGGTGGAGTCGATCCCTTTAGGGGCAGAGGTGTTTAATTATGGGCTTTCAAAGCCGGGCTCATCCTGCGTGTCTGACAGTGGAAGAAGCCCTAGAGTGCAGTGCAGCCATGAGTTTGTGGGCTTCCTGTGGTTTCTTTGAATTAGTTAGAGGCTTTTCTTTTTACATTATAAGAGATTAGCATCAACAGGTGTGGCGGCTAAACAGTGATGTCATGTGCTGTATGTTCACGCGTCTTTTTTTTTCTTATTACTGGAAGTGTGTGTTAAAGCAGTAGTGGAGACACACACACACACCCCACACTCATTATTCACCCTGTAAACAATGTAGAGAAAACCCGATGCAGCCTTGGGAAGATGTGTAGAAACAGTGCTGTTTTTTGACAGTGAGCCATAAAAGGGTGATTTAATAAGCGATGAGAGGAAGGCCTCCTCCCCGGCATCCCTGTGTAAATCTTACCGGAGCGGGCCAGGAGGTGACCTCTGCATTTTACTGCTGTTTCATGAACACGTTTCGCCGGCCGTTTAAAAGGAGATTTCAGCCCATAAATCATCCCCACGGCTGTCAGAGGTCGCCTCATGTAAATCGCAGCTCGCAGAGTTTTTTTTTTATCACTTGCTTGATTTTCGAGCGACATTAATAATACCCTCGTTCTCGGGGTCACGTTAACACGCCGTCTCTGATTGGTTTGGAACAGGTCTCGGCCTTCATACAGTGCACAGCTTCCACGTCCTCACGCCTCCATTGTTTCCGGAAGGCGAGTGATGTGCCGTCTCGGTGACGGGATGCTTAGCGGTGGCATTTTGCGTTGTCAGTGATGGATCAGGCGTCGGGGCATAAACGGCGGCGTTTAATGAAAACGTTTGGGGAAGGCACATCCGCCACGGTCAGTCGATGCCTTCTCATCTGCGTCTGCGAAGTCTAATTTACCGTGTGATTTATCACCGGCAGCCTCCGAGGGGGCTGACCTGCACGCTGAGCCCAGGCGCGAGGAGCCCTGCTGACGTCACGTTTCACGAGGGTCTTATAATCTCAGCGTCGTCTCTCAGCCAGTCACCCTGCTCCGCGTTAATAGAGAGACGTGGGGGGGACCGGGGGAAAGAAGTGGTGCTGCTTGGCACCCCACCAGGACGGGATGTGGAGCAGAAGCTGCATCAGATAATACCTCCCGCTGAGAGTGCAGGCAGCCATTGGTCCATCTGTTCTCCCCTCTGAATCACTGTTCCCCAAATAGAAAGCTGCTGTCCCACCACTTTATACATCTCAATTCTTTCTCCTCGCCCCCCTTGTTAACGGTCACATTTTTCAGAACATGAAATCAGTTTTCGTCTTCCTCTGGAAGAGAGAAAATGTGAAATATGGCGCACGTCACACCGTCGGCAATAAGTGGAAAATCTATGAAAGTAAGCTGTTTACCACAAGAATGTGAAATGAGTGCGTGATCGGTATCAGCAGGATTTATCACGAAACTGTGATCGTATCTGTGGTAAGAAAAGAAGAAGAAAAAAACACTTTTATCTCCTCTCCTCTTCCTGCGACTCATTTTATCGTCTATTTCCAGTTTGTTCTCACACCTCCTCTCTGACTTACTCCCCCGTCCCTCCTCCCCTGCCAGGGTACCATCACAGCCTCCCGTCGTCTCCATACTCCACCGGTCCTGAGGGTCAGAGGTTACCGCCATCTGGGACGTTGTCATCAGAGTTCCTCAACCAAGGCGTCCCCGTAAAGATTCTGCTGTTGGTGTGCAACGCTGCAGGTTCAGACCAACAGGCTGTGAGGTAATTATCAGGCTGTGTGACCCTTTGTGAAACCCCGCTTTTATAGCCTAGCAACCGTAACTAAGCACGGCACATCTTAGGTGTCTTTCCAAGTAGCAAAAACTGCAGTTCCTCAAATGGCCACTTGAGGTGAGTCAATCCTCCCTACGTGCGTCAGCCTTCCTTTCATCCAGAGCGAATTTCCTGACAATTTACTTCAGCAGTTATTCCGTATCATAGCAACCAAACGCAACCAAACTTTCAGCAGACCCGCAACTATGTCACAAAATTGCTATTGTGTGACTTAAAACAGATGAATTGTTGGGATTTACTGAGAAATCATTCAACCTGCAGCCTACGTATTACTGTATGAACTTCAGATGTAATGCAGCAGCTGAGAGCTCTTTGTTCAGCGGCTCAGTCCACATTATATCTCACCTCGCTCTGGTGGAGCACGTCAAGGTCATGTTCGCTCCCAGTCACAGAAAGGACTCGCGTCTCACTGGGAGATGAGTTTCAGGCCAGACGAGCGAGGGATCTGACATCTGGCGCTACACAGAGATCATACATCCGTCTCCCTGACAGAGTCCAGGGGGGATCAATACAGGTGAGCTGGCCGACACGGCTGTTGGAAAGTCCAATCCCATCCACGCCTCACTTTCCCCTTCAAACGCCTCCCCCCTCGTTGATCAAACCACCCACATACTGTACCTGGCTCTCATCAGATGACAGCTGGAGGACTCGCGTGTGCCAAGAAAATGACATTGGAGTCACATACCTTGCTTCCCGCTCTGCTTCGCTGTGGAATGGCATCACAGGTACATTTCTGGAAGTCAGCGAAGTGTGACTTTTTTTTTTTTGGAAACTGTGAAACAGACAGCACGTGGACGGGATTTAATTAAGTTTCGCATGTAAAGTGTGAAAGCTCAGTGTAAGCTGTTTCTGCGTTACGACTCGTGAAAGTCAACAATCGCTGCAGATTGTCATGTTTGTGGAGGCAGGTGGGAAAACAGATAAAGATCAAGCAGATTATAGATTTTACCGCACGATCACATTAAAAATGACTTTTTAGAGGGGAAAGAAAAATCACACTTCTCAATGTGTTCTCTGCATTTTGTGTACGTTGTGAGTTTGGGAGAGATGAAACATGTTCACTGTGGGAATGAAGAGCGAGAGAGTTGCTCACACAGTGTTAAAGGTAGAGTTGTTCCGATTCTGATACCAGTATCAGAAAGCCTCCGATACTGCCGAAAATGCTGGCATCGGTATTGGCGAGTACTGGAGTCCAGGCACCGATCGATACCACGTAATTTATTAGAAATAGGAATTTATTTACTGGTTAGCTCTGTTAGTTTTGACAAAGTTCTTTTTTGCCGCTCTTAAAGCAACACTGAAGAAGTTTTCCTCTTCGGTCCCCCTCCAGGTTGGAAGCGGAATTGTCCATTACTGCCGTCGTAAATAATTTAGCCTACCGCAGCCTACCGTCGCACGCACATTATTTGTTTGTATGCAGAACCGGCTCTGGAAACGATGAGCGATTTGAACGATGTCCAGTGACAAGGTAGAGTAGCTAACGCCTTAGCTAAGATTAGCTAACATGAGCCATAGCGATAGTTTAGCACAAAAGCTAACGCCTTAGCTAACATGAGCCAATAAAATAATCGACAATGTCTTGTACACAGATGCACACTGTTGGAAAAAAATGTTGACCGGTATTATTTACAAGTATTTACACAAGATATTCGGTCCGATATTCACTCTCATACGAGCTCGTTCTTTGTTGTCTTTTCTTCGCCTCGTCGGACAGTATACTCCTCCTTTTCTTTGTAGGCTCTGCCATGACGCAGATACTTCACAGTGGATGTTCCCACCCCTTTTTTTTTAAACACACTGGTATCGTTACTCTGTATCGGCTGATACCCACAGCAAGAGTATCGGAATTTGGAGGGAAAAATGGTATCTGAACGTCTCTAGTTAACAGCCCTTTGAATTTAGCTGAAGCACTAAATCCACATTTGGAATAGTTTTGTCTCTTCCAACTGTTTCCAACTGAATGAATCGTACTTTTAAGTCATTTTCCCTCACGTTTTGTTTTGCATCTGTTGTCTCGTCCCGTGTCGTGGTCGCTGCAGCTGCTGCTCCTCAGCCACGGAATGTTAATGGTTCCCATCCTGAACAGCAATCCAACATCATTTACTCGGAGGATCTCCGCCGTATCCATGTGTGATCTAATGGGGAAACTGCATGACTGAGGATGTGTTTGATTTATGCACTTCTCTTCCGATGGCTTTGAGAAAATCGAGGGGGGGGAAAAAACCCAACATGAAAACGATTAAGAGGATGAAATGGTGCCTTTACAGACTCATTACATTACTCCGACTGATTCATCTACAGTTGATTAGCATCCCATCAGCATTCATTGTGTATGTGCTCTTTTTATACACACACATGCTCACGTGGTCTCATGCTAATAAATCCCAAGCATACAATAGAGGGCTGCCCTCAATTAAATGGGTATTATGGTGAATGTGTCATGTGGCCTATCCTTTCAGAGGGATGGTTGTCCCTCTCCTCATCATCTATTTTCACTCCTTATTATCTCTCTCTGTCCTTCCACAGATACGCTCTAATGAGAGTTCTGTTCCGATGCCGATAATGTTAATAAATAATTATTTACGTTACAATAGGAGAGCCGGTGAGGCGTTGTGAGCTGTAATTCTAAACATCTTTTTTTTTTTTTTTCTCCATTCCTGTTCAAGGTTTGGACCTCCATTCCTGATGAGGGAGGACCGGTCTATCTCCTGGGACCAGCTGCAGCAGAGCATCCTCAGCAAGCTTTATTACCTGATGATCAATGGCGCTCATGCACAGGTACTAGACATGTGACAACTGATCCATATGAGGAAATTCAGTTTCCTTCCTTGGCCCTACTTAAGGGTTTTGTGTAAACACACAGTGCCAGGAGCTGGGGGGCATTCACCATCTCATACAGAGTTGATATGAAACACACCTGAAAGGATGTGAATGCAGACAAAAGGCCAAAAAATATGATCTTTTTCATTCCAACCCAGACGTCTATTTTGTATTCACTGCACCACAACCAGACAACCCCTGGACTACAGCGTTCTAGTCCACACAAATGGTTCCAAGGTGCTTGTAAAAAGTACATTTGATAGCTGTGACGCGTGGGCGGCCTTTTTGTTTTTAGCACCAGCTGGAGGCAGATAGGGGACGCGGTTCCCTCCTGCTGCGCCGGCTGGTACACCTGCTCCAAGACAGGTTTATTGGCTCGGCACGGAGAAAAGCATGCCCACACAATGGCACCGCGTGGTCCAGGTGGGAGAGCTTAAAGTGGCAGCTGGAGGCGGAAAAGGAATTGGTTTCCTTGCGCTGCACCCGCTGGCACACCGGGCCAGAGTAGGGTCAACCGGTCGGGAACGCTCGCAGTCAAAGAGATAAAGAGACGCTCACCAGGGCTCTCTCTCTCTCCCGGCATCCTGGCCTTTTGTTTACTCTTCTGAACATTAAGAACACGAACACAGTGGCTCTACTTTTGTTATTCGCAATAATCACATCTTCAAGTCGAAGAATTCATGTTTCATTCCCCTGAATGTCCCCTTTATGTCAGGCATGATGATACAGTTATGCAAATGAGAATGCAGTTATTACATTGTGATGCTGCGGCATGGCGCTGGCTCATCCTCTAATCACGTATTGTTTTACAAGAGTTCGAGCTGCTGCATATTTTCAGAATAATGATCAACACACAAAATATTATTTTCCCATCATTTTTAACTTCTATTGTCAGACAATTACAGATCGGAACGTTTAGATATTCTTACATTCCTCTTATTCTTTCCTCCTCACGGTGTACATTAGAATATATTTGCATATATATTGCTGTGACAGGCTACAGGGCAGCGAGTGCTAATGAGACTCGATTGGGTCAGGAGGTGAGCGGTTGGCTCTGCCGTGCGTTGCTACAAAGAAGCGCGTCTTTCTTTCACGATTACTGTAAAACATGGGATGTAATGATACGTGTGCAAAAAGCGCAGCTTCCTTAGACGCTCCCCTGCTCTACACCATGACACCAGCAAATCAATGATTGACTCCAGAAAAGGTCCACTTCCTATCCGGTTTCTGCTCCCTTACGTACTTGTACTGAGCATATTTCAGCGGCTGTAGCCAAGCAGATGCACATGGGACCAGCTGACCAGCTCGCTGCGTATCACTCTCGCTCTTTGAGAAGTGACCAGAAGATGCAAACCTCTTCAGTCGCTCTGCTGGAGATCTGTAGCCTCCTCTGTGCCCCACGCTGTCAGCCATTGATTCCAACCAGCCTCGCGCAGTATAATCAGCTGGCTGGAAGGAAGGAGCGATGCTCAGAGCAGATGTTTGCTCTGAATCTTTCATCTCAACAGAATGTGCCGTTTTCTTGCATCAATGAATTACACTCGTAAGTGGATGTTTCCGCTTCTGTGTAATTTCAGCTCCAGCGAAGATGCACAAAAAAGAAAACACACAATCTGCTCCTCTCTTTTTCCTGCTAGTACACTGATGATTCAAATACATAACTCACAACCTCAAGAAATCCTGTCCTTTGCATAAGTTGTTATTGGAGATCTTTAGCTTTCTAAGGCATAAACACGCCACAAACATTCCTCCCTGAACACAAAGAGTGATTAACATTGGTTGAAATCAAGACCAAGGGTATCGTCATGGGGAAACATCAGAGACGTTTGAAGCCCCACCAGCGTCCCCTCACGCTCATGAAGTGCTCATTACAAACATGAGACACTTGAGATTTGACTTGTTGGCATCTCTGTCAAAAAGTCCAGAGAGAACTTTGAAGGAGTTGGACTTGGTCATATGGAAACACTTGATATGGTACTCAAAGACTCTAAAGACACTAAAATTACCTAGTCCCATTATTAGGAGTGCTATGAGGAAAAATCAGACTTCTTTTTGCGAACAGAGGAGTCGCCCCCTGATGACCAGAAGAGAGAATGCAAGTTTAAGGCACTTTAACCTTTGCTTCACTTTTCAGAACCAAAGCTGCTTTCAACGCTACAAAAAAAAAAGTTCAACTGCTGCTGCTGGTGTAAACCTACGCTCAATTATGAATCCTACTACGGCGAAGACATAGCTGTCCTACGCTGCCTCTGATTGGCTAGTTCTCGTTGCCTTCGTTGGTTAGTTTTAGGCATAAGTAATGAGATTGGTTAGGGTCTGGGGAAGGTTATCAGGGTCACCATAGTAGGAAAACAATATTGCAAGAGGGAGGGAGCGTCTGACTGCTGGTTTGACTGGATTTGTGTTTAACCTTTAACGGCATAGTTGAATGTAATGACTTTGAATGTAACACCCAGGCAACACTGTAAGCTAGTTAGCCAGACATGTTATCTTCTTAAGTTAAAGCAGAGAAACGCACTGTTCCTGACCCTTTCCACCTCTTGTGATATTGGTTTGAGAGGGGGTTTAAAAAAACAAACCACCATCCAACATTTTGTAAAGAAAGGTATTCTTATTAGAGCCCTCAGGCACAATGCTTCAACGTGTGGAGAAATCCAGAGCTTGAAAGGCCTTTTTATGAAGCTCCGCTATGACTGGAAACTTTGGGGAAAGGGTTTAACGCACGGTCAATTCAATATCTAACGCATAGACCTTCTTATCCAAGCAGGCAGTAGCTTTGCAAATACAAGACCTTTTGGAAGGTGTGGAAATGTACTTATCGTGATTTCAAGGAATTTTCCCTTGGTTTTCCTAAGAAGGTTGGCGGGACCCTTTGGGTGGTCTTCACGTGTACACACAAGCCCGTCACAGTGAGACCAAGCAAGTCTGTAACCAAAAGAAAACTTTGGGGTTTACACTTGTCATCCTGACAATGAACACGAAGACAATCTCATGAATTCAGTGGAAAAGCGACAGCCGAGCACCACAGGGAGGTTTGATACCCGCAGCGTCCACAGGCGAAGAAGAAGAGAAGATAATGTAGTTAGTTACACGGCTCTGCATGCGTACATCAGTACTAACTGCTGCAGTATTTCAGCCGCTGACTGCCACTACTACTGATACTTTAAATAGTACTGCAGATGTGAGGCAGTGATGCAGGAGAGTGGTGTAACTCCCCCGAAGGGTTACGCATTCCGGTGGGTTGGTGTGTTTCGGCGTATCGATAGATTCCAGGAATGAGCCGTCTCCTTCGGTGCGCTCCTTGTCATCAGAAAGATCCAGCTCTCCTCGCAGGACTCCGACTGGGTGTTTGTGTTTGAGCTCAGCCAAGCAGCTATGCAGCACTGGAACAAGAGAAAATCAATTTTTTTTTTTTCTCTCGAAGCGCTCCGAAAGCACCTCCAAATCCGAGCAGATCTGGGAGTAATATAAGCAGGCTTCAACAGAGGACAAAAAGATCTTGTTCTCGTGAGACGGGAGAGCAGTCTGATCATCGCTGGGTTTATTATTCTTTTTTTCCCCCCTGTAAAACAATATGTTGAAAAATCAAACATTTTCACATGTGCTGAAAGTGTTGATCCAAGCCGACCCGCTGTGAGCTCCGGGTGTCAGGTGGAGGTCTCGGCCTATATCTCGCGATGGCCCACTTTGTTCTCCTCTGTTTTTGTGTTGATTTAGCAAACTGTTAAGTAAAGTTAACGCCGAGAAAGTAAAAAGGTGCAAGTGTTTATATACGTTCACGCCCTGATTCAGTATTTTTCAAATAGTTTGGAGTCGCCGTCCAGGAAAACAAGACTCCACTCAGCGTGTGGCAGCATCAAATACGTGTCTAAAATGTCAACACAGGGACGTTGTTTTCTAAAGAGTTGGCTTTAAATGCAACGCTGATGTCATCACCTGTGTGATGGAGACAGAGAAATACCACAGAGGAATAAACCGATCACTCCTTTCGATCAAGGGGGGTCATAAATGTGAGAGAGTTCAGCCGGGTCATCTGATGCTCATTTGAAGTGTTTCAAATAATGATTTGCCGCAGAAAGCCGATCCTTCGAGATGGGACACGGCAGCGGAATAATTGCTGAACCCGCAGTCTGTGAAAAAATGGTGAAACTTGATTTCCCGTCTAGAACGCAGCACATCCTCTGCTTTGATGAAAAGGGACGATTTTCAGGAAGCGTTTTAACTCCACTAGTCACACATCGTGGATTCCTAAAACCACTTTTCACGGTCTGGCTAACATTTCATCATTTTGGCATTTGATGAGAAATGTTGGTTATTTGTTGCCGTCATAGTTGGATACAAAACCATTACAGGTGGATTACAAATATTACACGACACATACTCAAACACTAAATGCTAACGTCAGCATGCTTACACACTCATAATGACAATGTTAACATGCTGGTGTAAAGCAGGTATAATGATTAGCCAGCTAACATGCTAACCTTTGCTCAGCAGCACTAAACTCTGCTGAGACTGATGGGATTGTCAATAGATTTGCGAGATATCTGGTCATAAATCAAAGTATTGGACAAATTAAAAGTAAAGCCGATGATGAAAAGCCTCGGAACATGGCGGACCAGCGTTGTTCAAAGTGAGGTTGGCGGTAATTAAAACGTGAAGTTAAGTATTTGAGGGTGTATGTGATAGGGTTCATGTGGGGGACGTTTGCAGCGTTGATGTTTCTAGTTTTGTTATGAAAAGCATAAATACGAGTGTTTTTATTGTTCCCCTCTTTCAGAACACCAGAGTGCTCTTCAACATCCGTGTGATGGGAGGATCAGCATTTTACAGCTACCTGTCTCCCCAGGACGGGCGTCCGCTCTACCACCCCGCCGTCGACAGGTAGGAGGCCTGATGTCACACGCCTGCAGCTGATCTGCATGATCTGCGACCTGTTGATAGATTTCTTTGCTCACCATACATTTAATCGGCATTCCTTAACTTTTACTTGCTCTGCACAGTTTTGGGGCGTTTGCTCGCTGAATAAAAGTGAACAACCATTCATGCAATAGAAGTTGTGACTGTGGAATATTTGTGGACGTTAGTCCGGAGTGAGTGTTATCGTTGGAGCGGCCCGGCTGACTTCATTCTTCTATTATTAGACCAGAATCATTCCATTATTCTAAATGTGTTCTTTTGTCTAGAATTACGGCTCCATTATGGTCCAAACCTTCAACGCTGACATGACGCAATGTTCCCACAGGCTCATTCAAACTGATCTAATCAATTTAAATGGAATTTAAATCTTCTGTAATCTAATAAAGTGTTTCTTGGGAAAGGCTTCTAGTTACTGATTACATTTTGAAGTAAAAACACAGTAATATGACTGCTAAAGTTGTTATATGCAGCATTTTTATATCAGGAGGCCTGATTTCATCATCACATCTTTATGACCAAATATCCTGCAAAACATTCCAATCAGCTTTGTGTTTTTAATGCTGATTAGCACATAAATGAGGGCGTAGTCTTTGTCTGGTTCTAAATAGTGAAAGGTGTCACACATTCAGTGAAAAGTAATATGCATGAAGCAGTTTCTCTTTGCTTCAATAATTTGAGTACTTTTAGTACACTGTTGCCCATAAAGTTGGCATATTTTGTTTATTCCTATTTAATGCATCAGTAATCACTTTTGACCAGGTGCAATGATGACATTATGTGTCACAATTTCCCAGGTGAAAATGTATTCATGCATAACCTTTGTTTGGCGCTATAAAAGACCAGACATTTGCAAATGATTCCAACTTCAAGGGCGACCCTGTACGTTCCAGGTGCTCTCCCCAACATTCAAGTTGAGCTTTGCTTTATGTGTATTCCCTTATTGTGTGGCAACTTAAAAAAACAAAGCTTACTCCTGATGAAAGTTCTTTGTCGACCTTTGACCTTAGGATCCAGCAACACTTCTCACAGTGCGCTCTGATGAAGTCTGCTGGTGCTTTTGTCAAATATACCGTCAGCCGTGAACTGTGGGAAACTAGTTTTGTTGTTATGACAAAAACAACCGCTTATATGTACTTTTACATTGTTTTGAAGCTTGTAATACATTTGTATCTCCAATGCAATCCTCACACACAGCATTCATCTATTCCTTCATACTGTAATGCTGACCCCTAGTGGTTAAAAAGCTTGAATACAGGCGCTCTCAAATAGAATCATTTGAGGGTTGTTGGTGCAGGAAATGTCCTGTAAACGCAGCAGATTGTAGAAAGCATGGTGGAAGTAAAGCCTTCTGTCTTTCAGGGCTCTGAAGCTTTGCTGCTCAGGAGGACCTCCGCATGTGAAGCTCATCATCGAGTGGGAGCACCGAATCAAAGACTGGTGAGCAGCCCTCCTTCCACAGACCTCCACCTGTTTAACCTCTTTTACGTGACCGCCTCCTCGTCTCCTGCAGCCTGTTCGGAAACATCCAGGAGGAGGTGGTGAAGGACGCAGACAGCGTGAGGAATCAGCAGCAGCAGCACGTCCAGCAGTACAGCTGCACCTTGGACGAGTGCTTCCAGCTCTACACCAAAGAGGAACAGGTAGTCCACTGAGCCTCCAGACCTGATCCCAGCGAGTTCAACATTCCCAGGGTATCTCTACCAGTCCTACGACGGTGGTGACCGATCGCAAACATGGTCTCAGCAGAGAGACATATTTTATTTTCAGAAATGAAGAGCAAACTGTACTTTAGAATGGGAACTAGTTCAACTCATAATCCAGGCTTAAAGCAACACAGCTAGCTAGTTTATAATATCACTGCCCAGCTAGAGCACCATAGATAGAGTTGTTTGTGTATTCCATTGAATGAATATGTTTTATGTATATATATTCTTATAAGATAGAAGACACTTCATTCATTCCCTTGAGTTATTGACAATATTGTAGCATTATCCTTGGACTTGGAGCAAATAAAGAGTAGCATGAATAGAAGAACATTCAGAGGTTATGAAGGCTTATGTTCACACAGCAATGAAAAGTACCGGTATTAAAGTAACGCAGACTGAATGTGATATACATGAATAAATGTTTGATATGACAAGAGAATATAAACTGATTTACATCGCCGGGGCTGAAAGAATAAGGCTTTTTATTGTCACACACGCCGTAAAAATACTTAGGCAACACATTAATTTATGTAGCTAATAATGGTATCTATGGTGCTCTAATAATTTACACATTTATACCTTATACCTTCTTCTTATTAGTGTTTTATTACCCTGCAATCCTCACATGGAGCCTTGCTTGGTCAGCAGCTGGTGCTTTTGTATGAGTTGATCTCTTATCTGGATCCAGAGCAGGTTATGTGTGCAGCATCAGTTACCATGACGATACCGATAACAATTAAACCACATTCGTAGGACTGAAAACCCAGAAGTTGGTTCGCTAGCCCCAAATCCTGCTTCGTCCCATGTCACATGTCAGATCTATAGTTGATTGAAGCCTGAACTTTCTTAACTTTCATGCTTTAGTTTTTATTTGATGCTAATATTAAACACATATGATACACAGTTTGACACTGAAATATAAATATATAGACACTTTTACACGTCAATACGTCATATGAACAAATCATAAAATTCAACTCTAAGGTGGCCTGATACTCCGTTTGACACATGAGACCCCCTGTATGAGACATGAGACCCCCTGTTTGACACATGAGACCCCCCATTGACACGCGAGACCCCCTGGAGGTCTCAGGGTTTTTAATTTATTCACATATATGAATACAGAAGGATATTGTTGTGGTGTTTCCTCTTATATTACCATTGAAGACCTGGATCTTTCTTGTCAGGGCTTCTTCCATTCATGTTTTATGAGGTATGAAAGGCTTTCACCATGTTTGTTAGTCCTAAAGGAAGCACCAACGGAAGAAAAACATGTTTGTGTAGAAAATAGCTGTCTGTGGACAAGCAGGAATAAATCCTATTTTCTGCTCAACAGCATGTTGAGTGTGAACGCACTCTCGTCTCGTATCGAGCAGTGAAGGATGGAGTTAGACAGGTTTCGAGTAGAATAATCTAGACAGGTTTCGAGTAGAAATAATCCGTTTGCTTGTACTGTTGGCTATTTAAGTAGATTTGTTATTTATTGCTACTGTCCTTTTGTTGTGTCTCGCCCTCTTTCTTTTACGTAGGAATGTGTGAGAATTTAAGAAATTTCCATCTGATTTTCATTTTGTGTCAAAGCATGTTATCCCTGCTGAAGTCATCATTGCTGTTGAGCTGACTGTAGGTGACTGGCTGTGATGTTGTTACCTTGTGTCACCAGCCAGTGGCGCTGCAGGCTCAATATGGCCCCCTGACACTCTGTACTCTAAATGGGCCGATTAATAAACATTTTAGTCCCAATGAACCTTTTAGTTCCTAGTTTTAGTTATTTGTGGATGATAAACAGACTCTCAAGATGGGAATTTAAGACTCCCAGACTTTCCAATTATCGATGTCCATCATAAATATTTTAATCACAACATTAGCATTTCTCTCACAACGTGTAAGTGGGACATCAGAAGGGAATCTGTCGCATTTTGGCTCATCAGTGAGACTACAAAATCTAGTGAGTAGTTATTCTGTCTGTCAAAGCCTCAAAAGATGAAGAGATGATTTCATAATTACCATGTCTCTTGTCCTTGGACTTTAAATGCAGATGTCTCTGACAATATGTACTTGCTGTCCCAAGTTCATCTCCTCCAAATAATCCAAAAACTGAACCTCATCATATTCCTGTTTTCTTTTCCCCTCACCAGCTTGCCCCAGACGATGCCTGGAAGTGCCCCCACTGCAAGCAGCTGCAGCAGGGCATGGTGAAGATGAGCCTGTGGACTCTCCCGGACATCCTCATCCTCCACCTGAAGCGCTTCAGGCAAGTGGGAGAGCGGCGGAACAAGCTCACCACCATCGTGCATTTCCCCCTGGCCGGCCTGGACATGACGCCTCACATGGTGAGCCGCAGCCATGGCAACCATCAGCCCCATCTGCCCCACCTCCAGCCTGGCTGGAAACCGTCCCGACGACCGGACCTGGCTCCCCCTGACTTCCTGTACGACCTGTATGCTGTGTGCAACCACCACGGAGGAATGCACGGCGGACATTACACAGGTGTGAACACTCACGCCTTCTCAGGAAAGACACGCTCAGAACTTGAGTTAAAGTTAAAGTGCTTTACAATAGCACAAGGAATAAAAAGTAAATCAGGACCAAAATGTGATGGATTCATTGAGCTAAAATAATGAAAACCTTTGACAAAGAATGAATAAGATAAAATTAAGCTGAAAGAAGAGATTTAAAAGAGAATCAGCCTCATAGCTAAGGGGGTCACTCTCAGCATCAGGCTCATAGGATGCCAGAGATCACACATATAAGCGGAGCACGGTCCTAGGAAAGCTTAAGATAGGAGCACTAAAATCTTAGAATGCGTCATAAGCCTGGCAGCAGCGACTTTTACTGCTTTATTCTATTTTATTTCATGGTCATAAATTCTACCTCAGAGGGTCTTCCTCAGGTCAACGTAAATGGATAGGTAACACAATGATGGAATCAATTCCTAATCGGCCTAAACGAGTCACCTGATGTGAGACATTTTCATTAAAGCTAAGAGACTGATTGGTCCACCTCTCTGATCTTTTCGTCCTCCTGTGAGCGGAGAGCCCTGGATGTGATATGTGGCTCTTATTGTGAATGCAGCCTTCTGTAGGAACTCGGTGGACGGCCAGTGGTACAGTTACGACGACAGCAGTGCTGAGCTGGTGCCAGAAGCGGAGGTGTGCACACGTGGCGCCTACATCCTCTTCTACCAGAGAAGAAACGCCATCCCACCTTGGTCCGCCAGTTCATCAGTCACCGGTTAGTCCTTTAAAATCCTCTGCAGCGTTTTGTTGAAGACAGTCAGGTTCAATCTGCCTCACATGTTTTCGACAAAACCTCAAAATAATGAAAGAAACGTGGGAGTATTGTTAAACCTCACAGCATCAGTATTTACAGTTGCAACAACCTGTTATTTTCCCCTCTGTAGCTGCAGTCTGCTGAATTGTTTGATGTACTGCTTTTTGAAAGCATCAGGGTGCATTTTCAGCATTATTTCTGTCGCCATTTTGGCCGATAAGTTGTCCTTAATGGCACCTGACATGCTGGTCAGGTGCCTTCTGTCTCTCCTTCTGTCTCTCTGCACATGGCTGGTTTTTACATACATTCACATGCAAAATAAAACCTCAAATGTTCTCCTTGGTGCAGGTTCCACCAGCTCATCCACCTCTGACCACTGGCTGGTCCGGCTGGCAGGGGACAGTAAGAGGGGCAGCACGGTGTCAGGAGGCCCCGCCCCCATACGGGCCCCGGAGTCCCCGGAGCTGCCAGTGTTTGGAGATGAACCCCTCCAAACAGCAGAAACAAGTAGGTATCTGGAGTCGAGTGGGAGATTTAAATGTTATCATACTGTTTGGGTAAAGAAGGATTTCAGGCTGCCCACAACAGCAAGCAGTAAGAGTCCGAGAGTTGAAATATGTATTTTTACACGTTTTATTTAAAATCTAACTTTTTTTCACATTTTGGTATCAAATCATCTTTTCTCCCGTAAAACAAAGCATGACATGTGATCATGTATTTTGGATGGATGTCATGATGTAATTGGTTGAAATGTGTTGGTGATATCATAGTTCGTTTTCAGGAGAAGAAAACAAATACAATACAAAATTATTTTTTGGGTTATTCTTATCAAACTTTATTGTTAAATAGATGCACAATATGACTGGAGATGTGATCTAAAAGTGTTAAAAAGGCATTAATAGTAGTAGTAGTAGTAGTGTAGTTGTAGGTAGAAGTAGAAGTAGTAGTAATATAAGCAGTAGTAGTAGTAGTGGTAGGTACTGGTAGTTGTAGGCAGTAGTAGTAGCAGTAGTAGTAGTAGTGGTAGGTAGTAGTAGTAGTAGTAGTAGTAGTAGTAGGGTAGTAGTAGTAGTAGTAGTAGTAGTAGTGGTAGGTACTGGTAGTTGTAGGTAGTAGTAGTAGTAGTAGTAGTAGTAGTTATAGGTAGTAGTAGTAGTAGGTAGTTGTAGGTAGTAGTAGTAGTAGTAGTAGTAGTAGTAGTAGTTATAGGTAGTAGTAGTAGTAGGTAGTTGTAGGTAGTAGTAGTAGTAGTAGTAGTAGTAGTAGTTATAGGTAGTAGTAGTAGTAGTAGGTAGTTGTAGGTAGTAGTAGTAGTAGTAGTAGGTAGTTGTAGGTAGTAGTAGTAGTAGTAGTAGGTAGTTGTAGTAGTAGTTATAGGTAGTAGTAGTAGTAGGTAGTTGTAGGTAGAGTAGTAGTAGAATAAGTAGTAGTAGTAGTGTGGTAGGTAGGTAGTAGTAGTGCTGGTAGTTGTAGGTAGTAGTAGTAGTGTAGGTAGGTATGTAGTAGTAGTAGGTAGTTGTAGGTAGTAGTAGTAGGTAGGTAGTTGTAGGTAGTAGTAGGTAGTAGGTAGTTGTAGGTAGTAGTAGTAGTGTGTTGTAGTAGTAGTAGTAGTAGTAGTAGTGCTGGTAGTTGTAGGGTAGTAGTAGTAGGTAGTTGTAGGTAGTAGTAGTAGTAGTAGTAGTAGTAGTAGTTATAGGTAGTAGTAGTAGTAGGTAGTTGTAGGTAGTAGTAGTAGTAGTTGTAGGTAGTAGTAGTAGTAGTAGTAGTAGTTATAGGTAGTAGTAGTAGTAGGTAGTTGTAGGTAGTAGTAGTGCTGGTAGTTGTAGGTAGTAGTAGTAGTAGGTAGTTGGTAGTTGTAGGTAGTAGTAGTAGGTAGTTGTAGGTAGTAGTAGTAGTAGTAGTAGGTAGTTGTAGTAGTAGTTATAGGTAGTAGTAGTAGTAGGTAGTTGTAGGTAGTAGTAGTAGTAGTAGTAGTAGGTAGTTGTAGGTAGTAGTAGTAGTGCTGGTAGTTGTAGGTAGTAGTAGTAGTTGTAGGTAGTAGTAGTAGTAGGTAGTTGTAGGTAGTAGTAGTAGTAGGTAGTTGTAGGTAGTAGTAGGTAGTTGGTAGTTGTAGGTAGTAGTAGTAGTGCTGGTAGTTGTAGGTAGTAGTAGTAGTAGTGCTGGTAGTTGTAGGTAGTAGTAGTAGGTAGTTGTAGGTAGTAGTAGTAGTAGTAGTAGTAGTAGTAGTTATAGGTAGTAGTAGTAGTAGGTAGTTGTAGGTAGTAGTAGTAGTAGTTGTAGGTAGTAGTAGTAGTAGTAGTAGTAGTTATAGGTAGTAGTAGTAGTAGGTAGTTGTAGGTAGTAGTAGTGCTGGTAGTTGTAGGTAGTAGTAGTAGTAGGTAGTTGGTAGTTGTAGGTAGTAGTAGTAGTGCTGGTAGTTGTAGGTAGTAGTAGTAGTAGTGCTGGTAGTTGTAGGTAGTAGTAGTAGTGCCGGTAGTTGTAGGTAGTAGTAGTAGTAACTAGGCCTGTCACGATAACAAATTTTGCTGGGCGATTAATTGTCCCAGAAATGATTGCGATAAGCGATAATATTGCCGTTTTGAGACCATTTTCAACTGATATAATGCGAGTACACCCTTTCATAGATCAAAACATTTATTTCTAAAGAATATTTAACATGAGAACTGGAAAACATTTAAAATATCAAAATAAATAATAAATCCAAAAACAATAAATAAAATGGACTCTCAATCTAGTTTAACAAAAATGCATTGAATAAAAACACACACAACCGAAACAATAAATAAATCGGACGTTAACTAGCTGAGCATCGGCATGTGATTGGCTGCCCCCACAGTCACTCCTTCTGCTTGTTAAAACTACCTGCAACCTGCTAGTTGGACCGGACAAGAGGCAGTGCATGTTATCTGCAAGTTGTCAACATGTTCGGCATTTGTTCTTCCTGGGTCGCGTCAGCCAGATGGATTTTAATATCAGTGGTGTCATTTTTTACATTTGCGTTTGTGTCTGTTTGCGTGCGTGTACGTGTGTGTAAAAGAGAATATTGAATGCCAAAGAGATACACTTTTTTAAAGTTATTTTTAATTCTTATTTTCATGTATTTGTGTAGAAGAGAGCAACGGTTTAAAAACACAAATAAAGAAAATGTGTGGTGGAAATACAATAAAACCTATTTTATAATTATAAAATATAATTAATTAATATTAAGTAATCTAACCTATAACATGTTCATGACGTGAAATTATGATTGCTAATGCAAAAAAGGTCAACTTTCATGAGTGCTGCCTTGGAGCACTTTTGTGTCCCCACTAATCTCAAAATCAAACTTACTCCCTAATTAAAGCTCATTAAAAGTTATCATGTGATTAATTGATTTATTGCTTATTGCGACAGTCCTAGTAGTAACATGTCATGTCTTTTCCTGTAGATGGGTTTGAAGCCAAGCCGTTTGTCCGCGGGAGCCAAGGCAGGAGTGTCAGCATGAGATCACCAACGAAGACCAAGGAGACCCTGAGCAAGGTTCTCCCACTCCGGTGGTCTTTTGGCCCCAAGGACCGCATTAGACACCCAGCCCAGACCCAGTCTGGGGAGCTGGTGGAGTACCTGGAGTCTGGGCGCCGCCCACGGTGTACCAAAGACCCAATCATCACGCTGGTGGCCACCCCCCCACAAAGGACGACCCAGGGGAGAACCTATGAAGGGGGTCAGGACTGCAGCTCGCCGAGCGGCAGCAGCCTGAGCTGTACGGACAGACCCGCCTCTGACTCTTGTTTCTCCCCCAAAATGCCAGAGGGCCAGAGCAGAGCATGTGTGGAGACGAGTGTGAGCCAGGGAGCAGGGAGCAACAGCAGCAACGTCAAAGCCAGGGACGATGGTTCTCTGAGGCAGAGGTCCTCTAAGAGAGCAAGGCAGGACCACGGCAGGACCCTGGACCTCCAGCTTCAGCTTCAGAGAGGAGCCATTCTAGCGGGTCACGTCAGCCACAGTGCACCCCCAAGCCGAGATACCACACTGAGAAGGACCAAGGTCCAGACAGGGGGGGCCTCGAGGACACACAAAGACTTGTCACAGATGGCCATTCAACCTGAGGACAGGAGGGGGCCGAGGGGGCAGGAGGGCCGCAGCCACGACAGCCTCCTGTCTTTTTTCAAGCCGGGCTTCATGAAGAAAGACATTGCTGGCTCACCACTGAAAGTCCCAGACCAGCGTATGAACGGCCACGGGCAACTGGGAAAGCTGGCCGGCAGTCATGTATCCAAACTGTCGCTCTCCAACGGGACGCTGACCACGGCGGCGGCGGACGACAGGAAGGCCAACGTCGTCCCGGGCTGCGACGCCCGCAACGGCAAAGTGCAGCTGGTCAACGGGAAGGCTGGGATCCACGAGCCCGTGGACCTCAAGCGCGCTCTACAGCTCCAGCAGCATCCAGACGAGGCTGGACCTGACGTTTCGCAGGTGCGCCTCCCTGCAGAGGAACGGCGAGGTCGCGACCCCTCTGGCCCACCGCGTCCTGCTGGCGGACAAGCCGAGCTACGCCACTCTGCAGCGCACGCGATACAGCACCACCTCCCTGGGTAGGCACAGAGTCCCCGTTTGTTTTCTGTGAAGCACAAATAGGAAGAGCGTTGTCGTTTCACTTTGATCAGCTTTGTGTTCCACTCTGAGAAACGGTAAAATAATTAAACATTTTAAAGAAATGATGAGCAGGGTTTTGATTGGGAAGCTTCTCTGCTGAAGCGATGCAGTAACTGGCAGTGTGGAAGCAATCAGGCTGTTTTAATACCATTAATGACTGGTGACCATGTGACTGATTGCTTTGTTTGTCTTTTTAAGTGCCTCTGTGACGGATGGCCGTTGAACACTAGGACCTCCCATCGAAACAGGAGGCGTCGCCGGTACCGGACTCCATCGCCTCTCTCCCCCTCATCCTACTGTCATAAGTTCTTACCTGTGCGTGTCTTAAACTAAATCTATGCAGAGTTTAATTTCTCGAGGAGAATACTGCTGTAACGTGATCTTCTTGTTTCACGTGGTTACACTTGTTTTTTTGGCCGAGAGTCACACTCTCATGAAACGATCGTCCCGTTTGGATGGGTGACGGTTCAACACTGCCGAATGTACTAACGCCTAAAGCAATTCATCTGCAACCTGCAACCAACAGATGACTAATCAGCGGGAGAGGTTTGCGTATGTCCACTATATGAATCTCCTGAATAATAATAATATTAATAAGTTCAGATGTGAATCCCCCTTTTCCCCTCGAAATCCTGTTTCCCCTCCAGGTTTTTGTTTGGGTTTGTTCTGTGGAAGGTTCATCATAAAACAGTAGGTGTTCCAACTCAAAAGGGATGCATCCATTAGCCTCCCTCGAAGCTTGCAGAGCAATAAGAGAAGGATTTGTGTTTCTACCTCTGCTGAGCGAGAATGTGAATTTCTGTCTCTTTCATTGAAGTCGGATTTACATTTTTTTTTTTTTTTTTTACTGATAACATGCCAACAGAAACAGGAGCGGCTTCAAAAGCAAAGCTTGGTTTTCTCTTTTGGGATTGAACAAGTTTCACACTGTGTGCACACACACACACACACACACTTCTCCTGGTGGCAATCAGGCTGTGTCACATTCACGTAAACTGTAATAAAGTAGGCGCCACACATAGTTCATGCTCCGTTTGTGTAGAAATCACCGTCCTCGGTCATACTCACCGTTCCTGTCTTATGCATTGTACGTTAGTCACCGGGGATTATTAGTCAAATGTCAACGCCTCACTGTAACCGTGCTCACGTTTAACGTCACCGTTTAACACACTCTACCAAAATGAAACCATAGTAAACACCAGGATGTTTTCCCGAGACATTATTTGGGGAAATACGGCGAGATTATATTTTATTAACATTTTTTAAAAGTACATTTTTTACCTGATGTGTAATTATGTAATTTAAGTACCAGATTAAATCTCTATGTGTGTCAGGCTCCTGTGTAAAGTGGGATTCATACATACTGTAAGTGGACACACCAACACACAGAGTCCTCCTACTGGACTCTCTAGAATATCTGCTTCATGTACCGCAAGTTTTACGGATCGCAAATTAAACACGGCTTTTTCTCACAAATGAACTCCGTGTCGCTGGTCTTTATTTCAGGGGGGTGGGATTATTCATCAATGATCAGGCCGTGAAGTGAGACCAGACGCCCCTGAATTACACTCTTTTCACATTATTTGAATAACACTAATGGCAACCTGACGCATGTGAATGTGATGAGATAGTTTACGACATGCAGCCCTCGTTCCGTTCCAGTTCTAATACTGATTTCTCAGGAAACAAACCTGAACAGCATCACCAAGTACCAAGTAGTGGTTTGTTGGTTAATGCAAATGATATGCTGCTCCTGTGCAGAATGCATTCTGGACAATAGTCAGTCTGTTGTTTTATAAGACTGGAACGTCAGCCGTGACGTGGCTATGTAATATCTGCTCTGGTAGTTATTAAAGATGACATTTCCAGAGAAATGTTCAGAATATCGAAGATAACAGAAATGTTGCGCTCTCGGATTCTCTTTTTGACGTCAGTGGGAAATGCAGTCACCGATCCATCCACACTATCTTGTGATCACACACGAGTTGAAGGAACACGCTGTTTGCATATCAAAATGACGCAGGCCAGACTTCTGCTCAAGTCTGTGAGATTTGACTTCAAAGCATTGTGCAGTGAATTTCTCCATATCGCAGCCCTGTTCGCTGCTTCTCCTTTTATTCTCTGCACGATTCGATCCAAGCATGATGGATGGGGGGAGAGAAGAATTCACATTGTTGTCGAGAGTCCATCAGATGTCGACGTCGCCTCTTTTCTGTATGAAGGACTTGTCCTTCAGAACCACGTGTAAGTCCATGCATTCAGAGGGAAGGCATGTTATTAATCTGGAAGCATGCACAGAATCATAAGAGGAGTCTGTTATTATTGCTGGTACGTAATGCAAGCGTGGTCCCTCATCTGATCACACTTAAACATTAATCCGTGTCCGTGTGGGCTGGTTAATGAAGCTCTTACTTATTCAGTTAGATGTATGGAAGCACACCACTTGAATAAATCAAATACGTCTTTACAATAATCTCCACAGCTAATGCATACATGCACAATTGAAAACCGCCTATTTTATATAATTTTTTTAAGTGTACATAATATTAGTTCATACTTGACACTTGGGAAATACTTATTTATTTTGGTGTTGAGTTGCCATTCTTTTCTCCGTGTGTTTAAATTGGAAACTAAGTTCTGGGTCCAAAGCTGTTTATCTTATACATAAATGATATATGTAAAGTGTCAGATACTCTGAAATTAATAGTATTCGCGGACGACACAAATATTTTCTGCTCGGGAAGTGACTTGAACCAACTGGTGGGAACAGTAAATCAGGAAATGGCCAAACTTCAAGTGTGGTTTAATACAAATAAATTATCTCTAAATCTCGGTAAAACGAAATACATGCTATACGGTAAGAGAGGCAGCAATGACAATCCCAACATTCATGTAAACGGAGTTAACATTGAGAGGGTCCGTGAAAATAAAGTTCTGGGAGTGATTATCGATGACATGTTAAGTTGGAAGCCACACAATGCACAATTAAAAAGGAAGCTGGCTAGGAGTGTGTCTATACTTTGGAAAGTACAAAAAGTCCTAAATCAAAAGGCACTTCATCTGTTATACTGCACACTAGTCTCTCCGCACCTGCAATACTGTGCAGAGGTGTGGGGACACACATATAAAGGCTCCACACAGCCCTTGTTAATTCTCCAAAAAAGAGCCTTGAGAATCTTACACTATGCCAACTACAGGGCACACACCAACCACTTATTTATCGAATCAAAAATACTCAAACTATATGATTTAATAAACTATCGCACAGCACAAATGATGTACAAAGCTTATAACAGAACTCTCCCTCAAAACCTACAAAATCTCTTCATACACAGAGAGAGACACAATCTTAGAGGGAACATGATTTTCAGGCAAAGGAAGGTACGAACTACGTTAAAATCTTTTTCCTTATCGGTCACAGGGGTTAGACAATGGAATGTGTTAGAAGAAGAAGTCAAAAAAACATCAACACTAAGTGGCTTTAAGAAGAAGTATGTAAATTCAACCGTTGACCGGTATAGATTACTGCATGAGAGTTGATAAGTGTCTGAGACACGAATCAGTAGACTTGTGTTGTGACGGGATGGGAGCATAACAAATAACAAATGTAATCTGTATGCACTGGACTTCAGCTCTCTGTACCACCTACTGCTGTAACATGTTATGTCAAATGTCACTAGGAAAAGGAAAAGTTATGTCAAATGAAAGATGCAATGAAAAGAAAAGATTCGGATTCTGATTCTATCCTGTGTGTAATGGGGGCGGGACCGGATAAGCCTTGGCTTCTCCCGCTTTCCCTTTCGGCCATGTGTATTTTTTGTTACTATGTGAATATGATGTGTGATGATGATTTAACTGACATGCCCGAAATAAACAAATAAATAAAAATAAAATAAATAAATAAGCCAAACAATGTAATTGGAATTGAATTGAATTAAGCATATTTTCCCAAATGAATAAATCAATTCAAAGTACTTTGTCATCATCTGGCAGGAAACATGTGAGGGCGAGAAGTGGGACTACTGCAACGAGAGGAGAGGTTTTTAACAAAATAAAACAGGAAGCACAAAGAACAGCATCATAGCTCAGGCATAGATCCCCACCTTTGGGACCCCGTCCTTCCGGCGCGGGTGTAAGTGGGTGTGGGTGTGGTGGCTGGTGGTGTTTTGGTGCCACTGCTGCCATGATTCGTACTCAAAGGGAGGTTGGACGCCCGCCTGTGTTTCATATCAGACCCCTGTGTTCAACCATCTCCTTCACTATTAAAGCTCAGCATCGGCACCAGCCATGAAATGAAGCCTTATCGGTTTTGCTGTTTTGTTAAAGGGTTCATGGTGTTGTTGGATACACAGCCCATCATATGTGTAACGGCCTGATGGACCTTTGTGTGCCACTGATTTTATCTCTTCATCGACCATCTGGGATCGGCTTAAATGGGTTTTTGCTCAGTTGAATGTGAAATTAAAACCAGCATAGAAATCAGCAAAGAAAGGATTCATCGCTTTATGAAGCAGTAGGAGGGAAGCACGCGAGGTGATGAAAAAGAAACATGCAGAGGTGCCAAGAAAATCACGTCCTGAATATTATGGAAAACAAATTTGTGAAAGTGAAACTGAGGGTCACGGATGCACTGTTACATTAAGTCCACAGCATTTTCAATTCTAAGTTTTCCTGTGAGAAAGATCCACCCATCATGGATGGATTATGAGACAATGGGGCCCCCCACCCTCCTACAGGCGAGATCACATGTCTGAAAGAAACACAAAACAACTACAAAGGTGAATCTTTGAGGTCCTTTTTGAATCACTTTATGCCCATTTTCTTTTCATGCTCATTTTGCATCTCTTCTTGGTGGTTTTGTGTCTCTTTGTAATAATTTAAAGTTTTTTCATGCGCCTTCTTTATCTCTGTAGGAGTTTTGAATCTCTTTGTGGTCGTTTTGTTACTTTTTGTAGCCGTTTTGAATCATGCGCAACTTTGCATCGTTTTCTATAGTTTTGAACCTCTTCATGCTCGTTTTGCATCTCTTTATGGCGGTTTTATGTCCATTTATGTCACTTTTAGTGGTTTTGCGTCATGTTTGGTCATCTCGTTGCGGTTATTTTGTGTCTTGTTTTGGTTTGCAACCTTTTTTTATATCTTGTCTCGCCTCTTTGTTGTTTTCTATCAGTTTATAGTCCTTTGATTTACTGAAATATGAACAATATTAAGTTCAAACATAGGCTTTGTTCAGTAAGGCATCCATTGATTGTCCTATGTAATTTTATTATGACTTTTCAGAGAAGGGAAGTAACCAAGTAATCCAAAACTTCATTACTGTATGTCATGTATCTGTACTTAACTTAATCATTTATTTTTGTTTTATTTTTACTCCTTACATTTTCAAAAAAGGCTCGTTACTTTAGTTTTAAGGCATCGAGGGGGATAATATGATGCAAGATTCAGTTAGCCTTGCAGAAAAACAGCATGTATAAAAGTCCTTCATGTGGACACTTTGATGAGCACATTTCAGAGCCTGCCCTAATTCACTTTGACTTGAATATGTCCGTACTTTTGACACCTCTGGTGGAAAGTGAGCTTTGAAAGCTAGAATTTTTAGCAATTCACTCAACAAGAGCCACGTTTGTACCATGAAAGATCCAAAAATCTTATTTCAAGGATAGTTATTTCTCACCACAACTCACAACTACACAACTCTTCATGGGCTTTTACTTTCACACATTACAGTTGAACAGTGAATGTGTAGAAAGGGAAGTTTTTCTCCTTCTTTGATTTAAAAAAAGCATCTTATTACAGTATCGCTCATATAACCTGCTTCTCTTTCCTCCAACATGCGTCGCTTGAGGGGAATACTTAAACTTCAGACTGTGTCTTTTATTCAGAATGTGACCATTGTAATGGGAATTTTGGATGTCTGTAATTTATTATCAGAATATTTGTCAGGTCAGACGTCGATCCGCATCTCCTTTCTGACTGTTATGCTATGACGAAAATTAATGCCTGTTTGTCGATGATATGAACATGAGTGCCACATTGACATAAGATAATTTCAGGACTATGACGCCTGTGTTCTGTAAATCTTGACCTTGCCTGTACATCTTGTCTGTAAGATAGGACATGATCCGTCCTTTGGTTCCTCCTCCTTAAAAGGGAGATTGCTTTTGGACTCAGGGTCGTTCCTGCTGATTCTGAACCTTTGCATCAGAAGGCAGGGGTGAACAGTACTTTCTTCTGCAGATGAGAATACTTAGTGGAATAAACCTCGGAGAAAAAGCTGATCCTGGTTGTTGATCTTTATTGGGCAGATTCATTTTTCCACAACACCATATTCACTAATATATAGAATCTCTTACCTTGAGCGTAAATCATTGCCTTGCTATTTCATTACGTACGGTTAGGTTGCTTGTATCATACCAAATGTAATTCTATACATGGCTCCTATTCATTTGTAGATAATGGGTGATACTTCACTTCGTCTGAGTCTTCCCGCTGTGAAAAGCTGAAGAAAACAGTGACCTTGCACACCGTTGAATGGAGCTACTTTAATAACATTCAACACTTAATTGCCTCAGAGCTTAAGATTACCTTTTCACACAACAAAACATCCATCAATAATACAACATTAAAAGCAGACTGGGATGGACATTGTGACCGGAGGAGGCCTTTCATTATGTACAACCACACTCTTTATCTCCTGGAGTGGAATTTAACAGCTGAAGTACACAACAACACACATGCCAACGGTCATATTCGTCTTGTGAGTCACTCAGATAATGTGTTTCTGTTCAGAGGATGGGCTGATGGACAAACATCACCTAATCACAGTTCAATAGTGTTAACAACCAATTATAAATGGTATTTCACATCAGAATGATGTTAATGTTTCCAGAAACATAATACAATGAATGTTAATTTGCATGGAGGGCTAAAAAACAAAATTATCTAAATGTAATTACCGATGTTAACCACTTCAGATTCACAAAATGCATGAAATAAATATATAAAGAAGCCGACAGTAAACATCGGAGGGCTTTCAGGAACTCAGTGTGCTCTCATGAAATAACCTGATTTATTTTGCATTGAGTCGTTGACTGTCGAGTAGCTCGCTGAGTCTAACAGAAGAGAAAAAAAACAAAAGTTGTCATCAAATTTTCCTCAAAAAAAAGGGTGACTCAGTGTAATGTCACAGACTATATCATGGTTTGGCACATGGATGCACTTTACAGGTGCTTTGCTGGGGGTGTCCACCTCAGTGCACGGCCACAGTGACGGGCAGCATGTTTTGCAGCAGTTCCCTCTCCGACTGCGAGTGAGACGGGTGAGAGCTGTCTGCCATCCTCGGACCCATGCTGCCGTTAGCCTGAGCCGGGGCCACTCTGAAGACCCTGTGGGGTGGCCGAATGGCTCCGATGAATTGCCTCTTAAACGTTTCGCTTAACACGATGTAGATGAAGGGGTTGATGCAGCTGTTGGCGTAGCCCATGCTGATGGCAATGTTGTAGGCGTACATGAAAGCAAAGGTGGGCCGCTGGACCCCCAGGTGGGCCAGCTGCAGGACGTAGTAGGGGGCCCAGCAGATGAAGAACGCCAGGCATATGGCCACCGCCATGCGGGTCACCTTTCTCGTCCGCACCCTCAGGCTGCGCTGGGGCAGTGGGGCCACCGTCGCCGACATGTTTTGGAGGATCTTGAAGAAGACCCCACAGATGACCACCCAAGGCAGGGCAAAGGCCAAGAAGAACTGGTAGAGGGTGAACCAGTACGTATCCGTGGCCTGGTTGGGCAGCAGGAGGGCGCAGCCGACCGAGCCGTCCTTCAGACGCATGAGTCCGGTGTACATCCAGACCGGAGTGATGGAGACCAGAGAAAACACCCACACCAGAGCCACCGCCGCCCCGGCCACGAAGGGAGTCCGTACATGTTTGAAGCGGATGGGATGGACCGTGGCCAGGTAGCGGTCCAGGGTCATTACAGTCAGGATGTAGGTGCTGACAATCTGGCTGTTGGAGTCCAGAGCCGTGATGACAGTGCACATGGTGCCACCAAAGCACCAGGAGCCGTTGCCCACAAGCTGGTGAATGAGGAAAGGCATGCCGAGGAGGAAGAGGAGGTCAGCAATGGACAAGCTGAAGATGAAAATGTCTGGCACTGTTTGTTGGGAGCAGGACTTGGTTTTCTTCACGATGGTGTAGATTACAATACAGTTCCCAAAGATCCCAAAGAAACAGATGACGCCGAAGATGCTGGGCATGAGCACATTGTTGTACTGCTCAGCTTCTGTGGATACAAACAGCTGTCTGTCACTTTTAAATTCTGATCATTAATTCCCATAAATATATTTTGTTGACATTAGAGGTTAAGCCACTGGAGTTGCAAAAAAAAACAGAGAAAAAAATCACAGCTGCTGGATTATACAACAATTATTGTAACATTCACAGTGAAGTTAAAAATGAGGAGAAACCAACAACATACCTTCAAGATTCTCGGGAGAACTGAGGGGTGAAAATGAGGAATTCGGCATGTGGGCAAAGTCCATCCCAAATAGCTTGTGGTGGTCACTCTCTATAATAAAAATAATGATAAAATAATAATAATAATAATAATAATAAAAGGTTTTAATTTACATTGCACTGTCCGAGTGAAATAAAGTCATCCTAGACATATGACAAACATAAAAATAAAGCAAACCTTTTTGAAGAAGGGGAAAAAACTGCTTAAATTGTTGTTAATGGATTTGGCCGCAGAGGTGCAACGTCGCGCGCATTTTCCTTCTATCCAAAGACTCCATCAGTGCAGGCGACAACTGAAACGACGCACTTAAAAAGAACCGAGAATAAGCCGACGTAACAAACCAGTATGTGACATGAACGACAGGACGCGGTGCTACTGTAGGTTGGTCCACGCGCCGACGTAAATCGCGTGCGGTCCGCTGCCCCCCTGTTCACACGACAAGCGCTTCTGCTCAGCTGTTGTTCATTCAGAGCTATTTTTTCATTATTTTTTCTCTCTCTGAGAGAGAGAGAGAGAGAGAGAGAGAGAGAGAGAAGAGAGAGAGAGAGAGACACACACACACACACACACACACACACAGAGTGTATATGGTAGTAGACAGTAGGAGTTCAACAACAAAGTAAAACAACATACGAAAAATAATAATAAATAAAACAAAAAAACAGAATGAGAAGACAAAAAAGAGACACAAATTATTTAATATCAGAAATATGACTTAGTATAGTATGGAATTATTCAGGTTTCTCATTTTATTGAGATACTAAGTAAATATTTTCAGAAGCTATGTTATTTTTTTGGAGATACTGAGTTATTATTTTGAGACACTAAGTAAATATTTTTGAGGTACTATGTTATTTTTGGGAGATACAGAGTCATTATTTTGAGATACTAAGTACATATTTTCAGATACTGTTATTTTTTGGGAGATACTGAGTCATTATTTTGAGATACTAAGTACATATTTTCAGATACTGTTATTTTTGGGAGATACAGAGTCATTATTTTGAGATACTAAGTACATATGTTCAGATACTATGTTATTTTTTGGAGATACTGAGTCATTATTTTGAGATACTAAGTACATATGTTCAGATACTATGTTATTTTTGGGAGATACACAATGGGCAAAACCCCTCAATTCTCCTGCAAAATGAAACTTTACATTCAAAACAATGTTATTTCTTCTCAAAATGGTATTTTGTTTTCCAATGACACACACAAACCATCATATGAATAGACATTTATAAGAACCAGTTGAACACTGATGTGCTCAATGTAAAACACGATGAATGGAAAACACTTCTTTTCCATTTACCATAATGACTTAGGCCTTCTTTTGTTCAGTGTTACACTCACTACAGACAGTACATACATAAATGTGTTGTAAAATATTTTGGAATATAGTTTTTATAAATTGTATTTTTCCCACAAGAATACTGTAATGTATACAGTTTTCATCCCAACCAACACAAAGTTGCATATACAGTGGTCAACATACAAAACCAGAAGAATTTACTGTATACAGTTACAAAAAAAAAAAAAAAAAATTAAAATTATCCTCTCTTCTGTTTCGGTCTGGCCACATCACCTCATTCACATCACAGGCAATGCAAGCGATGGCCAAGCAGCGGGGGAAATATCGCCTATGGCAAATCCATAGGCTCCTCCTCGTACTCTCACTCCTCTCGCTCTGCCTCTGTAATGTTGGCATCCATTGCTCCAAAACAGAAGAGCTCACCTGTTGCACTTTTATGCTAATGCTCTAATTGCAAATTGTAAAACTGTGTTGCAGATGTTTGCCCATGTGATGAGTCAGTGTGCATAGTAGGGAAATTAACTTTAGAATTTTGAATGGCAGTGTGTTCCCTGTGAAAACAAGAGATATTCTTCATGAAAATTGTGCCAAATGCAGAGAATTGTGTGTAGTGTTTTGAAAAACACTACACACAAAAACTGCAATTTGAGTGTAAAGCAGGAACTGTGCTTGCAGTTTAGCAGAGTTAGTTCAAGGGGTTGGTGCATGAGTTACATGTTGTGGTCATTGTGTCTCAAGTACCAGTATTTGTGTGTAAACAATTGAGGAAAAACTGTAAGTACATATTTTGAGAAACTGTTATTTTCGGGAGAAACTAAGTCATTATTCTGAGATACTAACTCTTTTTTTCAGTGGCAGAATGTGCTTTTGTCTCAAAAAATGTTAAACTTTATTTTACAGTTTTTCTCAATTGTTTACACACAAATACTGGTAAACTACAGAAAACTTAATTTAGAAACCAGGGCTCTAAAGACTGTTTAATAAAAATACGTATGATAGGAGCTGAACTTCCAAAACAAAAATAAAAAGAATAGACATTTAATATTCTAATTGATTACAAGTACAATTATATATTAAAGTGATTCTTTACAAGCATATTTATGTGAAAATAAGTACAATTTCCCTGAAGTAATTGCATATTTCTCCTTTCTCGTATCGTTTTGCCTTGTATTTATGGTTTCTGTGGTTCTTTTGATTCCAACAAATAAATTAATTACAACTCCGTGGTACTGTAAAATTAGTAAAAACAGGGCTGCCACGTGAAGGCTCAGTACCGCTAACCCCTTTTGTGTGTTTTTTAAAATATTTTTATACCTTTTTGTTGCCTTATATACACTCAACAATAATATCAACGCAACACTTTTGTTTTTGCTCCCATTTTTCATGAGATGGACTTAAAGATCTAAAATTCATTCCAGATACACAATATTACCATTTCTCTCAAACATTATTCACAAATCTGTCTAAATGTGTGATAGTGAGCACTTCTGCTTTGCTGAGATAATCCATCCCACCTCACAGGTGTGCCACATCAAGATGCTGATCTGACATCATGATTAGTGCACAGGTGTACCTTATACTGCCCACAATAAAAGGCCACTCTGAAATGTGCAGTTTTGTCTCACAGCAAAATGCCACAGATGCCACAAGCATTGAGGGAGCGTGCAATTGGCATGCTGACAGCAGGAATGTCAACCAGATCTGTTGCTCGTGCATTGAATGTTCATTTCTCCACCATAAGCCGTCTCCAAAGGCGTTTCAGAGAATATGGCAGTACATCCAACCGGCCTCACAACCGCAGACCACGTGTAACCACACCAGCCCAGGACCTCCACATTCAGCAGGTTCACCTCCAAGATGGTCTGAGACCAGCCACTCAGACAGCTGCTGAAACAATTGGTTTGCATAACCAAACAATTTCTGCACAAACTGTCAGAAACCGTCTCAGGGAAGCTCAACTGCATGCTCGTCGTCCTCATCGGGGTCTTGACCTGACTCCAGATCGTCGCCGTAACAGACTTGAGTGGGCGAATGCTCACATTCGATGGTGTCGAGCACGTTGGAGAGGTGTTCTCTTCACGGATGAATCTCGGTTTACATTGTTCAGGGCAGATGGCAGACAGCGTGTGTGGCGTCGTGTGGGTGAGCGCTTTGCTGATGTCAATGTTGTGGATCGAGTGGCCCATGGTGGTGGTGGGGTTATGGTATGGGCAGGCATCTGTTATGGACGAAGAACACAGGTGCATTTTATTGATGGCATTTTGAATGCACCGAGATACCGTGATGAGATCCTGAGGCCTATTGTTGTGCCATACATCCATGACAATCACCTCATGATTCAGCAAGATAATGCACGGCCCCATGTTGCAAGGATCTGTACACAATTCTTGGAAGCTGAAAATGTCCCAGTTCTTGCATGGCCAGCATACTCACCGGACATGTCACCCATTGAGCATGTTTGGGATGTGCTTGACCGGCGTATACAACAGCGTGTACCAGTTCCCACTAATATCCAGCAACTTCGCACAGCCATTGAAGAGGAGTGGACCAACATTCCACAGGCCACAATTGACAATCTGATAAACTCTATGCGAAGAAGATGTGTTGCACTGCATGAGGCAAATGGTGGTCACACCAGATACTGACTGGTTCTGAGTCCCCAGACCCCCAATAAAGCAAAAAAAATGCACATTTCAGGGTGGACTTTTATTGTGGACAGTCTAAGGTACACCTGTGCACTAATGATGATGTCAGATCAGCATCTTGATGTGGCACACCTGTGAGGTGGGATGGATTATCTCAGCAAAGCAGAAGTGCTCACTATCACACATTTAGACTGATTTGTGAACAATGTTTGAGAGAAATGGTAATATTGTCTATCTGGAATGAATTTTAGATCTTTAAGTCCGTCTCATGAAAAATGGGAGCAAAAACAAAAGTGTTGCGTTTATATTTTTGTTGAGTGTATATATATATTTTCATTCACTAAATGTGGGACAAAACGGAGCTCCCTGGAGAAAACCCAAAATTGCTACCAGAGTAGCCGACAAATAAAGCTCAGAAAGCCTCAGGTCCAGCACTTGAACCCTCACCTTCTACCTGTATGTTTTTTTTTCATTCATTAAATGTGGGCAAACCGGAGCTCCCCGGAGAAAACCCAAAAGTGCTACCAGAGTAGCCGACAAATAAAGCTCAGAAAGCCTTGGGTCCAGCACTTGAACCCTCACCTTCTACCTGTATGTTTTTTTTTCATTCATTAAATGTGGGCAAACCGGAGCTCCCCGGAGAAAACCCTTTTCTTTTTGTTTGTCATGCGTTTAGACCGGTGAAACCAATCTGGAGCACCTTCTGCAGGCTCTGGCTATTGACAGGAAGAACCTGCAGACGGCGTTACGCTTTTTTGGTGGTATCACCAAGTGATGTTTGACGAGGCGGGCGAAGCGTTCCTCAAGTGCTTGGTCACCTGATAACAAGTTGAGCAGCAACATGTTCACACAGCTCTGCCCACGACACAGATCCTGGACAAGCGGCGTGATATTTTTGAATATTGTTCGGTCAATATCAAAATCGACGCCCTCGACTTTAAGCAACGTTCTTTCGGTCAGGCGCTTGATGATGTCCTCGATTTGTTTTGGGGTGATGACCACATTTGCTTTCCGGGATATCTGCGTAACCAGCGTTTGCACGATTAACTCCACGGCACACTCCCTTCTCCGGTGCGCTGCAGCATCCTGCTGATGTTCGGCAGGAGTTGGCGAAGCTATGCTGACCTTGGTGACCAGTATAGCCTCGGGTGACTCTGTTGCAGGGACCATTATAGCCTCGGGTGATTCTGTTGCAGGGCCCATTATAGCCAACACCATGTTGTCAATGTGTGTGTTGGCCAGAATGCTTAAAAAGTACATCATGACTCCCTGGAAAGTCAACACTCTGCTGCAGATCTCAAGGTACTGTGGGGCATTTCGCTGGTTCCTTGGTGTTGGGAGGAAGCCGGGTGCCTGTCCGGGTCTCAAGTGACGATAGAGGAAATCACTCAGTTCCTGTGTGATAACCAGGGTTCCACATGCTGGAGTGTTCGTGCGGCTTGGCATCTCACAGAGCACATTTACAGCCTGGGTTCCCTCAGCAGTCCCTTCCACAAACTGGCTGATGAGCTCAGGTATGTCTGATGAGCTGCTTGACTGTGTGTGACTGCGTGGTGTGCAGCACAGCAAAGTGTTCCTCAGTTGTGCCAGCATCCGAGCAAGCATCACCTTGGCAAAGAGCTTTGCAGAACACTTCTTGATTTTCTTCTGGATTTCCTGTGTGGCCACTTCACTCTTCTGTTGGGATGCTGGACTTGCAGCTCTTGATGCTGGACTTGCAGTTGTTGTTGCTGGACTTGCAGCTCTTGATGCTGGACTTGCAGCTCCTGATGCTGCACTTGTAGCTCTCGATGCTGGACTTGAAGCTATTGATGAAGGACTTGAAGCTTCTGATTCCTCCAAACTCTTCAGTTCTTCAGCAATTTCTCCTGCGACGATTGAAATCTGCAGAGAACATTCTGATTCCATCGACTCATAGTCAGACTCTGGCAAGTTATCCAAGAGAGGCTGCATGAAATCCCTCATCTCGGTCTCAATTTTGTCCTGCAGGGATTCCACTTTTATAGACTCCCGCTTTGATGACAGAGAGGACTGATCCTTTTCAGAGTCAGTTGCAAGTGATGGAAGGAGGTCTTGTGACTTGGTGACACTCAGACCTGGACCCTTCCTACGTGGTCGTGGTGTCAACGAGCTTTTCATTTTCTTCATGAAAGCCTTAATCATGGCGGCGGCGTGACTGACCATTTTGTTGAGTCGGCGAGGTGGAGTGTTGTGCAGGATGAATTCAGGGCTTTGATTCTCTGAGAGGGCAGTTTTGATGCTGACTGCGACATCTTTCCCAATCAAGTCTTCCAAGCTCTGACCGCTGACACAACTGAGTTGGTCACCAACATCCATGACATCTTTGAAGGTCTGTGTGACTTTGTCGCACAGGTTGGCCTTGATGTCTTCCTCAGTCGGACTGACATTCCCACTCTGCGGAGCATGAATCCCTTTCCCGGTCTCCCTTGCATTCATGCTCCTCATGGCTGACAGGAACAGTGATGACACCGCTCTCACGATGTCCAGCAGCAGCTCTGCCAGCAGGAGTTGAGTATTGACATCTGGATGACCAGATTTCAACACTGTGTACTGTTGCTGTGTCAGCTTTTCAAAGAAGCCTTCGATCAGTGGACGAATGGTGTCTGAGATGTCTGGTTGCTTCGCCATTGCAGACATTTCTGAATCTTTGAGGTGAATTGTTGATTGTTGATGCTTCTTGTTCCTTCTTCTTCGCTAGGTCTCTTACTATCTCTGGGACTGTATACACGTTAATGTGCTCTACTTCTTTATATAACATTTTGGTCACGTGACATCACAGGTTGATCAAAGCCAGATGGAACGTCGCTTTCATGATCAAAGTCAGATGGAACGTTGCTGTCGAGATCAAAGCTCCACTGACGTCACAGCTGTCTCCGACATCTGAGAATGAGGGAGGCAGCAGTGACGTCACAGCACTCCCGCGCTCCACCCGACTTCTGGCGACAGCGCAGGTTGGCAGCGGTTGCTAGGCAACGGCGCCGCCGACTCGCCACAGCCGGTAAAACTATCAAGCGATTGTCATTTCAGCAAAAAATAGATAGCTGTGCTCAAATAGCATTTCGCGCAAAAAATAGAGCAGACGCCGAAACGATCGCTTCAAGGCGCGGGACGGCCGCGCCTATTCGCGGCGCTCTGCGTCTGGTGACCGCGGAAGCGCCGCGAATAGGCGCGTAGCGGAGCCCGCTGGACATCGTGAGAGCGGTGTCATCACTGTTCCTGTCAGCCATGAGGAGCATGAATGCAAGGGAGACCGGGAAAGGGATTCATGCTCCGCAGAGTGGGAATGTCAGTCCGACTGAGGAAGACATCAAGGCCAACCTGTGCGACAAAGTCACGCAGACCTTCAAAGATGTCATGGATGTTGGTGACCAACTCAGTTGTGTCAGCGGTCAGAGCTTGGAAGACTTGATTGGGAAAGATGTCGCAGTCAGCATCAAAACTGCCCTCTCAGAGAATCAAAGCCCTGAATTCATCCTGCACAACACTCCACCTCGCCGACTCAACAAAATGGTCAGTCACGCCGCCGCCATGATTAAGGCTTTCATGAACAAAATGAAAAGCTCGTTGACACCACGACCACGTAGGAAGGGTCCAGGTCTGAGTGTCACCAGGTCACAAGACCTCCTTCCATCACTTGCAACTGACTCTGAAGAGGATCAGTCCTCTCTGTCATCAAAGCGGGAGTCTATAAAAGTGGAATCCCTGCAGGACAAAATTGAGACCGAGATGAGGGATTTCATGCAGCCTCTCTTGGATAACTTGCCAGAGTCTGACTATGAGTCTATGGAATCAGAATGTTCTCTGCAGATTTCAAGCGTTGCAGGAGAAATTGCTGAAGAACTGAAGAGTTTGGAGGAATCAGAAGCTTCAAGTCCTTCATCAATAGCTTCAAGTCCAACATCGAGAGCTACAAGTGCAGCATCAAGAGCTGCAAGTCCAGCATCAAGAGCTGCAAGTCCAGCATCCCAACAGAAGAGTGAAGTGGCCACACAGGAAATCCAGAAGAAAATCAAGAAGTGTTCTGCAAAGCTCTTTGCCAAGGTGATGCTTGCTCGGATGCTGGCACAACTGAGGAACACTTTGCTGTGCTGCACACCACGCAGTCACACACAGTCAAGCAGCTCATCAGACATACCTGAGCTCATCAGCCAGTTTGTGGAAGGGACTGCTGAGGGAACCCAGGCTGTAAATGTGCTCTGTGAGATGCCAAGCCGCACAAACACTCCAGCATGTGGATTTGTATGCATGATTTCCTCTATCGTCACTTGAGACCCGGACAGGCACCCGGCTTCCTCCCAACACCAAGGAACCAGCAAAATGCCCCACAGTACCTTGAGATCTGCAGCAGAGTGCTGACTTTCCAGGGAGTCATGATGTACTTTTTAAGCATTCTGGCCAACACACACATTGACAACATGGTGTTGGCTATAATGGGCCCTGCAACAGAGTCACCCGAGGCTATAATGGTCACCAAGGTCAGCATAGCTTCGCCAACTCCTGCCGAACATCAGCAGGATGCTGCAGCACACCGGAGAAGGTAGTGTGCCGTGGAGTTAATCGTGCAAACGCTGGTTACGCAGATATCCCGGAAAGCACATGTGCTCATCACCCCAAAACAAATTGAGGACATCATCAAGCGCCTGACCGAAAGAACGTTGCTTCAAGTCAAGGGCGTCGATTTTGATATTGACCGAACAATATCCAAAAATCTGCTCAACTTGTTATCAGGTGACCAAGCACTTGAAGAACGCTTTGCCCGCCTCGTCAAACATCACTTGGTGACACCACCAAAAAAGCGTAACGCCGTCTGCAGGTTCTTCCTGTCAATAGCCAGAGCCTGCAGAAGGTGCTCCAGATCGGTTTCACCGGTCTAAACGCACGACAAACAAAAAGAAAAGGGTTTTCTCCGGGGAGCTCCGGTTTGTCCCACATTTAGTGAATGAAAAAAAAAACATACAGGTAGAAGGTGAGGGTTCAAGTGCTGGACCCGAGGCTTTCTGAGCTTTATTTGTCGTCTACTCACATGTCCTGTATTATCTAAATATTCAACATTTAACCAATGCCCCGAATGCATTTGTATGGAGGCTTAGTACGACTCATGCAAGCGCAGAACGTCCGGTAAAGTCTGTAGTCATCTATATGTGTTCTTTGCACTTTTCGGCGAGACTGGAGTTAACTAATCTTCCGACTCCATTTTCCGGCGATGATCTGTAGTCGTCTTGGTTTGTCTTCGCCTTAACTCCTAGTCAGTACGTATTTTTGGACATGTATTTTTTTTTCTGCTAAAACACACAGACTTGACATTCAATTTTAAAGCTATTGCACCCTAAAGTAACTGACATTGGAGTAGTATCTTGAATTAGCCCGAAGATAATACATATGCAATGCATCCTCTGTAGATGTTTTTGAGGATACAAGTGGAGTTATACTACACCCAACAAAGTAAATTCACAATTTTAATCAAGTAAAGTTCAAGTTCATTTTATTTGTCATTCAGCATGTTCAGCAAAAATAAATTCCCTCTCACGTTAGAATAAAATAGGTTGTGAATAAAAAAGTACTTAAATATGGCTAATAAATAGGATAATATAAAAAGTCAGTTAATTAGAAGAAAGAGCATCAGCAGTCCATAAAGTTGCATAGCTCTTAGGAAAAGGGATGGCAGCAGCAAACAATTAAGTTTAGTTGAATTCAGAAGACGATGGAAAAGAACACTGACATTTCATATTGCTTGCCTCATTTAAATGTTGTTGGCAGAAGAATCATTCTTGAATACCTTAACCAGGATGAGAGGTTGAGATTGTGGGACCAAGTTTTGTTTGGCAGAAAGAGTAATGATCAGTGGTGTAGTGGAGGGTATACGCAGGTATACGGGGTATACCCACCTCTTTTTCTGGCAGTTTGCAGTATACCCGCCTATCAGCCAGAAAGCCATTGGACTATATAGGAGAGTATACACACTTCCTCCTCTGTAACCTCCCATCTACCTAGCAGTACACCCACCTCATTGGCTACCACTACACCACTGGTAATGATTCACTTGCCTCTTTGCGGTACAAACTTTTTAGCAAGAAAATTGTTACTGCCAATTCATTTGTTGCTCCAGAACGTCTGCCTCCAACTGTGTCCTCAACCAAATACCACTGCCAAAGAGTTCACTTTCAGATCATGGTGTGGATCGGAAAGGAAGGTGACATGAACACAGTGGATTTGGGATGGAAAATGGTGGAGAACCGGTTCCTGTGAGTTATGACTGCTGCCCCAGAAGGCCTCCTGCAGATGATCCACTGCAATTGCACAACTGCCTGCCGAACACAACGGTGCAGTTGCAGGGCATATGGACTACCTTGATGCCTGCTTGAGGACCATGCCAACTTGAGAATTGTGAGAATCACAATAATCCACCTCTATGGGATGAAGACTGTGACGACTAATGGTAAATCTAGTGAAGGTCACAGTGCAAAACAAATATAAAACAATAAGCCATAAGATGATGCAACACCAAATGCAGTTGGAACCCAAGGGCCTGGGCTGCACGAGATTTCTGCCTAAGAGCCTATCAAGGCAGTCTTTTCTCACCACTGTCGCTGTAAGGCTTGCCCCTGGGTGATGTTGGGACATTAAAAATTATATTGACTTTGGAAATCTTGTGTCCTGAGATGACTTCTGTTGTGATATGACACTATAAATATAATCGAATTGAATTGAGTTGAGAGAGGAAACAACTGAACAAAATAGTTAAGATATGTATAAATAAGAAAAGAAAAAAAAAATATATATAAAGGCAACGAAAAGGTACACACGGTACAGTACCACGGAGTTGTAATTAATTTATTCTTTGTTGGAATCAAAAGAACCACAGAAACCATAAATACAAGGCAAAACGATACGAGAAAGGAGAAATATGCAATTACTTCAGGGAAATTGTACTTATTTTTCACATAAATATGCTTGTAAACAATCACTTTAATACAAAATTGTACTTGTAATCACTTATTTAGCACCTATGCTAATTAGAATATTAAATGTCTATTATTTTGTCTATCTATTATCTATTTGTGATAATTATTTTTGTTGTGGAATTTCAGCTGCTATCATATGTATTTTTATTAAAACAGTCTTTAGAGCCCTGGTTTCTAAATGAAGTTTTCTGATTTTTAACCAGGTTGAGCCATTTTCTCCTGTTTGTCCTGAGTGAAACAGCTCTGTTGGAGTCGGCCATGTCTTTGGGGGTGGTACTGTGCTCTGTTGCACCCTCCCTCATCACACTCTGTATCAATATGGCACATTACTATTTTATCGTTTTTCTTTGCTCCAAAAGTGAAAATATGTACTTAGTATCTCAAAATAATGACTCAGTATCTCTAAAAAAAACAACATAGCTTCTGAAGTTATTAATTTAGTATCACAATAAAATGAGAAATTTCTGATATTAAATCATTTGTGTCTCTTTTTTCTCTTTGTCTCATTCTGTTTTTTGTTTTATTTATCATTATTTTTCGTATGTTGTTTTACTTTGTTATTGAATGATGTGGGTGCAATCAGGGAAAACTGGTGGTAACTTGTGACTTGGCCTTACAGTTTTTCTCAATTGTTTACACACAAATACTGGTACTTGAGACACAATGACCACAGCATGTAACTCATGCACCAACCCCTTGAACTAACTCTGCTAAACTGCAAGCACAATTCCTGCTTTAAACTCAAATTGCAATTTTAAAACACACTTTTTTCAAAACACTACACACAATTCTCTGCATTTGGCACAATTTCCATGAAGAAAATCTCTTGTTTTCACAAGGAACACACTGCCATTCAAAATTCTAAAGTTAATTTCCCTACTATGCACACTGACACTCATCACATGGGCAAACACTGCAACACAGTTTTACAATTTGCAATCAGAGCATTAGCATAAAAGTGCAACAGGTGAGCTCTTCTGTTTTGGAGCAATGGATGCCAACATTACAGAGGCAGAGCGAGAGGAGTGAGAGTACGAGGAGGAGCCGAGCATGGATTTACCATGCCAGGCGATATTTCCCCCGCTGCTTGGACTCTGAGCTTTTCGTATAATTAACCAATCAGCGACGCTGGTTTCACGAGGTTGAACCTCTCCGCTAGGTGGCAGCATTGTCAAGATAGCTAAACGTCCCCGTGGTCACGGATGGACGGGGGGTCGGAATTAGAAGCAGATGTTGCCCTCACGCACACACACAGACACACGTACACACAAACACACACACACACACGAGAGAAGGGAGAAGAAGAAGGGGAGGAGAACTAGGGTTTAAATCGTCCAGAACATCATCAAAATAGTGTAACAGTGTGCACAATGATTTGCATATAGGTATGTATGTAGATACGTCATGTCACATACAAACATGACCTGACCTATTTTATCTGATGCACCATCCATCATCTCCTGATTTCACCCCGATTCAATATTCTGATTATTATTATAATTTTTTTTTATGTGGTCTGACCCTTTCATTTCATTATCATCATTAGATAGATAGATAGATAGATAGATAGATAGATAGATAGATAGATAGATAGATAGATACATACATACATACATACATACATACATACATACATACAGTATTATATATTATATCACATGAGGCTGCTTAAAGTAATGATATGGGATAAGTAAAAGCAGTTGTAGGCCCAGCAGTGATGTGGTGGGTTTGGCGGACAAGAGGAGCAGACTGACAGGGAGGAGCTCCAGTCACAACAGCAGGCGGACCCTCCCAGCAGCAGCAGCAGCAGCAGCACGGCGGAAGGAAGGAAGCGGAAATAAAACCTTATGCTAGCAGCTACGGGCTCCTAGGACGGGCTGTGAGCGACATCAGACACACATCGTTTGTTGCCCATCGAGAGGAAGCAGGGAGTGGGTAATTACACGATAGGGCTTTTTCTGTTTGTTACAGTGGCTGCGTCGACACGGAACATCTCGAGTGGTGAGTTCGCCCCCTTGTGCTTTCACTCTTTCTCCATAAAAGTTGTGTTTCCTTTCGCGACGCAGGCTAGTCAAGTTGAGTTAACGTTAGCTGCGCTAACTGTGCCACCGAGCTAGCAACAACAGCTCGCGCTATGAAGAAGAAGAGGAGAGAAAAAAAGGTGTTTTCTTCCTTTTCACGTTTGCCAACGTGAAGCTAGCTTGTAGGCCTCTGGCTTTACTAAAACAGCACTTGTTTGTTTTGAGGCGGGCAGCTTGTTCCGAGTAATGCCATCGTTAATGTGCCCGGTGCGACACATTAACGGGGGTTAAGTTTGGCGATCGCGCTGCATCGCAGTTATTGTTATCCGACCGTTAGCCGGCATGCTAGCTCTAGCGTTCTACAAGACTGGGCGCAGGCTGCTTGCTGGAACGGAATCGAGGCATTCGATTAAAAACGCGGCGTGATGCTCAACATGGTACCCGACTACATGCTGGAACCTGACAGGTTTTGACAGTAAACAATCATGCGAAGGTTGTGAGTCCGTGCTGAGTTACTACAGGGCGCCAGCCTCCCTTTTCTGTTACTTTGCCTCACCCGACGTTACTACTGTCACTGGTGTGACCGTGGGGGGTTGAGTTGTTGACAGTTGTATTGGTCTATAAACAATGGCTGTAGTCACATTTCTAGGACTTAAAGTTAACGTTAACGTCCATTGACTTTACTCGAAAAGGCGCCTTGTATCTTCTCTGTGTAGCTCAGCTATATCCGCGACGAGACACCATGGATTGGTTTAGAAAAACAAAACACTATAAAAGCCACAAGTGTGTTGCTCTTTTGTTGTGGTTGTCATGTGTCTTGCTGTAATTGATTGATTAGCGCTATTCGACACATTAGTGTGAACCCATTAGAGCTGTATGGTGGCATGTTAGCAAACAGCTTTAATGAGATAACGTAGCTTTATCCATTCAACCCAGCAAGTGTAGGTTTAGCCTGTGTATCACTGTCAGCTCTGCTTAAGTAGGCTACTGACTTATCTCTGCTCGGGCCAGCCTGTACCAATGGCCATTGATTATGCAGTGAATTGGACGTGGCCCATTAACTGCAGCAGGGAAATGTAGGCCTTCACCCCCAGATGAGCAGCAATAGGATGCTATATTTTGAATATTGTAAGACCTCAAAGTGTGTGATGTTTACACTGCAAAATAACAGTTTCATGATTACAAGGAGATACTTATAAAAACATTTTACATGTGTAACGATGAGTCATTGAAATGAACATAAAGGAGACCTTATGTTCACACTTCTATTTATATTTTAAAGTAGAGGTCTGCCAAAAGTGGAGAGTAGATCAGATATGATTTGGTCCAGTTCCCCTGAAAACAGTGGCTTGTGAAATGCCCTATCTGTGCCAAAACCAATTATTCACTTGACCTCTGTTCTGTAGCTTTTGAACGTCTTAATTACATTTCTAAAGGAGGACCTTCATATGCCTGGCTATCGACCTCACCCTCCCCTCTGCAGTTGTTGCTAACTCTTCACTTGATTTAAAGCCTGACTGTGTGTCACGCTGTTTCTTGTCTGCAGGTACCTTACTGTGACCTTTATGTGAGGTCTAAGCCGTAAAGGAGCGGGTCATAGACGGGAGGAGAGACTCGGAGGAAAGCATCTGGCCACAGACGACTGGATAAGTGTTTTTATTTTTTATTCAGCCACCGAAACAGGACAACAGCCAAGCGGTTTTCCAGCACGCAGCAACAATCATGGAGGCCATTGCCAAATACGATTTCAGAGCTACTGCTGACGATGAGCTCAGTTTCAAGCGCGGAGAAGTCCTCAAGGTAAGGAAAAGCTATTCAGTCGTCTAATGTTAGGACTTGTCCGCATTACTCATAATTATGAAACCCTGGAAGATCTCTTCTTGCTGTAACTTTAATCCACGTGTAATTAACCATGCTGTGTCTTTCCTGTGGAAAACGAAAGTGCCATCAAGAGTTTCATTGTTGGTTTCAGGTAGTCGTTTTCATTAAACACAATAAGATAATATCTTCACCGAAATAATGCGCCTGTATCTTACAATGTGATGTTCTTTTTCATCTCTGTTGTAAATGTTCATACCGTTGCCAGAAGTACCCATCAAACTTAAACCTACATTTAAAATAAAAAAAAGAGAGAGAAGAGACTAGGGCTGTTGCTTAAAATCCCAAACACCACTGCGTCATGTGATGGTGCACATGGTAATTACATGTGGCAACAGAACAAGACAATTTTAGGTCTAGAAGCTGTGGCCCATTGTGTGATAGTAAAGTATGCTAAAAGAGCAATGCTAGTGTTACACTGCAAAAAGGGCCAGTGATTAAAGAGGCAAAAGGCGCCGGCCTTTTGTTCCATTATGAAGCATCTAAAGTGCTCTCTGTGAAACCCCAGGCTCGTCCAGATCCTCAGGCATTAGAAGCTTATTTTAAAGCCTCATGCTCTCTGGTTGCCTGAAAAAACATTTGTCACTCTGACCTTGATGAGATAGCCCAAGATATTAGAAAGTACATTCTGCAATTTCCCTACACAATGATTCACTTTGGATTTAAATGCAATCATCATAATCCCTGTGTTTAGAGTCACCGTGACAACGAGCAGGATGAAGAGGCGGCAGTGGGGAAAAATTAGATAAACCTTTTGTATCGTCTGTGAAAATGTGTTTTGGTAAACGCTCGGTTAAATAGTTAAAGGTTGATATTGCATGACTTTAAGAATTCCCGTTCTCCCCTCTGGCTTAACGGTCCGTCCTTGTTTTACTATAAAAAGGGCCGCCTACGGTTAAGATGGTTCTTAGAAACTGCTCGTAGGCTTTTGGCTGACAACAGGGTGAATAGCCCCTTTTGTAAAAGATACATTTGTAAAGGGACCACACAGCTTTGTGCAACCTGTCATCTTGCTCTGATCATAACAATAAGTCGTTTTTACGGGCAATGTCGACGTGCCGGTCAGTGGAAACCTGTTGTTGTGAAGCAACTTAACATGCACATCTTTTTATCACCGTGATATTAATTGTGTTTTCTTGTTGCTCCGGATAGCCTCACACAACTGTAGTACTAAGGGATCAACAGGGGCCGCTACGTAAACACCCCCAAAATAGTTTTGCTGTTGTATTCCTCCCACAGAGTCTTGATTTTAACTGTGAAGGGCCCTCTGTTTTTCAGTCCAAGTGAGATGAGTCCGCTCCTGTGCCAATGATTCTCTAGCGTGCAACACTCGTTTTCATGTGATCAAGTACCTTGATTTTATTCTATCATATAATAGACTGTGTGCGTGTGCATATGGGTGTGTGTGAGCGAGAAATATAAAAGTCGGCTGTCTCGACTGTTCTATCTGGGATGAGTGCTGTTTTTTTTTTTTTTTTTTTTTTGCTGAATAAGAAATTTGAGTGGGGAGCTTGAAAATATTTCTTATCTCACCAGGGGGGCTGAGAGAGAGAGAGAAGGAGAGTCAGCTTAGGAAACACTGAGCTAAATCGACGTTCTTATTAAATTTACATAGGAGAAGAGAAAGCACTGTACTTTTCCTCTAATTTCAACAGCTAGTGGGAAAGCTCCAGCCAGATGGCAGAGCTCCAGTCAAATGTTAATGGGAAAATACCACAGAATCTTCCCTGTAACTGACACCGTTAGAGTTGAGATGTGCCTATTGGTGCCTGGGTAATTAACATTAAACTGTAGCTATTATGTTGTGACGTACTGTTTTAATGTTCTGCTTATTGTTTTTCTAACTGTCCGACTCCTGAATTATACTTCTCAGTTCCCTATATGCCATGCACGTCGTTTCTCTGAATTCTTGATTTGTTTCCTCCCTTGCAAGATGCTTTTTCTGGCGTTTTTTATCTCCTTTAAAGAAGTCCCCTGGAAAGTACGGCCATTTTACAGAAATGGTTAAAAAAAGAAGCACTTCAACTACCCTGTTCAATGTGATGTCATTAATTTATTAATTACAGACAAAGCCATATCTTTTGTTCTCAAAACTGAACAGAGTATATCATGTAGCCAACACCACCTGACATACTATATTAACATACACAGTTAATGCCTTTATGTGTACATTAGACCAGTGCTTCACACACAAAGGCTAAATATTTATGTATCGTGGCCTTGCATATTTGACCCAGCCAGAGTGTAACGTAAGTGCACAACCGTAGAAGCTACAGAAAAGGGCTTCACAGGTTATTTCTGGATGGAGACTAGATCTGAAATGGGGAAGAAAAGTCTGTGTGACTGTTGCCTCAAGCACCGTGCACATTTCATCTGAATCAATTGTTGGATGCTTTGCCCATAGGACCGGTTCACTTTTTGAGACAGAATGAATTGGCCTGATGTTTGTCAGATAACAACCCCCCCTTCTCCGCTTCTTTCATCTTTTATTATCCTATTTGTGTTTCTCCTCATAGTACTCCTACATTAGTCTGAAGACTGAGTCTTTCTCCCCCGGGTTAACTTATGAGAAACGGGATGAAACAAGCTCCTGACGTTCACTTAAATATACTTGTACACTAAGGTACACCTTCTTCTACATGCAAGTATAAAGCTGCAGTTGAAAGTAATTTTGGCGCTCTTTCTGCAATGTTTTTTATGTAATAGATCCAGCAGTTATACTCAAACTACTTCTTATGTCCCACCAGAATATCAGAGTGTTTCATACTGATTTAAGCACAAAATGTGAAGTTTAAAGTGGTCCATTGTGTACTCCCAAAACAGAAAAGTTGTGATCTATAAAAACAATCTTGACGGGAAAATATGCAGAATCTCTGAATGCACATTGTGGAGATGGGGAAATTGGCGACACAGATGCTGAGGTGGTGAACTGAAGCCAGAAATAATAAATTTAATTATATTATACGTCCCACCCATTTAATTCACTTCCTTTCACACATTACTTATAGCTCCACTTCATACAGACAGATACAATGTACTGTATACACACAACCTGTAAACAGCTGATGCCAGTTTCACACACTCTGCACGTCTTCACCTCCTGCACATGTGGATTGTGTAAATGTGATGAATGGAAACCAGCCTTCACACACTCGATCCATATCCTCATCATGAGTCCTACTCATGATGCAAATAGATAGGCCTGCAGCTGCATGATGGATGCACCGTCACTGTTGGAGTTACGCGGAGGGAACGAGTGTTCTCTCCCACGCGAGCCTCGATTTCTGTGTGCGAGAAATTCCTTCAACGTTCATGACGTGCTTCGGGTTGACCCACTTGTAGTTGAACGTGGGCAGGATTTGATAAACTTATGCTCACATTTCTACACTTTTGATAAAGGAAATTGCAGTTTTTTTTGCGTACGTACATCTCCTCAATTGTATGTATGCAAACACTTCGTATTGATGATACACATTGTCTGAGATTGTTTGGTCTCTCTTGCTCACTGTCTCCCTTTGCTCTTTGCACTCTCCCTTTTAGACCGGTTGGACATTAGCTACATAGCCACCGCTTCAACATCAATAATACTAAACTAAATTCCTCCTCGCGTAGCCACCGAAACAGATTAGCAATAACAAACGGCCTAATGAGAGTGCTCCGTTTATTTCAAACTTTTGCAGATTGTGGTGTGTGTACGTGCTGCTTTTTGCTCCCCACAAGCGCATGAAGAAGTGCTTCTAAAAGAAAACTTCCCTGAGGTGGTGCGTGTGTTTGTGGCGGCTCCTTTGCTTCCATCAGCGGTGCTATCTGGCTGCTGATGCTAATACTAAACAGCTCTGCTCTTAGGACAAAGGGCCCCTCTCATGAGGGAGCAGGCTCGTGTTAAGGCTTTTGCTTGAATGTAGCATCCTTCAACTTCTCACAATTTTCAGTATCACTGGGCGACAGTGGCTGTGTTGCCATCTCCAGCCCCCAATTCGGCATAGAGGAAGATCTGTTCACTACTGCTTTTATTCACAATGTTGCTACCTCTCACTACACACTACTACGGGACGCTCATCTTTATACGGCTTTTGGGAATTGCAGTCATCATTGCATTCAGCATACATGGCTGAAAGGATGCCAGTGTGGTTTGGTGCTGTCGCCTTCGAGGCCACGCCTGTAGTAAGAATCATCAGCACAAGCAGTACAGTTGGTTACAGATAGAGTGACTCAACCAAAACTCATCGTGCCGAAATCCAAAGATTAGGCAGCTCTGGCTTAATGCCAGGCTGCAATTTTCCTCCTCGTTTGAATAGCTTTCATAAAACACCTTTTTATGTAAGCATTTATCTGCCACCGAGGGGATCAGAAGGTTGATTTAGGGACATGAAATCCTGTTGTGCCTGACTAGTGAAACGCCCCCAACTGTGCGTGCTGACTTTTATCACTCGTTGTAAAAAGTATCCGTGATGTGGAGTGATTACAAATGGGACATGCCGGTTTGTCTGGCATTAAGTATGAAAGATGCAAATGATATTAAATGTCATATGAGTTTCCCTTATATCCTCTAAAGAGGTCTTTGTGATGATGCTAAGTCACACTGGAGAATATTTGCCAGTTGATTTGGTTTGGTTTTGCTTGCTGACTTTTATTTTGGTCGCCTGTGATCAGTTGGATTTTTGTGTTTGTTTTTTTTCCCGCTCGTTGACCATCACCTTTAGATCGTCCCGCTTTCATTCATAATACTATTATGTGACAACACAGTAAATGGCATCCGTTGGATGAAAGGGAGGCCGTATTTTCCAATTCCATCAGGATATGTAGTAATCAGGTTTCACAACTGTCGACCAGTTAGCGAGCATTGTGTCACCGTGACTCACACAGCTGGTGGACCAGACCAGGCTCCCCTCTAATTTGCAGCCTTGAGTCATACAAGCGTTCTTTATAATTTGCCAGTTCGCGAGAAGTGAAGCAAAATGTCACGTTTTAACATAGATTCCAACCCCTCACAGAGTCAGAACCATTTCATGTTTCATAAAATGTGTAATTAGGTGTGTGTGTGTACTCTGCATGTTGGTTTTGCTCATTTTGTATCGGTAAATAGCCCACAGAGCTATTTCTAGTAACTGTATTCGCTTAATCAGAACCCAGAGCTGGATTTTTTTAAGTCTTAGATTTATGGATACAAAAATATAAAAATTTGAATGCACTTAAGCTGGGTTTTTATATCAAAATGTCTTCCTGCATAAATGTGCAGAAAGTGGGACCATGACAAATTTGCATCATGCAGACTAGAGCAGTTTCACAATGTGGTCTCCCATCATGCATAGACAAAAAAGGGGAAATTGCCGCTGGTGAGCAGAATGTCTTTCGCTAAATATAACTGCATACTGTAAGAATTGTAGTGTTTCATGCCTCTCTTACTCCGGGTTCGAACTTGTATAACATTCAGAAGTTGACGTTGAACAGTGCGTTCTACACACGCGTACTTTTTTAACATCACTACTTGAGATACTGGAGATGACTTCCTAAACTTGAGTTAGACTTTCTGACAATCGTCATATACACGCAGGTACATGCATGACGTTTAACCTTATTTAACCCATCCTAAACAGCAGGTAGATTGAGGTTAAGTGCCTTGCTAGAGGACTGTGTCACAGACCAGATCCTCAAGCAATAGTTTGATCACTAGTTGAAGCTCTTCCTTCTGAACGCAGCAGTTGTAAACTAGTTTCAAGGAGAGCCTTGTTAGCCAAGTGGTTACAGCATGTCATTCAGCGTACGTGTGTGTAAAGAAATAAAGAAAGGTCTAGTTTTGTATGTATGAGAACCTTGTTTACATGACCTGTTGCAGTAGTATTACAATAGAGTATGTCGCACTGTAAAATCCATGTAAATCATTGTTTATTACAGTGGTCTCTTGGCTCAAATACATAGATTCACATATCACATGAACATAAATTGAATACAGCTCAACCAGCCACTTCTGCAGTAAGCGGTAACTGGTCCTATCACGCGTTGTTGTTTGACCAGTTTTATGATCAAATCACCTGTTTTTTTTTAAATGGCTTGCTGAGTCATATTCTGTTAATATTCTGTGTCAAAATGCAGATCTAGAGGCAAAGCAGCAGGCATGTGGTGGCTACAGAAGAGTGGGCATTGCCCTGAGCGCTGTACACTCGTTGTTCTCATTTCCTCCTTAAATAAATAAAGATTAACAGCTCTGCTAGCTGACAGGATTAGCTCCTATCAACAGATCTTTGAACTGTGCCCATGCAGCACCATCTAAGATGTGCCCTCCCATCTCGCTGCTTCTCGAAACTGCTGTCTTCAGTTTCAGATCATTTTTTATTTGAGCTCTGGTCGAGTCGTACAGCTCTGTCAAACTTATATTGCAGCCACTAATGAAGTAGTATGCCATAAAATTCCAATTTAAAGTCACCCGAGGAATTGAATGAGGGCTTTCCAATAGATTACCAATAGAGCCGAGGCCTTTGCGGAACATTAAGGCTCTCAATGGCTATTATAGGAGGCAAAAGAGAACATGTAATTCATTGTTACAGTGAAAAAAATAAATAATTCACAGTAAGTCAGGGACATTGCAAAAACAATAAGGGGGTTGCTGCAAAATGCTAATAGTGACTGACTAAGTTGGCTTTTTCTGCTCATCGGGTCAATATCAGTTTCCGGTTCAGCTATTCTCTACTTAAAATGTCTAAATATTGTATTATATACATTACAGTATGTAACATTGACCAGCTGTGTGAGATATTCACCAAAGAAGAGTCTTTTCCTTGAGAAAGCCGGCATTGTATTTATTTATATTTTTGGAGGCCAGACTCAAATGAAGCTTACTCTGTGGTAAAGGTGTCTAGTCTGTCCCGACATAAGTGTGTCCTTGTATCTGCGTACGTACACGCTTACGTTAGTGCCACAGCGTAGCTGTTTTCACATCCTGTTTGATCTGTCTTCCAACACCCAGCAACTTCCTGTGTCTCCACAGCAAACTCGAGCAGCCCTACAACGTGCACCTACCGCACCGCAGCACTGACTTCACACGGAGAAGCACAAGCCGGGTCTTTTCCTGACACGTTTGGAATCTAGTGATCGCTCTACTCGCAGCGGAATAGCAGTAAAATGATTTTGCCTCAGCAAGAACTCACCGTGTTTGAGTCGCCCTGATACAGACATCCTGTTGTCCCTCTTTAGGGTTTGCACTTTAAAGGAAAATGGAGCTTTTAGCCAGTTGCTTCAACACTTCCACCCCTCCCCTGATTAATGGTTCCCTCATCGCTGATTAGTGCTTAGGGTATTGATTTCCATTCCCTGTCCACTTGACCGCTGAATAGAGGAAGAGCTGCATCAGTGCTGCCTTGTGATGCCTGAAAGTCTTGAAAATCCAAACCTCACTTGAAAGCCTCCTAATCCTTTATTAGAGCCTGAGCTCCAATCCCGGATCCTAGTTGATTTCCCCCCGTTTCCTCAACACTTTACAGATCGATTCCATCTCCTTTCTTTTCCAGCTTTTTAAAACAGAAACGCCTGTTCAGCCGCTAGCAAAAGTAAGCTAATCAATAAGGTTATGATTTTAATATAATAACTGAAAGGCTTAGTTCATATTTTTTCAAGTGGGGTGGTAAAAAGTACTTCACCTTATTCTAATATCTACAGTAGATGGCTCATGACAGTAACCGGTACTCCTGTGGCGAGATGGCGACCACCATCTAACTTAGTGTATGTGTTTATGAGCAGTGCTGTACCTAAAGGGTGAATTAATAGATATGTTGCTCACGTGGAGTTTTTGGTAAAGCTGAGATTCCCCCTTCTTACACTGCCTGAGGCCTTATCGGATCTCCCTGTGATCCAAGAGACTGCGTGTGTGTTCAGTCCATATTTGCATAGGAGCAGACTCTTTTCTAATTAAGTACTGAATCTCTGGAGAGAGAGCTTAGATAAGTACACTGACTCATTTATTTTCTCTCTTCTTACTTGTGTCTAATTCAAACAGTGTGACCTTGTTAATGTAAGAGAAGCTTTTTTTAAAAAAAGGCATGCATCAAAGTCAGCTTTAAAACACAAGAACACAATGCGAGTCAGGAGAAAAGTAGCATTTCAGTCTTTTGTGTTTTCAAATGATTTTCTTCAAGATGAGAGTTGAGGGGGAGGAATAGCAACCCGCCGCCACCAGCGCGCTGCAGTTCATAAGGCCAATGGAAGGAGATGTGGAAACTGCAAATATTGCCTTAGCTTAGTAATGGAAGATGGTGTGTTTGCACGAACCTCTTCCTGCCTCTCTACCTTTTCATTGTTGGGCTATTTTGAGTGAGTGAGTGTATTTGAGGCATCTGCTCCAAGTCAACATGTGACAGACCAGCGACTCCCCACTCTGGTCTAATAGCTGCCCAACTGGCCATGGTTTAATATGTCGCCACTTATTCCTGATGCGGAAGTTGAAGCACACTCTCTTGAATTGACCCCCGTCTTTCTCCCTCCCTTCATTTCCGAGGCCTTACTTGCTCACAGCCTGTTAGAGTGGGAACTTGTTGTTCAGGTTGTTCACTAACTTTTTTACAAAATGTTAAGTCATATGCGTTTTAAGAGTTTTATGGGGACACAGCTGGTAGACCATATGCACAGTAGCAGCTGTACAGGTGGCATTCGCTACTCCCTTATAATAGACTGCAAAGGTCAACTCACTGCTCACAATAGCGTTACCTACTTAGACACCTTACTGAGTCATCACTGTGGGTATTATGATTGTAAATTCCCTATCCATAATATGCTAATCATTCCATTGTGGATTTTTTTACTACAACATTGTTTGCATATAGCTGTATCTTTATTTGTTCGTTTTTTTAGTTCCATTGTTGGAACATACATTTTTATACGTTGGTCACAGATAGTAAACCTAGCGCTCTATATAGTACACGGAGAGAGTTTTCAGACACAGCCTTTGTGTTTGTAGACCTCCGTGGTAAATGCACATGATTCTATTACATTTTTCTCTCTCAAAATAATGACCTCAAAGAGCCTCTCAGTTTATAGCTTAGGAGCAATGTTATCGCTTATTGCACAGCAAAGATGAGCAGCTGAGGGCAGATAATGTGATAATAATGTGTCAGTAGAAATGCGTATGATTAATGGACGGCATGGTAAAACATCCTGCCCTGAACTGAAGGGGACACTAGAATAGCAGTTCTGTTTCAGTTGAATACCTTTTCTTTTTTCTTTTTTAGCGTTGTCATGTCCTGTACTGTACATCCTCTTCATTGCAATAAATAAAAACAGGAGGGAATGAGAATATCTCCACAACAGATGCAGGTTAGATGATTCATCTAATGGACACCCAAAATACAAAAAAAAACAGCTCAATGCAGCGTGGGAATGAAAAGCCAAGTTTCTCCTTCAGTGGACTGATGGGGTATCACAAAAAGGCATTTAGCTAGCCAGCTACCGCAGATGGAGGAGCGTGCAGTCCACCGAATAGCTAGCTTGGCTGCTTTGAAAAAGAGATGCCCTCATTTTATGTAATTTGCCCCAGAGGAGTTTTCCTAAGCCGATCACAAGGAGCCTGATTCTTCAAAGTGGTCCTCTGTCTTCTTCGTTGGCTTCTCTTTCACTCACACATTTTCTGTCGCTTTCTCTCGCTCCTGCTATTCATCTCTCTCGATCAGAGTCGCCTGTCACCGCTTTTTTTTTTGCCTTGTTTTTTGCTCATCGTGTCTTGCTCCCTCTGCCCGTTTTCTCGCTGCTCTTCCTCCCTGCAGAGGGTTGAGTCAGAGAGAGCTGTAATTAGATCTCACTCCTTCTCATCTCCACATCACTCCCTCCTGATGTGCCATAAAGTCAATGACTGCTGTATTTAAGCCAAAAGTTATCATTCTTTCTCTCTTTCTCTCCTTTCCATCGGAGTGGAAAAATAGTCCCGACACGGATAGGCCAATGATTATTACATTATGAGTATGACAGATGGGGCCATAATGACATATTCCTTGACATAACTGAGAAGGTGACGGATCGTCAACTCTTGTCTTACACAGGTTTAGGATTGGTTGCCAGTCGTGTATGGTTGGTTGGTTGGTTAATCTCTTCAACAACAGCTGGTAAAGCCTTGCATTGGCATCAGACGGCAATAAGCCCATTCTCAACGCTATCTAACAGTTGTTCCTAAATGCACACACTTGCCTAAGCTGTCAGATCTGTTTATTGCACTACAGACTTTGTCGCTTTTTTCCTCCCTTTTTTTAAGCTCCAGTCATTAGAGGACATTGCCAAAATAATCTGCACGAAGAATTCATACTGTGACAAACAACATCGAGATGTAAGAAAGAATCCTCCCCCGAGCCACTGGAGTCAAATTGACGATGAGAGGAAGAAGAAGTGTGTCTAAGATAAAATTATCCCTCCACATCAATTATCAGACTCGGACACCCATCTGTTTTGGCAAATGGTTCCTCATCTTTTCAAGCATTAAGACCTACTGTTCACTACTCATGATGTTTTTTATCAACTGCACTATAACGGTTGGATTGCCTGTTTCCTATTATGTCCCCTACCACAGACTTTGTATCCTGCATACATTAGGCAAAAGATGTTGAAGACTTCCATTTTCCTTCATTACTTTAACAAAACACTGACTCTTTCACCTTTTCCTGCTGTACTTATAAATGCCTATTATTATAAATGAACCCTATACGTAGCTGAATTAAGTGTGTTTACACCTACACTAGTAATAAAGTTGTCACTTCATCGCGTCACGTTTGAGAACCGCTTCTCTAACGGCCCACCTCTTCTCCCGGGTGTCCAACATTCAGTTTCAGCCCCTGATTGAGGTGTAATTTGTGTTTTGAAGCTACAATCGCCGCTCTATAAGGGAGGCTCCCCATGTGGTAATGGCCTCCAGCATTATTTTAATTACAAGAGTGTTACAAGCCTTCATTTACTGGAAACCCATGTAATCCCTCTCTGTGTGTCGTTCGGCATCGGGGTGGTGCTCATCGCCTGCCTGATCCAAGTCTGCTGCCCCCCCCCCCCCCCGCTGGGAGCAAAGGAGGTCAACCTCATTTTGACAGCTTTTAGTTTTTTTTGTTTTGTCAAAGCTGTTTTGCTAAAAAAGCGAAAAGTGGCCAAGTGTGGGTCTTCACACGACTCGCCCCACCCCATCACAACCCCCAAACCTGCTGTGATTTTAAATCTGTCATTCTCTCCATATCCATCCATCTTGGCTGGCACGGTTGTTCATCTCTGGGATAACATATTCCTAAAATACCCTACTTTTTTGGGACTTGATCCCACCATCCCTGCATACTGTCCTAGATACTGGACTGTTTAGGGGGTGAATCACTGTGTCCCCTGTGTACGTTCTGGTGCCACCACAGTGTTCACTTCGGCTGCCAGTATGTCAAAATACCAGGCCTCAGATTCCATTCCTGCAGGACGTCCACGCAGTTGGCACCGACGAACGCACAGTATGCACACGCAGATTTCAGCCGTCTCTGACTACTTGTGCCATCATAGACACTCTGACTATTTTCCCTGTCTTTTTTGGGAGGGGGGGCGGCAGGCCCAGCTGACGGCTCGATATTGTCTGATAGAAAATCACTGTTTACGGGTGACCAAGCCGCCGCCTCCACTGGAGTGTTGATTTTGGGAGCTCTTTTAGATTTAGTGTTGCTCTTTAAACCAAATTGCTTTGTCTTTTTATTTTATTTATCCTTCATGATTTCAATCTAGTTTTAGTCGACTACAACTCAAACCGTTTTAGCAACGTCATAGTCGGCGGAGTCCTTCTGACCACGTTCACTAGAGATGCGTAGGTCAGTCCAGTCGCACCCACCCGGCACATTATGAGAGCCGATCTGCACTGCCATGCAACATGCACCCTGACCTGCACAGACAACCTCATGTGTTCTAGAAGCACAATAGTCGGGACTGAAGACTGAGACGAAGGAGAGAGGTGTGAGTGTTTGAAGAAGAGAGGAAGGGGAAGATGCTGAAAATAAAGATCTTGTCTACATTTTAGTCTCATTTCATCAACGATATTGCACATTCAATACCGTTTTTGTTTAATGATGAAATGGCACCGACATTTCATCATTAATCATTCGTCAACATAAGTCATTTGTTGATGAACATTTTTCACCATAGTGTAAGTTAATAAAATAAAACACTGCCCCACTGGGACTTTGAAGTCTTTCCCATAGCAACTTTGTTGAGGATGTGTGATGATGATGATGTACAAATAGTTCAAATGTGTTGCCTTGTTGAGAAGAGCCACTCCCTTATGTTGCATCCTGTGTTGATCCTGTGCAATTGCCATCAATATATTTGCGTGTGCTGCTCATGATCTGTGATGTGATGTTTGCGTTCCTTTTTTTAAATAATGTTTATTTCCACTCCGCTTCGGCCCACTGGCTCCTCTTGCCGGTGGCTGCCTTTGACTTTGCATATTACCAGGTCCACTGTTGTATCTGCTAATCTTCTGCGGTCTGATTAGATAACGTTTATAACCACTGTTTGATGTTGTCCTGGTTGCCGTCTGGTGTGCAAATAGGCAGCACAAGGTTCTCTATCAGTTTCATTAAACTTGGTGGCAGACCCAACAGGCTTTGGCCTCCGAGGTTTCTGATGAAGCTTTAGCCTGTCTGTCTGTCTGTCTATCAGTCTGACCTGCCGCACACTCAGATTAACTCACACTCCAGCGTAATCCCTGCTCCTGATTTATTGCAATCCCATGTGGACTGTGCAGACATGTGGATATTCGGCATCTTGTTTGTTGTCCCTGCGTATCACACTCTCCATCTCGTGCGTGGGGGTGCTTAGTAAGTCAGTCCTGTGTACGCGTTACGCAATCATGACTTCTTGAGCTGGGATATTTCTTTTATCCACATACTTAGTGTTTTACAAAGGATTTTCTTTGTGACGTTCAGTTTTAGGTGGCCAGGAAAACGGAAAGTAAGGATTTGAATCTAATCTCCTCGCGGTCATCACTTGCACCGCGTCCAAATCTAAGCCATTCATGCTCTGCATTTGTTGTAAACATGGTTTTAAAAAAAGTAAGAAACAGAAACTGTGTGTAACAATAGTGACTGCAAATGATGTCCTTTTTATTTTCATTAGAAGACGGAATAAAACACAATCCCATTAAGTTGCATCAGTTTCCCCACACCAGCCAGAATAAATCTCAAGTGATTAATAACGTTTAAACCCTGTTTCATATTTACACACGATATTAATTCATTAACAGAGACATATCTAATTAGAATTCATGCACCTGAGTATCTTGTGAATGATAGCTACATGTGTTAAGCGTCACAGATGTGTTTGTGGGTGGAAGTGCTATAATTGTGCGCGAGAGAGGGGAGAGACGGGGGAGGATGGTGTCTACAGTGGCAGCTGTGCAGGAGATAATCCCTGGCCTCGGCCTTAACCTCTCAAATCGAAACTCCTACAACTATTGTGGCTCAATCAGATTAAAGAGACAAAAAAAAAATCTTCATAGAGAGGGAGAGAGGAAGGGACTGCATCTCGTCCAGAGCACTGGCTCGGCTTGAACACAGACACGGCTCAGTCAGACACAATGCTGCGGTTGTCTTCTCTCTGTATGGTTTAAAAAAAAAAAGTGCCAGCCAAGCAAATATTTTACTTCTGCTTTTCCTCATGGCTTGGCCATTCTTTCAGCTTTGAGAGCCCCCAGAATCTAAGTTCAAACGTCACTCCAAAGGCATGTCTAAGCCGGCCATTTTCACTGATTATAATATCCAGACTGCAGGTCTTATCTTTTTAAACACGTTGAGCAAATGTCTCTTAAATGCCCAAAAGATAAGGATGGGCACTTGTTGTATGGGACAAGTTGAATAAGTCTGACTATAGCAGTTTTCGCAAATGCGCTTATTTGCTTGGATTACCCATTGTAAAAGACAAATTGTTGTTTTGTGCAGATTAAACAACTGAGCCATAGAGCGTTAATTAGTGAGCTGGCAAATGCTGTTACCCAGCATTTGTATCTCCTCCTGTTTCCTGTCTTTACACCAAACTAAGCTACAACTGCTGCCATTTATATATGCTATCTATTTTCACATCTAACTCTCTGCCAGGAACGAATAAGCGCATTTCCCCAAATGTTGAATTATTCCTTTTTATAGTGTAATCTGAAAGAAAATGGATAATAATCGTTGTCGTTAGTTACTCAGACGTCTGCCACCATGCTGTAAATGCTGGACACTGTGCTAAAGAACTTAAAACACGAGAGCGTTGTCTTTGCGCTGGGTGACCAAAATGTGGATTGGTGTTTATCACGGCGTTCCGGCACGGATGTGGCTGTGGTCGGAAAATTGCCTAATTGAGGTCAGTAATGCTCGGGAGGCTGGTCAGTCCAGCCCTGTGCTGACATATTTGCAGGAGTCCAGGGAAGTCTCTCTGTCACTGCAGCTGCATGTTTTTGATTGGATATGAACAATTAGGGACTCTAGATTTGATGTCCAGTAGGGTCGGGGCATTTATACTACAGGAGTGAATGCAGTTTTTAATGAAGTGGTGGAAAAAAACCCAAACCCCCACCCTGCTGTTTCCGGAGTCAAATTGTTTTGTGGTACCAAACTTGCAAAGAACAAGTCCATGGCTGTGTCCGAAATCACTCCCTACTCCCTATATAGTGCACTATATAGGGAGTTCGCCATTTTGTAGGGGTGTCCGAATGTGTAGTGAGCATTACTATTCCCTATATAGTCCACTCAAAGTTTCCCACAATGCATCGTGAAAAGTAGTGTACAGCCGATGGTCACTAGCCGAGCAAATTTTACCATCATGCATTGCGCAGAAAGACAAATCGCGAAGGGACGGGAGGAGAGAGAGCAGGAAAAAGCGGAGGAAATATGAATAATCGTACAATAATAAATGTTAATATTTAATATATGTATTGCAGAGCAGAACAAGACGACACAAACGGCCAAAGTGTGATGTTTTCCTTTATTTACTTAAAAAAAACGCGATATATATTACTTATTTATATGAGACGTTGGGCGTGCGGCGGCCGGCCGGCGCCCGGCGACAGGCGGCAGGGGCCGGCAACAGTTGGCTGGTGGCCGGCGATAGGCGGCGGCTGTTGGCGGTGGCCGTGGCGGCCGGCCAGCGATAAGTTACAGTGGCCGGCGACAGGCTGCGGTGGCCGGCCAGCCGACGAGAGGCGGCGGCAGGGTCTTCGTCCGTCAAAAAACCGTCACTCAAACCAAAGCGCCGTATGACAGCTGACAGCTGAAAACTATAAAGATGCGGAGATGAGGGACAGATTGTGGCGAGCGATCGCTGAGGAGTTTGGGGTCGGGGACGGACTGCAGCCTGTTCAGGTCTGGTGGATCGCGGAGATGTGGGGTGGTGCTGCAACCTGGTCCTGAAGTCCACCTGGTCCCGATCGGGATCGTTGAAAATAAAAATATCAATGAGGACGATGTAGCCTAGTGATCGTCTCATTATTGAAAATTATTTTTTTCTCAAGAAATGAGACGGTCACGGAATCCCCCTCCTGCTGGAGGACTCGTTCTTTTGGTTTTGTGAATTTTCGCAACGAATATGTATTAAAAAAATAATTATCCTGGTAATTTCTCTGCGTGAGACTTAAAAGCCGTTGGTGGAATCTGACACGTATTAATTATGCGTCAGGACAACGTCATCAACGGCGCCGAAAGAAATCCCCCGAGTAGTGTCCGAAAGTGTTTTTTAATTTTGCCTTTGAGTCCACTATATAGTGCCCTCCATAGAACTACCCTATATAGGGAGTAGGGAGTAGGGAGTAGGGAATGATTTCGGACACAGCCCATATCTTTTTTTTTAGATAACAAAGGATCAGTAAGTTTATATAAAATGCAATCCATGTTCTTGTTATTGACAACATGCTTTAACAATTTCAGTTTAATTTCAGTAGCTGCAGAACTGTGTGCTTTGTCTAAAAGATGCAACTGCATTTACTTGTTTTCTACAAATCTTACCATGTAGCATTTTGTGAAGCTATTTCAACACAGCTTCAAATAGGCAGTCATTTTCTTAACTGTAATGGCCAGTACTAGCCAATGTGCTTCCAGTGTTTCAGTAACCCTTTCTGGATCTTATACGATTGCTTGCATTGTTGTATGGCTCCTGTTGAACAAATACAGAGAATTCATGCTACTGCACTCTGCATTTTGTATCGAGCTGAAAATTGATTGCATATGTACGCACAAGTGTCTTACTTGTTTGTTTAATGGTGCATTAAGAGCCATGCTGCTGTTTGCCCCGCTGTCAGCGTCATTGAGACACGGTCATCCCACAACAACACAGCGGCCTATGTGAGCATATGTCCCACTGCACCAAGGACGTGACCCCGATTGGTTTCACTCGGATGTCAGATGGGTTTGATTGTGCGCCGTAATGTTGCAGGTTCACATACGGAATGAACATAATCAAGAACACCAAGAAAGTGTAATCGGTAATCATAATGAATCTCCTGCACCAGATATTGAAAAGTTAGACTGGGAAACCTGTTAGTGCAGACAGTGGCTTGCTTTTGAATCCAGAACTTTCACTTGGGCATCGAAGCACTTCATGTAAACTTAGGCAGAGCGTATATTACAGCACCTGTTGGGCTCTATTATTAACTTTGGTTGTAGACGGGGTAATTATGTGAGGTTAATGGAGTTCAAAAGGACTGTCTGGGGGCATGTTGTGCTGTTTGCCAGAGGGACTCTCCTCCTCAACAATGATCAAATGCATTGTAGGCAGAGTCATCAGTGACATCATTTTATTGTGAACAGGGATTGTGGGTAGTTACTCAGTTTTCAATTTGGTGTTTGGATCATTTGTTTTGTCTTCTTTTTTTGACTGCCTGTTATTACAAACATGCACAAAACACACCAAACCTTATTCAATAACAAATAAAAAAAAATACAAACCAAAATACTGTAGAATAATGGAATCCTTAAAAATGAATGCCTTTTGATTAAACTGGAAGACGTGTTGCAGCACAATGCTGTCCATCTGGGACGAGCAAAGCAAAAACCCTCGTCCTCTCTGCCTCTTGAGCAATGCTCGTGTCTTGGCTCTGCAGATTGCATTGTGGGCCAGTTTTGTTCCGAATGAAATATCTTAACGGCTATTCATGAAAGTTGTCTCAAGAGGACGTCTACTACTAATGTTGGTGATCCCCTGACTTTAACCCAACGCCATCATTGACATTTTTTGTGGTCCGGAGTGAAATATTTTCATATCCTTCTGAATGGCTTGCCAGGAAATTTGCTGCAGACATTCATGATTCCCAAACAATGAGTCCCTCTGATTTTGGTGATCCCCTGACTTTTCATCTTACGCCATCATCATCTGCAAAACGAATGACAGTCCCAACAGCCTCTGTTGTGCTAATTAGATTATGATCATTACAGCATGTTGCCGTGCTGGTGTTGCCTAAGTTCAGCCTCACAGAGCCGCGATCATGGCTAGACTCTTATCCTAAACAATAGGCCGTGAGCTGACAGTGCCAGTGAAAATGTGAGCAGAGAACTGCATGTCAGCACTCAGCTGGCCGCAAGGCCATGCCGTGTTGGATCAGTCTGCCTTTGTAGGCGCTAGTTCTTAAAGGTCGGGTTGACGTGTCAACATACAGCCCAGAGGCTGAGGCCCTTTGTGTGAGTCCTGGCTCTGACACTGCCACATTGATGGCATAAACACACTCACTCTTTGTAGCTCTTCCCATCTCTCTGTGTGTACCACATATGTGCTCCCGTATCTATAAGTCCACTGTGTTACATGTACACACATCCACCTACCTACTACACCCCCCTACCCCCTTGATTTCAACCCACGCTGCTTTCGATCCAAGGCCACTCCCTGATCCAGTAATGCTGGTCTTGTGCGGGGTGAGCAGCTGGGGGAGGCCAGTGACAGCTGGCATTCTGCAGGCTCACTGGAGCAAATAGACCCAGGCCACTCACACTACACAGGGGCCAATTGGACAGCTGTCTTGGGCTGGGTTAGTGGGGAAATAATGAATTTAAAGGGAGAAGGAAGTGTTATGTTGGAAACATGTTTGAGTGTTATATGTGTTCAGTCAAGTCTTATTTTTTTAGCCTGTTTGTTTTCTGGCTGCAAACGTCAGCTGCAGTAATGATTGCGTGCTTACTGTAGCCAAAAAAAAAAATGGATTCTACTTTTTTTCAATTATGCAGATGGGTTGTGATCTTGACACGAGTCATTCTTCAGTATAAGGTCCTGTGTGGCTGGATGAGAGCGTTGAAAGTAATGCTAGCCATGCTTGACTTCTAGCTGCTCAAAGAATCAACAGTGTGGTTGGATGACATGTATGGCAGCCTTTTCCCTTTCCGTTGCCTTTCAGGCTTTATACCTTGCTGCTAATTGGTGGCGATAAAAAGGGGTCAGCTTATCAAATGGGCTTTGAGTGCTTTTTGCAACATCATCCAGATACAGGATGTGTAACTCGGTTTTCCTCTGAATTTAGTTTACGTGTCGATGTTGCTGAAATGCCACAAAGATGTCAGTTTAAGGAAGGATATTGTGTACTACTTTTCCTGTTAATTTTACTGTCCCTTCTTCTCATGCTTTAATCTGCATTTCTTTTCATTCTTGCGAAAGCATTGTTTCTGTCACATGCCTCCGTGGAGAATCTGAAAACTGGAGGCCGAGTTCTACAAAAGCAAAGTTATAACACTTTCGATAGTAACACTCAACAAGTTTTTTGCAATGGCTTCAAATAATCCACATAATTTGAGTGCATTTCAAATGGCTTCTGGGGGAAATAAAAAATGAAAAATTCAAGTTATGAATGGAACAACAATCACGGGCACTTAAGCAGCTGCTACAGCGTGAAGGTTAATTTCTTTCAGCACGATCAATCTCTCACAAGTGCGCTCACACTTAGACAAAGTGGCACTCGCACATTAAGCTGGACGCCCACCGATGCACCACTAGCCCGGCACACCTTCACCGTAGCCATGCTGTCAGACATGAACGCCCTCACAGCTGTCTGTGTCACTGAGGCGTTCTGCTAAATGAGCCTCTAGAGCTGAAGGCACAGGTTACATACGGACACATTATCGGTCCTTTTTAATTAGAAGGCTCTTTTGTAGCGTTTTAAATTGTATTTGTACTATTTATATTTGCCTGCTGCTCTCCCTGCTGTTAGTTTTGTAGTTTCCTAATATTGACCAAGCCGCTCTCTAACATGTGCCTTCTGTAGACACAGGAAATTAAAGGAAACGGCTCAAAGCTACATTTAGGAGGTGGATTGCTGCCCTTGCATTTGTACATAGCACTAACCTGAACAACCTTTTTTTTTGTGTCAACACCAGGTATTAAATGAAGAGTGTGATCAGAACTGGTACAAGGCGGAGCTAAATGGAAAAGATGGCTTCATTCCCAAAAATTACATAGAGATGAAAGCCCATCCGTAAGTATGATGCATGCCAGTTTCTCTAATGTCAGTTTGTAATTGTGTATCTGTGTGTGTGTGTGTGTGTGTGTGTACATCAGAGCCCCCCTGGAAGCAGGATCCTTAAAGGGTGCCAAATTAGTGCTCTCTTTATTAATGTGCTCGAGGCCTCTTACTCTTAATTGAATATTGACCCTTATTGCGTCATTGCTCGGGTGAGATCAGATGTACCTTGGTTTTTGTTTTTGGATGTCATTGTGGAGGTTTTTTTTAGGGGGGGGCGGGGGGGATTTAATGCTCTTGGGATATTTTTGTTTCCCTGCTCTGTGCCAGTGTAAGAATACAGTCTTTATTATGATTATGGGGAATCAATATTAAGCGGTGCCTCATTCATCTATAACAGTGAACCTCCCATAACCACCTCATTTATACGGAGTGCAAACTTGTGTACAGAAATACAATATTTACCAATACAGAAATGTTGCTTGTACCATTGAAAGATTGGTAGGCTGAAACCAAGGGGCAAAATAATGTTTTTAATTTTTTAATTTCAGGTTATTCTGAAAAAAATTCTGTCATGTTTTATTCTGCCTTTATTGCCCAAACATAGCAATGATTAAACTCAGCGCTGTATGTAGATCGTCTAATTGAAGCAATCTGTTATTATTAGAATTGACTAAATGATCAATGGAATTGGTTTGATTGGCAGACCGTGTCACATGAGGTGATGTCGGATTAATTATACATTGGCATGTCATGGCCACTATTGTCGTCATAGCAGTTATCACTTCCTGCTGCGCTCGTGCAGTAAAGCTCTCCCCTCACGTTGAACATTACTTCATGACTTTCTCATCAGGGGTTGAGGATTAATTGAACTGCCTGCCAGTTATCTCCTCCACATCAAAGACAGCTGCGTCCATTAGCAGGCTGTGCATGTGCAGGACTTGGCATTTCCACACAAGAGAAGATCTGACCTGGCTTTGTGGCGGAGCAGTGCTTTGTATCACAACTACTTTATTCTACAGCAGGGCAACCGTTTATGAATTTGAACAAGTGTGGCTGAACCTATTCTTAGATCTTTATTTCAGCACACAATAAGGTCGCTGACTGTATGTGTTCCCCAGCCACGCATACTCGTCTCTCTCTCCAGTTTGTCAGCCTGGTCAAAGTTCACGTCACGTGTCCGTGCGGCCCTGTGCTTGAAAAACAACATAAAACAACCTTGGTTTGCTTTCTTGTGTGCATGTTAACACGGAAGCAGCGATTCATAACATTGAGCAGAGGCATTATTATGGGGGGGTTGTTAATGGAAACTCTGCGCTTCCAGGACCTGCTATTGAAAGTGCAGATAATTCTGTGAAGCTCTTATTGTGAAAAAGCCCAGCGGTCCAAATTTGCACTAATGTGGCATCCCAGAAGAACCACAAATCACAGACTGCAGCGATTGTGAGATTGTCTCATGTCTCATGTTGCTTGCCTTAATGGGCTCCGTTTTTAAGAGTTACCACATCCCAGGATGTCATCAGAACTTGTTTGGAATGACATTTTCCTTTTAAACGGCCCAATATTTGGTATGATTTGAGCCAGACCTGTCTGGGAGAAGTGCGGGAATTTGAGTTTGCTTATCATTGTGGTGACAACTGAGTGACACCCACACAGCCGAACAGACGTGCACACACACATAGCGGTGCTATGCAGCAGAGCACAATGGAGTATGGCTCTGCTCCAAGTCCCAGTCCCCTCTGTTTGTTAACACACCTTTTCCCCATCCAACAGCAAGCGTTAGAGTGGTAGAGCAGCAGGAATGCTTTAGAGGTGTGGGCGTGCACGTCGCCGCCAGTAGTGCCAGTCGTGCCATTATGCTAATGTTTCCATGGCTCCATTAATCGCTCTGCTATCATTTTTATCAAACAGGGAAAGAGACGCAATGTGCACGCTTGCTTTGGTGCTACATCAAAAGTCGGCCATTTCCTTATTGATTTTTCACCTTTGTGTGAAGGAGCCAAGATGTCATCTTTTTAATTATTTACACACGTAAAGAGCTTTCGCTGGCTTTGTCTCCCGTTTGTCTCACCCCCTCTCTATCCATCTTAATCACTTCACTTATTCCCTCTGTCAGCGTTTTCTCACAGTTCTGTATGAGCAGCATATATGCAACTAAAGAGAAATGTAGGCCACTTAAAAGTGATGGGAAACTTTCTGACTTTTCATCTTAAATTGAATCTGCTGTATTTTTACTACTACTTTTTACTACTTGCCTTGAATCACAGTTTATCTTCTCAGATGCAATATGACATTTTCTATACCTAACTTAAGCCCACTGATCTGAGGTCATCAGTGTTTGCCTCCAGTCTTTTTTTTTTCTTTTACCTCCAGCAAAAACTGTGATGTCATAGTGACGTCCGTTGTAGGACTGGCCAATGCTCTGGTAACCTTTTCCTTACTTCCTGGCGAGAACTTGCCGTGTTGTTGCTCTTGTTGTCGGCAAATGGATCTCTCTGTCTGGTCCAAAGACCAACGTGAGTTATTTGGAATGGTGGTTTTAGTGGTCTCCACTGAGCAGCTTGGTGGATCAGCGGTTAGCACTCTCTCCACACTGCCGAGTCCTCGGGTCAGATTTTGTCAACCAGCACTAGGTGTGATGTTTGCATGTTCTCACGCTCCTCGCAACAGTTTCCTTCCTTAGTCCACAGACTTGAAATTTAGCTGAACTGAGACTCAAAATGTCTGTGTGTCTGTGTGTCTGTGTGTCTGTGTGTCTGTGTGTCTGTGTGTCTGTGTCTGTGTCTGTGTCTGTGTGTGTGTGTGTGTGTGTGTGTGTGTGTGTGTGTGTGTGTGTGTGTGTGTGTGTGTGTGATAGGTGTGTGTGTGATAGGTGTGTGTGTGATAGGTGTGTGTGTGATAGGTGTGTGTGTGATAGGTGTGTGTGTGATAGGTGTGCCCCACCTCTTCCTTAATGCATGATGGGCTGGGCTCCCCCTGTTACCCTTTGCACAATAAGCAATATAAAAGTAAAATGAACACCGTTCTACCGTTTTCTGCCTCCTCAGGTGGTTCTTCGGGAAGATTCCCCGGGCCAAAGCAGAGGAGATGCTAAACAAACAGAGGCACGACGGGGCCTTTCTCATCAGAGAGAGCGAGAGTGCACCAGGAGACTTCTCCCTCTCTGTGAAGTAAGTAGCGCCTACCCACATGATTCACACTCACGCAGTTTTTTATATAAACACAATTTAACATGAACCTTACATCAGTTTACAGTCTCCTGACAAGTGATCAGGTTCATCTGTTTCCATTCTTGGTATGTCTGAGTCATTAGAACAGCCTCTTCCTTATTCTTGTGAAGGCTTCAGTGCTGCCCTCTGGAGACCGAAGCTCACCGGCTATGAGTTGTGTTGGACATCAGCCCTGCTAGTCCTTTGTTTTAGCTGACACGTAGAGGACTCATTTCCTCCTATTTGTCCCTCGCCATTCTGACCTTCCCCAAAAAGACACATCAGTTCACGGCAGGTCACATGTAAAGTTGAAACCAAGATATGGATCATAATTACTGTCCTAACTGCCCTGTATTCCACTTAGTCATGCCAGTAAGAGACTGGCATTCAGTAGTAGCCGACAGATTAATTTGAATAATACTTACTAATCTGTCACACAGACATGTAATGCCTTTATTTACCTTTTATTTAAATCTGTGCTTTGTCTTCAAAGAAAAACAGTTCCCCCCTCCTCATAGTTTCCTCTGTTGTGCAGGTTTGGAAATGACGTCCAGCACTTCAAGGTTCTTCGTGATGGAGCTGGAAAATATTTCCTATGGGTGGTGAAGTTTAATTCCCTCAACGAGCTGGTGGACTACCACCGCTCCACCTCAGTCTCTCGCAACCAGCAGATCTTTCTGCGAGACATAGAGCAGGTCCCCCAGGTAAGAAGAGCACGCCGCCGTCTACGCTCCACAGCCTCAAACTAAGATCTAAGGATCATCGCCTGTGAACGATTGTTTGCTTAATGGTGTATAAACTATTAAGAGTTAAACACGTGTTTTATTTGAGGATATAAAAGGGATGTTTCTTTACTAGACTTAACTAGAACCGTACGTGCTCATAAATCTAGATCACTTAGTGGGGAAGTCCAGTTGTCAGCTTAATCACATGGGAACAAACTTCTAGTGACTCTGATCTGTGGTGCTGTAAATTATAAATATAAATTCATTGGCGTTGTATGAGTTACTTATCAATAGACAGTGTATTGCTGAAAGTCGATGGCAGTCGGCACGCTACCAGATTGGAGAAAGATATAATGTCCAGATTTAGTGATATCTGCATGATATCTACATGGTAGCCCAGGGCTCCAGACTAACTTTTTGCATTGGTAGCACTGGTGCGCCTAACTTTTTTTTTAGGTGCACCAGCACAAAATTTAGGTGCACCCACATTTTTCATCGTGTCGCCTTTAATGCCAAAAGGTCACCTTTTTATTGCTCTCCTTTTACATTATGACACCCCCCTTATGGCCTAGCTTAACTGCAGCACCATCAGCACCCAGAGGAACCGTTTTCTCCAGCCAACCTGCACACTGATGCCCAAGCGCAGTAAATGCTTGCTTTGTGGCAGCATAAAAAGATCATGCAGGTCACTAGCCTATAGATTGCAAATGGAAATCTGTTTATGTGATCTTAGCCTAGCCTACTTATATTTTTACTTAGGCTATTAATTTTTAATAATAATATTAGGAATAGGCTACTATACATTTTCCTATTCATGATCTCTCATGCTGTAATGTGGGCCTTCAAACACTGTGCGTGTCCATGCTCCACCTCGACATGTCCAATTAACATGTTGACCGGCCTCCCTTTACGCAAAATGCGGCAGTAGACAATAACGCACTCCTTCGTAGAGACTTCTGTGTCTCCGTCAATCATGAATGACGTGTACGTGGCGTTTCCAACCTCCGCAGCTGTCTTGTTCTTTAGTGTCGGCATTTTGTTTCATCAGAATCATTTCGGACTTAAATTTAGTGAACGGCAACTCCTCCTTTGCAATATTGTATGCGACGTTGAATTTTATAATCATTTCAGATTCCTCAGCGGACCTGATTGATACAACCTGACGCTGAAATGCAGCTGGATGAGGGGCCACTTTATTAACACACTTATCACGGCATGTCGTATGCTTTTTGGACATATTGCGCTTTTTCAACGTCTCGATGCGAAATGTTGACTCCTCCACAAACGCACTATTACCGGACAAATTCTGACCGCACTCCCGACAATAAATGCAGTGCATTGAGTCCCTTTCTTTATCGTACATCAGCCAGGGAAATTGCTTCAACCAGTCCTGTCTGAAGGCATATTTTGGGGCTTTTTAATTAGTCTCGGGGCGAGGCTTTCTGCCTCTCTTCACTTTCAAAGAGAATCGAAGCGCTCAGAGTACCTGCTCAGCTCGCTCGCATTGTTCGAACTGACACAATTTACAGCAGTGAAAAGGACCACAGCCAATCAGAGGCAAGGACCCGCCCGAGCTCTGTCTCTTATTGGTTTAGACCACGATGCCATCAGGAGAACACAAAGAGATGCTGCGCTTATGATTTTTTTTTTCACTCGAGCAGCGTTAGGTGCACCAGTGCGACCTACTATTTTTTTCAGTCGCACTCGTAAAAATTTTGGTCGCATATGCGACCAAAATGGTCGCACTCTGGAGCCCTGTAGCCGGTGGGTCTGAGGGACAGCAGCAGCAGGAGAAAGAAGCAAGGAAGTGTGACCAAAACTACACCGGAAATGGAAAGATGAGAAGAAGAGGCAGGTAACGCAGCCAGAGGGAAAGAGAGGGATTGATCTACTGAACAAACATGTCTGTTACAGATAGGAAGAGGGGGCAGAAAGATAGTGGAGCAGGATGCTGCTGTTTATTATTGTAGGTGGACAATCTTTGACCACTGAAATGCTTGTTTTCTCACATTTTTGAAACGTTATGCTCAAAGAGCTTGTTGGATATATTTTATATCGCCATCTAGTGGACTGAAGAAGCAATTGTTACCAAAAGGTTTAATTTGTATTTGCAATGTTTGAAAGTTTATATAAAAAAGAAAAGATCTATACAATGTTGCTATTTCTATGCTGTGTTGATGTTTCCCCCCCATAGTATTAATGGGGAGAACAGACTATTGAATATTTTACAGGGTTACTTCAAATCCGTGGGAACTTTGAGTATTTCTTTATTTGTCTTCTGTCACATTGGTTTCATTCATCATATCAGACCCTCGCTAACACGTCTTTCAACCTCTCTCCTTGTTTTGATCGAACAGCATCCCACATATGTGCAGGCGCTCTTTGACTTTGACCCCCAGGAGGAAGGAGAGCTGGGCTTCCGACGCGGAGACTTCATCCAAGTCCTGGACAACTCTGACCCCAACTGGTGGAAAGGAGGCTGCCACGGCCAAACGGGCATGTTCCCCCGCAACTACGTCACGCCCGTCAATCGGAACATGTAAACAGTCAGACCATGTAAACAACAGCAACCATCACCACCACCACCACCATCATCATCATCGTTCTTGATCTCATCAACCCCCCCTCCCCCATCCAACTCCCAACCACCCCTCCACCCCTCTTCGCCATCCCGCGATAACGGGAGCAGAAAGGAAGAATGCAAACAACTGAAAGAGAGAGAGATAAAGCAGGAGTAGTGCCGTCGTAGGCGTCGCCGTGTGGGTGGCAGCTGAGCAAAAATCAACTTTCACTTGTGCTGCGAATGTTCACCTCTCCAGTGAGCGCCTCGGCGAGGACTGAACCGTCTTTGAGGGAATTCTAAATGCAGATAAACTAAAGAGTAGTGCACCAACCGTGAAGATAACCAAATGATTCTACCGCTCCCACAGCTGCTTCTGTCTTCTCCTTAACTTCTTAACATTCTGCCTTTCTTTTGTGTTTTTTTTTTCTTTGCCGCATGTTGTTTTAATCACCTAAATGAAATGCCTACCGATAAATCCTAACTGTTTTAAAGAAAAAAAGATTACAAAAATATATATAAAAAAAAGAAGAAATGGTTTTAAAAATGTAAAAAAAAAAAAAAAAAAGGAGAGAAAAAAGATGCAATCTACAGTACAGCAAGTTTCCATGTCTAAGATCATTGGCACGAGAGCATTGTACATCAGCCGTCGGCTGTATAAATAAATCAACTATAGAGAATCCATTTTTTAAGAATATATATTATATATTTGTATGTGTTTGTCTGTTTTACCTCTCATCACAAATTGTATTTTTTTTTTTTTTTTTTTTTTCATTTGTAAATTTTGTTAAATCTTTTTGTTAGTCTGGATAAGACCTAGTAGCTCTAGGATGTGCTGAATTGTCTTTTTCTGAATCTATCTGGGGGCTCTCAGAGAATACAGCATGTAATTTAAGCGGTCATAAAATTCCATTGGAAGAGGTTTCTCTTGTCTGTAATGCAAGGAAAGTAAAGTTAGTTCTCTGAAAAAGAAACTAATCGTGTCAGGAAGCTAATTCTGACCAGTGAGCAGAGCCACGAGTGCTGCAAGAGCTGTCGTATTACAAAGCCCTGTATAAAGGTCAGCCACCTTTTCAAAGCCAATGTATTTATTGCAGCCATTTTACCTGGGCAGTGAATGTAGCTGACTTGAGTCCACAGACATTAACATGAGGGAAGCGAGGTCGGAGAACTGAACTACACAAACCATGCAAGGGACTTTTGAAAAGACGCAGCGGCGTCGTCGATTTCCGAGAGCGAGAGAGAGTGTGGTATGTGTGCCAGGATATGTACAGGTAGTTCACATGCATATTCACAAGCGCTCACCACATGCATGCATACAGACGCTCCCCTCCTTGTTATACCTGCACGTAGCAACGAGGCCGAGTTTGGATAATCACGTTGTGTAATCACCAGTGCAGATTCGCAGCTGGCACGGATTAACAGTTTCAGAAAACTGAGAGATTGTCTTTTATGCTAAAAGTTGAGAGATCAGCTTAAATGATGTAAAAGTTGTTTTGTTTTTCTTTTTCTTTTTTTCTTTTGTCCAATGTGGTGTGTGGTCGAGCACTTTTTTTTTTGTTAGCCATTATTGATTTCCGGTCCTGTCTGTGCGTTTGTGTCACTGTTTTCTTGTTCTCTCTGGATAGTGCCTTTCTCTCTGGTGTTTCAGTGTCTCCGACCTGCTACTTTGAGCCCCCCCACCCCCTCCCCTCCCCTTTTATGGGGCCTGCCAGTCCTGCAGTGAGAAACAGTGTATATAATCCAACCTGTCCCATCCAACAACGCCCCTCCCCCCCTACCTCCCGCTCCCCACATCAACCCGCCTCCACCTTTATCCTCACCAACATGGAACTCTTCTTATTTAAGTGTCTCTCGCCTTGTCTTACCTAATGATACTGTTTTTTGTTTTTGCTCTTTTTTTTATTTGCATTTGTTTTTTTGTTTTTTCAATTAATAAAATGCAATTATTAAAAAAAAAAAAAAAACGAGAACAATGTTTTTGTGGTCTGTATTTTGAGATGCGAGTGTGGGCGCCCATTCAGGCTCCTTGTGCTATAACATATTGAACTAATTACATCTTTACAGCCTACTTCCAGCCTCTCCAGTTTTAGTCACAGGGCTGATGGTCTCTGCAGACTCGATCCCGGCCTCCCAGCGGTGCTGAGGAGCCGAGTCTTACGTTTTTTACAGGATCTGGTTTGGTTCATTTGGGTGTTTTGATTAAATCTGACAATTTTTAGCTTTGATTTGGTTGCTTTTCCTCATTCAGAAAGAAACAAGCCTGGAGATAATACTGCCATATACTGTGTGATAATAATGCTGACTACAATAAGTTGCATATTTTTGGTCATTTGTTTGGTTTCGAGGTAAAGCAAGACTAACATTTGCTAAAACCAAGCAACAATTTGATGTTCCTGTGTCTGGTTATGTGTCTCAATCGACTTTTGTTATGAAACATTGAAATGTCTGTGAAAATATAATGTTGGAGTCACATGACTCCCTAGTCTGTTACACAACAATATGTTTGTCTAAAGTTTGCTCACATTGAAGCGAGGGCAGTGCTGTGTTTTATTTCTTATGAATCCAACTTTTTGTTTATGAAAGAAACATGGCTGGTGTCTTCTTTCAAAGGTTAATATGAATGTAAATGTTTCTAAAGTGTTACATTCATGAATGCATCTCCCCACCTCAGGCCGCCTGTGGTTTCTATACGTGGGGGTGCAGTATGAAAAGCAGCTTGCAGACTTGACACTTGCTTGGGATTAGTCAGTAATACATCAGCCAAATATCAAAGCGAGCTCTGATATGTTTGGCAGAAATGCTGTTGAGGACGGCGGTCTGCGTGAACGTCAGAGAAGCCGAGTTTGAGAGCTGCGTTATTCAGCTTTGATCATCAAACCTGAACCTGCAACACGTTTCAAATGAATCCATGCTTTGATAAATGTAAATGTGCAATAACACACACACACAATGCGTGTATAGATGGTCTCGCCCAGCCAGACGCATTTAATGGTATTGCCTCTGTCATGCTTGTGTTGGATTAAACCACCTCTATATATAATCTGTGAACGCCGACTCAAGACGCCAGGCCACGTGTCGTGTTGACACCCTTCCTGAGTGGCTCTCGAGGCGCGGATGACACGCGCGCGCCCGTGGACGCGAGGAGGCAGTGAAGAGGAAGCTGCACCGCTGTGCATGCAGCCCAGTGAGATCTGTAACGCCCCGTTAGCCTCGGTCTGCTGCACCGTCTGCTCCACTGTTTGGACTTCCAGCACTCAGCGCGGCTCTCCTCTCGCTCCCCGCTTCCTCTCGTGTCGCCTTGAGCGGGCTGTGACATCAGTGTTGCTGTCCCCTTTCCGGCCCTCTCATCTGGAATGTGTTCTAGTTATGAAAGCTATCAGGCTGCTCCAGTGCTTTAAAGGTTGAGTGGGTGATTCTATTCAGAAACACGTCCTGTTATATTACTTGAGATTCTTGTAACATACTAGCAATGGATACATTAAATGTTCTGACATCTTTTATTTTTAAATGTAGTCTGTGGCCATGGCAGGACTAAAACCCCGTCCAATCAAAAAAGCCTCAGAAGAAAATAATTTGACAGCCTGCCTGTCTGTCAATGCTTACTTCCTGATTGGCACACTTTTTTTATTATTATTATTTATTGAACATACCACAAACATACAAAAGCTTGTAGAGGAAAACACACAAGCAATACAATATAATATTGCAATCCTTCATTTAAAAAAAAAACAGAAAAAAGGGAATTCATGCAAAGTAACAATAAATACTTTCTAATCACTTATGCAAGACAATTAAAATACAAAAGGGAAAAGGAGGCAAGATCAGGAAATGAATGGAGTATATTTCAAAACAGTAAGAAACGAGATATATCGCCATAAATCTTTCTTGCTATTTTGCTAGAATGTATTTTTTTAAGTGATGTAAAAAATAATTTAAAATAATTTATAAACTAAACAAAGGAGGGCGTACTGTTTCTCCATTTACTACAGTGAATATGATATTAACCTATGAGAATGATTATGTTAATAATATCAGAAGTAGATGAATTAAGATTGTCCACCTAAAAAAAATATGAGACATTTGGATGGAATGTCAGGGATATCCAATTTTTAATAGCGGATTGGCACTAGTTGTTCTGGGGAGGGGCTTTGAACAGAGCTCTGGACGAAGGGGGCGGGACTTTTGGGGTTCGGCGATGCGTTCAGAGTCAAAGTCTCTGTGGTTTTTCCAAATGACCTTCTCTGCCTTTAATGGGAATGTAATGCAGTGAGACGTTTGTGGGCTCAGACGCCCACCGATGGCACATCTATTCAAATTGAAACAATAAAAGAAACTAAACTATCTAAAATAATAAGTGTCATTATTGTGAGAAGCTCTCCCAATAAACCCCCCCCCCCCCCCCCAATCCCCCCCCCCTCTCCCAAGGGGGGGGGGGGGGGGTTTGCCTCTCAAGCTCGACTAGGCTCTTTGCCATATGTTGCTGCTGTATAGTCGTGCCAGCATTAAAAGCCCACTGCTCTCCACTCGTTTGGACATTTTAAGATGATTTGGGGATTTGCAAGTGAGTAGGACATTTCGTGCAGGGCTGAGAAGATTATTATCAGCGTGTGAACTGGTGACCTGTGAGTGCCAGTCATTCGGGGTCATTAATATAGTCAGTGATAGTTTTAGTTTAGTCAGACACACACATGCATTGACACTGTTGTTCATAGATAAGTAGAATGCAAGTAAAATGAAATAAGATGTCTGGATTTTGTAGATGTATATTGTGTATTTATTTAATAAATATACTCCCTGTGGAAAATGCATTTGCTATAGGAAAATGAAGGCCTTGTTCCCTGTATATCATGGGAGTATCATGGATGGATTACCGAACAGGCCTACTGGGTATAGGCCCGCAGACCCTAGGACCTAAACCTCTAAGTAGAGACACAGTCATTTTGAGTCTCTTTAACTGTGGGTGACTTCCCCAGTTGTGGGCTGAGTTTGGGGCCCTTTGAGAAGTCTGTGTTCAGGGGCCCATTGGCTCATACTTTCTGTGGTTGCAGGCAGTTGGAGTCACAAATAGTAGCTTATTGATATTCCTGCCCTTGTTTACTGTTGTTGTTGATGTCCCTCCTAACTCCCTCCTGTAATATACTGAATTAGGAACCATTGAAGGTGCAGTGTATCAGATTGGCCACTACTGATTGCTGGTAATAACTGTATTGCTATTATTATTATTATTATTATTATTATTATTATTATTATTATTACTACCTCTGCTAGTCTGTTGTTGCTGCTGTTTCACCACTAACGTGAAAATATGGCAAAACAATCTTTTTAAACTCAGATTTTCAATTCAATATAATTTGGTCTCCCGAAACTGCTGGACGCTGTCTATTCAAGTCATTTATGGTATATTACTGCCGCCTACTGGTTGATTTCCACACTACAAGGATAAATCGAAATATTATGTGTTGCCAGCTTTCGGTAGATTTCAATTAATAATCAGATGTTGTATGAGAGACACAAACACTGCATTTTTACTCAGTGGCGGTAGTCACATGTGTTGGTGTATATGAGTGAAATTTAAAATGGCTGCACCCTCAGAGAGAAATTACGTAATTTGTCGACAAAGATTATTCTTTAAAGTATTTTGACTGCTATATTTCTTGGTGTGGATAAACTAATACCAAATACAACCCAACATTTACCGCTAATGAAAGCTTAGTCTCCCATTGTGGTTACAAAAAGTAAAAATAATTTGGGATTTATCGATCTAAATAAAAACACTAGCAATTACGCGTATCTGAGCAGTGGGGGGCGCTGTTGGATTGTTTTTAAAACCAATACAGTGGTGAGTTCGGCCACGTCTGCTATACCTTGCTTTGTTGACTTACCTTCAACACATAAATGTGTGGTCGTTTTGTGGGTGGGCGGCTTTTCTAGAATGGTATATCCAAAACGGTACCGTGATTCAAAAACACTGCTTAAATAAAGTGAAAAAGTGAAAACGTAACACGTTGTCGGCAGGATTCGAACCTGCGCGGGGAGACCCCAATGGATTTCTAGTCCATCGCCTTAACCACTCGGCCACGACAACATGCATACAGTATATCATAACACACCTTTTTATACCTCATATTCAGGATATGATATATGATACGGGAATTATTGTTATATGATGTAAAATGAAGTCGTATCAGTGACATCTAACTGTATATGGGTAACAGTTGTACGATATTTGGGAAGGAAAACTACATAACGTTAATTTGTAAAAGGAACGTAGTCGTCTTATATATTTAGGATTGAATAAATAATGTAAAGGAACCCTCGAATTTATATTGTGAGTTGGTATTTGATAAACTGATCAAATATGATGTATACTCGTCCGTCATACTGTATGACGCCTTGCGTGACGTTAAACGCATCAAGAATATACGCAGGTAGAACATATAACCACATTACGAAAATTCAATATATTTTGACCACATCCTCCAACACATATTCCACCTGAAAGTCTATGTGCGCATTTAACACCGCTCGTTGTCGCCTATTTAGGAAGCTGCTGTGAAATGCGGTTCTGCAACAACCCGCACACGTATCATTAAAAGTGAAACTGCACACATACTTCCATAAAAATGAATCGTCGTACGTGAAAGTAAGTGTGAGTGATTGTCATTTCAGTCATTGTTGCCGCTGAGCTGGAAGCAGTAGCACCACGTGACTCTCCTCTAGTTGCGAGCCTGCTGTTTGTTCAGCCAGAGAGGCAGAGAAGAAGAAAAATGGCGGCTCTAGGCGAACCCAAACGGGACGCCGGGCTAACGTTTTGAGCTTTCACACCCGAAAAGACACGGGGGCTCCCCGGGGTTGCTGCATCGCCTGAATCCCCGCCGCTCCAGCTTTGCAGCGGTGCCGCTTTCGCTCGCGTTCGCGTAGGCTACACAAACGCAAAAATTGGGATTGTAATATAATAGATTTCGCCTATCATGAGAGGGAAAAGGGGCAGGCCGCCCAAACCGCTACAAGCCGAGGAGTCTTCCCCAGCCACGGCCCGGGGCTTACGACCCAGGAGGAACCTGAAGCCCAGGTTCAGGGACAGCGGGGACGAGGACGTCGAGAGCCCCACGAGGGAACCCGCCAAGTCGGCCAAAAAGAGGAAAGCGGGTTCCGTCACGTCAACACGGGGCAGGGGACGAGGTAGAGGCGGCGGTGGTGGGAGAGGAGGCAAAAGGGGCCGCGGAGGAAAGCGCACGGCGGCTCCCAAAACAGTGGTGTACGACGACCACGAGAGCGACGAGGAGGACGATGCTGTCAGTCTGAGGTCGGAAGAGGACGAGTTTGTTGAGGAGGAACCTCAGTCCGAGGAAGACGAGGCCCTCAAAGAGGAGTCCGATTGCCTTGAAGAGGATGTGCTGGACGAGGAGGAGGAGGAGGAGGAGGCGGCGGATGATGCCAGCTACTGTACAGAGAGTAGCTTTCGGAGTCAAGGCACACACGCTAGCACCCCGGGTAAATAAACACCACCATCAGGCAGTTGGTTAACTACACAGTGTCTCAACGTGCACTGCAGGGGTCGGGGAAAGCCTCCATAAATGCTGCACGTTGTTGTTTTTGATCAGTGCAGGAAGCAGTAAGGTTATTGTTCAAAATGGAGAATGCACACTGTATGAACACAGGCCGCAGTGAGCTCATTGACTGCCACTGCAGGTGGATTGGATCGGTAGCTGTATTACTAGTTCACCTGATTGTCAACACACTTCAAAAGCACGCCTTTCAAAACACTCACACTTGCTTTTACGAATTACCGCGAATGCATCTTCACTCAAAATAGTATATCAGTTAGCGTGCTAGCGTGCTAACGTTAGCAACTGAAATTAGCTCATGCTGCGTGCTGTAATCACGCTAACGTTGGATAACGGTAACTTTTCGTCCTTAAAATACCCTCAACACTAGCTGATGTGTAGGCGAACTGTCAACTATGATTTCTGAATGAATGAATCTACAAAAAAAGAAGGAAACTAGTTAGCTAGCTAATTAGCGTGGCTAGCATACCTGTCATTTTACACTTTAGCAGCTTTCAACTTAGTCAACCCCACAGTTCATCCCTCCAAAGCTCATAAACACGACAGCTTATGTCTCTCACGGGCAGCACCAAGAAGTGCGGTTGTAATGTGTTTTCTGACTGACATCAACGTGATTTGCCTGCTGGAGAGCTAATGTTTTCCTAGATTCAGCTTCGTTTAGCTAAAAAGTAGCACACCACAGTTAAGTTATAAGTTTGCTACCAACTTGGAACCAGACTAATATGTTGAATTTCATCTCTGAGTGCTTATGGCGACTAAATCACACATGTAGACTTGAGAATAAAATTTCGAAACTGCACTGTATAACATCTTCAGCTGCATGTTGGAGATAGAAAACATGGTTGTTGCCATACAGGCCTGCAGATGAGCAGGATGAGGTTGATCGCCGTTACCATCATGTGTAATGTTACAATAACTGATGTAGTCTGTGGATCCAATCATCTAATTATGGTTTACCAATATCATTTCTGTATCCTACAGGGAAGAAAAAAGTACGGGCTCCCCGACCTCACACTCCCATCTTTGAGGAGAAGGAGATTCCTCCTCTTAAGCTTCCTGAGACCTCCGAGGATCTCCTGGTGCCTAGTGAGGAGCTGCTCAACGCCACCTCCATCTACGAGGTGATACGGAACTTCAGCACGGTGCTGCGTCTGTCCCCCTTCCGCTTTGAGGACTTCTGCGCAGCACTTGTAGGCCAGGAGCAGTGCACTTTAATAGCAGAGACCCATAATTCCCTGCTGAAGGTCATCCTACGTGAGGAGGACACCTCCAACACTACCTTCGGCCCCGCTGACCTAAAGGACAGCGTCAACTCCACTCTGTACTTTATTGATGGCATGACATGGCCTGAAGTGTTGCGATCGTACTGTGAGAGCGACCGCGAGTACCACCATGTCCTGCCATATCAGGAGGTGGATGAGTATCCCTATGGTCCGCTTGAAAGTAAGATCAAGGTGTTACAGTTTTTGGTGGACCAGTTTCTCACCACCAACATCGCCCGCGAGGAGCTGATGTCCGACGGCAGTATGCTGTATGATGACCACTGCCGCGTGTGTCACCGCCTGGGCGACCTGCTGTGTTGCGAGACCTGCTCGGCGGTCTACCACCTGGAGTGTGTGAAACCGCCACTGGAGGAGGTTCCAGAGGACGAGTGGCAGTGCGAGATTTGCGTTGCAAACAAGGTGCCAGGTGTCACGGACTGTGTGACGGAGGCGCAGAAGAACAGGCCCTACATCCGCCAGGAGCCCATTGGATATGACCGCCACCAGAGGAAATACTGGTTCCTCAACAGAAGGATTATTGTGTAAGTTAGGACCCTCACTGCCTTTCTGCTCCACTAGATTTACCTTTCTGTGTCAACGGCTTCATTTCCTGCTCATTGCTTCAATGCAACAAGTTGAAATTTGGCATATAGCAATATATATTATTAAAAAACAGAATCACATGCTCATTAATGTAGTGATTTTGATTTTAGCCACATTGCTAGTTTCTTAAAATATGAGTGCATTAGTAAATAAATATAGCTCACAAGGTATGGACAGTAGTAATAATGAGTATGCTAAGGTATTTACTACATAGGTCTATAGTAGGTATGTACAGTTAGGACAATAGTAGGGTGTAGGAAAGTAAGTATAGAGGGACAAACAAAGCCAATGTGGTAAAAAAAAAAAAAAACTCATGTAAACAAAATTGCAGCTGGGTTGATTACAATTTCCTGGAAGGAAGTCTCACATTCCCAGATGCTGCATGCATGCAAGCACGTGTATGTACTGTTCCACGCTAAAACCTGAAACAGCTGTCGAGCGAAAGTGAAAGTTGCAGTGAAAATCACGTGGAAGGCAGCAGCGTGCTTCTGTGAAAGTAGTCATTACTTGGACTGGATGGAGGTTTTAAAAGAGACACGCAATCCAAGCCCTTTATCTTTCCCGGCAGTGATTGTGTTGCCTGGTTACCTCCTCACCCCCTACGTTAGACTTACTGTGAGACGGTGTCTGACAGAGCCTACTAATGTTTTTGTATTGGGTTTGTTTTGTTTTTAAGTCAATGTTGCTGGAGCTGAGCTGTTGTGCACCAAGAGAATATTACTGGGTAGATGAGACTGTAACCTGTCCTTTTGTCTTAATTTTTCACAAATGGTTGTTATGATTCTGTATGAATCAACTGACTATTGCAATGTAATTGAATTCTTGTATTGATACTTTTTTTTTTATAGAGGAGTTGATTTAATTCAACACAAAGCATAAAGGACGATGTTTCTTTTAGTAAACTCATGCAAATGTTTCTCTTTCATTGAAGTGATTGAGGAAGTAAAGTAGTTTTGTTTGGGTATTTAACAATGTGAATCACCTTTTCCCGTTCTAACCCCCAGTGAAGTGGACGGGGAGCACGAGAAGAAGAAGATCTGGTATTATAGCACCAAGGAGCAGCTGGAGGAGCTCATGGAGAGCCTGGATAAGCAGTACTGGGAGATGGACCTCTACGCCACCCTGGAGGAGATGAAGGAGGAAGTGCAAGCTCACATGGCCATCACGGAGGACCTTACCAACAAAGCCCGTGGAAACAATAGATCCTACCTCTCTGCTGTCAACGGTACAAGTTTGCTATTGTCTTGATTCCCCTAAAAAACAGAGATACATTTGAACCTTGCAGTAGTGTAATCCTGTGGTACCTACGAGTAGGACGATGTTCATGTGAGAAGCATTCGAAGGGAAAGTATTCATCTGACAGCTAACTTATCGGAGGGAAGGTGACTGCTTGTGTCCTGCAGGGTTCCATTCAGAAACAGTCTGTGGAAGCTTCAGATAAAACGGTTCCTATCCTCAGGCAGCAGTGTTCTGCTATGGTGACAGTCAACTCACCAATGTTAGGTGCTAGCTTTTCTTCCTTCTTCACGCAACTGTTTTCCTCCTCTTACCTCCAAGGAGACCTAGTGGTTAGACAGCCCTTGATGACTTTGCCAGCAGTTTCCAGTGTGTGACAAGGGGCCTTATCTGTGTTGGTCACAGTTTCCCTGTGTCTGTCACCAACTTAACTGCCAGTATGTTTTATTGGGGGACGTGTCTCTGGCCTTCTGTAGAAATCTGGAGGTCTGAATAAGTATTCTGCAGCCCTAAATGGAAGAAATTTTTTTTGTAAAGCTTCTTTTTTTTCCCGTCATAAGTGATTTGTGGGTGTTGCTGCTGCACCACAGTGCTTCCTGTGTTCTACGTTGAAGACGTTGGTAACGTGGCTTTTTCTTTCCCAGTGAAAACTTATGAAACGTTGTTAGACGGATAGGAGATTACATTTGGATATTCAGGCCTTCTGAGGAAAAAATATGCCTCAACTTGGATCTCTGTGGATGTGAATAACTTCCTTTGCTGGGTTAGCTGATCTGTAGACTCTAGATATACCTGAGTCTAAGACCACGTCCACATTATTTCTATGTTGTTATAATTCTTAATTTATATACAACTTGTCAAAGTCACCTGGAGCTGATGAGAAGCATTTTGTCCACGGGAAAATGTGATGCCGCGGTGGCTGACTAGAACGCTTCTTCCAGATATTGCTGAAAATGTAATCGAAGCTTCGCTAATGTGAGGATTTGCTGCTTTTTAAGAAATGTGATAGTAAACTGAACATCCATGGGTTTTGGACTGATGGTAAAACAAGATAGTTGAAGACATAATGTTGGTTCTGGGAAATTATAGGGCTTCTTTTTTCTTTTCTTTTTTTTGGTTTTATAGAAGAATTGAAGATAAATTGGCAGATCTATCAATAATACATGTTTGTTGCAGCCCTGATAATTTTTCATTGGTGCAAATGTGAGGAATTAGTAGTATTATGAAATACTCAATGTAATTTAAATCTAATCTAATGTATTCATCTTCATATCATCTGTTTATTTACTATGTAACGATCTCCTCCCAACTTGGATAATTAAAAAAAATATAGAATATTATATATTAAACATATTATCAAGTATATTATTTAAAAAAAAATGTTTCCCGTTGCTTTCAGGTGTGGTTGTGGAGCGTGCGAGGGTCAGGCGGGAGGCACAGGAAGGGAAGAGGCGAGTAGAAGACCCAAAGCAGGAAGCAGAGACGGGCTCTGTTAAGACGGCTGAGGACACGTCTGAGATCACATCGCAGCTCGACAACGACGAGCACAAAAACACTGAGACCAAGGAAGACACTAGTTCACAAGGTATTCTGTCATTTTTTTTACAAACCATTTTCCCGAAAATTACTCCTTAACAGAGGACCTAATAGTACTGATAACGGGTGTAGTTTTCTTATGTTGTCAACCACGTCAGCGATCTCTCTGCTGCAGCAACAAGACCTTTACCTCTACGAAACAGTATTATGACTCGGTCGGTGCTGTTGGCCCTGTGCATGTATGTCGTACCACAGCAGCCGCAGATCCCCCTGCTGCAGAGGAGGGCTGCGTGTCTGACCCCGACCCCGGCTCGGCCATCCAGGAGGCAGCCGTGCCTAAAACGGAGTCGCTTGAACCCGGCAAGGAAACGCTGCCGGTTCACAGCGGGAGCCGGGAGAGTGGGGCCTCCCCTCCATTGGCAAAGCAGGAAAAGACAGGTACTCAGAGTCAAAGAAGGACTCATGTTGGCTTTGGTGTCCAGCTATCAGCAGCAGCTCTTGCCATTCATCTCATCCCTCCACTTCATGCCCTTCTGCCGGGCTGCACATCCATGTCCATCTGTCTGCCTGTCTGTGCTGGTTGCCACTAACCATGCCCTTCTCTTTCCCCGTCGCTCATTTGCCTTGCTGGGTGTAAACTAAAGCACTGGCTACTTCGGTTCCCCTTCAGTCTCTATACATTATATATTACACTACAGAAAACTAAATGTGATTTCAGTTTTTTTTTTTTGAATGGCAGATTTGTGTGTTGTTGTTGTTTTGGAACTATAATGAAACTGAAGGCCTTGGAGGAGACTGTAATTGATGCAGTGTTACACTATCCCTGGCATCATAATAGTAATATGTGGGTGATTGTAGGTGTTCCAGTGCTTTGAATTTAGACCGTTTATGTATTTTCTTTTGTTCTAATTCCACCACGTCTACAAGGTTCAGATTTCCGTCCAACATTCTACCTGATGGACCGGTGTGACTGTTCCCTTGGCTTTTAGCATCATATGTTGCTATACTTCTATCACAAATGCTGTTAGTTTGGTTCAGACAGTTTGTTTATTGTCTTGTTGACCGGATGCTGTGTGTGTCTGACCATGTTATATTACATATTCCTGAGTCGAGAAGGAGGACTTTGTGATTCTCTGTGCCTAGAAAGAATATTTCAGACACAAGACTTTTAACAGTAATCATTACATCCTCGTTTCTTCGAGTAGCCTGACCAAAACTATGTAGCTCTCACTGCTCATGCAGCACTGGAGTGACCATAATATTCCTTTTCACACCATCTCTTCATAATCTTCAGTTAACATCTAATTAGATGGTGAGAAGGTATTTCATTCTTCCTGACAGACCTCAAGCTGTTGTTGGCGGTTTTCTGCCTTTTATCTTTTCTTGATCTACTCTTACGCATGAACCTCAAGCTGTTGCAGGCAACACCTGCTTTCCCAGCCAAATGGGCCATTTATTTTTGCTGCATTGTCTCGTGTTATATGTCGTGTCCTGCGCTCACAATCTTGAAAAGCACGCTTTTGGCAGCGTGGTAGACGGTGTTCCTGGCATTTAGCTTGGGTGCCACGTCTGTCACAACCGGCTCCTTATTCTCATTCCAATTTAAGGGCATTTGGGTGGGTTCCTGTTGGTCGGACAAAAGGCCGTCTGCTGGGAAGCCCCACCTGCTACCTCGTCAACAAAGAGCCGCATATATATGCAAGACTCCGTCCTCACAGCTCGAGGGCAGAGCTAGTGTCTTGATTTGGCTTTGCAGCAAGTTTACAGTTTTGGATTTCATTAGCCTTTTTTCTCGCGTAAGAAGTTGCAAGGTTTTGCTGCTACTGCAATGTATCACTAATGCTTCATTTTACGTTACATACTTTATGTTTTTGTTTATTTTTAGAAGACGATGTGAAAACCGAGTCTAGCAGTGAACACAAGCACCCCGACAGTTCCCAAGATCAGCCCCAGCAGCAGTCATCTCAACCAGAGGCGAGCGTTGGCAGCAGCCAGGTCTCAGGCCTCAGGAAACCAGAGCAGCCTGACCTGGCTGACCCGTCCTCCCAGTCCTCTTTCACCAGCCAGGATGGCACAGGTAAACACGAGTGAGGCCTGCCGGGGCCCGAAAAGTAGCTAAACACAGACTTTGGGTTGGGTTGGGTTTTGCATTGTCTCTCAGTGTCTCTGTTTCCACTTTCTGAATGTCAGACGAGTACAACAGGGTCAAGAATGATCATGGGATTCCAGCAGGACAGGAATCCAATAACCAAACGGCCAGAGGCAGCGAAGAGGTGAGGCGTGGTTTTTCCACTTGCAATCTTAATTCTGTAGTTATTTTTATAAATCTGTTTGAATAGTTAGATTGACTAACGTGTCCATGGCATCGAGGATCCTGTATTTAATTCAGGCAAAGTGTTTTATGTTGTCATTAACGTTGCATTGACTATGCTGAATGTAATGAAAAAAACATCTTCAGGTATCAAAATCTTTCTGATCTCTAGGAGTATTGTATTTTTACGTCCTGTAGTGAATTTGAATGTAACGTTCCCTCTCACGTCTCAGACATCTCCTGTGCGCTCTGATGGCGAGTCTTCGCGTCTCAGCTTCTTGAAGAGGGACCTGACGGTGAATTTGAACACCTTGTTCAAACTGGGGCAGGAGGGCAAATACAGGGTCTACCACAACCAGTACAGCACCAACGTCCTGGCCCTGAACAAACATCAGCACCGCGAGGACCACGACAAGCGGCGCCACCTCTCCCACAAGTTCAGCCTGACCACGGCGTCGGAGTTCAAATGGAACGGCTCCATCTACGGTTCGCGGAGCCTCACCGTCTCCACCCTGCGTCTCACCATCATCCAGCTGGAGACGAGCGTTCCTGGACCTTTTATGCACCCTAACTGGGCTTCGCACAGGTAAAACGCAGATCAAGTTAACATGAAGCTCTTAAGGAAATTAACTGTTTTTTCACCCTTTGAGCCGGTACACAGGAACCATACAAACTTGACTTGTCAAAATAATAAATGGCTATTTATACATCAATTTCAAGTAGGGATGTTCAAATATGATGATTGTTTGGGGAAGAAATATGCAGGCCTGCTGTGTTATCTATTGTTTTATATAATCTGTGTCTGTTTTTCTGTTCAGGACCAACTGGAACAAAGCAGTGCAGATGTGCAGCAAGGCCAGGGAATTTGCTTTGGCCTTGGCCATACTGGAGTGTGCCATCAAACCAGTGGTCATGCTGCCTGTATGGAAAGATTCTCTTGGACACACAAGGTAAACAACTGTCGGCTCTGCACAATAATAGGCACGTTAGTGTGTAGTGTGCTTTCCAAAATCTATCAAATCATTCATTTTAGAGATACATTTTTATGAAACATAAATAAATGATGTGATCAATGTCCATCAATCTTAAAAATGGGCAGGTACAATTCATCTATTTGAACCTTTCAGTGAGGCAGTTTGAGTCTCATATTGTATAGTTGTATATTCAATGAGAATGTGTACCATGCTTTAACCATGGTATAAGCATTGTCATATATATGCACAAAAAACAATGTGATTGGTTAGTAGTATGCGAGATATGCAGCAGACAGACAAAATATAAACCAGTGTTATGTGGTCGACATTGTAAGCACTAAGATATTCCAATACTCGATTTTCTTCAAAGTTCAAGCATTGCACACTGAATAATAACATTTCATTCTGTTACTGCACCTCACATCTTAGTTGCATACTGTACTTTCTTGCTTCAGGCTCCATCGTATGACCTCCATGGAGCGGGAGGACAAAGAGAAGGTGAAAAAGCGCGAGAAAAAACTGGAGGATGAGGAGACGCTGCAGCAGGCAACTTGGGTGAAGTACACCATTCCCATCAAGCACCAGGTAAAACAACAGTCTTTCATCTGTTATCCAGCTGCTCCTGTAGCCATAGAGGAGGTTTTACATCATGCATACTAATGCTTCCCAACATTTTAATCAGACGTAACCCCACAGCCCTGTAAGATTAATCATGTATTACCTTCAGCTAACTGTTTAGTTTATAGCTCTCTGTTCTTTGAAAACTGGTTTAGTTGAGCTAATCTGCGATCTCTCTTCGTATCCCCTGACAACTGAAGAAGTAGTCCTGGTTGGCAAATATTGTCAGAGCTTTATTATGTCATTGTGGCTGCTTTACAGTTCATATTGGGTCTCCGTGTTAATATGTATACATGTTCTTCATCGGAAAGCTTCATTATTGGGGCCTCACCTGTGTGGTTTTCTCTCAAGGTGTGGAAGCAGAAGGGGGAGGAGTACAGGGTGACGGGGTATGGTGGCTGGAGCTGGGTCAGTAAAACTCATGTGCCACGGTTTGTGCCGAAGCTACCAGGCAACACAAATGTGAACTACCGCAAAGAACTGGAGGGTAAGGGTAATATTTCCTCAACTAATTCTCCTGCTGCCGGCAATGTGGCTCACATCGTGCTTTTTTTGCTGTCTTCTTTGTAGCTAAAATGAGGAAGGAAAATGCAGCAGTTTGCACTAATAAGCCGAAAGAGCTGATGGAAACCGAGAAGCAGACTTCTCAGAACACACCAGATGGGGACAATGAAGAAGCACCCATCACTGCGTCTTCTGAGAGCACTTCATCAGAGGAGGGCTGCAAACCTCAGACCTCAAAAGAGGAAGAAAAACCCACGGAGGAGGAGCAGGAAGAGAAGGTAGAAGAAAAGAGAGAAGATGCAAAAATGGAGGTTGACCCCTGCACAGAAACTGCTGCTTCAAGTGATGAGAAAGGTAAATCTTTGGAATTAAAATGTTCTCGCCTTTTATCTTTGGATTTCCCTTGATGCCATTATGGACCGATATATTCATCATCCATCATCCACTGACCTCCTGTGTCTTTTTGTTATAGATGAAGCTGAAAACGACGGTTCATCCTCGCCTTCGGTGCATCCAGTGAGAGAAGAACTGATCCAGAAAGTTGAACAACCCAAGAATGAGGAGCCATCCAAGCCCTACTATGATGTTGTGAATGTCAGCGAGGGCTTCCAGCTGCGGACAGCTTATAAGAAGAAGGTGAAGCCGTCCAAACTGGATGGGCTTTTGGAGCGGCGGGTAAAACAGTTCACCTTGGAGGAGAAGCAGAGGCTGGAGCGAGTCAGACAGGCGGCGCTGCTCTCCAAAACGGCTGCTGCAAAGTCAACTTCCGGGGTTAAGAGCGAAGGATCCACGCTAGGCAAACAGCAGCCTGCTGTAACGCCGTGTGTAAAAGTAGAAAAGGAGGAGGGCCTTCAAGTGAAAGACCAGGTAGTCAAAAAGCTTAACTTTGAGCAGGAGCAGACGAAGGTTGAGGAAGACGTGGATGTCAAATCCGAAACCACAGCACCCAACCACAGCAAACAGGCCGAGGCAAATGCTGTGCAGGTGAGCTGTGGGGAGTCCGTGGCTCACAAAGAAGTGAATGGAGGACCCTTGTCAAGCACGGAGCCCGACAGTAAAAACAATTGTATATCAGATGCGATCGAAGGCAAAGAAATAACACAGAAGCCAGAGGTGGTTCGCGTGGGGGAGAATCCCAAGAAACGTGGGTATGAGGAAATTGAGCAAGGCATTGACCAGAGTACAGAGGTAGACCACAGCAAGACCAGTCCTGTGCAGGTGAATGGGAAACCTGGGGTTACAGCCCCTGCAGACCCAGCCAGTCGAGTCCAGGATGATATTAAAGAGCCTGTCAAGTCTCTGATGAATGGAAACCTCTCGCAAAATGACCTGTCCGACATCTGTCACCCACCTCCCCTGAAAGTCCCGAAAATAGAGAACCATGTGGCAGAGAAAGAGGACTCTGTCGATAAGAATGTGGATGTGGACAGCAGGGAAACGGTACCTGCTAAACTTCCATCCTCGAGCCCTTCATGCCTGAACAGTAATAGTACCGATAATAACAGTAGCAGCGAAGGTTTGAAGACTTGCGTTAATACCACCGCCACGGAGTGTCAAAATGCCCCGACAACCGACGTGTCCAGCAATACCAGTCAGTCTGAGGTGCCGCCTACAGCAGCGAGCAGCACAGTCTCCTCCGTTACCACCACCCAGCCCGGCTCCAGGGCAGCTGACTCCCAGACTAAACTTCCACCCGCCGACACCAAGATGGGCCCCTCAACCAGCTCCATGACGATCAGCAAAGAGTATTCCACCAAAGACCGAGTCAGCCTTCTCAGGTTCTCCAAGTCCAAGAAGGCCCGCTCGGGGACAGCTCTGCCGTCCTACCGCAAGTTTGTCACCAAGAGCAGCAAGAAGAGCATCTTCATCCTGCCTAATGATGACCTGAAGAGAATGGCGAGGAGAGCAGGCATCCGAGAGGTGCCCATCTTCAACTACAACGCCAAGCCTGCCCTCGACATTTGGCCCTACCCTTCCCCTCGGCCCACCTTTGGGATCACATGGCGGTTGGTAGACCATTTAGATCTTTTAACATTGATTGGGATTCTTAAAGATTGCATTGAGACCTGGCTCTTGTGGCATACATTTAGCAGCGTGGAAACCTTTTAATTATGTTGAACAGTATCGATGCAAACTTATGTTTTTTTTCCGTGAGCACAATATTAACCAGATGTAGAAATACAAATACAGTAAATTGAATTGTGTTTGTAAACATAGCTCCTGTTGTTTTCTTACGGCTGCGTCGCATTCAGGTACCGCCTCCAGACTGTGAGGTCGTTGGCCGGGGTCAGCCTGATGCTGAGGCTGCTGTGGGCCTGCCTGAGGTGGGACGACATGGCTGTGAAGCCCTCTGCTGCTGTAGGGACCACACGCAAAGGTAAAAGGGAAAATACACTGATACTTCATCTGTATTGTTCTTCCTTTGGGCTTCCTTCTCTGTCTGCCTTTCTTACATTAGTGTCTATTTTAGTTCAAACATTTAACTTCTTATATTATCTCTTCTGTTTCTGTGTGTCTGTTAAAGAGGAACTATTTTGCTCCTTTTCTGGTGTATACTTGTGTTTCAGGCTCCTACCAGAACATGTTTACATCCTATAATGCAAAAAAACGCCTTTATTTTTCCCATCCTGGCTGTTCTGCAGCAGCTCTATTCAGCCTCTCTGAAAAGCTTGGTTTACCACAACCAGATAACAGGAGTTTTACTGCTGTTATCTGGTTGTGGTAAAGGCTTTAGGGTTTAGGCTTTGACACTCTGGAGACCTTTTACATGCACAAATAAGCGATACTACACAGCAAAGGAAAAGTGTAATAGGTCCTATTTAATGGTTGCCATTTCAAATGAATTGTGCTGATCCGTTTTATTCTTGTCCCAGAAACCACGGACACAGACATCACCACCACAGAGATCATAAAACGAAGAGACGTGGGGCCTTACGGCATCCGCTCAGAGTACTGCATCAGGAAGATCATCTGTCCCCTCGGAAACAGAGACACTCCCAAAGGTAAAAGCTCAACATCAGAAACAGTGGAGGATTTCAACAAATAGAAATTGAAAATTTGAAGAAAGACCCAGATTGATTGCTGGAAGAGTTTTGTCAACTTTTAAATTAATTCAAAGTTTTTCTCTTTTGCCATGAGTAGAAACCCCAACTCCTCAGAGGAAAGGCCTGCGTTCAAGCGCCTTGAGGCCTAAGAAGCATGAGCCTGCCAAGCTGACCGGGCCGGTAGCAGTGGAGACCTGGGTGGCTGAGGAGGACCTGGAGCTGTGGGAGATCAGGGCCTTCGCTGAAAGGTGATAAACACAAAGCAAGCCTCCTCTGGCCTGTGGTCCCAAGCTTTATTGTTTTGGGGAACACTGAAATATTCAAACCTGTTGATCACCTTCTTCCTGGTTGTTACAGATTGGAGAGGGAGAAGTCGCAGGGTATTGATCCCTCCAAGACTAGCAGTACTCTGAGGACAGCAGAGGATGTCAAGGCCCATTTGGAGAATCAGCTGAAACAGGCCAGACAGGCTGCCCAGCAGGTGTGCACGCTACCCACACACACACACACACACACAGATTATCAGTTTTATTAACGATGTACTAAGAGGTCAACCGACTCTACATGTCTAAAATGTTCCAACATTTCTCTTACAGAAACGTCTGGAGCAGCAGAGGCCGGGTACCCCCGGCTCCACTCCCACAACAATGGCCACCACCTCGGCCAGCCCCCCCAGTACTCCCAGCACACCCAGCACCCCAGTGTCTGTGGGCCAGAGGGCAGGTCAGGTCGCACCTGGAACGAAGATGGTCCTGGCCTCCAAACTGGGCTCTCCTGTTTCCTTCCAGCAAGACAAAAACTTCCATCAGTCTTTCGCTTCCTGGGTCAAGCAGGGCCAGACCAACAACACCTCAGGTAAGCCGAAACCAAGGCGAGGATCATTTGAATCATCTTAGTCCCATCCGGATCTCTAACTAGAATGATGTTGACTTGCGCGCTTTCTGATCCATCATGTGTTAGAGGCAGGCAAACAACTTTGTCACAAGACTTTTTTATTTTTCCTTTTTTTTATTTTTTTATCACTGTTTGACAGCCATATCAGTTTGTAAGGAGACAGTTATGGGCATGACTTTCCACAGCCATTCTTTTTTGTGTCAATTTCCACATTAGTAAATATGATTGGCTTGCCAAAATGTTTTTATGGCTTGTGGTGTCCACTTTTAATCCTGCTCAACCTGGATTTTCAATTTGAGTCCTTTTAACGAGATACTGGAGAGCCTTTGTATCCTCAGAATGTAAACACATGGCAAAGCAATAATCCCCAATTTTAAAAATATCAGCCCCTTCGTTGACTCAAACCTTCCAGTGGACACCACAGCCGTAGACTGGCTATGGTGGGGGCCCTTGTGGGTACGCGTGACTGCAGGTGGCATGGTGTGTCTTGCAGCCTCCATTGGCTCGGTGTCCACCGTGGCTAGCAGCATCGCCACTTCAGAGCAAAGCTTCCAGATCACTGGCAGCCCAGTGACTGTGGCTGGCCAGGTCCTCGCCGCCAAACTCCCGCTCCCCGCTAACAGCAAGATTGTCACGCTCAACATGCCCACCACTCAAGGAGGTAGGGAGAGCACGAGTATCATCCATTTCCGCTGGTTTGTGCTTACACACACCCAAAATGGATGGAAGCGTTTCGATTAGCAACGAGCATTGATGATGCCACCAGTATTTTTCCTAAAAGAGCTTCTGTGACCAAAAGATTGGAGGTCTTTTTGCCTGAACTTTTGTCTGAGTTGTGTATATAGTACACTTATCCCATGAACCGGAGCTTTTTACAACTGCTTCCCTGCACACAGTGCATGCCTCACCGCTTCTGTACATCCTTGTATCGCAGCATCTACCCAATGCATATTTGCTTCTTTTCTCATGTAATTCTACTCATCAACAGGTGTCGTCCAGCAGAAAGTCCTGGGCATTTTCCCCTCTGGGCCCCCTGCAAACCTTCGGACCTACAGCACACTACATCCTACTACTGGCAACATCAACCTGAGAGCCACCACCTCCACAACTACCCAGCAACAGGTCTGTTGTCTTTCACCTTGTCCTTTTCAGTTTATACTTGAAGCTAGGGGGAATATTGAGCAACATGATTGATGGGTTTACCTTTGGTTGATGTTCTAGGTCATCGCAGCAGGAGGCCAATTGCAGCCCGTCTCAACGATGAGTCAGTTAACTACCCCGTCTACCTCTGTGGGAACAGCAGTGGCCAGAAGTCCAGCGTTGCCTCAACAAGGTGTTCTGTCTCACTGATCATTTTTGTTTACAAATAAGTGTCTTCAGCCTTTGTGTCTCAGGCGAACAACAAATAAGACATTCTTTCTCCATCCTCATCCCCCTCCAGGCCAACCTCAGCCGATTGTGACACAGATGGGTCCTGGTTCAACACCTGTACAAACTACTGTAGCTCAGAGGGCAGCGGGTCCTGCACCAGCACCTGGACAGTCACCTGTGGCTCCCTCCCAGCCCAACAGACCACAGCAGGGTCAAGTTAAACTCACTATGACACAGCTCATGCAGCTAACACAGAGTGCTCAGGTCAGGGCACATGTTTTTCTCCTCTTTTCCTCCATACTATATATTTCCTCTCATTGTGGGCATATTTTGTTGTTGTTGTTAATTTGCTCTTGTACACTATCTTATATCTTTGTTCTAAACTGAGCTGTAAAAAGAGAGAATTATATCACTGTAAGCTGATGATGAGACTCCTTTGTCTACAACTCTGCAGGGTGGAAACCCAGGTCTGACCGTGGTGATCCAGGGTCAGGGCCAGACCCAAGGACAACTGCAAATCATCCCACAGGGTGTAACGGTCATCCCTGTTCCTGGTCAGCAGCTAATGCAGGCAGCCATGCCCAACGGCCAGGTCCAGCGCTTCCTCTTCACTCCCATCCCCCCATCCTCATCAGCTCCAACATCAGCACCCGCTCAGATGCCTCAATCCCAAATGTCACCTCCAACCCAAGCCAGAGCTCCTGCACAAGTCCAGACAACTCCCTCATCCCTAGCCCAAACCCAAATGGCAGCCCCTATACCTGTCCCAACACAAATACCCAGTTTGGCGCCCGCTGTACCCATGCAAACCCAAGTCGCAGCCGCTACCCCATTATCAGCCCCTGCACAATCTCAAATATCCACTCCTGTGCCTGCCCTGCCACACGTGGCAGCCCAGGCCCCGACACAGGTGTTATCCTCCACACCAGCCTCTGTCCCTGCACAACCCCAAGTGGCAAGAGCTGTGTCTTCCCCAGCACAAAGTGCAGGCCCAGCTATGTCTCAGACACAAGTCTTCACCTCAGCCTCCACCCACGCGCAAACCCAAGTCCCAGCCATGGTCCAAACCCAAGTCCCCACCTTTACCCCAGGCTCATTCCCGACACAAACCCAAACTGTAGTTTCGCTCCCCGTCCCGGGACATGCTGCACCTCAAACCCAAATCCAAACGCATGCGTTCAGCCCTGCCCCTGCTGTGGCCCCCGTCTCGGTAATGGCTGCTGCCCAAGTTGCAGTCGCTACGAACTCGGCCCAAATGTCCGCGACTGCTTCTCTTCCCTCACCCGTCCAAGTTCCTACCCCTGCTCTTGCTCCCGTCTCTGCTCCTGTCATAGCCGTTGTGTCTACCCAAATATCTGTCCCTTCCCCAGCCAAAGCTCTAACCCAAATCCAGGCCACAGCTCCTGTTCCCCTTCACGCTGCTGTGGCCAATGCTGTTGTCACACCAGTGACAGCCACCTCCACGACACCTTCAGTGCCAGGTAAAGATCCCACCGCATCAACGGCCTTCTGGTGTAGTCATGTTTCTACATAATGTTTTTTTTAATGCATTGCTTGTTTTTCCTTCTCCGTCTTGTAGCTCTGACAGAGCAGAGGGCAGCTCAGCCCCAGGTTTGGACTCCCGCCTCATCCCAAGCTCAGACTCCTATTCAGCCAGCTCAGACACCAGGCCTGGCAACTGTACCTGCCTCTGCATCGGTCTCCATGCATTCATCACCAGTTACCTCTCTGCATCAAGCATCTGTTCCTCCCCAAGCCCAAGGACACGTCCAGCATCCTACTGTTGTATCCGTGCAGCAGGTGACTCAAATCCCGGTCTCAGCAGTGCAGGTTCATATGGGATTACCAGTCTCTTCTGTTGTTACTTCTGTCAGACCCACGCTGCCTCAGCTCCAGCCCCAAACCCATACTCAACTTCACCCCCAGCGTCCAACCCAGATCCATGCACAGATTCAGGTCCAGCCCTTCGGCCAAGTCCAACAAATGCCACACATTCAGGCTCAAGCTCATCTCCAGGCCCAAGCACAAGCCCAAAACCAGCCCCAGGTCCGAGTTCAGTTTCAGCCACAAACTCAGCAACCAACTCAAACTCAATTACAGCCCCTTGCTCCAAATCAAGCTCAGGTGCAGTTTCAGCCCCAAAACCAAACCTTGCCCCAGCCCCAACTCCAGGCACAGCTCCAATCAAGGGTCCAGCCTCAGTACCACCCCCAGGTCCAAGCTTCATTTCAGACACAGGCTCAAACCCAACCCCAGGCTCACCAGCAGCCTCAGGTCCAATCTCAACCCCAGGTTCAGTCTCAGGCCCAAACTCAGCTACAGCCCCATGTCCAAACGCAACTCCATCCCCAGGTCCAGGTCCAGTTCCAGCAACAGAGCCAGGTTCACCCACAACCCAAGCCCTGCAACAACCCCAGGTCCAAACTCAAACCCAGCCCCAGTTTCAAGTCCAGTCACCACAGCAGACCCAGGTCCAGCAACAGCTTCAGGTCCAAGCCCAACCCCAAGTCCAAGCTAAGCTCCAAGTGCAGTTTCAGCCTCAGAACCAAACTCAAGTTCAAGCGCAGCCTCAGCTTCAGGTCCAGTCTCCAATCAGGCATCAGCTCATCACTGTTCCAGGCCTCCAACAGCCTGTCCAGCTACTCTCAGCTCTGCCGCCCCATGTTGCTGCCCAGATCCAAGCCCAGATCCAAGCACAGGCACAGCAGCAGGGTGGCACGGTCCCCCAGCAGATCAAACTGCAGCTGCCCATCCAAATCCAACAGACGGGGGGGCAAATTCAGGCCCAAATCCAGAACATGGTGACCATCCAGGCACCCGCCAGTGTCCAGGAGCAGCTCCAAAGGATGCAGCAGCAGCAGCAGCAACAACAGCAGCAGCAGCAACAACAGCAGCAGCAGCAACAACAGCAGCAGCAGCAACAACAACAGCAGCAGCAGCAACAACAGCAGCAGCAACAACAACCAAAACCAAAGAAGAAGAAACATCAAGAGGCTAAAAGGGAGCAGAAAGAGCAGAACCTGCAGGCCGTTAGCCCTGGGGATGGCATCCAAAAACAGGTGTGACTCAAAAACAAGAATTCATAATGATTCATTTCTAAGGGCTTCTAGGAACGTTTGGTGTTAAAAGTTTCACGTTTTTTTTTTGTTGTCAGGCGGTAGTGAAGCAGAATGTTACGGCGGAGCAGCTGAAACAGAGGAAGACCCTGGCTGCTGCTGAGCGAGAGGAGAACCAGAGGTTTGCTGCTTAATTAACTTAACAGTCACAGAAAAGTAGAGCTTTATGACTAATGTTAATATTTCCTGTGGATGAAAGTAGTTTTTCTTCACTGCCTTTCCCTCCACTCTTATTATCCATCATGATTTCATTTCTTCCCATAACTTCACCAACTGAACAGAAATGACTCTCCTCTGTTTTTAGAATGATCGTGTGCAACCAGGTGATGAAGTTCATCCTCGACAAGATTGAGAAGGACGAGAAGCAGGCCGCTAAGAAGAGAAAGAAGGAGGAGGTGGTGGAGCAGAAACGCTCCAAGCAGAATGCCACCAAGCTAACCGCGCTGCTGTACAAACACAAGGAGCAGCTGAAGGCGGAGATCCTGAAGAAGAGGGCTCTGCTGGACAAGGAGCTGCAGCTGCAAGTGCAGGTGAGCACACAGTCTGCCTTCCATCGAGGTGGTCATGTTCACAGTATTAGATATGCAGCAACATTACATGTCTTGTCTCCGTCACAGGAGGAGCTGAGGCGGGACATAGCCAGGCTCCAAAAAGAAAAGGAGAAAGCCAGAGCTGCAATCACGCAGGCTGCTGCAGCGACGGTGAAAGCAGCCGCATCCCACTCCTCCCATCACTCTCACCCGACACATTCCTCCCACAGCACCCACCCCGGGACCTCGCCCTCCTCATCCCATAAACGTAAGAGGGAAGAGGAGAGAGACAAGGACAGAAACAAGGACAGGGACAGGCATCACGACAAGGACAAGCATCACGACAAGGACAAGAAGCGTGACAGGGACAGGGACAGGGACCGAGACAAATGTAGAGACAGAGAGAAAGAACGAGAGGGGGAGCGAGAGAAGGAGAGGGAGCGAGAACGGGACAGACATCGGGACAGAGACAGGGACAAAGACAAGGACAAGGACCGAGATTCCAGCCCTTTAAAACACAAGAAGAAGAAGAAGCTCTCTTCTACCTCAAAGGATCACAAGAAGGACAACAAACTGTACTGTATCTGCAAAACGGCCTACGACGAGTCAAAGTAAGCTCTCTGGGAATAACCTCCACTGTGATTGTATTACAGCATAACACTGCCATGCACACGTGACGTCGTCATGGCAATTTGAAGTGAAACAAAAATGAACGCCCGTTTCCCCTCAGGTTTTACATCGGCTGCGACCTGTGCTCCAACTGGTTCCACGGCGCTTGTGTCGGCATCACAGAGAAGGAGGCCAAGAAGTTGGAGGACTTCGTGTGCAACGACTGCAAACACGGTCAGGAGGGAGGAAGCAACGAGGAGCTGTACTGCATCTGCCGGACGCCGTACGACGAATCACAGTACGGCTCCTCCTTAAATGATTAACTGTCGCCAGCGTGGCACATCCGGATACCTGTCATCTGCACGCTAACCGAAACGCATCCCGATTTTCACCCACAGGTTTTACATCGGCTGCGACCGCTGCCAGAACTGGTACCACGGGCGCTGCGTGGGCATCCTGCAGAGCGAGGCCAACCACATCGACGTGTACGTCTGCCCGCAGTGTCAGTCGACAGAAGACGCCATGACGGTCCTCACGCCGCTCACTGATAAAGACTATGAGGGGTTGAAGAGAATACTACGTTCGTTACAGGTATGGGACTTTTTATTGAAACAAAAGGCAAAAGAACAAGAAGCAGTTAATATATGTAAAGTCAAAGTATTATAACTACTGTAAATGAGTAATATAAACACTTCAATGTATTATTTGCTTTTGAAGTGTGTTTTACAAGCTTTTATTTTTTATTCCTGTCATATAAAACATGTTGTTATACTTTTATCTCTTAACCCACGAAACAACTTCAAACCACTGGTGGTGATACTTGGGTTAGTGGGTGTGGATGAAATGCAAAAGATGTTCAAGGTAGTTTATGTAGTATTTATGGCCTCTTCGATGCTACACAGGTATTCTCTTAACTTATCTTGAATGTAGAGATTAAATATGAACTTTTAACATTTCACTACTTCACTTTTCTGCCAGAAATTAAGAGAATTCTTTAATGACATTAAGAGATTATGACAGAAGTCATGGCCTGTATTGTCGTTCCGATAATAAGACTAAATAAATAAACTGTTTGAACCGAGGCTACCGGTTTGTGATGGAGCGCTTTAATTTAATTCACCTCAGTGCCAGAGTCACATTTGGATGAAATCTAAAACAAACACCCTTCAGCATCCACTTATAAAGTCAGACATTTTTATCATCCAAGCCCCACAGTTGCAGTAAATTCTGTGTTATAGTCTTTCTTGGCTTTTGGTGTTGTTGGCACTCTTAAAAATATGTTCCTGTCGTCACGTATTTTTATCTCGACAGTCTCACAAAATGGCTTGGCCCTTCCTTGAACCAGTGGATCCCCACGACGCACCGGATTATTATCGTGTAATCAAGGAGCCAATGGGTGAGAACAACCGTCTGACGCACTTGATCCAGATAAAAAAAAAAGATTAAAATCGCTCTCTGTGCTGTTTATTTCATGATATTTTGTAATGTCTGCCATGTTGCGTGCAGAAAAATCACACGTTTCTCCGTCTCTTGTAGACTTTTCCACGATGGAAACCCGCCTGCAGAAGCGACACTACCACAAGCTCACGGAGTTTGTGGCCGACGTGACCAAAATCTTCGACAACTGTCGCTATTACAACCCCAACGACACCCCCTTCTTTCAATGTGCCGAGGTGCTTGAAGCCTTCTTTGTACAGAAGCTGAAAGGTTTCAAAGCGAGCAGGTAAGGTCAGGTGCTCCTCCTGCCGTGGACGTCAGAGGTTCCCCACTTTCTCTCTCCCTTTTCCATGCTCATGTTTACGTGAAGCTGTGACTCACCGGCTGTCCTGTCTTTTCCTGATTTATGCATTTATACCTATCATTTCCTGTTTTGAACTTTGTTTATACCACGGGCATGTGTAGTAGGTGTCATTTTGCAGTAGAATGTGCTTTACTTGTAGACTAGGCTTTAAACTCTTACTGTTGCTTGGCTGCACTAAAACCAGCTGAAAACAGCATTAAGACGCGATGTCTTAACAACACTTAGCGCCGTGTTACATCTGTATCGTGTGTCATTCTCGCATTCGTGTCTGTTCACCTTTTTGCTGCATGCCTTTTTGATTTATGCCATCCCATTTTCTTTCTTTCTTACAGATTGTCAGATTCTTAAGTGGGCCAGTCTAGCTGGAGTCTGGACTGGATGCTGGGGGTCTCTTGTAATAATGACACGGAGACTTTCTATTTCCAGAAACAAAAATACACGACAAAAAAAAGAATCTCACACACAAAACGCACACAAACACCAAATGTGCTTTCATGTATATGCCACTAACACTGTTGGTAACTCTTATAATATTCAGTTTAATCCTCATGGCAGCCATGTTGACCTGCGTTTATCATGTAATCGAGGGACACGCTTTCTTCTCACCATCTCCCTGAATCTGGCCTTTTGTTTGAACAGCACATCACACTAGCTAGGATGGGATTTTAAATGCATTCGAGTTCCCTGACTTGTATTTATTTTCTGTTATGCATCTGAGTTGGATTAGATAATGTTGCCAGATATAACAAAAAATATATAAAGCTGCATATTTTTATTATCTAGAGATATTTATGAGAAGTTTTGTATGTTACATCCCCCGTTGAGCTGGTTGTGAAGGTGGCTGTCTTGATTGTACATATTTTTATCATGTACAGTGGTTGTAAGATATGTCTAACTCTGTGATTGAATGTTTTAAATAATTATGAAACAAATCATTTTTAGATGGTATTTTATGAAACTAAAATGTCCCACAAAGAGTGAGGAGTCGTGAGCTCGCCCTGTTCCTCGCTTCACAAAGTAACCTCAGTTTGTAGTCGCGGAAGGTTTCCTTCAGTCACCAAGGCATTCCCGGGTAAATGACACCAACATGGCTGCAGGATCCTCCGCCGACCCCTTTGCGTCCTCTTGTGTCTGTCTGTCGAGATGTCGCCACCATGAACAAAAATGCGAAGGGCTCTCAACTTTCCCCCCCCTCCCCCCCTCTCTCCGCATCCTGTAGGTCCCATAACAACAAGCTACAGTGTTCGTCAGCCTCTTAGAGAGCATCGCACATTGCTCAAACAAAATGCACTTGCCAAGAATATGGCTTTTCTGAACAGTAACTCTGTGACGGACTCTGCCTCATCCTGTGTTTGGGATCCGCTCCTGGTGACCGTCGGTGCAACCAGCACTGCTGCTTTCACAGAGCTGTTCAGTCAGAGCTGCCCACTCGCAGCTCTAAGGGACCTTTTTGGACCTGCCTTCATCAGTGGGACTGTACTGAGGACCGTGAGCAACTGAGGCATTTCAGAAGAAAGTTTACCTCGGAGAAAAGACTCTTTAAGGAGCTCTCATATTTCCATGTTTATTTTTGTTCCGTTTTTTTTTTTTTTATCTCAGTGTTTTTATTTTGTTTTTCTTTCTTGTTAAAACCCCTCCTCAGACCACCCCTGTGGTCATCGTGTCCAATGAGAAATAGGAAATTCAATACTGATGTACAACGGCTGAGTTTTACTGAGCCTAACGTGTCATGAGTTTTGTGTCTAAATTGGGATGTCCCAGTGGAACAAGGTTTTTTTTTTGTTGTTTTCCTCTCCCGTTTCCACGTATTGTTTAGTCTGAAGTGGCATGAAAGAGTTGTACTAAATATCTGGACATCAGTAGACTGCTTGGTTGACCTACAGAAAGGACAGTAATAAGCTATCGTAAACAGCTCTGCAGTAGTGACTGATCGAGAAGGATGAAACAACGTATTTGAAGGCTCCTGCCCTGTTTGTAAAAAAAAAAACCTTTAAAAAAACTGTCAGATTTTGACTTGATTTCTTTTTCTTTTCTTTTTTTTGTATTACATCTGAAGAAATATTGATGTATATGGAACTTAATAAAAACGAAAAGACTGATATCTTCCTCGTGTGTTTGTGGCAGACTGACACGTGGTGTGGTGTGTGGGAGTGTTGACGTCTGTGTTTGTGTGGACGGAGCAGCTTAGGAATCGCATTATAAAGCAGGGACCGAATGATATATTAAGTTAATTAGAATAACGGATAAAGAACTGGCAAAGAGTTGGGTTTGTTAGTTTTATGTCTGTCATGAATATAATCTTATCCTGCATGTTAATTGAAGAACGTCTGAAATGGTCGACAGTATGACATTTCTCTATCCCCAAAGGAAGTTGAAAGATGGTTAATAGGAGCTGATACAGATACAACCCTGTATTCAGAGAGATACATGTATTTGCTCATATTACATTGACAAAATGGCCACGACAGAGACATGTCTTCTTCTCATAACTCGGGACTTTTGTTTCACGGAAGATTTGAAACACGACACGGTTTATAGGAATTCGTGTCCCTCGGGACGGAATGCACCGATCCAGGAACAGTTTATCCCTCCTAAGCGTTCAATGAAAATAACTACAGATATCAAAGAAAACCGACCCAGAGTCAGATTTTAGGGACGTTATCCACAAGCAAGGAAATATCGCGATAGCAGTGCGCGGTGACGACATTTCCTGCTTGCGCGGTGATTTCTTTTAAATGGGCCAATGAACGGCGGCGGCCGAATGCTTCTGCTCGAACGGCCCAATCAGGAGGCTTTGTTGCGGGAATTTAAAGGTCTGTGCGGCACTTTTTGTGTAGTACAACTCTTTGAGGATCAGGTAAGCGCGTGTCAGCTACTTTCGCCGTTGTATTTAACGAAATGTACTTTTGTATTCGAAAAAAATACATTTTATCCACTGTTGTGTTGTGACGTGCTTACGATACGCCCGACACCAGCGAGCTGTCAGTGGGCCTGTTTTAAATGTCAAACCGACGGTTTGACGTTCAGCTCGCGGTCGGCAGTTCAAATTCGCACAGGCTAACTTTTCTTCACTTGTGTTTGCAGGAATAACTCCACTTAAAAACGTATTTCTCACCGTTGCTACGTCTCCTTGTCGCTTGGGAAAATGTCTGAGAGCGTCGAACGTCTCAACCAGTTCAAGAACAAAGGCAAAGACGCCAATGTGAGTACTCTCATTAAGTTAGCGTATTAGCATCGCTATCCACGAGTTGCAGTTTTTTTTTTATTAATGTGACTTCGTTTGAAATGAACGCAGGAACTTCGACGCAGGAGAGTGGAGGTGAACGTGGAGCTCCGCAAGGCGAAGAAAGATGATCAGATGTTCAAAAGGAGAAATGTGGCCGCGTTTCCTGACGAGGCCACTTCTCCTCTCCAGGAAAGAACCCAGAACTGCCAGGTATGCCGCCCTTCTTTCTTCTTTTTTTCTTTCTTTTTTTTAAAAACATTTTAATCTTGTTTTAAATCCAGGAAATGTTAAGTCCTTGCTCAATCTGGCGTCGCACAAATTAAATGTTTTTACTGTAAAGGGAATGACTACTTGCACAAATGACTATTCAGCTCTCTCCACATTAATGCACTATAAAATAATTGCTGTTGTGTGACTATGCAGGCTGCCAGACCGTGGACAGTTGAAGAGATTCTCAGGGGGCTGAACAGTGGTGGTGGTGTCGAGTCCCAGCTCCAGGCCACACAGGCTGCAAGGTCAGAACACCACCGTTTTACAGATGTCAATCTGCACATCTACTTATTGCTATGGCAACTCACTAATTCTACTGTCCTGTCCTGAATGCAGGAAGCTCCTGTCCCGTGACAAGAATCCTCCCATCAACCAGATGATCGCTGCTGGCCTCATCCCCAAGTTTGTCTCCTTCCTGGGGCTGGTGGACTGTCCTCCGATCCAGTTTGAGGCATCGTGGGCTCTGACCAACATCGCCTCTGGGACATGTGACCAGACTGCTGCAGTTGTTGAGGGCGGGGCCATTCCTGCCTTCATTGGCCTGGTCACGTCCCCCCATCAGCACATCAGCGAGCAAGCAGTCTGGGCCCTTGGAAACATTGCTGGTAAGTAGCAGAATGATTTATATATTTTTTAGCTCTCATGCCTGTCTGGTTGGAAGCAATGTTGTGTATTTATCTTCTTTTTTTTTTTTCCCTCTCTCTCTCTAGGCGATGGGTCAGCTCTTAGAGACCGGGTCATCAAGCATGGAGCTGTGGCCCCTTTGCTCAGTTTGCTGGCTGTCCCTGACCTCTCTTCATTGAATGTAAGCTTCTTCTTTCTTTGTTTTTTTGTGTATAAATTCAAATTTCTTCTTTTACCCACTAGGGAGTGCTCTTACTCAACCAAAAGGCTGCTTTGTACCAAACTAATCCTGCCCTTCTCTTATACTGTATTTCTCTGCAGATTGGCTACCTGAAAAATATTACATGGACAGTGTCTAACCTCTGCCGCAACAAGAACCCCTCCCCCCCTATGGGTACGATCCAACAGCTCCTACCTGCTCTGATTCGTCTACTGCACCATGACGACCTGGAGGTGTTGGCCGATGCGTGTTGGGCTGTTTCATACCTGACGGACGGCGCCAATGACCGCATTGAGGTTATTGTCCAGACCGGCTTGATTCCCCGCCTGGTGAAGCTGCTTGGCTTTGAAGACCTCACTGTTGTTGTATGTATAATCTTTTTATTTTTATTGTTACATCAGAACTGTGACTGTTTTTTGTAAAGCTGATGTCCTCCGATTGTAGACTAACCCCTTCCACCCTTCCCTCAGACCCCAGCGCTGCGTGCCATCGGCAATATTGTGACCGGTACAGATGAGCAGACTCAAGCGGTGCTGAATGCCGGGGTCCTGGCCATGTTCTCCCGGTTGCTGTCTCACAAAAAAGCCAACATTCAGAAGGAGTCAGCCTGGACTCTGTCAAACATCACAGCAGGGAAGGACTGCCAAATCCAGGAGGTCATCGATGCAGGCCTCATTCCGTACTTGGTCGACACACTTGTGCGGGTACGGTTTCTGCTCTACAACACGGATGCCCCCAAATCTTTTCTCATTGTTCAGGTTTTGTCAATGTGGTTTAATATTTCCTTCTCTTTTCTCTGCAGGGTGACTACAAAACTCAGAAGGAGGCTGTGTGGGCTGTAACAAACTTCACCAGTGGGGGCACTGTTGAGCAGCTGGTATACCTCGTTCAGGCCAATGTGCTTGAGCCACTTCTGGATCTACTCTCTTCTAAGGACAGCAAAACTGTCCTCGTCATCTTGGATGCCATCACCAATATCTTCATGGTGAGTGCATGTTCATGGAGAAATGGATTTGTGCGTTATCACTTTTGCCGGCTCTGATTAATTTGATATGCATCATCGGAGGTGATGAGATGGCTGTGAAATTCTTTTGCTGCTGTGTTTTCTACCAGGCCGGGGATAAAATTGGGGAGTCGGACAAGTTGAGTCTAATGGTTGAAGAATGCGGCGGACTGGACAAGATTGAGGCTCTGCAGTCTCATGAGAATGAGATGATCTACAAAGCATCACTCAATCTGATTGAGAAATACTTCTCTGATGAGGTAAGTCGCGTAAAAGTGTTTGAACTGATTTTTAAACTTGAGGTTTCATGCCCCGGAGTGGTCTTAATGTTGTTTTTTATATATATTTCTGATTTTCTTTTGACAGGAGGAGGTGGTACAGTCTGTAGTCCCAGAAGCAACTGGTGACGGTTATGCTTTCCAGATCAATGAAAACCAGAGCACTTTCAATTTCTAAATGACTGTCTACTCAACCTCTACTCATCTTTACTGTCTTCTCATCGTTACCGTCTGTCTTTTGTTCATGTAATTGTGAAGTTCTTTTGTATGTAGTGTACATACTGTTTTAATATGTAAAAATAAAACATGACTGTAAATAAAGTTGTGGGATCATGTGTGGTGTTTTGTTTGTATATATCCAATTTATTCACTTTGTGTTCATTTGGTCTATGGATATTCACAAAAAATAACTAATGGTACGTTTACAGTAGCATATCTATGACACGTCTTGAGACTTTTTTTTATCTGCGACAGTAATTCAATCATGTGATGTCACATGCTATATTCATATTTTTCTACACAGGGTTGACGGAAATAAGAGGCACTCTGCGCTGTATGTCCTAACATCAGTCGTTTTAAAAATAAAGCTGACTGGACTATTTTATGCACATTTTACTTTTTTTTTTTTTTAATAACATTGCTGCCCTCTTGCTCTTTCTATGACCTGATGCTCCAGGATGGGCCGTAATGTGCTGGTCCACTTGTGTGCTGACCCTCCTGAGTCTAGGCCCCTTACTAGAGCTCATTCTCACCACAATCTGGTTCAAAACCACTAAATCTAGCAACAGATGTGAACCAGCAGGTGCCATCTTGGATTTGCTCCTGTATAACCCCTTCTCAGCTGGCCACCTCATTGATTACATCCACAGTTTATACTAGTGATGCATTACAGGACTGTTGTACAAAAATGTTAAAAGAATAGTTTGACTTTAAGGAAAAATGTTTTTCTCTTTAACAGTTGACATTGTTAAGATCGAAGGTATCATTATTGGCATAATAACATGTATTTCTCACTTTCAGCATCCGGGCCTGCTGTAAAGAAAAATAAAGAGCTTTCTACTGTGACAAATGGCAGGTTATGTTATTGTAATAAAATGGGTGCCACACTAGGGATGGCACGATATGATTGTATCACTGAAGGTGATTATTTCCTTTTAAAACACTAAAATAATCATGAATATTGTCACGAAATACTTGCTGTCTAGCTTATTATCATGGTATATACCTGTAAACCTGAAAATACAGCCTAATTGTTAATAAGTATTTGTAATAAAATACATGCAATGTTGCCATTTGTTAATTGTACTTGTATCACTTATTTATGCAAGACTTGAGACAAAAGATTGTGGCAACCCTGCTGTAAAAAGTAATGTCATACATAAACACAGGTAGCTGTTTATACTTGTACCATCAGAGTTATAAGCGGGACCCCCCCCCCCCCCCCCCCCCCCCCCCACACACACACACACACACACACACGCACACACCCCAGGGTGCGTTGTCGTCAGCGGTCTGCTGTCCCGGCAGCCTCCTGAAGCGGATCCACACGGCGGACTCGGCAGTTCAACTCCCGACGAGCGCAGAGGAGGTCTCGGTCCCAGCAGCGAGGTGGAGACTGAACCGAAGATGTGAAGACGAACAGCGCCGCGTCTCCTCACCAGCTCCTTTAACAACAGACATTTCTAGTCAACGCACTTTGCAGCGATATTTTCTTTCTTTTCTTTTTTATTATTATTTTTTTTTTAGCATTTGTGAGCGATCGCTATGGCAGTTCAGTTCACATCCGGGCCACAATGCCTTGACTCCATTATTGTCTAAAAACTGGCGGAGAGGTTGATAAACCTTGTTCAATTTTTTATTTATTTTTTTACACTTATAACGACACACATTTTTATAACGTGCAGTGAAGGCTGGGAGCGAGAGGAGATGTCTAACCAAGGAGTCCGGCGGAACGGCCCCGTGAAGCTGCGATTAACAGGTAGCTAGCAACGCTTTTAAATCCCCAACTATATTACCCCGCACACTAGCTAGAAGGGCTCTGTGTATTTGCTGGGTGGGGAACAGCTCCCATGGGCCGTGGAGTTGGCATACCGCCGGGTCGTTCTCCCGTGATTTCCACGGGTTTGTTAACGGCTACAGTGCATTTGAAATATTGCCGGTTTTTACATTGTTAGCTCACATTTAAAAACAGGCTTAGTGGACCGTCAGACATGGCTGGATGTGGATATTGTTGTTCTTGGAAATAGTCTGAACCCTGTGGTTGTCGCCAGTAACCAGCAGCAGCCATAACACGGGTCCCGGAGTATCGTGGCTCTACGTGGGGCTGCTCCGGCGCTGGGGTGGCCGACGTGTGGGGCTGACGTGTGTTTATTTAACCTGTAGATGTACGAGTCTGCAATGTAAGAGTGTTGCCCGTCTATCACACTGTTACTGACAGACTGGGCTCACTCAAAGTTGGCTAGCCGACATTAGCCTAGCCAAACAGCCTGCCAGCTTGCTATAATCAAGTCTCTGTGCCAGACGAGCCTCTGTTGAGATGACGGGCAGCTCTACAGGTCACAAGTCTGCAACTGCCACCGAGCAGCGGACAGTGTCCCATAACTGCCTGCGGACAGGCAGACGGACGGGCAGCTGCCTCCTCTGATTGTCATTGTGGTCAAAACAGGTCACAGTTGTATTCCTGCATCCTTTATATGAAGCAGTTGTACTCTGAGCTCAGCCTCAAACCAATGAGCAGGTCACCTTTACAGCATGATCCACTCTTCTTCAACCCCCCCCCCCCTTCAGCTGTTTGGTTTGTTCCTTTTCAACACAAACAGCAGAAACGGTTTACAGGAGCACACACTGTTTTGACTGGGAGAAGAGGCCGACAGCTGCCTTTTCTGATGTACGTCCAGGGTCTGACCTGAATCGTATTACGCGACGGCATTTCCCATCAGGGATGGCCAGAGTAAATATTTAAGCTGGTGTTGTTTCCGATGGGAATGAGTGCAGACGACAAGGAGCGATTGGAATGATGGCAAAGCACATTTTCTAGTTGTCTGAAGTCATTCAGTTCAACACAGAACGAGAAGAGAAACTTATGAAACAACCTATAGAGTAATACACATGATATACAGGCATATGTACAGTATACAATGCACAACTTTCCAGTTGAGATGTAGACTGTGTTAGCAGGTTTGTCGCTGCAGCTTGAGGGACCGCGGTGGTCTCGTGGTGAAATGCTGAGAATGTGAGTCCACGCTGTGACAAACGGCGAGAGCAGGACCTCGCAGACCGCTTCACCTCGTGAAGCCGAGCGGCGAGACACACCCCTCCAGACTAAACTCCATCCCTCTGCAAGAACAGTATCGTCACTTTTTTTTTTTTCTCAGTCTGCATAGCTTTGAGTGGAATTTTTTTTTTCCAGTACCACTACCAATCACTCCTCAGGGCATATTTCTTTGTGAATTATGTAATATTGCCGTCCACATGGTGTGCTCTGTCCCATAGCTGAGCTCATATGCGTTCCCTTTCTGGTCCTCTCCAGCTTGCAGAGCCTGTGTGGGACAGGAAGTGCTATAGGACGCCAGCCGTCTGGCGGCACAAGTGCTCACTTTTAGCGGAGAGGCTTCCCTGCGCACTGTCATTATGCATTTCTTTGTTTAGCATTGCACAGCTGTGTATACTAGGTTGATTAGACCGCTGTGTTGGGAGTAATGGGCCCAGAGAGTGTCATTGTGACATTGTAGCTGCATGTTGTCATCTGAAGTTGATTTTTTTGACACATAGCTGCAGACATGTTTGTTTCCAGGCAGGTTGTGAATGATGACTTGCTGCATTTAAACAGGCCTGTAGCTGTTTGTGCTTTAGGCGTCTCTCCTTGCTGAGAACCCCCCCTGTCCATTTGAACCAGATGTTGCAGATGTTTGCCAGCTATTAAACTGGAAAAATATGGCAAAGCAAGCTGCTAAAACTAACACTTGGGGTGAGAATTGCCCCTTGACAACACGGGACATGTTTCCATTACACTGCAGCTGATCACTTCTAAATTGCGTGACATACAAACATGGCTAATGGCATAACGCGCATGATCCACCGGGTCATAAATTACATCACTGCGGCACGGCTCGTTGCTTTGTCTGATCATTCTTAAATTCCGACGTGCAGACATGGCGCGTGATGTAATTTGCACCGCTTTCCGCGCAACCACGCGTTTGATGACACGCGTCTCGATGCCAAGTCACAGAGTTCCCGCTAATATGATTGAGACTCGGCAGAAAAGGGAACGCGTTCCTCCATTCGATCCGGGAGTCACAAGCTGTCTACCACATCAACGTGAAATCAGCCTCCTAAAATTTAGCGAGAGGGATCGCCGCTCTGTTTTACAGTTTTCAATACATTTTCTGCCCAGAGGTACGTACAACAGAGTACATTTCTGCTCTGATTCAGATTTGGGACGTTTATTGCCCCGTTTTTGTCTTAGCTGGGAGTTTACATGTGACTTGTTAAGCATATGGTTTGCTCATCTGAATTCTTTGGCGCGGCGCAGACCAGCGAAGAGAGCTATCTCAGTGGGATTCCCTAAAATTCTCCATTCGCATTCCCACCTCTTCCTCTCTGAGTCACTCCTGTTCTTTCCGACTGTGAGCCCCGTCCCCCCTCAGACCCAGGTCCAAAGCACATTTCACTCCCACCCATACTAACCGAGCTTCCTCCGCTCTCACTGATTCTTTTTCTGTCTGATGCGCTCTCTGTGTGGGTCGTTCTCTGCCTTTTCAGTTAATCAGCTGCCGTTGCAAATTAACAGGATTTGACGACGCTGTGCTGATTCTCCAAATAGGACGGCCTGCGCTATTATCTTTGAACACATAGTTGCAAATTGTCCCTTTTCATTTCCCTGGTGAGATAACTGGCAGTTGAATGGACGCAGATGCTGCTTTAGAATGAAACAGACTTATTTTGAAGACTCAACAAAGGCCCTGGGGTCTCACACTGGCCCACTGTGTGGCGTTGAGTGAAAGGCTGGGGTCTCTCCTTTTTTCTTAGTGCGAGTCCTCTCTTTTTCAATGCAGCTTGGTCTCACTGTAGTCTACAGATGGGCATCTTTTGGATGTGGGGATATGAAGAAACCAGTACAGATGGGGCCGTGGAGGCACAGGACCTGATGATCAAGCTCGTTTTAATGTGGTCTGAGCCGGCTCTCGGTACATTTATGTGGTCTCAGTCAGAGCCATTTTACTGAGTGGTTGCATGGAAGTGATTTGGGATTCATCTGAGCCCTCAGACAGGATACATAGTAAATACACAGTGATTAGCTGCATGTGGTGAACTGTTGGCTCTGGTGGTCCATCGTGGATGTGCATTCTGAGCAAACATTTTCATCTTGCCTTAACAAGATGTGAAAGAAAACAAATACAATGGAGGCAAAAGGCCAGAGAAAAGAAACAAGCGGCTGGAGGAATCAAAGGGCCAATGTAACGAGCAATTATTGCACATCATTTGTAAACATTTTCCTTCCCCCTGCTGAGAGCCTCCCATAATTTTAAATTGTTCCATCAATTAATTGACTGGCTGGGGTTTGGCTTTCCTGTTGGTTTAGCTGCTCTTCAATGAGGATAAAGCCTTCTGCGGTTGCTCTGCCCTCAACCGCCGCCAGTGATGGTCCAGAGGAGACCAGATGTAGCAGGGGGAGAGAGAGTGGGCAGCTTCTTAGAGAGGAAGTGCTCCCCAGACCCAAACACTTGTCCAAACGTCACCCCTGACAGGTGGGGGAGCAGAACAGTCCAGAAAGCCCTTTTGTGGTTAATAATGAAGTGAAGGATTGCTATTTCTCAGCAGGACATTAGGCGTCTCGTTGTATCACTGCGTGGCTTACAGCTCTGTCCTGTCACTGCATCATAACAGCGCACCATGAGTTAGAATAGCGAGGGTTTCCCGTGTGGTTTTGTTGGAGATGAACTCTTCCTGCTGAGGAGAGCATCGGCACGTCAGAGTGGCTGCTTTGTAACAGTGACAACAGATCATATTTTCTTGTATCCACACACTTCCTGTTTCATTTGGAGCCTGAACGTACAGATGACCTATCATGCTCTCTGTTTAGACTGTCCTACAGCAGTGATTCCCACCCAGGGCTACTTGTACTCAGAGGGTATTTCTACAGGATCTGTTACAAGTAAAAGTACTGCATTCAAAATCTGTTTCAGTAAAAATATGTGTATAAAATGAAAAATGTCCTTGAATACAATTAAAAGCCAAATGGGCTATGTAGTTCTTAAAATATTCTATATTAAGATATTTTATATTATTATTGATGCAGTGACTTGTAAAATGTAACTATACATTTCTATATAATCTTTTGGACAATGCATTGTATTTCATATACACATTATAAAGAAAATGTAAAGTAAAAAGTGCAATATTTCCCTCTGAAATGTAGCGGTTAGAAGGTAGCATCAAAGTTGTACAGAGGTACAGTAGTATTTGAGTAAATTTGAGTAAAAAAACTCTGAAAGTGTACCTGGTTATTTATTTATTTATTTATTTTTTGCATTTTAGTGTTTTTGTAGTCCGTGAGCTGGAAGCCATGGGTGATTACAGTTCATGAAGAATTTAAATTAGGCTGGTGCATTGAGTCAGGATGAGTCATATCACTTTACATCTCAGTTCAGGATCCCGACACCACATGGCATGCTTGCACTGGCCTCCTGTCGTCCTGTAGTCTTTGGCCTTGGAGAAGTGTTAATCCTCCTGGGTGGTTTGGGGAAAGACCTTCTTCAAAGGCCTGCTGTGGTGGTTAATGGGTCAAAACTGGATTAGCAGCGAGTGTGACGGACTCTTCTCCTATCACTCCTGCCTGGCTGTAGTCCACGGTGCCCCCCCCAAATCCCATCCCAGACCCTCTATTTCTTGCCTATTTCCCAAACTAGTGCTCACTTTGAAGTTCTAAACTCCACTTGAGGGTAGTTTTTTAATCAGAGACGGCTGCATGCATGTCCATATCCACCCCGTTTGACATTAGACGCCCTAAGTTTTCTGCAGAACATCTTTATTGAAGAGGAATATACACGTTATTCAGTCTGGCTTGTGTTACTGATTAGGACAGCCTTGTGGTATTATTGTCTGTCACTGTGGAAAAAGTGACTTGCGAGGATCATTAATGAATCGCGTTGACAGTTGAGTTCAGTCAGAGTGTAGGCCTAAAATGAAGAAAGCATAAATTCATGTGATGATGTCTACACTGCATATGTGAGACAGTTGCATGAAGCCTGTTGTGGCTCCAGATAGAGTCGCATAAACTCCGCTAAATGTCCTCAAATCACTTGAGCCAGCGTCTGTGACAATGGTAGTTTTTGGGTCATCGTTGTTTCAGGCCTTGTTGCATGGCAGTTTTTGCAGCTTTTATCACATGATGTGCATGGAAGAGCTCGGTTACACAGTTGATCTGAACCTCGATTTGTTTATTTTTTTGGTGGCGCCTTGTTGACACGGATCTGACAAAGCGTGGCAAGAGAGACCATATCAAAAGGGGGAACGCTCCTAAACCTGAAGAGCTTTTGGTTCCTGAATGAGTAGCCCTCTGCCATCATGTGTTTATTGGGAAAGTTCGTGCTTGCAGGGGTGATGCAATCTTCTGTCTCACCACATCTCTAAGTTTTTGCGTTGGTAAGAGAGAAACATGCGGTGGTCCACCATCACACCCAATGCTGGTGCGACAGAGCAATCTCCTTTTATCGTCATACTGGGCAATGTTGCAGTACTCTGGGAGGTTAAGGTGGAGCAGTCTGCAGGAACTCTCCTATATCGTTCCACTTTTGATCTGGGATTCAAGCTTCAACATTAAACTTGTTCCCCTCTTTGTTTGTGTGTAGGGATGTCTGTGATTATTATCATCTCTCAGCAGTGTGCCCAGGTGAGATCGCAAGTTCACTCTGATAAATATCCACACATGCAAGCCCAGCTGTCTGATGAAGGAGCATAACCTGAGAATAATTCTTCAACATGCAGGCTCCGCTTTAAACCTAGATGGACACGGGTTGATACGATTAACTCTGACTAACCTCGAGCAGATGGGGGGGGCTTTGGGGGGGTCTCTCAAGTCTCCAGTGTTACCGGCTGGAGGGTGGGGAGTTGGCGCAAATGCCGCAAGACGCCAACAGCTGACTGAAGGCGTCTGTCCGTGCCTCGGGCCTGACGTTTGAGCCCCTTCAGTCCTCTTAGGAGACTGGATCAGAAGAGAGATGTTTATATTCACACCGGATCACCTTACCAGTGGCACCTCAGCTGAAGTTGGACAAATACACCGCAGGATTCCTGTGAAGTGTAAAAAAAAAAAAAAAACGTGCACAGAGAAGCTAACGTGATATTTCAACACTGTGCTCTCTGCTCCCTCGCACTCTTGCACTAGAAGAATCCTAAATATGTGCAGAGCCCTCATAGGTAGTCCTTATCCATTGTCTCTGATGTGGAACCGTCTGGTTGGTAAGATCTGCGGTTTGATTCGCAGGATATTCATTATCACACTAACCTTCAATGCAAAAGTGGGAGTGCCGAATGCCTGTTGATTCAGCTCCCGGGCCGATGCTCCAGAAGCTGTAGACAGTCATGTTGGGAATGTTCAGAGATGTAGCCTAATATTTACTCCTGCACAGCTTATTATTATAGGCTTAGCAAAATGATGTAGTCATTTACTGTCCAGGGCTTAAGGCTAGTGCATTTTTATGTTACCTTGGTTTTCCCCCGCCTGAATGAAATAATTGTTTTGGCTTTGGTTACATTAGAGAAACTGAGCTCAGGCTTGTGGTGGTCACATGTAGCATTCTCCACACATCAACACGTTTTACTCAATCCGAAAGCTGTTTAAGATCCACACTTTCACTTTTTAAAGCTTTTACATGTTGATACGACATTTGGGGAATACCAAAGGTTTGATAAGATTTGTCTAATCCCCATGTTCGAAACAACCTCAGCAGAAGTCTTAAAATATGCCTTTTATTTTGACAACCCGCGCCCAGAGAGATGATTTCATCAGAGCTTGGCTAAATTTGGGTCAGACATGATGACGAGACACGATGACGCATGTCCCGCAGACACGTGTCATCTAATTTAAACATGACTTGGAGCACATGGTGAAAGCCGTTTATAGTGTGCACCTGCAAGCAGTTGCATTTGGTCCTGGTTTTTGATCAAGGGAGGTTATACGTCTTGTGTATACCCGGACACCTGCCGGTCAAGAACTTTAATAATCTGCAATTCTTTTGATAATCAATACATTGTTTTTCAAACCATAAAAGTGAGATTCTCTGATTCCAGCTCAAATGTGATCATTTGTCACATATCTTTGGATTTCAGACTTTTATGTGGATTTTAAGTCATGTGAAGTCGTCAATTTAATTGACTATTCTCAAGACATAGTAGAACATGTCTGTGCTTTTAGCTACGGTTACGACAGGATTACTATCTTGATTCTTAAAAGTCCGAGGGTCCTCTCAGTCCAACACATTCATTGGCAAGCGCCACCATATAAAAGGAAAAATATGACTGGGTGGTAATGATGTAACACTGCTCCCAGATGAAGTTGTGAAATCGTTCCTAGAAACTAAAACTCCCCAGGTTTGGGAGGGGAAAAACCAAGTGGAGACTCAGAGCGGCATTTCTGGCATTTAACGCAGCAGTGTGGTGGTCCTCGGCTTCTGTTAAACAGGTTGGTACGATCCAACCTCTCCTCTGCAGCTCGGCCCAGGCCTCCGCTCCACTCTCCTCCATTACATCAGAGAGGGCAAAGCAGCCAAGAAGCTCGGAGAGCTGCGGAAAACAACTCGGGTCCCGGCCAGCAGTAGTGCAAGCTTGCAGAAGCCCAATGCTGCGCCGCGCTCTGATTCGCTCACTGTTTGGACTTCTCACTTAGCTGCAGCGCTGGAGGTACTGTGGAAGACTTGCCTGGATGACTCTCCGTTAGGAACGTTGTATCACACGGAGTGGAAAGAGAGGGTGATGTACTATGCAGGGGGAACAGGAATGCCACTAAAAATTGCCATTATGGCATGGTTTCCCACTATTTTGGAGCCCAAAATAGCCGGGGTGGACTCCTCTATTATGCAATTACTGTGGAGTGTATCACGGAGGGAAAAGGTGACGTGAGATGGATGAAATGTTCTCACAGTAAGCGTGATGCCAGCCACTTTCCTTTCTCTGTGAATGTGTGTGGTGTGTTTCCCCATGTAGTCAAACAGAGGAAGATTGCTTTTTTTTAACCATAGTTGGTGGATTTGCATCTTTGTGTCTGTGTTTAAACACTAGTTTGGTTCAAAAGCAATCTTGGTTTAACAATGTTGTTTCCCCAGAAGAGTTTACTGTGGTGACGTTCATTTGGTGAAACCAGTAACTTCTTGCATGATTTCTTTCAGGTTTGGAAGTTATGTTTAAGGTATATATTATTTCCATCAAAGATTAATCTACTTATTCTTATAACATTTTAAACGTGGGTTTACCCAGAGCCCAAGATGACGTCTTCAGATGTCCAGTTTTGTTTGACCAACAGTCCAAAAAACAAAAGTTTGTAATCATGGATGGATGGCTTATCAGCTATTTTAAAATAGAAGAAGCTGGAACGAGATACATTTAGTATTTAATCCTCAATAAAATGAATAATAACTTAGTAAAGGTGTTTGTTTGATGATTTTCAGCTAAAACTGCTAATTCCAAGTTAGCCAAATGTTTTAATGAAAGCAGATATTAAAATAAAAATGCAAAAATCTGTTTTTGTTTGCCCTTAAATTGAATCTGAAAATAAACTATCGGGCAGTTACCACCTCGCAGGTCTATGAGCGTCTCAATGTGTTTCCCCAGATCTCTCATCCCTTCTCCAGCAGGTGTAGTGATGTATGATGATATACGGCGTCTCTGAGTCATGGTCATTTTTTTTATGGGGAGAAGCTATGAGGGATATATGTCTTCTGTCTTTTCTTTCCTCTCAGTCCGCTCTTTTTGTAATGCTTCTGGTCACAGTGATTTGGTGCTACAGATGTCCCCAGACGTCCTTTTACTCAACTGTGTAACAGGAGTCCTGGGAATCTACATTTTCTGTGTTTGCTTTGCGGTATTTAATGCACGTCACTGGGACTATGAGTTTCTTAATACGTTTCACTGCTGGTTTCCTGTGCACTCCTCAATTGTTGACAAGATTATTCTCTTTTCTCCTCGCACTCGGGGCACATGTGAGAAAGGGGATGAGTGGCTTTTTTCAAACCTGGAAAGTGGGGATCAAGCTATTTTCCCCCCTCTTTTTTTAGAAGTGTTCCGTTCTGTTTTCCTCTCGGTGTAAAAAAATAATGCACAAGGAGATTTTGTTACTCTTTTTCCTTTCTAATTTTATAAACCTTGGAAATTGCCGGTCTGTTAAGAGGTATTAGAATATTTTCCTGGCACTTAGTAGTTCCATGCTTACTCTGCCACCAATGACTCTAATATCTGTATTATGTGACCAGAAGGAGTCTTATCAGATTTGAATATTACATAAGTGGATTTGCTGCGATATAAAAACCTGCCAAAGCTGGGATATTTCCCAGTGTCTCCAAGTCAATTTGCCTTAACCACATTTCCACAGTTAGCCTGCACCTCGTGAAGACTTGGACTCTGAAATTCTACCCTGCTTCCTCACTCTATTCTGCCTGACTGCAGTTTAGGGCTAAAGTTAAGTGGTGTAGCCGGATCTTTAAAAAGTAACCCACTTTTGTCATGAATAGGGCAGCGCTGGATGTGAATGGGTGATGTGGTTGCCTCTGTGGCAAATGCATTGGACTACTCCATAAAGCTTTTTATTCGGGGGATATTCAAGGATCATTTATTGTCATTGTGTGCAACACAGGGTTGTGCACCAAAATGCAGTTGTGGCCTCGTTCATTTGTGCCACAACGCGACAACAAAATGGTAGTTTATTTAGGGGTGGTTTGTCTGGTATCTGCTATTTGGCTGCACTTCCCCTTGCTTACATCATCTCAGAATATAGACGTAGATGTTAAATCAATTGCAACATCTGTCTTGTGTGGGATCCTCACAATGGGAGTCAGTTGCTCTGTCACCCACAGTGTTTCCCAGGGGACCAAGGCCCTCTTGAGGAACTCAGGAACTAAACCTACATTTTGTCTGGAGGGGGACTAAATTTAGTTCCTGAAGGAAATGGTTCCTCTTGTTAAAAAAAAAAAATTCTCTGCTCCCTGCCACTTTGAAATAGCTATTGGGGCAGATTTTGTATGGCTGGCCCTGATTGGTCAAACACAGACCCTGGGGAAACTGCAACTATCGATATTAGGAGAATCTGCATGGTTCTTTAGATGCGGTCGGAAATGCAAACCAGGATGTGGTAGAGGTTTAGTTCATCAGGCTCCATAGTTCCTGGGATTTTTGGTCAAAAAGTGTTTTTGGTCGGTCTGAGTCGTTAACTTTAAAATAAACTTGGGAATAATTGTGACAGGAAATGTCACGTCGTCCCATGCCTTACTACTACTCTTCAAGACCCAAGTTCCCAAGTCTGGTTTAAGTGAAGGGGGTTAGCCGCGACAATCCCTATCCAACAACCCAATATAACAGCCTCCCTCCGCTTCAACCACACTGACGGGAGCTTGCAAGAGTTCAAGACCAAACATTACCCAACATACTGTCATAGGAGATTGATTAGGAGAGGACTTTAGCAGGAGACGGTTAAAGAACAGGTTCACCACCACGACCATCAGCACTTGTCAGTCACAATCTCCCCCCCTCCCTCCATTTAGGATTTAAGTCCCACAGAGTCTAGGGAGGAGTGGAGAGGGGAAAAGGAAGCCTTTTGTTTATAGAAGAACAATGCTACGCATGAGAGTGTGCAGTCCTGGGCCTGGAGTCAAAACAGGGCAGACAGACAGGCAGACAGGCAAAAGGAATGGTTGGGGCCTGGAAGACCAGGGGGGAGTAGCCCACTGTTCGCTGAAGATGTGTCAGACTGTCTGGCGGGCTGGGTCGGTGCACTGGACTGGAGGAACCAGGTGGACAGGAAGGGAGGTTCAGAACGGGGTCAGCATGAGCTAGTGGGCCTGAAGAGATTTGTTTAGGTTCACATGGAGTTATGATTTCATGTAATGAGACGATCGCTTAATATTTTGAAATGCCTCCTCCTCTCCCCTCCTCCCTCTTATTAGGCTGTGTTTCCAGACAGTTTTGATGGTAATGTTGGAATATTATCAGGCGGTTGTCTCCGTTCCCACACCCCCGTTTCCTCCACCTCATAGGCTCCAGTGAAATGGTTAACCGCAGAACAACAGGCTACAAACCTTCTGTTCCCCAGGGCGCTCTCTTCTGTTCCCATGCTCCGTTGTGTTGCTGTGTGAACGCCACTCTCAAAGCGGCTGTTCATGTCGTTTATGTGTACATGTTTAAAGCAGACCCCCGGTTCCATCTCATCTCGACCGGCGATTGCTACCATGGCGACGCCCCCTCCTCCCCCTGTCCCCTCGACGTCACGTGTCCTCCCTCCCCAGGTGTTTGGCTTGCGTCTGGTGGACTTCATTGATTCGCCTGCACAGTAGGGCTCTTTGTGCGCCAGCCTGTGAGAAACCGGGTCCGTCCTCTCCCCACAGGTGGAACTTTAACTTCACCCCAAGGTCTCCCTCTCTGCCGGCACAGCGCTGCTGTTGCCGCTCGGAGGAATTTATTTTTTTCATTAAGAGGACAGGCCGGCAAAGGAACGGGGCTAAGCAAATCCGTGCTGATAATCAGTGGTGTGCGGTGTTTGTTTAGCTTTCCCCGCTGTCCTCTGGGAAGCAGACCTGTTTGGGCAGTAATGTGGAAAGCCATTATGTGACTAATAAGCTGCAGTCAGCCGAGCAGCACCCAGAGCACACACACGACACCCCTGCAGCCACCAGTTTATATTTCCACTTAGTCACTGACACGGTCGCCAAGTATTTGTTTCATCCAGTGGTAGTGTGTGAGGCTGTAGGTGGTTGTTGGATACAGCTGCATTTTTTAAACAATGTAAGTGTGTGTGTGTGTGTGTGTGTGTGTGTGTGTGTGTCTCTCTCTCTCTCTCTCAATAGGCTACATATCCCTTCTTCTGTGGTCTGATTAAACTAACAATACTCAGTAGAAGAGACGTGGGCCTTCAACCTAAAAGGTTTTGGTCATTTATCAGATGGAGGGAATAGTATACGAAGCCTGGTCCTGTTCAAACCTGGTGCTCCAATAAAGACTAGTTAAACTTATGCTAAGTGACAAATTCATTGGGTTTGTTATCAAAAGTCGGCGCCGGTCTAAAATGTGATTGTAAGTGGTCGGTGACTCTAATGCTGCTTTCTTTGTTTATTGTTCTTTTTAAATGTCCATACCCGTCTCGGCGCTGCGGTGCGACTGGAATGAGAAACACAGGCGACACAGAGAAACCCTTCTCTCAGCTTTGCCCCGATACTTGCCGTCGCTATGGCGACGGAGGATTTTTTAGATGGGGCGGAGATGCATGGGATTATGTGATGCTTTTCCGGAGTGTTTTTTGTGTGTCCTTGTGACGGAGAAGGAGAAAGTTTTGAAGCCAGCAGGAGGTTATGGATACAACGTGTCCTAATAAAACAAACTTATATTTCTACGAACTGCATCATATTCTAATTTCAAACTGTTTAAAGAAAGCTCTAAAATTGGAAAATGGGATGCATTCGAGCTACGAGACAATTTATTAATGAGTCAAATATAAATGCTACTAATGATAATGTGATGATTTCCTCCTTTTTTTATTTGGTCATATGATAATAACTTGCTTGTTTTTTAGATGATTGTTACGGTTTTAAGACATTAGACTTCAAAACTAAACAATTTATATTTTTATTGACAAAACCATGAATTAGTTAATTATAAATAACTATTGTTATTAGATACAGAGCAACAGCACTGTCATCGATAAATGTGATAACTTCTCTTGTATAACTCTTGCCAACACCTCAGTCCTCAGTCCATATGAAATCTCATATTTTTTTCCAAGTTCAGTTTTCTGTTCAAAATTTTCTGTTGGGAAACTCCAAAACCTGTTAGTGTGGAAAATCAGGGGTTAAAGTTGTCTAGTGTGATCATGTGGTCATCTTTCACATGACAACGCGTTAGTGCCGTTGATGCATAAAGAGAACCGGAGACGGCTTCAGAGGCAGCACCTCGTTCATTCCTGTGAAAGTTGCTCGGTGGCGCATGAAGCAAAAAAAAACTTTGACATTTTCAGATTAAACTAGCCGGATCTTCTGGCGATCTCCTGCGTCACTGGGGCAAGCACTGGCGTTTCCTTTGACCACAACTCGGGTTAAGTGTCGGACTCATTCACATGATCAGAAGAAGGAAAACATTCAGCTATTAGTTAATATTACAACTTTAAAGACCGAGTGATTCAAATGAGGGCTGTTCAAGTGTTCATATTGAGAAGATGATTCACCTCAAACAAATATTCTTCTGCATTAAAGACTCTTTCCCAATGTTATGTAAGGGGAAAGTATATCTTGGCCCAAAGGTATCATGTGACGGACCCACAAATTGTAATGTCGCCATTTGGCGGCTATCTAAAATTAGCGCTCTTCCTGGGGGCTGGCTTTGTGTGGTGGGAAATGCTGATATTCATAAAGGGCATCCACATTTTGGCGAGGCAACAACATTGAGAGAAACCACTTTTATATTACCCATTAATGATTAAAAAAACACACACTGTCAAATATCCATAAGCTTCGCTGCTACAGCAGCACATTTATTAGATTCTGATGAATATTGACGCATTTGTATTTTGTGAAATATTGTATTTGCGGAAAATGAGTTTGTGCTAAAGTGGTTTTATATTGCGCACACAGGATAATATCACCGCCACCACTCGTTTATGGATAGTGATGAATTCAGTCATTTCTTTTATAAATGTTAGGCTAGCTCGGCCGTTCTGAATTTGTCCCATCTAACCCCTCACCTCGTATTCACTCTGGCAACCCGCTACATAATTGGTTGCCACTCCCTGAGAACAGCGTTGTGTACAGTGTAGCCATGGAACAGAAATGATGTGATTCTAGCTGGCGTCTGAAACGAGCTTTTAATGTTTCTAGTTTTCCCATCATTTGTCTAATCTTAGGGCCATGTGTATGCGGCCATCACATTGTGGGGTTGACCGTGTGTGTGTGTGCTGACGTATGTGTCTCTCTTCCATTTTAATGTACGGGTCGAGAGAGAGTAATTATATTTGTCGGTGTGTGAGCATGAGCGAGGCGGTCCAGGGTGACCAATAAAACAACAGATTTACGATGCTGCCCTGTAGGTGCACGCTCGCCCACTTCCTTTTCTTTGGGAAGGCTTCTGTCAGCAGCACGACCCCATTTCCCATCACAGCATACATTTTGGGGCACTTCTGTGTGTTTGCGGGTAAAGAGGCCCCACCATTTCAATTATTGTCGTTATCTAAAACGTTTGCGTTGTAACATCAACTTTATTGTATATTTGGTCATTTAGCTACTGATGATGTATGTCTGCAGCCAGAAATCTGAAATCTGCCCGGCTGAACCCTTTCATAAGCTTAGATAGTATGTATAGTATTTTGGTTCCACTGAATTAATATTTTTTCATCATAGGATCAAAAAAATCCTGTGACTTCTTTCATCGTTTCCCTCGTTACTCTTTCCACTCTCCTGCCTGCTTGCCCTACATTTGGAGTCCTCTTGTTAATCCCCTTTTAGTTTATATATTTCATTTCTATCCAGAAGCGTCACAGTCGCAATCACCACATCATTAAAGGGACTTTTACGAGCTGGAAGTGTGTTAGGAATTCAGATTTACGCCCACACAGGCAGAGGATTGTCAGAGACCCCAGAGATGCTCCATCAAACATAAATGAGGCCACTCTTTTTTTATAGAGGGTCCCAAAAACCCAGCCCACCCTTCATGTCGTAGATCTGAGAATGCTTGGTGTCCTCAACAATCGCAGCATCAATACCTCTCAGCCATAGTAACAGACTTTTAGTGAAGGGAGTAGCTATTTGTTGCTTTTGTGGACATGGGAACTGGTAGCTCTACGTCTTGTGGTAGATGTATTTACAGGGAGGTTAAATCAAATCATTTAATTATGACTATTGGCTTTTCGCCCCAACTTGGAGTGTGGCCGCTCAACATAACTATAAACACTTTATTTCCAATGTGGCTGTCGAACACGTCTGATGAGTGAGGTCTGATGAAAAGTAAAGTGACCCTTTAGTCCCTCACTGCCACAACAAGCGTTGATAACCCGTTGATAGCCTGGAGGCTGCAACCTGTTTCCACTCTTCTACAGCTGCACCAACAAAATCAAAAATAAAATGTGCTACATAAACTGTCCCACAGTTCTACTGTACACATCTTTTAAATAAAGCACGTATGTCATCCTAGCGCTCTATAATGACCGTGTTTTGTGTGTAATGACAGCTGTATTGTGATGGTTGGAGTCCACTGCGTCCCGATGGCTGTCCTTGCACGCTCCTTATTGCAGACTCCTAATTGGCTTCGCTTCCACCATTGTCTCCCTGCGTGAACCATTCCAGCGGTTTTCTCCCCGTTTTCTGTTTTCAGCTGCAATCCGGCCCCTTGTATGTTTTCGCAAGAAGGCTGTGTTGGTATAATTGTAGTGTTGGCTTCCTGCTGTGTGGCTAGCTAAGGGCTGCTCTTACACACAGGAGGGTCTGCAGGTTTTGCCCAGCTTAGCTTAAAGCTGAGCTGGCCATTGTGTGGCCCACGCCATGTCTTGTGTTACTCTGCAGTTGGTCTCACTTTGTCTTTATTGTCCTTTCTTTGTTCTTGTCTGGACTTTGAAGGCAGGGGTTTGTTGCCACGACCTTACCTTGCTTTAGAGTAATCTTTCCCAGTGGTTCACTGTTCTTTCTCCTTGCCTCCTGTGGATTTATTGCATTGTGACTTCTAGACTAAGGAACATAGTGCTCAATGTTTTCCCCCTCTGGAAACACCATTAAATCACCGTTGCGCTCTTTCACATTATGTGCATGTTGTCTGCGGCGTGTGGGGAGAAGCATGATGGAAACACAAAGGCAACTGTCACCTGTTGCCTTACTGCATCTTTTCACCTCCGCAAAGCGTGCACATGCATGTACACTCACACACACACACACACACACATTCATTCATCTGTGCCTCTCAATAATTGTGTGTGTGTGTGTGTGCGCGCGCGCACGTACGGGCACACTCGTCTGTGTGTTCAGGAAGAGCGCGGCTGAAAGCGATGCATACCAGATGTTTTAGAAATGAGGTGGGTTTCACTGGAACGTAACACATTCCCAGGGATGTTTGCGGAAAGAAATTCTTCCTCATCTGGGAGCATGTTCTGCAGGGGGGGGGGGGGATAAATTTGGTTTACTCGTCCCAATTTTTACTCCCGCTTTAGTCTTTCTTAGTAGGGTTCTAGTCATTAAACCAACAATTTTGTGTGTCTTGTGCATCTGTAAACACCATTTCTACGTTGGTGTTGGTGAAGCTGGTGATTTGTGTATTTAATCTTGTCGACATGGCACCCAGAAAGTACGTCCTCCTCCCTCTGTTTCCTGGTGGGCAAGATTGTTTCAGCTCAGACATAAAGTGATCCAGGGGGATGTTTGACATTTGTGTGTGTGTGTGTGTGTGTGTGTGTGTGTGTGTGTGTGTGTGTGTGTGTGTGTGTGTGTGTGTGTGTGTGTGTGTGTGTGTGTGTGTGTGTGTGTGTGTGTGTGTGTGTGTGTGTGTGTGTGTGGATTGGCAGATTGAATGTCTTACGTTGCAGTCTGCCACTATGGGTGTGCCTTTGTCTATTTGTGTTAGCAAAGTAAAGTCTGAGCACTTTCACCTGCGACGAGGGGAGTGGGCAAGCCAGGCGTCCAGAGAAAAGAAAACAAAAATCTAGGACTGCAACTGGCGGCTCTTTTTATCGTAGGTCATTCGGCACTAGGGATCATGGGACGATATAGGATTTTATCCAGCATCACTTACAAAAAAAGCATAATATTGCATAACTTGCGTATCGATATTTTCAAACACCACTACTTTAGAATAGGCAGGGGAAGATATAGGTATACATATTTTTAAATTTTGATTTTTATCAATGAATTGTCTTGTCCTTGAATCGCTAACCTCTTCAAATTGTTCCCAATGTGCATGAGTCTCACACAAGTCAAAGGAAAGCAGCAAGCCGTCCCCTCATACATGCTTGAAAAATGACGGAATGATTAATTGATTATCAAAATAGGTACCACTTATATTTCTGTCAGCTGATCTACAACCAGCCCTGTAGCTGGACCCGACGCCCATGGAAGGTGTGAAATGGGCTCATGTGGCACCATGACGCCTGCTGTCACATTGCAGCTGTCGTCTTTAGACCAGTCTGCTTCGACATAAACAACACTGGGACTGCGTGTCATGGCCAATATTGGCTATTAGTGGTTGCAGTTATATCTGCGGATCGGTCGGGTCATACAAATAAACATTCTGATTAATAGCGGATGGGTTGCTGGCTCCACAGCCGACAGACGCTGTGCACATTTATGCACGAGGATCACAGCAGCATCACTGCAATGATTATTTAAAACAAATGCATCAATAGCCCACAAAGCATAAATCAAAAAGCAACACAGCTACAGGGACTAGCAGAGGGGGAGTGAAATGTGGGTGCGGCTCTCTAAATCTCAGGAAATAATTAATTCAGGTGGGTGGATGATTTATGCATACATGAGGATTCGGATGATGTTGGAGATCTGCTCAACACTGTGTATGGATGCAGTTCATGGTAAATTAGTTTATTTTCTGAAACAGTGGAACACATTATGCAATTTTACATTTGACATTAAACACAACATACACAACCTAGTAAAGCTGAACAAGTACATTTAAACAAGATACGAATTAAGAGCAGAAAAATAGAGGATGGATTATATCTGATCTTAGATACTGCAAATCAATATGCAGACCAGTTGGTGTCTGTTCCTCCGTAGCAAACCGAAGCTAGGAGAAAACTGTATTTCCATGTCCCTGACTCATGGGCTGTAACTGTAACTCCAGACACCCAGGTGGTGACTGAGCTTCCTCATCCATTCTCACATTCACAGGAGGAGGGTGTAAGTGGCTCTGCCTCATCACCTCGGCAACCGCCTCCATGGCTCTCAGAGTCCATCAACAGGGTCGACCTCTGCTGCGGCTGATATATATATATAAAACCCTTATTTGCTGCTTGTGATTATGTTTATGTGAAATCAACACTATATTCTCCTCTTCTTTTTTTCAGTCCTCTGTGCTAAAAACCTGGTGAAGAAGGACTTCTTCCGTAAGTATCTGCCAATCACAGCTACTTATGATAAGCCTACGTCATAGTGTATATGTTTGTGGGTATATGATGCACACAGTGTGAAAACCTCTTGAGATTAAGAAAGGATCACTTTGAGCTGATAAAGTTGAGCTCCTGCCAGCCTTCGATGACACGCTGGGATCTACTTATTTCGCCATTTCAACAAAAGTGCTTGAAAGCGGGAGAGTGTTGTCTACATAGTTCTGTTACTGACGACTGTTCTGCAACCACTGCATTAAAACAGCCAGTTCATTTTGTCCACAAAGGACTTAAGAAGTCATGTGTGGGTGTCTTAAGTGTCGTGTGCGTGTTTTGGTGTGTTTGGGTCAGGCTGTCATGGTGAGCGAGCATGTAAAGGTCTTCTGCTCACTCAGGTGGTTTCTGTGGTGCCCATTCCTGCCATTCCAACGCTCACAAGCAAACATTCAGTTATGGAGCTGGAGAGCAGCACTGAAACCACAGGGGTGTGTGTCCTTTTTCAGAAGCAAATCCATTACGTGCCTGTCTGATTTGACAGTATCTTGACGTGTTTGTGTCACTGATTCTGTGTTTAATAATATAAAACACAGAAAAGCAAACGCCTTTAAACGGTACTGCAGCCAACTCATACTGTGTTTTACAAGCCATGGCCAGAGGCAATATGTTTTTATGTGCATTATGGTTAAACAGATTAGAATCTGGTGGTCAAAGGACACCGTGACCTCACAAAATATTTTTTTTCCAATAGCTCAAGAATTGATATGCTAATTATGACAAATGTCTAACAGGATAAAATTATGAAGTGGATGATATTTTGGACAGACGGACCCACGGAGGCATACAACTACGAAAATTATATAATCCCTTACCAAATTTAGTACCAATTGTTTTTGTCGTGTGACTAATCTGGTAATAAATTCAGCCTTAGTCATGTGGTGTATTTGACACCAGACAAGCCTATTAAGAGCAACACGGGCCACAACAGTATGCTTGGCCTTTGGTTTCCATCAGTGGCAACCAATTTTCTTTAACATGGGGAAAAAATATGTAAACGTACTTTCTTGAATTCAAAATGCATTTAAACAGCAGCAGCAACATAAAAATGTTTATTAAGTTATGAATTAAATGTATTTTCCTTTAAGGAAACTTGATTGTTTTTGCAAGAAAACTATTAAGGAAGTAAACAAAGAATCGTCTGTGAGTGCCGTCCCGTATCACATAACAGTGTTGTTGACTTCACAGCATTGTATTTATCACCATCTGCCATGTATCAAGCCGACGTCGCTGTGTGATGTCGTCATTTGTGTCTTGTTAAATGGTTTGATATGTTATTTACTCTCGGTGAACATAGCTGAGCGTGGTGTCCTTCTGTCGTCCCTGCAGGCCTTCCTGATCCCTTTGCCAAGGTCGTGGTTGACGGTTCAGGCCAATGCCACTCTACAGACACTGTGAGGAACACACTTGACCCCAAGTGGAATCAACACTATGACCTGTGAGTCCAGACACTTTAACACATTCATTTTCTCACATCTGTTCTCAAAAACCCTCCCCCTCCAACAAAAAGAAAAAAATCAGATTCCTTCTTGGTTTATGTGAATACCTCCCACCTTTCCTAAAGACTTAATCTGATTACAAACAGCAGTTTGAGGCCTTGCTCGGGCCATTACAATACCTCACGGTTTTAATGTCTTTTTGTTTTTAATTTAACCTCGATAAGTGAGCACACTGAGAAGTGGTAGGCTGTGTCATTAGCGGGACCTAAACAGTAACAGATGTAAACAGCCCTTGCATCTGGTCTCTCACTTATCTAGATATTATGTAATGACATAACCCTTCAGCACCAGCAAAGAGTCTAAAAATGTTCCTTGGAGCGGTGTTTAGAGGAAAAGGAAGCCTTCTGCCATAGTATTTTCTTCCATTGACTGAAACACGTGCATGTCTTGTTGTACTCTGATTGCCTTTTCCCAAAGATGGTTCGTCCCGTGAAGTTAACCTGGAAAAAAAAAAACGTAGACGGAGCGCGTGAGTGAAAATGTGAGAGTGAAAGTTTCCAGTATTCGCCCCGGTGTTTATCCAACCGCCATGCGTAGCCAGCAGCGAGAGGAAGCACATGTCTCCGTTTGTTTGGTTGCCGGGGATACAGGACCCTCTCTCTACATGGCTGTTAAATTAGCTGCTCGTGTCACATTTGACAAGAGGGGGGAAAAAATCACGCGTGTGTGTGTCTGTGTGTGACTGTGTGTGCGCTCACCTTTAAAGATGGATCGATGGAGAGGAGAGCTCAGACTTGTGGCTCACTAGAGCTTCTCCACGCTAATTTGTCTCGAGAGGCTGAAGAAGTAGCTGTCTGGAGTTAAAACGCGTGCCAGCGATGAGTTCAACGTCAGTGTTACCCCGCTCTTCTATCCGTAGTGTTTATTGTCATGGCCAACAGAAGGACTCTCAGGTGTTGTGTTTTAATTGAGCAGGCTACAAAGCTGTCTGGCTGGCTCCCACTTATTACAATAGGACCTGTAACACCTGGTGTTCTGTCGACAGCCTAAAGCTGTTGGCAGTGTGTTTTTCTTTTCCCACTTTTTTTGGTATGTGATCATTTGAGAGTGTAGAAATATGTGTGTGTGTGTGTGTCTGTGTGTCCAAGGTTTCCTTGATCACAGCCAGCACTGGCCGTGAACTGTGACCCTCCAGCAACAGTTTGAGGATGTGGCCGACACGCCAAGGATAGAAGACGGTCTATCTGGCCGTCGCACTCATTCGGCCCCGCACCAAGCGTGTAAAACAGTCGATCGCTAACAACTACAGGATATGGTTGAAGTAAAGGAAGCATTAGCATAACAACCTCTCTGTTGTCAGTTTGGGCACAGGGCTTTAACCTAATGCCGTTTTTAGAGGACCTTCATTTTGATACTGAGTCTCCCTTCAGTGTGCACTCAATCACATTTGGGTTTATTAGGACATCATCAAATATGGCATTATTAAATGAAACCTCTGCAATGTTAAGTACCCAGTCTAGACTCATATTATTAGCACCCACGCGTCCGTCCATTTTCCTCCCACCATGCAAGCTGAATTGTTATGGAAGCGACCAGTTAAACCGTGTCCTCAGTGTTGCTACGTAGTAGAATTAGGGATCATAAGAGATCTGTCACTCAACTTGAGACCCTCAGAAGGTTCCAGCTCCAATGTTGCTATCAGGGCTTCCCTTTTGTTCTGTTTGTTTCTCAGACTTTACTATTGCTGTAACAAAAGGTTTTTCTTTCACTTTGACCATATGTTCTTGGCAGTAACTTGCAGGGAAAAGCTTGTAAAAACAGTGCCAAAGATGCCTCTTGTATGAATACAGACGGCCAAATAAAAGGATGTATTTAGAAAGCACATCTGAGTCTTTAAATCGGCTGCTTTTTCCTTTTTATTGCAATTTTCCCATTGTCTCTTCTGCGGGGTGTGCGTGTGCATGTTATTGCCTATGACTGGTATTAAAAATCTTAGCCAGACTAATGAATTTTATTACGTGGAGGGTGATCCAGATGACTGGGGTTTGGTTATAATACTTCCCTCCCGTCACGTCTGTCTGACATCGCAGCTCTCTCTCACATCGCACCCCAGACAGGCATTTGGCATTGACTCAAAATGTCCAGACGTCTTACTCACAGCCCCATTGTTTCATATCCCTTTTGGTAAGCGGCATGATAATTACAGTGGGATGCAGTCCTGCGAGCCGTACAGATGATTCGTTTTAGACTGAAGCAGGGAGCCCACCCGAGCAGATGTGCCACAACAGGTTCACATGGTGAGAATTTATCACACCCCGGCCTTAGCTCTCCTGGAGAAGGAGAGAGGAGCATGGAGGAAATAGACACAGGCAGTTTGGAAATGATCCGTCTGACTCATCTTATTCCCAACACATCAACCTGACCGTGTTCTTTACTTGCACGGCAAGCAAACAGTTGTTCCTTACGTAACTAACATTGTTGTTTCTAGCCGTTCTAGCACTACGATGGCAGTGTTGCTCTGACCGTGGGTCCGCTTTGGTCCCGACTTAAATATCTCAACAGCACTTTGATGGATTAGCATGTAATTGTATGCAGATATTCATGGTCCCCAGAGGATGAAGCCCTCTGACTTAAGTAATCCCTTGACTTTTCCTCTAGCGCCACCATGAGGTTGATACATGGAAATAAAATAGGCGTAAATGGGCATTTCCATTCAAATCAACGTAGCAGGGATGGTCATTTTTATGTGTACCGTTGTAGCGTTCACTCCATAGAAACTAAATCGACTTACGCCAAGTTGCTGACTCACTCAACTTGCAACTAAAGAAAAAGAGGCATAGTAACGTTGTGAAGCGCAGAGAGCCAGATGAAATGAGTTTGATTCATCAACGCACTTTTGTCACAGCACAGGCTATATACTATGGCATAGTGGAACTGACAAGATGGCTAGCTAACTAGCCGACTGATGGCTAGTTGGTGAGCTTGCTAATTCCACCATGCTTTATTGCTACACTAGTTGCAGGAAATGAGCTGAACAGCTGGCTGGTGTGGGTTAGGAGGTCGGCCATATATCTGCCCAGAGTATTTCTTTTGTTGCTGCTGTTTGCATTCCTCCTGATGCAACTATTTAAAAAATGCACTATTGTTTTTGTCTGTTTTTTTGTTGTTGTTGTTTTCTGTTGGGCTACAACTACATTTTGTTGATCTTTGAATCACTTCCCACCACTTTGGAGGAGGACACGCTACCTAGTTAACGAGCCGCCATCTGTCTCTGAAACTACGTCCGCTCTCTCCCCGCTCTCTCCGCTCCTGTCAACATGGCAACTAACAACAATCTCCATTTTCTTCTGTACCAGTCAAATGACCACTGAAAACAGTTGAATATCTGTTCTACTCCTATTATTGGCTTGACATTTTTGTTTTGAGTTGCGTGTCTCAACAGCGGATGTAGTCTTGGTCTTATCTTTCATTCTGTAATTATTGATTGAGGACTTCCTCTTATTATGTAATGTTGTTTTCTCCACATTAGTTTCATGGAGCAAATATTGTGATCTTCTCAGCAGATGCAATGCCGTGTTGTTTACAGTTTAGATTACAAACTTCTGCCGAACTGCTTCAAAATAGTTTACTCAGAGGCAAACAACCCTTGAATAACTTTATAAACCTGCATTTGACAGTGTGATTGATGACTGTTTATAGATGGTTGTATTTTTATATTTTCAATGAAGCCACTTAAACAACGCTGGTCATTTGTGATTTTTATATAGTAAGGAGAAATTGTTGCACATTTGTAGACACAAACCGAAAGGGGCTCAAGAGCTGAATACTTGCTGTCGGCCTTATTTTGTCAAATTGGAACAAGCGTCAACATTTTTTACACCGTCTGACAGATTATATTAGAGTTGCACCGGAGCTAAATGTCATGTCATCTCTCTAATGTACGTGTTGTCTCTCACGCCTCCTGGTTTGTGGGCCGAGCTGCTGTGAATAAACGATTTCAGAGGATCACAGTGTTCCGTCTTGTATGCAGGCGCTCAGGGTCAGATTTACACGTTCACATACACTGGCTGGAAAATCCCTCTTAGCCACCCCACCTTCCTCTTCCTCTTCCGTCTCCACGCTCCCGACTGTGAGTCTTAAAGTGTCATTGACAAGGCGACTCAGTGGAAGCCCCCGTGGCGGATGTGTCCCTCCCCTGCACTGCTGGGGACGTCCGGAGTGAGACTCTTGTCAACACGTTCGCTGTCACATCTCCAAACGGCTTTAATTAGATGAGCAATTGTGTTTCACGGAATCTTTCAGTGAGTCTCATGATGTCTGTGAGAGAGCCATTATTGGATTTTAATCTCTCTTTCCCTTCTCTCAGGTATATCGGAAAATCTGATTCCATCACGATCAGCGTGTGGAATCACAAGAAGATTCACAAGAAGCAAGGGGCCGGGTTCCTGGGCTGTGTCCGCCTGCTGTCCAACGCTATCAACCGCCTTAAGGACACAGGCTGTAAGTGTCAGTATTACCCCATTTCTTATTATGATTTTAAATCTCTTAGCTTAATGGGACTTGAATGGACACTGGTGGAGGAAAAAAAAGCCCAAATCCATAAGGATAAATAAAAGACAGCATTTATTTTGAACAGACAGTAGTGCAAGTGTCATAGACCGACACTGTTCTCATGCTGGCAACTATTTTCATTATAAACAGAAGGAACATTTCAAACACTTCTGTATTCCGCTGTACAAACACGTTCCCAAAAGGTCAACAGGCTTTAAAAGTGAAAGGCATCTCTTATGCTATGAAATTGGAAATACCAAACAGAACCATAGAAGAGTAAAAAACTTGACAACTCTCTCTCCATAGCTGAGCGGGAACCTGCTTCTAGCTCTGGTCTTTCATTTACTCCCCATTAGTGAGACGAACTTATGCGTCAATCAGTGTGTGGCGCTACAATCAGCAGCTGAACTTGTGCTTGTGAGCTTTTTTTCTCCATTGTGTCCATCATTCAATCCAATATCTGTTCAGATAAAACTGCATGGTGCACGTTTAACTTTTAAATAGAGTAAATTGGTAAACGTTTGTGTCCTATGATATTTCCCTCCTTTTAGATTCTTATAAGCCAAAATATCTGTGAACGGATAAAATCTTGTAATTGTAATTTTTTAAAGTCAACAGACTCAAATTGGTTTGTTCTGCTTTATTCTAAAGATGTTGTTCTGTAGCCCTGTGTGATATTGTACAGATTGTTAAATCACTGTGGATGCAGTCAGCTGGTATGCATTGTTGACTTCCACACACTTATTTTCCTAGATGCTCTTTTGTCTGTTTCTTAAGATGAACTTTTTCTTCTACTACTCATAATACTTGTTTATTTGACGTCTACTTAACTCTGTTCATTGTTTCTCTAACTCCTGAATTATTATTTGCATTTTCTTTCCCTAATGGTAAAACAAGGCCGTAATCAATCAAGCCAGCCTTATACCTGTAAAGTGATAAGAAGCAGAAGTTATTAATACCACGGTGCTGCTGTCAGGCCTCAACAGAGAGTAACTCCTTTTTAGTGTCCCGTCCCCCTCGATAGGTCTGACAGAGGCCAGACCTGTGTGTGAGAGGGGTCAACACTCTGCCCCTGCCAGAACAGGAAGAGCCAATCAACATCACCCTGCAATTACAGTAAAAATGTCTCATGTCAGCCGCTAACTGGATAAATGAGATGGAGGCTTTAGTAAATGGCTCAAAGCAAAAGCAGTGCCAGACAGTTGTAGCTCCAACAAAGCGGTCTGGAGCGACGGGTACCTGCTCGCTGGGTCCACAGCCTCGTAGGCAGAGACGGGAAAGAATCCCGCCACGCTTCCTAGAAGCCCCCCGAACTGTTGTTTTCCTGGAGCGACACGTGAAACCTAAACCTGGTGCCACAGCTGTGAGTGGTTTGTCTCTGCATTTCCTCTCTCTCTCTCCTGGCCTCCTCCTCACCCCTTCTTTTCCCCTTTAGTCTCCTCCATAGGCACGCACACACACACACACACACACACACACACAAATGCCATTGTGACTAACCTCCCTCTATCTCCGTCTGCCGATCTAGACAACCGGTCATTTCAAGCAGACATACATAATTGTAGAGCTATTAAAATGTAAGCGTAGATTCGTTGTGATGTGTGTGTTGTGGTCGCTCCCCCCCCTGTGAGTATTTGTCATTCTTTTGTTTTTGTGTGTGTATGCATTTACCAGCGGTTTTGTCCCCTCGAAAGGCCGTAGAGAGGGCATCGGGTTGACTAAAACATTTGTGTATAATTGCAGAGTGCCTGCGTCTTTGTATCGCTACATTTAAATGCATTGTATGTATTTCAATGCGTCTCCAAGTGAGTGCACTTCTGCATCCATTTTACTGTCTGTGTGTGTGTTTTGTGTCTCCGGCCAGCCTTGTAACGGTTTGACCATTGCCTGTTTTGGTCCCTGTTTAGTCTAGACAGACATCCTGAGCTGATCTGCATGACACCCAGACAACAGAGAGCAGATAGTGGCATTTCTCATGTCTGCAGGCAACTCGGACATTTTTTTTTTTTTCGTCTGTAATTTTTTTTTTTTTCTTTCCGCCTGATCTCTCTTTTTCTCCCTCACTCTTAAATTCCACAGACTTTAAGAAGTTCAGACAAAGAGTTTCCAGACTTTGGCAGAAGTTCATGTCCATGCTAAGACTGAACGGAATAGTGCAGGCTTTGTACTGAAATTTGTCAAATGTTTGACCTCTGCATTTGAACTGAAGCCTGCTCTGTACTGATGCTCGGTGAGATTTTTACAGCCCGTGGCTGCTCCACAGACCAGACCATCTGTTCCAGGGCAAAGCCAAGCTTTGGTCTGCAGACAGAAGAATGAGAGACGGATAATGAGGGAGAGAGGAATTGAATCTGAGTGCTTTAAATGATACAGAGTAATGGGACTTGTCCAAGGAGGGGAAAATGCATCCCAACACATGGTTGTTTACATGTAAATCTCTGACACTGATGAATCCTCTTTTTTTCTGCTCTTTTCTTTCATCTTCATTCTCATTTCCTGTGTGTCTCGTGCTCTCTCTCTCTCTCTCTCTCTCTCTCTATTCCTCCTCCTCCTCCTTCTTTCTGCCCTCTCCACAGACCAGAGACTAGACTTGAACAAGCTGAGTCCCAATGACAGCGACACAGTCAGAGGCCAGATAGTGGGTGAGTACAGATGTGGACACAAAAAAAGCAAGGATGTATTTTGAAGCATAAATAAAGTGTGTGTGTGTGTGTGTGTGTAATTTTTTAATTAGAAAGTAAATAGAAGCTAGACAAAAACCTAAAATCGTTTCTGGGGTGTTTTCCTCTGGATGTCTTCTTCCCAATGAGGTCAGATGTGCAGCATGTTGTTGGATATTTAAGGAGGGTGGTATACCGACCACTAATGGGCAGCATTTAGAGCTAAAGGAAACACGGTTTAAGCCAATGTTAACTATTTAAAAGTCATTTCAGTATTTTCTTAAAATGGTCTTGTCATCTTTTATGCTTCGACAGTCCCGGTAGTAATCACGGAGCTTGCAATGAGCGTCCATGGATGGTGTTGTTCTGTGCACGCTGAGTCATAGTATATACCGTCTACATTATATATACTCTATTATATTATATTCTTCATATTAGATCAAGGAGTAGATTTCATAATACACCCTCCATGCAGCTTCCTTCAACCAGACCCGCCAGGATACCACTGATAACCCATTCCTGTTACTCATAAAGATATATAGCTTGCACTGTAATCTGCTGTCTAGTAATAGTGTGTGCATCTGTCTGCCATGTGTTGCTGCAGTGAGCCTGCAGTCTAGGGACCGGATAGGCACAGGAGGCCCCGTGGTGGACTGCAGTCGACTGTTTGACAATGATCTCCCAGATGGGTGAGTGAGTTTGGGGGAAATCTCTTTATCATCTCAGGAGGAGTCCTGTTGCAGATCCTAAACCAAAAACGGTGCCTTCAAGTAATGTGATATTTCCGTGTGGTGAGACAGAGCAGCGAGACAGAACACTACGCGATGGTTGTGTGGCTGCTTAGCCATGTCCGCTCACTGCTGCGTCTGTGTATGTTTCTGCTTCCAGCTGGGAGGAGAGGAGGACCGCGTCTGGACGAATCCAGTACTTGAACCACATCACACGCACCACACAGTGGGAGAGGCCAACCAGGTGAGTACACTCTGCAGCCCACAGGAACTCAAACTCAGACCTCTTAAATCAAACAGCAGCCGGCTGATGGAAGACCGCATCTCTGACCCCAGTGCTCCCAAACTGGAGACGCTCCTCCTCCTCCAAAAAAAATAAAAAGGTGTCAGACAAGACTCCAGACAGTGGTGTTTAATAATGTGGAAGAGCCAGGGAAGTCACGCAGCTGACGAGCGGAAGTAGAGGCATCTCATCTGTCTCCGTTTTATCATGTTTTTCTTGTAAGAAAATGGGCAACAACTGCATTTTTTTGTGCAATACTGTGTTGCATAATGACAATAAATTATCCTTAAATCCTTTTTATAGGTTTAGCTTGCTTGATCTCAGGCAGTCTCAGTACTTTTGTTTTTGATGGTCTGTTTGTGTTTATTCTTTCTCCTTTTCGATCCTGATTTATATGCTAACAGACTCTTTCTTAAGACCTTAACACACCAGGGACAAGACACAAAAATGCCTGTGAATATTTCTCATGGAAACTATTCATCCCAGCGGCAATGTGAATTTGCATCAGTTGCAACACTTTTTCATTAAAAGTTACCAACAGGTATCCTATTGACTCAGAGCAGTGTCTGAGTCTGTGGTCTGAGGTAAACTTTTGTATACGCTACGCTACTCTAATTCTTTGAGTTTCCTTTTACCAAAATGTGTGAATTGAGTTCTGCTGGTAAACTGTTGTGTAGCGTCTACGTCTAGGGCTTTTATTGTGAAAGTTAAGAATGTAAGGAGTGGATCTGGTCTTTGCAGCCTTTGTCAAGTTTGCAAGGAATAACAAAGTGTACATTATAGTGTTGAAGACTACGTTTTGAATATGCCATTCCACACAATGTGATTGGTTGATGCCTTTTTATTGACATTGCAAAAGCTCAGAACAATGAACCTTATTCTGAAATTAAAATGTCGTTTTTCGCTGTGCAATATTTGCATTCTGTGTTTTAAGTACTCATGAAAAAAATTGTGAATGAATATATAAAACAATGCCCCCAGTGTGTAAGGGCCTTTACACTGAGTGGTTCCTGTTCCCTCTCAGGCCTGCATCAGAGTACTCCAGCCCTGGCCGGCCTCTCAGCTGCATCGTAGATGAGAACACGCCCGTCAGCACCAACGGTGCCACGCCCACCACAGTATTGCCGCCCATCGACGGGGACCAGCGGGTCCAGGAGAGACGGGTCCGCTCCCAGAGGCACCGCAACTACATGAGCAGAACCCACCTGCACACGCCCCCGGACCTCCCTGAGGGATATGGTTAGTGGGAAGCCAGCGCCACAGAGTGCATATGTAGTATTTTATGTAGTGTGTATACTGTGTTTATGAAATACTGCTTATTATTGCTCAGCCCTTTAAATAATACTAGCAGGTATTCTTTGTGTAGTCATGGTGATGCTGATGTAGGGCTATGAGTTCATCTTGCTGGGATGTGAGGGTGCACTATGCTATCAATACTGTATAGCTTAGCTTTTCCTAACTTGAGACTGATAAATATTTAACATCCTGATTGCACGAGAGTATGCTGGGGGTTATCTTCTGTGGAAGCCGTCTCTACTTCTTCATTGTAATGCTGTCGTGTTAATTGCCTTGCCTCTGCCCTCCTCACTGCTCAACACTGGACTCAGTAAACCAGCTAATCTGTGTCCTCATTCAGTCCAGCGCCGCTCCGGTGACGCTGCAGCTCCGCACAAGGAGCCTGAAATACTGGCTCCATTTTAGACAATCTAATTGAATTGATCTGGTTATTAAAGGCTGGCGTCAGCCATTAATCCCCCCCCTCTGTTCCCCTTTTCTGTGCACAGTCAAACAATCGCACACATTCATGTGAGAGCAAACGCACACAGCCCAAGGGAGTTTTGTTTATCCTCACAGTAAAATCTTCTGTAGGACTTTGGGCCGGAGCCATGGAGGCATATCACATCTTTGCTCTCAGTCCGTCCGATTAGGAGGCTCCTGGGCTCTCTTCACTTTCATCTCTGTCTCTCTCTCTCTCCATCACTGTCCTTACGTTCTTAATTATTGGGCCAGTTTCTATAAAACCTGACACCTCTCCTCATGTTAGCCAACACCAGCCAGGAGATGTCACCCTGTGTGTCGGAGCATATATATACTGGGAGGGTATGTGTTTGGGAAGGTTGTGTGTACATGCATGTTAAAGCAGCGCGGTAGGTCCAAACAAGAGCTCTCTGGCAGCCGCTTTCATGGAAATAGCTCCGTGAGGCGGTGATGAATGAGCTCACCAGCTCAAAAGTCAGACAACGCCATCTCTCCTCTCATTTCCCCTCCAATGTTCTTCACCCCGTCTCTCACCTCCCCTCCCCCTCCCTCCCTCCCTCCCTCCTCCGCCTCTTCCCGGCTGCCTCTTGGGATCTCTCCTCACTCAGACGGCCCTTTTATCTCCATCTGTGTGATCTCTCTTATAAACACAATCTGTCTGTGCCACATGAGTTAAAACCCACTTTCGTTTTCCGTGTGTTTTAAACATTTGCCGATGGATGCCAGGGTTTAGGCAAAAATGTTGTAGTGGCTCCGTTTTGTAATTAGATTCACATCATTGTATCAAGGATCTCCATGTCGTGCATTGATTAATCCCATTTTTATGTCTTCCTACAGAGCAGAGGACAACGCAGCAAGGCCAAGTGTACTTTCTCCACACTCAGACGGGTGTCAGCACGTGGCACGACCCCAGAGTACCGAGGTTCGTCCACCACAGGGTCTGTGCCATCAGGGAGACAACACACCAACACTGTAAAATATATAAAAAGACAAGAGTAACAAAATGCACACATGAGAGATGGGACTGTCCACGCTTAGGTCAGTTATCATTCCTTATGTTCCCCCAGAATTTACCGACTGCCACTCATATAACGGACATTATGCATGACTTGTGTCACGGTCTCTTAGTCCCGTTCCCCTTGTAGTTTGCCGTAAACCTGCAGCTGATTACGGGCCTGATGTGCTGTGAGAAGACCCATGTCACGGGGCTCTGAGCGATTCGCTCCTCTGGCACGAGCGCTGAAAGGCCCTCGCCATGGCACACGGGTCTCAATCCGCCATTCCAGAGGCTCCTGGGCAATACTCAGTCAGGAATGTGTGTCCCATTGATTACCATATTCCAAAAGAAGTGCACACGTTTGATGGGCTTCACTGCACTCCAGACGCTATCAATAAAACATGACTGATATTATAATACCTGGCCACTGCTTGCATTCTATCAGCGTATGAGTGATAGATGGTATTTTTATTGCTCTTGATAGGAGGCTATTGGTCACGCCACACCTCGCCGGGTGCTCCTCAGACAGCTCCAACATTAGCACATGGCTTCGCTGCCAAGTTCTCATCGTTTGTGAGGCTCTGGTCCCTTTTGGCTTTAATCCCACAAAACAGAGAAGTCTGTGCCAGCATCACGAGCCGGACGCAATTTCTGAACCTTTTTGTCTTCATGGAGTCCAGCTGAAATGGGTTGAAGGGCAGCAGTAAATCATTTCGGGATGGGAGGAAAAAGAAAAATAGAACAGAAGTGATTTCTCAGATATCTCGGAATCTTGCTGTCAGCCTGAGTCCGGTTAGTCAGTGCTTTGGTATGTTTTATACCTAAAATTTGATGTGTTTGTGCTTTGTCTCCCTATCCCGCCCTACGCCGCCTCTATTTTTCTTGAAATCCTGCGTACATCATCGTGTGCTCCTCTGCATTTCAGAGATCTGAGTAATGTGAACTGTGAAGAACTGGGTCCGCTGCCTCCTGGGTGGGAGATACGGAACACCGCCACCGGGAGGGTTTACTTTGTCGACCACAACAACCGAACCACGCAGTTCACAGACCCACGCCTGTCCGCTAACCTGCATCTCGTGCTAAAGTGAGTACTACACTACCCTCGAGCAAGAACAGTGAAATAAATTACTTGAAACAAAAAAGCAGGGATTTCTTTTTAATCCTGATTTCGTCTTGTGCTTCGTCTCCAGTCCAAGCCCAAGCCCCAATGGTTCTCGAGGAAGCATCGAAAGTCAAAATGTCAGGTAAGGTTTGGGCTTCATGCCAGTAGACTGGAACACACACAAGCTCAGACATCCACAGACTTACTCCCTTTGCCCCCCCCACTCGATGTTTTACATTGGCTTCCTGTGCCAAAGGTGTGTTCACCACCTGTAGAGGCTCAGAGTAGCCCTTCTGCTGAGCAGACGTTTATGCACACGCACATACACTGACCGAAATACATACGCAACATACTCCCCCCACAGTCTTTTTCTTTCCACACAAAAAATTCAAATTCCTCAGCCCCGCCGAGGTTTTTGATCATAAAGGCGTTTTAGCACACAATCCGTCACAAAGCTGGCTTTGGCCAGACATCAGATAGCCGAGTGGAAACCAAGGCTGCTGTGTCTGTGGCGGAGGAGCGTCTTACATCCAGGAAACGACGCATAAATTTGATGCCCAAGTCGATGAATGAACTGTGTGTGTCCATCTGTGCAGGTTTGTGTGTTTTAGTCCATGCTTTTGTGCTTGGTACATGCCTGCGTGCATGGATGCACGTGTTCCGAATTTCTTCCCCAGGCAGCTGTTCAAACACATACTGTGCGGCGATAGCCATAGAACTACCCATAGGTCTTCGCTCCACAAAGGTGGAGCAGTGTATGGGTGCCTTGGTGGGCCTCCTCCGCCTGACCTCATTCCTCCTCCGTGCAGAGAGAGAGGGGGAATGCATCGACGCAGAGATCAGGTTTCATTGTTCAGATGGATCAAAGAACGTGTTTGGGATTTTGTTTTCTTTCTGCTTTTTCTCCTCTATAGCCCTCTCAAAAGTCTTTTAAAAATGTAGCCTGGCACGCCACATTTGTTTCTAATGTAGGAATTTTGTCTTGAGCATGACTATGCCCAGATGTGTGAAAACCTCATACATAGAATTTCTATTGTATGCATATTATGGTAGGATAATTAGTTCAATGTAACCTCACGGGTGATTGATTTTATACACAGACAAAAAGATTGGTGTCTCTATCGCTATCAGTGTTATTAATGCTGTGCGTTTGGCTTCAAGTATTTTTGTTATGTACGATGTAACTATATAAAGTGTTAGATTTGGACTGGAGTGAGCCGCTTATTCAAGGACACCTTAGCCTGAGATTTGTGAAATAATGGTTCATAAATTTTGTATGAGTAAGGTTTAACCTATCGATTATAATTACACTGACCCTGTTAAAGATTATCTATTGGTACAATGTCTGCCCTAGCTGGTTATTCTATTACCACTAATAGAATAGACTTGGGAGTGACTTTCCCGCTCGTGACAAAACTTTGGAAAAGATATTAGTCGTCATGGATTTCCATCAAGACATCTGCCTTTTATCAAGTCAGGATTTTAGAAATGTTCACCCCTTGTGTGCCGTCATCCCACAAAAATGTTCGATATATATGTCCGTCAAAGTTATAGTTTATTGCCTTTTTTTTATTTGCTGAAGACACTGCCTGAGCATCCAGACCAGGTTTTTCGGTTATATTCCCCCTATGATGTTGCAATCTTCTCCCATAATGTAAGCCCCCTGACTGGTCAAGGTCACTGTTCAATAGGTAACGGAATCCTTGTCTGGTTTTAAGACCTGGCTGCAGGCCTGCCCTCTTGTACAGTTGCATGAGAAATAACTACCATTTCCCAGACGTTTGTGATTTGTTTCGTAGCAGAAAAACTTTTATCATGGCGACTTATCCTTGCATCTTCAGGTGACATGCACCAGAGTCGTGCTCATCAGTAAGGAGTTGGAATGAGAAGAGAGGACTGTGGGGCCTGAATCCAGCAGAGAAAGCAACAGAGACGGAGCAGGAATGTTTGATTTATGGGTGAAAGTGCAGGGAGAGATGCTCCATGCCTCCCTCTGAGTTGTCTGCGGTGTTTGGGTGCTCTCCGGGTGAGACACGAACTCCCCTCTGCCTCCCTTACTCTCCCTCCCGCGGAGTCTAGTCTGCAGGAAGTAAAGTGATTCAAGACGAGGTCTCGGGTGTCCTGTGGGGCCCTGTGGGTTTCTGGGATTGCAGGAAGTGATTGAAAAGCCAAATTGGATTCAACTGGGCAGACACCGGAAACCAAACTCAGTCACTTTGTTGAGGAGAAGTTGTCATTGTGGTAGAGGAGAATGCAAGCCATAGGGCGGACACTTGAGAGTAGCAGTTTTCAGACTATATTATGTCATGAAGTGAGCCGAGACTGACAGTTGAGGTTGAGCCGAAATTAAAAATGCCCTTTTAACCCTTTCAGATCACATACACAGTCATATTGTGCAAGTCTTAAACAGTATATGGTGAAAAACATGTCTGTGTGTTTTTAGATCAAAATCTTTTTCTTCCTGGAAAACAAATTATGACACATCATTACATCAGTTGGTACCAGCATCCATCAATCTGCAACTCCAGCTCTGCTCAGAGCCAGAGGAGGTCGTGAGCTCATCTTTAGAACGAACACATAAAATGCTTCTGCTGTTCCTGTTTTGCTCACAAATACGTCGCCATACGGAAAAAAATGCCTTTTCAGCTCGGCTTTAAGGCTCTTCTGTATTTACCAGCTCCATTCTATTTATTTAGTTGATCCATGGCATCGCTAAGACTGTTGCAGCCTACACATCCACACCGCATACACAGACTTCCACCGCCCTTGTGTTCTGCTCTAGAGTCTGGTGTTTATGACCCTGCTCAGGGCCGAGTATGCCTGCTACCCCCACTGGAGTGCAAAAGGCCACTGTGCAAGTAATCCTTTAGTGGCGTGGCGGCCCCATAATGGCTCTTTTGATAATGTGTGTGTGTGGTTGTCTCCCTACTGTGCCACCCTCTGAGGCCGTCTTCCCGAACACAGCGTCTAGTTCAAATGTGTCTTCTCCATGCGACGCCAGAGCGGGGAGCTCGTGTCATCATTAACCACAGCTGATGCTCACAGCCACACTATTGATACTGCGGTTAACCGCTCTTTGTTGTTGTCTGTGTTTGAAATGTTTGATTAACTGCTTTCTGTCTTTCTATCGGTTTAGTCACATTTTGGCTGCATTTTCGGAGTTTCCAATAATGTGAGAAGACAGCTGTGAATATTTCTTTTTTAAAGGCAGCAACGTTTGAATTCAAAGCTTCAAATGCTTGAGCATTCAAGAAGACAGAGAGCTGTTACTGAAGAAGCAGTGAAAAAAGAAATGATTAAAAAACGTTTTCAGGTTAGCTATAATACAAAGTAGAAAACAATTCAGCTACTGCACTCTGCCTTTGGACAAAGAAATGTATTCTTTCACTTTTCTTTTGCATTGGAACTTAGTTTATTTTCTTTAAAATTAAAAAAATCACATGATAATTTAATGTTGATAGAGAGTCAATGTATGTAAAGTAATGTTTTTCTGGAGATTTCCTTCTTCTTGTCCTACTTTTCTTCACCTTGTTGTTTTTGTTCTTCTTATCGTTCTTCTTAGAATAATGATGTACGATACATTAAGACCAATGAACTAATATACAATTACCACATTTATTTTTAGAATAAAAACAAAATTAAAGGGCTCCTGCTGCTCTGCTAAGCTAGTTACCGTAAGCAGGTGTTTCCAACGCCTCATTACTAATAAGTGAAATAATAATAACAAAATAACAAAACTGAATTACAAAGATGTTGCCTCAGTAAGACTTCCATTACAGATTACAGGGAGGGAAAATCTGTTCGTACATTTAGGTTCATCTGTAGCAAATCTGTCTCACCAGCTAGCTTTCACTTGATGTCTCTTTGTGTACTTTTACATGTTGTTTACATAAATTGTACATTTGATAGCGTAGTATTTTTTTATACGGACAGATGGTAACTTACATCCCTGTTGTAACTCCTTGTGGTGAACTATGCAGGTGCTGCATTTTGGATGTGTAGTCCAGTCCATGGTATTAGTTTCTCTCCGTCAGTCCCCGCCCTTTTCATTCCCTCTGCCTCGTAAGGGAAACTTCTGGACCTGTAAAATGTAGCGGTGTGACTCTGCGAGGTGGCCTCGGTGACCTTCATTACCTCAAGTGTACATGATGAGTCAAAAGCAACAGAGGATCTATTTGCAGAGCGATTATTTTAGTTCAGCCATCTCTGCCTCTGCCAGGTGGAGAGAAGGTGTGTGTGTGTGTAAGTGTTATACCTGTCATGTGGGGACGTAAATCTGATAAAACACTGACATTGTGGGGACGAATGGGCAGCAAATCAACAGGAAATGAATGTAAGTCAATGCAATGTCCCCCAAAAGCCATGAAAACATACCTGTGTGTGTCTGAGAGAGCGAGACGTCTTGCCTCCACTAATCCCACCTCCACCTACGTCTGTCAGCCTGTGAGCGGCCGAGGCAGCTGTTTGACTTGATGTGCTTCCCAGATGACCTCAGTGTGTTTACTCCTGGTTCTCTGCAGTCAGCAGAGGACACAGAAGGAACTCTCACTCTTTGAGAGATGTGTTTTGGCGCTCCTCTTGTTGTTTTTGCGCTTGCTTACTTTCTTTTCTCGCTCCTAGGCTTGTTTGTGTTTGGCATTGGTCATCGGACATCTAAGACTTACAATTTGTGTTTCTTTCTCTTGCACTCCCCCCTCTCCTCTCCCTTTCTCACTTCTGTCCCATCCCTCTCTACCTCTCCCTTCCACCTCCAGTCGTCAGAACCAGTTGAAGGATCAGGCCCAGCAGGCTCTGGTGTCCCCCGCTCAGCTCCCAGAGGAGGCCGAGTGTCTCACTGTGCCCAAATACAAAAGAGACCTTGTTCAGAAGCTCAAGATCCTCCGCCAGGAACTGTCCCAGCAGCAGCCTCAGGCTGGCCACTGCCGCATTGAGGTGTCCCGCGAGGAGATCTTCGAGGTGAGGATGGAAAGAAACAAGCTCAGTCATGTCGTCATATCATCTAAAGCTCACAAGGGGGGGGCCTGTTATTAAATGGGTACATAGTTTAACCCCGAGGGAAATTCAGTCCTAGCGGCCAGAGCATGCGGGAGACTAATTAAAATGCATAACAAAATGCTAGAAAAAAACATGGAAATTATCTAATATTTGCTCCATTGCGCAACCACCTGCCGTCATATTCCCCCAAACTCCAGCCAACTAATCTACATTTGACACTGTAGGCACGAAACAATAGCCTGGGTTCTGTGTTGTCCCCAAATGTACAAACAGTAGGAGGTGGAGGAAAGCAAAAGGCAAGTATATCATGCTTTTTTTTTGTACCTGCAGAGCTTCCTGTAATCATCCAAATTATTCATCAACTCAAGTTATGTTAAAACATGCCCTGAAGCTTTTACTTGTCGACTCCCATCAAGGACTTTGCCCGTAGTTTGTCTGTGAGAATGACTTCTCTCAACCACACAGTTCTCTATGAAGTGTGAAAGAAGGTTTTTCAAATTATAAAGCAGACCATCTTCTTTGGGATGAGGATTTTGTCAGCTGCAGATTTTTTTTCTCTACATCTAGTGAGGCGTGGGGCCTTCATCAGAGCAACAACACCTGCAACAGACTGCGTGACCCTCATAAAATATGCACTGGAATGTGCTGGAACAGCCGCGTCTGTTAATCTGAACGAAGACATTTTTGTTGGCTGATCTCAACGTGAGAGGGAGAGGGCTGAGGGGGGGTGCAGAGGACGTCTCGAGGTTAAGCGAGACATAACTGCATAGCGGCTCCAGATCAGCTGAAGCATTACATTATGACTGAACAGGCAAGTGTTAGCTGGTGGACTGTCAGAGCTGTCTTTATGTGTACTTTTCAGTGGAGATGAGGCATTCCCCTTTCTCTCACAGCACCTCTCCGTTGTCGGCTGTATCTGGAGGGCAAAGTGGAACCTGGCTGTGTTATTATAGTCTTATGGCCGTGTTTATTATAACTGCCCCTAATCCACTTTAAATGAACCCTCCCCCCGATCGTGTGAGCTGTCTGCACGTCGGATGAACACTGAGTGAGGCGGAGAAATCTCAACCCTCACAACTGAAAACCAATTACAACTTATGTACAGCACATGCACACCGTTGTTCTAGCTTTTTAACTTTTAGTCTCAAAGTTACCATGTTTGACGTGTGACTTAATGCATGAGCGTCCCTGGAACTTGTCATTTTCCCCAGAGGTGGGTCAACTCGCGTGGACACTGCAAAACCGCTAAATGGCTTCTCTTTAACTCATTCAGCAGCTAGCAGGGCTGTTAATTGGCTTTGACATAGCATGTGCGTTCGTTTGCATCTGTGTTGCAGGAGTCTTATCGCCAGGTGATGAAGATGAGGCCGAAGGACCTGTGGAAACGGCTAATGGTGAAGTTCAGAGGAGAGGAGGGCCTCGATTATGGAGGAGTGGCCAGGTAAGAGACCACAGCAAAGGAAGAGCCTGATACATGGAAGCACAGACTTTGTAAAACACAGGAGTCTGCCTCCTAGTGGAGGAGCCAAAGAATACAAGCTACTCATCATTGTTATGTCTGGTTTGGTGCAATTTCTTTGTGTTAAGGTGAGGATAGACATGGGACAATATGAACATGTCAACTCATGATAGCCAAAATAAGTGATTCTATATTGTGATATGATCCCAATAATCATCAAAATATGCTTAAAACTCTTAAAGTGGCGGTTAAACATACTGGTATAACTTTACATTCTGTTAAGAAACAAATCATTTTATTGCATCACAGTTTTTGTAAACCAACTATATTAAATAAGACGATCAGAAGGTCTCCCTGCATCTTATTTTCTTATTTAAATATAAAATACCAGGTGCACCTCTGCACTCTAATGCTATTGCACGTATTGTTTCTCCTCTTACCTCTCCGGCCTGACCTCTGTGTGCAGGGAGTGGCTCTATCTGCTGTCGCATGAGATGCTGAACCCGTACTACGGCCTGTTCCAGTACTCCCGTGATGACATCTACACGCTGCAGATAAACCCCGACTCTGCCGTCAACCCTGTGAGTCACAGTCATCACTGACGGCGCACCATAAAAACTCATATGAAAAGCCAGGCTGGTGTGACAGTGGATTTTGCTGCAAACACTGTCACTGCTTCAGGCCACGGGAAGTTTGTCATCTCATGATGAGCAAATGCAAGTTTTAACCAAAATCCACTTCATAAATAATGCTCCCGACTAGGCCTGAGCTTCAGTTCAGACACTGATGGATTCGGTCATTTTGTCTTATCTTGCACAAACATCTGCGTTAGTCATGTCTGCTGGGAACTCGCCGCTGTCTCTTCATTGGGAAACTAAAAGTGTTTTGTCTCCCCACAGGAGCACTTGTCATACTTTCACTTCGTGGGCCGCATCATGGGGATGGCAGTGTTTCATGGCCACTACATAGACGGAGGCTTCACTCTGCCCTTCTACAAACAGCTGCTGGGTAAACCCATCACCCTGGACGACATGGAGTCTGTAGACCCGGACCTACACAACAGCCTCGTGTGGATCCTGTACGTACAAGACACATTTTTGTAGAAGCCAGGAACAGAACTTTATTTTCTGTAAATGAAAAGTGAAAGAAGATTTCTGCATCACCAATTACAACACGATGTTTGCTCTGCATTCCTGTCCACAGTCGATATGTGTAGTAGTCTCTACTTGCAAAGAAAACATTTCACAAATTTTAAGTACATTTAATTATCCTCCAAGTGATGAGTTGTTTGGCTCACACGCGTACTTTGATGACAGCGTCACCCATTGTTTTAGAATATTCCTTACATCAGTGGTCCCTCAGCACGTGTTTTCAGACCATGTGTATGAAGGTTTTCAATTCAGCTAAAAGGGGCAGTTCACCCTAAAATCAAAATTACATATTTTTCCTCCTACCTGTAGTGCTTTTATCAGTCTAGATTGTTTTGATGTGAGTTACCTAGTTTTGGAGATATTGCATGTAAAAATGTCTGCCTTCTCTCCAATATAATGGGACTATATGGCACTGGACAAATACAAATGTAAAAGTGAAACGTCTCTTGTCTGTATTTCCAGAAATCGTGACCCACTTACTTGAGATAATCCACAAGCTTTGATGTGAGCTGTCTCATGTAGGAACTATTTTCTTTCCCCACGTAGAAGGAAGCGTGCATCTGCTCATGGTGTTCGAATTTGTGATGGATTAATGGCGTTAATAGGTGAGCTAGCAGTATCGTGTAGCTATGAGCCTCTGGTCCATGAGTAGGTGCATGCTTCCTTCTGCATGGTGATGAGGTCCGCCGGTGTAGTTCGGTTGAAAGGAAATAGTTCCTACATGAAATTGCTGGTCTGTGGATTATCTTAACCTGGTCAAGGTTTGTGGAAAAAGACATTCCTGTCCTATTAGCATGTAAGAGGGGAAGACATCTATTTGTGATTTTGGGCTGAACTAACATCACATCTGCTGGTTTCACCCATCAAAACTCATCAACAAAAAGGAGCTCACCCATATTTTACTGGGATGCTGAGCACTTATTTTTTGTGTGTCATTTAAATGTTTGTGTCTCTTCAGGGACAACGACATCACCGGTGTGCTGGACCACACCTTCTGCGTAGAACACAATGCCTATGGAGAGATCATCCAGCATGAGCTCAAGCCCAACGGTAAGAGCATCCCCGTCAGCCAGGACACCAAGAAAGAGTACGTGCGGCTCTACGTCAACTGGCGTTTTCTGCGAGGCATAGAGGCCCAGTTCCTGGCTCTGCAGAAGGGCTTCAACGAGGTCATCCCCCAACACCTGCTGAAGGCCTTCGACGAGAAGGAGCTGGAGGTACTTCAACGAATCATCACGCCTCTTTGTCGCTTACATGCACACGTAGATTTTACTTGCGAGTTCATTTTACCCTGCCATTTCACAACATGTGCGTGTTCTCTCCTGACCTGTAGCTGATCGTATGTGGCCTGGGTAAAATCGACATCAACGACTGGAAGTCCAACACGCGGCTCAAACACTGCACTCCGGAGAGCAACAGCGTCAAATGGTTCTGGAAAGCTGTGGAGTCGTTCGACGAGGAGCGCAGAGCCCGACTGCTGCAGTTTGTCACGGGCTCCTCCAGAGTTCCCCTGCAAGGCTTCAAGGCCCTCCAAGGTAATAACACCCAGGATGAGAACCGTGCATACCGTTTGTTATGTAAATGTAGGTGTTGTTATGCAATCATATGAAACCGCGCCTGAAATATCTGTGAACTGCCTTCTTTTGTGAGATGGATGCAGACCAAAGTGAGTACTCTCAGGTATTCAGGTTGAAAGAGGTACAAAGCGTATGCGATGTCGGGTCTGGACTGTTCCAAGGTGCGCTGGCCTCGTCTCTACTATTCCTTTTGTCGTGCACACTGTGTGCTCTGCATTGGCAGCAGACCTGTGTGTGTTTGGGATTCTTTGCTTGCCTGTGTCTCTGGGTTTGTCCAACCTGAAATGAACCCGGAGTCTGAGCGTAGTGCAGCGGTTCAGTGGGTCCATCCAGGCAGACGCTGCTGCTCAGAGACAGAGCACCCAGGCATGAGGAGTACACCGTGATCCACAGCACCCTTACACACCTTATGTAACACTCTCACTTCCTTTCTTGGTCAAAACATCTAAAAGCTGGAACCACGGCTGCCAAGTCAGCTCCATTAGCCCCGCTGGTCTATAAATACTGTGCAGGACGACGTATTGCTACACAGATTGCACCACAACAAGTGATTTAAACTAACTTCTTCTTTTCAGCTGGTTGTAGGAAGGCATCAAGATAGGTTGGTGGACTGAAAATGTGTAACGATAAACTTAATGTGTTTATATAGGTGCTGCTGGCCCACGGCTCTTTACCATCCACCAGATTGATGCCAGCACCAACAACCTGCCCAAAGCCCACACCTGGTGAGCAAACTGCCGGCTCTGAAGCATTTTCAGACCCTTTGACCCGGCCCCTGCCTTTGAGTCTGAGCCTTGTAGTTGTACCTGCGTCTGACAAGATTATTTTAACAGATATTTTGTCTGTGTCTCATGCAGATTACCATCTCTTTGACATTTGTATTATTTATGACATGAAAACAATGGACAGCTTCACTATTTCTTTACTATCACAGTATGATAATGCTGTTTCAAACATGTTTTAAATCGCTGTATGTATATACCGCACTGTATATCAAATATAGCCAACTGTAGTTCCAATTATAATCAGGCTATAGCCTAAATCAGTATTGCACTGCAGAGTTTACAAATATAAATGTCGGTCAGTAGTGCAAATTTGCTTACTAAGCCACAGTTTCATGCATTTCTAAATGTAACAGTCTGGAGTTATGCAGCAGCAGCGTTATGATTCAGATAATCAAAATAAAAAAATAAAAAAAAAAACTTTCTCCCCATGTTTTTCCAGCTTCAACCGGATCGACATTCCTCCCTACGAGCACTACGACAAACTGTACGACAAGTTGCTCACCGCCATCGAGGAGACGTGCGGCTTCGCTGTGGAGTGAGTCGCTGTCGCAGGCGGGATTCAGCAGCAAACAGAAGCAACATGGTTCGGCCATGACGAGCCTCCCCGTACAAATCAATCCACTCCCACGGGGGGCTCTCCCACGGTTGCTTCACCCAGGGACGCCCATCCTTCCCGGGGACACGTGGCCCAGCCAAGGGAGGGTGGGCAGAGAAGACCAGAACATGTCATCTGACTCTGGGTTTCCTTTTAGACCCTCCCATGTCTTTTTGTTTTTTTAATCATGGAAAAGGATCTCTTCAGCTGCTAATAACTCCGACTATTTACTAATTCATAGAACCTGCAAAGTTACTTGCTCTTCCCTTTTTTTTCTAAGTTCATTTTAGCATTTAAAGAAATAGACTGTACTCCATGTAGCAATGCTCCATCTTACCAAGCGGAACACAAGGTGGGTCCTTTCTGAAACGACATTAACAAGAGTGGTTTGTTTGCTCGAGCACAGGGTTGTTTATGGCTCCCACAACCACATGGAAACACTACATTTGTACGCAGCGTGTGCATGACTCGTGCTGTTTGGTGCCTCACAGTGATCACATTGGGCCAATCGGTGGCCAAGGCTGGAACACGGGGATGTGCGAGGATGAGAAGGCAGGACTAGAGACTGAAGTAGCCAGAGCCCAACTGTTTACAACCCTCTCCAAAGACCACCTCTGGGACCTCTGCCCCCCTGAGTCGCTGCCCGACAAGTAGCGCTGCATCCCCACAAACCTGTTTCACTCGCTTGACAGCTAGTTATGTTTGCAAATGAATAAATGAACGGATCGCTTGGAATGTGTTATTTTTATACAACAGGGTGGAATGGAAAAGGAAACAATAACATTCTATATAATATATATAATTTATTGCTGTTATACTTTAGAAACCCCTATCCATTGTTCCAGAAAAATGAGATCTTAAAAATGTTTGGAGTCACTGTTTAAATTATAGAAGACAATTTGTGAAAACGAAATTTCACAGAAGAACGCTGTCTTTATTTCTTGACATAACCTCTCTCACACTGTACCAGGAGAGGTGTGTCTTAAAGAGCAAATCTTAACACACACGATGTCCTCTGAGTGCCATAATCATTTCTGAATGAATGAATCCTCGCTAATGTCAAGCGGACCCTTTAAATTCTACTGATTTCATTCTGGAGCTACATATGGTGGTGAGATGTTTGCCTACTATTACCCTTTTTTAACACTTTGTCATATGTAGCTGGGCTATATTAATGTCACCACCCATCATTTTCTAACGGCGTTCTTTTCAGAAGAATCCAAAGTCTATCGTCATCCATTTCCTGCTGCCTCCACATCGTTGTTGAAAAGAGAAGAACCTCTACTACCTTCTAGCCACCTGGTGCTAAAAAGCGTTAACGGCTGTCTTGTATGGGCAGCCTCACTCACTGACATGCTACTGCTTAAAATGCACACTACGCCACTCACGCTCACACCCGTTTGTGGCCACAAAACCTTTCCACTTGATCAAGAGCTCCAGCTTAGCCGCACTCTCAGGAGATGTCACGTGTAGGTCGAAGCGTCTGTTGAGAAACGCGTTTTGACCGTTTTGTCTCGATTTCCTGAATGTTTAAGGGGTTTAAAAAGTCTTGTCTTTTTTTAATTTGTTTTGCCCACAGCAGACCATTAACACACGGTAATCGTTGCATGTTTCCATATGTGCTTTTGGTTGAAAGGGAACTGAATGAGATGAATCCTGTTTTAGCCTGCTACACAGTCCCATCAGTGGTGTTTTTATTTTGAGTAAGGGGGATTGTTGTTGTTTTTTTCTACGATTTTTAAAAATGAAATTCTTGAATGTTTTCAAAAGATGCTGCCTGTCTAGCAATCTCTATGACCGTGGACTGTTCTTAACATTTGCATACACTAAGGAAAAAAAAAAACCTAAAATAAAAAAACGAACTGTTCCTTTTCATTCTTCTATGTGGACAAGTGTATGCAAAGTGAAGTGTCCTCAGATGGTGCTTTTGTACAGTAATAAGATATTGTTCATATATGTGGATCAAACGACCTGTAATTTATCTTTAACTTAAGTAGAAAAATGAAAAGAGGAATTGCACACAAACTGAATGAGGTCGCTGTGTGTATTATAATGGTGACTTCTTTAACAGATATTCATTCGCCTTCAAGTCCAGTGCACAAGCTGATGGCCCTACTGTCTGCTCCTTCACTACATCGCTCAGCATCGCCCCGTAGCTGCCTCTCGGTGAACAGCTTGTTATTGAACAAGCCAACGTTGAGAGATGCCACCTTTTTTGTTGTTTTTTTTTATCGCATGATCCACTAGCAGGACTATATCTCTCATAGCTGACTGATGCAATTTGATGTATGTTAACACTATCATTTTGTAAGAGTATTTTATTTTTGTGTGTAATTAGTTCTAATTAAACTTGCCTTTGTCTAACAATGTAAGGCCTTGTACAAAGTGATGTCTTGTGATTTGTGTTTTCACCTGAGGTGCTGTTAACAGAGGAGTGCTTTAACAATCCTTTTGTGCAGTAATTATTTACAATAGATCAATGTATCGGGGGCTTGTTATGATGAATGGCAAGTGGGGGATGCAAATACTCCTACTTTACATCTAAATGTGCCTGACCACCCACTGTGTACTCACTGATAGCACTCTGATTTAAAACCTCTGGCAGATGGCTCATAGGGGGCAGGGGAAAGGGCTTGAATTTAATTGGAAGAAGCTGTTGGAAAATAGGTATCAAATGCAATTGTTGTTTCATAGATTGCACATATATCATACTACAGGTCTTTAAAGTCTGTCCATGAAGACTGGAAGAAGGATAGGTTAAGGCTCATATTTTGAGGGTTCCCTTTGCAATCGATATAAGGAATAAATGTGTCTATGCTAAGAAATTTAAAACAAAACATACAGAATTTGTGTAGTTTGTCGCACATAATTTAGGCCACTTTCATATAGAAATAATGCAAGGTTTATTTTATGTTTTCATGGTTTAGTAGCCCAGCCATGTAAGAATAAATACTTAAATAAAATTCAGTTAGTTTACTGAAAGTGTAGGCTTGTTGGTCCCCTGTAGAGCTCAGATGTATGACTTCTGGAAGAAAATGCTTTTCCCCACAATGTTAACGGCAATAAACACATTTGTATGCAGAGAACTAGGTTTATAATAATTCCATAACTTTTGCTTTACCATTTATTCTAACAGAAGTAAGTGAAACTCAACACATTGGATCTAATGAAAAAAATACAAAAGAGAGTGGAGTAGTCTCTTTCATGTTTGGGTTGGTCCTGATTACGTCACTTACCGTAATACACCGGAAGCTAGTCAGAGCCGGATTACCAGTTTCTGTCTAGTACATATCCATCCGCCAACATCTGTTAAAAATGTGTAGGCTTTCAAACGGAAGCAAAGTTAAGTGTAATAGAGAATACGCAACATTGACATGTGTCGTTTATGTAATGTAATATAACGTAAAATAAACGATGTTTGGGCGATGAAAAAAACGTGTGTTATTTTTCTTGCTCAAATTTAATTTATACAATCTATTCAGTGGACCGTTAGGGGATCTATTTGTAGTATTTCCAGTAATAATCGATTTAAAGTACAGTATATCTGAGTTGGTTTCACGTGTCTGCAATGGGTCTATGTCGTCAGTCGGCAGAAGACGAAATAAACCGTATGGCGGATGAATACATCGGAAGTGGGATTTCCTCTTACCATATAAATACCGGGTCTAAGTTTTACATTACCGGCATTTCGTGACCACTGCAGGTCGAGTTTTTAGTCGGTGGTCAAAACCACAGCGAAGGGTATTTATCTTTTTTATTTATACAGCTTGTTTACAAAATGCCTGGATATTCAGACAGAGACCGCGGCAGAGATAGAGACAGAGACAGAGGGTAAGTGCCGTTTTTATCTTTGTGTGACTCGAAGAAATGGCTGACGAGAGTCGTAACCAAGGAAAAAACGAATTCCTGGATTGAGCGTTCTTACTTTTTCAGTTAAAATGATAGCAGATGGTCCTAATTTAGTTTTTAATCGAGGCCCATCAATTGTATAAACGGGCAGTTGGCTGGGTTTTCTTTGAACCGGTCGAGGCCCACGCGGGTGAACGCGGCCCGTTGTCTTTGGCTCAAGGCCTAGTTTGGCCTCGTGCCCCGGAACAGCGGCTTTGCGTTAGCTTCGGGGTAACGTTAGCTTAACACCGGGACATATCTACGGTGTGTATCGTTGGGCCACATTGTAAAACACACTTCCCTGTATAATAAAGGGTAGTTATCGATATTCGCCGGGCGGCTAACGTGTAACGTGTTGCTCCATCGCAGAGGAGCGTCGGCGCCGCTACAGCTGGCTAGTCGGCTTTTCGCCATGTGGCAGCATGAATGCGGATACAAAATGCCGGCTGTTTTTTCCATTGTTCCTCTGCTGGTTGGAAACTATATGACGGTTGTGTAATTTCACAGATGACGCAGTTAGGATGGGCCTCAATTATTATTTTTTTAATTTGCCGTTGTTAACCTCTGTGGATGACTCGATCGGCCTCAGCCCGACTTTGTAAGTCACGTCTTAACTGTTATTCGCAGCTATGGCGGCGGTCCTCCTCGTTTTGGTGGAAACCGTGGTGGAGGAGGAGGAGGAGGAAAATTCGGCAACCCCGGTGAACGGCTGCGGAAGAAACAATGGAACCTGGACGAGCTCCCAAAGTTTGAGAAGAACTTCTATCAGCAGCATCCAGACGTTGCCCGCAGGTCCCCAGTATGTAACCATGGAATGTTATGTAACGTTGACGCCGCACAGAAATGTGCTGCTGCACGTGTTCTGGTTATGCAATCGGGTAGATCGCTGAACTTGCTTTATTCTCATCTTGCAGCAAGACGTTGAAAATTACAGGAGGGCCAAAACCATTACATTTAAGGGGAGAGAATGCCCAAATCCTATTGCCAAGTTCCACGAGGCCAGCTTCCCATGTAAGTTTTAAATGATTTAAATGTATCTACAGTATGTATGGACATGTTGCATCTTAATTAATTGTTGTCCTTCCTCCAGCTTATGTGATGGATGTAATCAACAAAATGAACTGGACCGATCCAACACCCATCCAGGCTCAAGGCTGGCCACTGGCTCTTAGTGGCAAGGACATGGTCGGCATTGCACAGACTGGATCTGGCAAGACGCTTTCTGTGAGTTGCATGTTCTCTGACAAAATATCACCATAATCTGTGCTGACCAGGCTAACCATAATAAATGAGACTCCAGAGCAGTGCAGATTTGCTTAACAATATTGCATTTGTCTACTCTATTCAACTAACCGTTATCGTTTTTGCCTTGCAGTATTTGTTGCCTGCAATTGTGCACATCAACCACCAGCCATTCCTGGAACGTGGAGACGGGCCCATTGTAAGTGAATACTGCAACGTCACTTGCTTATTCTGCCCAGTGGCTAGGAGAGTTTTGTAAAATGAATATCACCGAGATCGCAGCAACATGGGCTAATGAATCTTAATCGGTGATGAAATAAACTGACAGAAGTGATTTTATCTCTAAAAGTAATGAATACTATAATCTTGTCTTTTTTTTTTTCTTTTTTTTTTTTCTTTTTGTGCGTGTGTTTTCCCTTCTCCCATGCTGGTTGCATGTTCTCTCCAGACTTTTTAAAATCATAATTTTTTAGTTGCCCATACCTTTTTGTTAGAAAAAGTTACCCATATAATGCACTGCAACGAATGATCTGATGTTATGACATGTATTTTCCTGACATATCCATCAATGGGAACTGAATAGAACTTGCCATGCATGTACTAAAGAGCCATAATTTCCCTCATGACAGTGCCTGGTGCTAGCCCCGACCCGTGAGCTGGCCCAGCAGGTGCAACAAGTGGCTGCTGAGTATGGCAGAGCTTCTCGCCTGAAGTCCACCTGTATCTACGGAGGAGCACCAAAGGGACCACAGATCCGTGATCTAGAAAGAGGTATAGTTGTGTTTTCCATCCCCCATTAAGCACTTTTGTTTTGTCATGTTGAGTTTAGTTCTCAAAAAGACTCTTCCTTTGAAGGTGTGGAGATCTGCATCGCGACACCCGGAAGGCTCATTGACTTCCTCGAGGCAGGAAAGACCAACCTCCGCCGCTGCACCTACCTTGTGCTGGACGAAGCTGACAGAATGCTGGACATGGGCTTCGAGCCACAGATCAGGAAAATTGTCGACCAAATCAGAGTAAGATTTGATTTATTTGGAGGGCTATAAACTTGCTGAACTGCTTGTTGGATGTGTATTATGGGTATTTGTTACTAATGTTGGTGTCTTTGCAGCCTGACCGCCAGACTTTGATGTGGAGTGCCACTTGGCCCAAAGAGGTTCGCCAGCTGGCAGAGGACTTCCTGAAGGAGTACGTCCAGATCAATGTTGGGGCGCTGCAGCTCAGTGCCAATCACAACATTCTGCAAATCGTGGATGTTTGCAATGATGGCGAGAAGGAGAACAAGTAAGTAGCGCGTCTGTGGCAGTACGTGGTGTTGAAGGGGATATATTCATAATGCTTTAGGTGAACATAATGCTACACATTTACTGACTATCTTTTTTCTTTTTTCCTCCAGACTCATACGTCTGCTTGAGGAGATCATGAGTGAGAAGGAGAATAAGACCATCATCTTTGTAGAGACGAAGAGACGCTGTGATGATCTCACCAGGAGGATGAGGAGGGATGGGTAGGTGTTGAGGCTGATTCACAGCCTGGCTCCTTCTGTACTTATCATACTCTTATTCGTGTATGGACATTGATTAACATTGAAACCTTAAATCCTGTTAGGTGGCCGGCTATGGGAATCCATGGAGATAAAAGCCAACAGGAAAGAGACTGGGTTCTTAATGGTAAGCATGCATCACCAGTAACACGCTTGTTAATCAGAGTTGTACAAATGGCAGAAAATGTCTCCATTGCCTGATTTTTAATTTAAATTTTTATTTTTCAGAATTCAAATATGGAAAGGCTCCCATACTCATTGCTACAGATGTAGCCTCCAGAGGTCTAGGTCAGTATCTATGAAACGTTTTGTACTCTAATGCATTTCAAAAAGAAAGTGAATTTGCTTTCTTTAACTCTTGTGCTTCTTTCTGAGTTTCTCCCCTGACCTGAAGGCGCAGTCTGTATGGCAAGGCCTTGGCATGACAAGCCCAGGTCTCCAGAGGGGGAAGGAGGATTCTTGGAGGTGTCCTGACTGGCGAGGCACGGGTCTCCCAGTCAACCAGATATACAGAGGTGACCAGGCCCAAGTGCAGCATAACGCGCTGGCCTGCCTAAAAAGGGGGGCGAGTTGAGGGCTGGCCACAGTTCCTCCCCCATACGCTCGTCTGTTCCCTGGCAATGGTTTCGACTGCTTCACACACCCAGGCTCCGTAACTATCCCAGCTCAAAGCCCAGCTACACTGTCTCCTATTGTCTTGCATGTATTTTGGGCACTGCATTGCAAGCTATTTGAGTCATTTTGGAAGGTGCTTTCTGTTGCGTAGACTCGTAAAGCATGGGTGGCGTTAACACTGCAGTTTCTAAACTTCTGTCGGAGGAGCAGTCCGTCAGATCGATCATACCATCACCTCCTGTAATCACATGGCTACTGGCGCTTTTGGTGACAGTGGAACATGCTAGTGGGACAAAATCCAAGCTCACACTCCTCCCTCGCCTGCGTTTACAAGTCATGTCGAGACCTGCCAACGAGAGACATTATGGTCAAGTGAACTCTGGGAAAATCTTGCCATGCCGAGAGTTGGGATGCACTGTTTTTGTAGGCATCCTGCAAATTGGTTCAGATCTACAGTTTCTTGGCAAGAGACACCGCAGTGTGAGCTTTATAGCAAGCATCTCGCAAGTGGGTGACAAAGGGACCTTGGTTAAGTGCTAGTTCAAGTACACTAGGAATCAGTAGTGTGCATACAGCACTATTGTATAGTGGCACCTGTGGGTCACTTGACAGTATGTGGGGCGTCTGCTGCAATGGGAATGGACTAGTGAATGCATACTCCAAATAATGGTAAGACTTCTGATCCCTTCTTTCCGCGGGTGGTTTGGCAGCGGTCGAAGAGGGGAGTTTTTTTTTTATTTTTATTTTTTTTACCCCAACTGGATTGGAAGCTAATGGAGTGTGCATCGTTTCTCTTTTCCCACAGTAGTCTCCCCGAGAAGTAATGTTTAGTTTTTGACTGTCTTTTGCAGCTTTGGATTAGCCAATCATTCCTACGTCATGACCTCACTAACTTGGCCTTTTTGTTTTTGATCTGGTTGTTGTGGTGGCTCTGGCGCACGTCTTTGTGTGCTGTCCTGCTTTTCCTTTATGCCACACCAACACAATCTTACAGATGTTGAAGATGTGAAATTTGTCATCAACTTTGACTACCCCAACAACTCTGAGGACTATATCCACCGCATTGGCAGAACGGCTCGTAGCCAAAAGACAGGCACGGCTTACACCTTCTTCACTCCGAACAACATGAGGCAGGCCAGTGACCTCATCTCTGTGCTCCGCGAGGCCAACCAGGCAATCAACCCAAAGCTCCTCCAAATGGCGGAAGACAGAGGAGGTAAATCTAATTGGTGAGATACAGAAACCGTGCTTTGATCTGCACCCACTCTTTTCTTTTCTGCTCCTTTCCTTTCATTTGTTCTGAGAAGTTAATGGGTTTAATTATTCATTTCTGTATCTCAAAACAATTTCCAGTTCAAATTGTGTTAAGACATGACTATTGCCCTGCCTCTTATGAGTCTGCTTTCCTCTCCAGGTCGTTCAAGGGGAGGCAGAGGTGGTGACTATAGAGATGACCGTCGGGATAGGTATTCCGGGAGACGTGATTTTGGCAGTTTTAGGGACCGGGATAATGGTAGAGGGTTTGACAACGGACCAAATAAAGCATTTGGCACAAATACGCAGAATGGAGGCTATGGGGGCAGCAACGGCAATGGCTTCAGTGGAGGCAGCTACAATGGTAATGGACAGTCCAACTTTAACAACCAAACTGGCGCCTTTGGAGGCCAGAACTTCCAGGCCCAACAGTTTGCTCTCAATAAGGGTGGTGCACCAACGGGTGCAAGCCACCCTGCGTTCCCCTTCCCACAGCCACAGGCTCCCCAGCAGCAGCACCCTCCACCGCTGGTGCCGTACTCCATGCCTCCCCAGTTCTCTCAGTAATGCACCATACACATGAAAGAAGTAATTTATTGCTTTTTTTGTCTCGTTGAGTTATACACTTATTACAGAATTTTTGTATTTACACAACAGGGTTTCAAACAACCTCAGCCTCAAGATCTGCAGTTCAGCAGTTAGTGTTGCAGTTTTTTTTTTTTTTTTTTTTTTCCTATTTAATTTGTTACATTCCCTCTGTAATATTTAGTTATGTTTTGTACTAGGTAATTACAAATGTATTGGTTTTTCATGTGTATCCTTGAAAGTGATGTTAAGCTCCTAACTTGGAAGTGCACTGCATGATCTTTCAAATAAAACTCAAAAAGAGACTTCAGTTGTTGTGCTTTTTTACTCTTGAAAAAAAAAGTTACCTTTTCTGTCCACCAGGTGTCGTATTTACCAAACATACCCAAGTCGAGGTTCAGTCAGCATGGCAGCCTTGAACAGTAGTCGCTGTGCAGTGTATCATATTACAACGTTGAAATCCGCAGCTGCAGAACTGCTGCTTTTGATGTTGTGAAAACAAATGTAGCAAACATGTAAAATCTGATCTCCTCCACATCCATTGTTTCTCTTCAAGCTCGTGTCCCAGCAGCAGACGGTAACGTGTTCCTGACGGTCATGATCACACTGCAGAGATCACATGGTCTCTTGGCATGGCCACGGTTTTGTTTTTTGGCTGGCAGAGTTCTCAAAACATCCTATGGGTTGAACTAAAAGTAATCTTGAGGATTCTTGGTTTTTGGAATTGACCGTTTTTGCTCAATGATTCACATGAGATGATAACCCCATGCCAGTTTTTTCTTTTTTTTTATTAACCTTTTACAGGTTGAGCACTACTCAAGAGGGCTGCTGACATCTTCACCTGTTTGCCATTTTGTTCTCAATAGGATAGTGGTTCTTTGTTTTTTTTTTTTTTTTTTAAATGAGCATTAAGGGCTCACACTGGAAATGAACCTTAATAGAAAAGAAGACGTTAAAACCGGATCATTGCAGATGATGATGGTCCTGGTTCGGTAAAGGAATTTGACGGTATCCTATGACACCAGTGATGGAGGTTATAGTTTCGAAGCAGATATTCTGCGGCCAAACATTTAAATGTATTTACTAATTATGATTAATCTGATAATATTTACATTCCCAGTGATATGCTTATACATAGCAGTAAATGGAGGGGACCTGAACCCTTTGGTAGTTATGCATTTGCTAAAGAAAAACTGCTGCTCCTCCTTAAACATATAGAACCAGATAGTGAATTGTGTTCACAGGTCAAAGCTAGAGTTTCTAGATTAGACGGCTCGCTGAACACTACCTGCTGCTCTGGGTGCGGCTGATGTAAATTGCTTTGTGCATATTTCCAGAACCTGGAAGTATGTGTGGAACGCTCTCTGTGTAAATACTAAAGTGTTCTCGTTTCATGAGTCAATTCCTTCTTCTCCATCCAGATATGTGACGGCCACACCCTGCTGTTGATGCAACACTTATTAAAAAAAGGTTGAGTTTGTGTGAACTTCGTTTGTTCTCAGGGAACTATGTAGTGTAATAAAGCAGCCACGGTGGCGATCGGAGGTGGACGAACTGAGTTTATCTCAGATTGCACAATGTGGAATTTAAACAGGTGGGCTGTGGTTGAAGTCCAGGGTGGACCCAGGAAGACAGGAGACCTGTACCATAAGATGACAACTCTTTAGTTAATGCTTTGTTTATGAAGCCTGTTGGATCAGAAACGTTCATTCCAATCTAGTCTTTTTGGATTATTGGTTAGACATATTTCATTGTATGTGCGTTGTCATGTTATTGTGTCCAACACACGACGTCCATACTTACATAAATGATAATTAAACATTTTCACTTTCTGGTCTCGTCCTGGAATATTGTGCACCAAGTAGGAATGTCCGTTAATTGTTAGAGCTGCAGTTTCTGACATTTGGTCCCCTTGGGGGCAGAGGAAATATGTGACTATAACATTGACTTTCATTGACTTCTAAGTTTACGTCAGACCGTTTAGCAGACAGTTGCACGTTTCCACATCCAGAAAATACGCAGCAGCGTCGTCATTCATCTGCAGCATGGGTGCATGGACAGACAACGGGCCCCTGGCGACAGACATGGAAAAGGGCCCGACATCCTCTACGTAGGAGCAAGACACCAACCCTGTGATGGCTCTTCTTTTGTTTGGGTTGCTTTGCATCGCCACGTAAGTATGATGTCTCATTTTGTCTCTCTTTGTGGTCATTTTGCTTTGGTTCTTCCTGTTTGTGGTCATAGTGACTCTCTCTGGTTGGTACGTGTTCGTCTGAGTGACATTTACTATTTGAAGTCCAGAGGGGTCCCTGACGCTATGAGAACCTGGGCCCGCTGAGTAATCCATCCATTATGTGGAGTCAGACTAGTCTGACCGGATGAGCTAATGGCAGGTCATTCTACTTCTCATAACGTCTGATGACCGAAACAATGAGCTGAAAGTGTCTATGAAGCTCCTTAAAGCTGCAGATTCAAGCCTCAGTTCTCCGTATAGCTTCATCGCCACAGATGTTATGGTGAAATGTAACGAAAGTTGGCCTGGGACAAAGATCAAGGTCAAACTGTGTGTTGTTGCCTCCTCATTCATCACCACTCTCTACCTCTGGGCTCTTTTCCTTTCACGCCTCCCTCTCCCCTCGGGGATGTGTGTGTTGCTGTGTGTAGTAACTGCTGGGTGTGCGTCGGACACACCCACTGCAAGCATGAGCCGGGCGGCATGCCGAGCCATTTCCTTCCCACTGAGGAGCAAAGAAGTCGCATTGTTCCAGAGGTGCCACACTACTGTGCATATTTGTGTTTTGTGCTGACAATAATACAAACTGTCACACAATCTCTCACACACACACACACACACACACACACACACACACCCTTTACATTAAATACTATGCATGCAGTTTTACATGCTTATCTTTGTTATCAGTTTTTTTTTCCCTTCTTTTTGGCTGCAGGACGTTTGCATTCTTCACTCTGGACTTTGACTTGTGTATCACAGAGGTAATTTCACAGGGTGTGTGTGTGTGTGTGTGTGTGTGTGTCCGATACCTACTGATAATCAGAAACTAATGCTCTCTGTCACTCAGGTCCTGTCAGGTGTAACAATCCAAGATAATTATAATAATTCAACTAATTAATTAATCAGCTCTGCTGCAATTGCCAGACTGATGTAAACGTTTAGAAAAACAAGTCCAACCTTTTTATAGTTACCACTGTTCCACTATGTCACCTTTCCAGTGTTACAGCTTGTATGATGACTGCACCTTGCTCTTCTGAATACGGCCAAATCTTAAATCATTAATACGATTCTTTCCTTTTATTCATACTCCCTATGTAGCATCAAATAGTGACGTGGGACGCAAACAAAATCTAGATTTGTGTCTGGTATAAATGTACAATAAGAAAAACGAGTTCTGCTGCATTCCTCCACGATCATACGTGTGGAAACATGGAGCTGATAACACAGCAGATCTGTGCAGATTACTGTAAGAAACTTAACTCGTGAGAGATGTGTGATATCAAGAAGAAGAGGCGCTCTCAGAGGTCATGACCTGTTTCCTGATCACGCTTTTATTTCTCTATCTAACACTAGAATCAACTCCATGAAAGAAAAGCTCCAAGGAGCAGAGCGAGGAGCGTGGAACAGGTCCGCCCGGTCTGCTTCCACTGACGACACACCTGCCGGCCTGGGAGGAGCTGAGACAGGTGGACGCTCCTTAACTGGAGGGAGTCGCTGCGGGAGAGGAGAGGAAAGAGGAGAGGAGAGAGGGTGAGGTTGGAAGAAACAAACTCGGACTCCGATTACGACAAACGTCTCCCAAGATGTCGAACATAAAGGATTACAGTTCTGTAAAGATCAGCAAGTGAGTTCCTCTCTCTCTCTCTCTCTCATTATGTGTGTGTGTGTGTGTGTGTGTGTGTGTGTGTCAGTCAGGCTCCCCGGTCTTATGTTACCCTCCCTTGTGTTGTGTTGAAGGGCTCGCCTGCTTCATGTTGCACACAGGCAGTTTGTTTTTCTACCACAATCCCGTTTATGTTTGCACAGTGTTTTATTTTTCCACACCGCGGCGGTCAGGTGCCAAATGAAGACAAGGATCTGGATCTTGAAATATATAATCTGTCAGAAACAAATGTTTGCCTTTCATTCATTCTCAAACAGACCGCTGTGGGAGAACCAGGAGCTCCTTTGACACATGTCTCAGTGTGTTTACTCTCATAACACCACGGTGTTTGGAAGTTTTACACGCCGACTGGACTTGATCGAGTGTCTTCTCATCTTTCTCCTTGTCTTTGCTTAAGGGGTGCATCGTCACATTTGATCCCAGGCTTTAGCCGATGCTCATTAAGCTGATAGGTCAACACTTGAATGCCCTTATTGTCATTGCTTTACAGTGGAACCGGCCGTTGTTTGAGTACAGGATGGACTTCACCACACATGGCATGACACATACGTGGACTCCCAGAGAGTTTGAAAATTGCACAACCTCCAGTCCGCTCCTGTCAGAGTGACTAAGCAGGTGTTGGTCTCCCGTGGGTGCAGCATGTCACCCAGGGGGAACACATACTGCTGCACAATGCTGCACCCGAGGCTTGAGATTGTGACTGACAGAGGAGGGAGTGGCAGGGCAGGGTCTATCTCTCTCTCTCTCTCTGCCGCCGGGTCTGTTGGTCTTCATTAGAACACAGTGACAGTCTATAACTCATATATACATATTATTCATGCTATTCATGATTCTCTCAGCAAAGAATGAACTGCAGTCGAGAGGAGAAAACATTCAGATCCTCCTTTAGTCAAAAAACAAAAAAATGAATAGGTATCAAATATCACAGTAAAAGTCCATCATTGAAAATGCTACTTCAATAAAAGTAGGTAAATATATTTAGTATTGCTGTAGAGGTACTCCCCCAGTGAGTCTTACAGCTGATAATAAAGCTCTATTGTGTCGTTGGGTTTCTATTCCTCGCGTGTTAATGTCTGAGCAGCTCTTCTCTGTGGAAGTTGGTTGAGGTGGAGCACATTTTGAACTACTTAATTACGGATTAATCTCCTGACTGATTGATCGATTGATTGTTTGGTTTGTAAAAGCACCCGTCACAATTACCCAGAGGCCAAAGTGGCACCATCACAATGCTGCTTTTTCCCTTGAATGAGTACAGACCTCAATGTCACAACATTTATTTAAATAATTAAAAGGAATGGCAGCAAATCTTCGCATTTAAGAACCTGGAATCACGATTTCTCTCTAAAAAAAAAACTCTTTTCTGCTGATTTACCTATCATTTCAGCTCTTATGTACTCTTGGGTTGCTGAGCAACATTTTTTTGAAAATTAAATCTTACAAAAGAACCTACAACAAGTAAGTATAACTAATAGTATGTGTCATAGATAGAGAATACTAGAAGTACCTCAGATTTGTACTTAACATTGACTAAGTGAACAAAGTTACATTCCAGCAGTGGGAGTAATAAAAAGAAGGTACTGCATAAAGTAGTCCACTCCTAGTACTGCGCCTCCTACGAGCTATAATGTCTGACTACACCTGCCATAACCCGGCTGGAAAGAAAAGAATGATCACCTGATAAGAGATGGTGTGACGACATTCCTGAGCTCCGATGGGGGGACAACCCCCCTCTTCTACCACGCGTCCCCTGGATCCTGATGATCCGGGTGTGTCACCATAAATAGTTGGCTTTCATATCACAGTGAAGGAGGAATGAACAAATAGAACACAAACAGGTCTGTGGAGCTTGGTTCATGAGTGACATGCCAGTGAAGGATGGCGTTGAGCAGGTGAAGGAATCTTCTTTGTTCGTGCTCTCGAGGGTTTCCTGTCCACACCTCAACCATCAACTCCAGAGGGAAAATAACGAGTTCAGCAGCACTTTCAATACGATCACAGACATTTATTACCATTTACTCCACTTCATTGATTTGAGAGCGATAGTTATTTTGAACTTTGAACTCCTCAGGGTTCAGAATGATGTCACGGGTTTGAAGGATTCTAACCATCCTCTCTGTGTTTGTAGGAGTCAGGCCAACGACCTGGCGGTGGTGATCGCTCGCATGCAGTCGAAGGCCGACCAAGTAGAGAAGAATGTTCTAGGAACAGAGGAGCTGCTGACCCTGGTAAGGAGTCACTGACGCCAGCGCCACGCAAATACGTCAACGGCGGTTTGATTTGATACCTGAAAGTGTTCTCCCCTCCTCCCTGTAGGATGCGGAGCGTGATGGGAAGAAGCTGCCGCTGATCCACCAGAAGGTGAATGCAGAGAACCTGGCGCAGGCTGAAGGGCTGCTGAAGGACCTCTTCATGGACGTGGACAAGGCCAAGAGGCTGCAGCACCCGCAGGCCAAAGAGATAGAGAGAGAGTGAGTTTATCTTGTTAAACACACACACACACAAACACACACACACACAGGCATGCAAACCAACAGACACACCTTAAACTCAATACTTCGCATGCCATCAAGATATGCCACAAAGTGTCACATCCACATTCCCTTCTAATGTTCTCCCCCCATCTGCTCACTGGTTCATCCTCCACCTCTTTCAGTGTGAAAAACCTCCACGACCGCTGGGTGAAGGACTGTGCCGCCTACAGGGAACTGTACGCCCAGCCACTGGTTCTGGATCCCAAACCAAAAATCGGCTGGGGTCCTCTGCTGGACGAAAAACTGGTCGGTTCAAGCTTTCAAGGGTTTTAGAAATGAAACAACTTCAGGATTGGTGAAAAGTCACAGTTTTGTAATGCTGGTTATTTACAGAAACAGCTAAAGGACGACGGGTACGGCCCCAACCTGACCGATGTAGAGAAGCAGATAGCGGCACACAACATCCTGAACCAGGAGATCGAGGCCTACAGCCCCCAGCTGAAGCCCAGCACCACCACCTCACAGGTAACAGCAGCAAACAGGTGCAGTCACACCGGCACGCTCGCTGCAGGAAACTTACCTGGTTCCTCTTTGTCTTTGTCCCCAGGAGCAGTACGCCATCCTCAAAGAGAAATATGCTCAACTCTACGTGAGTGTTTTTGCACTTGGTGTGTGTGATTTGTGTGGTTTGAAGTCAGGATTGTGTATTTGTAACGTGCATGCTTGTGCTGCTGCAGGAGAGCTCCCAGCAGAGACGCAAACACCTGGCCTCCCTGTACGAGTACGTGCAGAGCTGCAGTAAAGAACTGGTCTACCTGTCAGGCCAGCAGGAGAGGATCCTCCAGAGGGACTGGAGTGATCGCATGGTCGACCCCCGAGGCGTCCGCATGGAGTACGAGGTGATCCTCTCAGTTGCAACCGACCCGGCTGGCGTAACCAGTGTGGTAAAAACCACGGAGCTACTTGTCATGTCTTCCACATCCCTCTTCATTTTGTTTCTCTTTACATGCAGAAATTCAAAAACAACGGGCTGCTGGCGCACGAGAGTGAGATCAACAAGCTGCAGGAGGAAGGAGATCGTCTGATTGACATGAAACACCCGGGCAGCTTAACCGTAAAGGTTCGTCTGTCGGCTGCTTCACATAGTGCCCAACATGGTGGTATGACAGGATTTCTAATGGGCTAATGATTCTAAGCATTTAATGGGGTGGTTGTTCTCGTCAGGCCCACAGAGATAGTGTGCAGGCTGAATGGCAGTCCTTCCTCAACCTGTGTCTGGCGCAGGAATGCCACTTGGACAACATCGAAGACTACAAGAAGGTAGAGAGCCTCTGACAGCATGACTGACTGGGACAACAGGTCCTCTACTAAATCCACCAGCTCATTATAAAGTGATTGTTTGTCCAACGCAGTTCCAGCTGGACGCAGAGACGTTGTCCGAGTCCCTGGAGAGGCTGACCTCCGCCATGGACCCCAGATCTCTGGGCGATAAGAGCAACCCTGAGGTCCTGTTGGTGCTGGAGGTACAACGGTGTTTTCTAACGTCAGGGTTTAGTATTCAAACTGGTCCAAACACTGAAACAAAGTAATTCTCTGTGTGTGACGAGTGTCTGCTATTATCATGACCCATTATATTATTTTAACAATCCTTTTCATAATATCGCTGGAGTATTTTTTTCACCTGTAGGAAATTTGATAATTTGCTCATATACATACGTAAAATCTAAGGATTTACACTCGAATCAAAAGTCATTTTTAGACATCCGACCTCAGGGTTTGTTCTGTCATAATGATGTCCGCGTGCTCTGAGGGTGTGAACTGTGAGTTTTCAAGTTTTTGCCACATTGTTCAAGTTCTTCACGTCCGATGTTGACTTAGTGTTGAAGTATTTGTTTAGTCTTTGAGGTCTCTGGGGTCTGTTTGCTGAGTTATCCAACGTGTTTGAGCCAAACATGTAAAACTTCAAAGAAATGTTCTAATGGTGTAAAAACAATTCTTAGTAAAAAAGTAGAAGTTCAGAGTGACTTTTTTATCTACATCATTATTAAATGCAACCTGAATCAGCCAACAGCAACCCTCCTAATGTAAATGGTCAGTGTTCAACTCACATACACAGATAAAAAAAATATATAGAAGAATCATAATAAATAATGTCAAAACAAAGCAAGTTTCTATTGACTGAAAGGCTGAAGCCTTAGCTTGTCATGACACACTTTACATTCATTATTTTGTACAGTTCCTTCAATTCATACACTTAAAAGTAAGAAACAAAATATATGTATGTTAAATATCTAAAAAGTCTAACTAAAATGTATATTAACACCAGTGTTCATACCTAATTTCCATTTAAATTTACTTTTTAAATGTTCTCAACAGTTATGTTGACAATATCAATATACAGCACGCTATTTGGCATATGTAATCTTAAATGAAAAAACGTTATAGGCTATATGGTAACCATTTTATAGAGGTAATGTTTTTCATTTTACAAAATAAATTATATATGTATACATAACATTGCTTTTAAATGTTTTTAGTGTCTTTTAAACTTTGCTAATGTTGGACCTCTGGTTCCTCTCAGGCTTCCAAACAGCCATCAACCTGCTTTAAACCTGCTCAGCAAAATCTCTTCTGCCCGATTAGAAGTTGTGATTAAGTTCAGGACGCTTCACATTATATCTTCGTTTGTTCACGTTGTTTCCGTTCTTATTGGATAATACCCTCAGGGAGATGAACCAGCAGTGAAGAGGAACGAGCAGCGTCTGGCGTCCCTCAGGGAGCTCAGCAGCGGCATCGTGCCTCTGAAGTTGCGTCGAACGAGGCCCGTCAATCCCACCACTGCAGTGTCCCTGTGTGACTGGGCCGACAAGGAGGTGGGTGGTGATCATCTACTGGCTTTGATGTAAAAACCTAATTCTATATGACAGGAAATGATGTCTTCATCATCTTCTCTGTCTGCTTCAGGACACAGTGAGGCGTGGTGAGGCGCTAAACCTCAAGTCCAACTCTGATAATACGAACTGGGAGCTGGAGGGCAGCAGTGGGAAGACCAGAACCCTCCCCGGGGCTTGTTTTATGGTCCCACCACCTGATGCTGAGGCGCTGGAGAAAGTAAACAGGTGAAGAGTGCAAACTCACCACAAACAGTGTGTTTGTATACAAAACCTGTATGGATGTCAATGAGACACTGTGTGTCTGTGTGTGTTCAGTCTGGACAGAGATCTGAGGGAGCTAAAGAGCCGGAGATCTGCACTCATGAACGCCTTGAGGAGCCCCACGTTGGAGGTGGTCCGCCCTCAGAAGGCAGGTGAGAACTGGACCGCGTTACTTTGTTTTTTATACGGCTATAAGAACATGGAAGAGTCTTTGGTTGGAGATCTGCTCTGGTCTAACTTCTCATTGTAGATTTAATGTCTTTGCTCCTCCTCAGCCGCTGTTCAAAGTGCTCCAGAGGATCCCAGAGCCGCAGAGCTGGCCAGTGATCTAGACCGGATCAACAGAGCCCTGGAACGGAGCGAAAAAGAGATCCTGAGTCGACTCAGAGCCCCGCTAGACAACCGTAACCCCACACAGGACCTGGCACGCAGGCTGGAAGAGCACCAGGTGAACATTATGCTTTAATAATACATGTTTCATTATTTATTTTCCAAACATAATTCTCTACATGTTCACGTATTGCTTCTCCTCCACTGAGCAAATAGACTTCACCTTTCCACAATCTGCTTAAAGCCGTTAAAGAACACAATAAGCTCCCCGTCGATCTGAATAAGCCTACAAAGTTAGAGGAAAAAGCCATAACCTGTCTTGTCAGAATTAATTTGATTTAATTAACTGAGGATATACATGTAATAATTTAATACTTGTAATGTGTTTTATGTTTATTCCGATGAAGTGTGTGGGCATCAATAGGCTGTTGGTCCATCTACAGCGGAGATGATCGGTTTTGCTAGTAGCTTTAGCTAGTAGTTAGATCTGGTACTTAGCATCATTTCTCTGTTTTTATATTTTTGTACAAATAAGGTAAATAAACCAAGACTAAACATGTCTGTCTACTTATGACTAACACGTTGTGACTTGTCCTCCAGAAATCTGCACAGACGGTGAAAAAGCTGGAGTCTGAGAAGTCTGCGATCCAGAGAGAGATGGAGCCGATTCTGGCCATGAAGCCCCTGGGACCCAGCGGCTCTACGCTGCCCATCAAACTCAGCGCTGCCAACAACAAGCTTGATGACATTAACACCCTCCTTGATCTTTACAATAAAAAGTAAGAAGACTTTCCTTTTTAATCTGATCAATCTAATCCATTTTTGAACATCTTCCGATCGGTTTTTCATTATTGCTTCCTGTGTTTCTTCCCCCTCAACCAGAGCTACAGCCTCCATGTTCCTGGAGAAGCAGAAGCAGAATGTGGACGGCATCGTGTCTGGGTTTGAGGAGAAGCTAGCTAAAGATGGCGTCATTCTTGATCAACCCAACGTCCTCCAGAATCAAAACCAGCAGCTGCAGGTGTTGTACTTTATAATGCTGTTGAAGTGTGGCTTTTTGGGAGGGAGGGGCAGGAGCTCAAACAGAGCGTTACAGAGAGAGGGTGAGAGGAGCTGCTGCAGCACAGCCAGGATGTTCAAATAAAGCACCTTTTTGAGCATTATGTACATAGATATACGTATAATAGATCCAAACCTGTAGTTTTCTTTATTTCTGATCCCAAACAGCTCATGCGCGGCGATGTCGCCTCAAACAAGGATGAGTTGAATAAATTAGGCCGAGACTTGGACCTGACAGGGCAGGCATGCAGTTCCTTGCAGCAGAGTTTCAACGAATACTGTCCGGACATCCGCCGCCAGGAGTATGAGGCGAAACAACTCAGGGCTCGTTACACGAATGTCAACAATCAGCTCCAGGAAAGGTGAGTAAAACCACATTCAGACATTGCTGTTTAAAAATAATGTATTTAAATATGGAAGCATTGCATTAATGATGTTTGTAATATTTTGCTTTAGGTCCGGTCTCTTACAGAAAGCAATGAGTAAAAACCAAGATTTCCAGAACGCTGTTCAGTCACTGGACTTCTTCTTGGTTAATTTGCCCAATAATGCGATCAAGCCGACAGATGATGTGTTGCAGATAACAGCCAAGCAGAACTCTCAGAAGGTGAGTGGAAGTATTTTGTTCCCTACATTAACATGTCCACAGCTTCTATGTACAAACTGACTCAAGTCTCATCATATGTCTTGTTTAGAAAGTGATGGAGGACATCGAGAGGAAATCTGAGGATCTAGACCGAGTCAAATTTCTTTCCCGGGATCTGCAGAGCGTTTTGAATGTGAGTCCAGAGAATGTGATTATTCTCATTTGAAGTTGATTAGATATGCACGTCCATGTACCTAATCCATCAAACTTTAAAATTATTTGCTTTCAGGAGTATGGCTCCAAGTCAAACACTTACCTTGGTACTCTGAATAATGGCGAGGATTATTGTGACGATGATGATGAAGATGATGATGAACCAGTCCTTAAAAAACGTCAAACTACTTTGGCTAAGGCAGTGCAGAGAAAGGTACACTTATAGACAACCACTTGAAGAAAACTAAGAACTCATGACAATTCTCCACCCGTTTCCTGTCATCTTCTATTTCTAATGTTGCCCTTTGCTTCTACTACAGGAGCAAAATATACTGAACCTTTTTGCTGAGGTGTCTGCAGAAAACAACCAGCGACTCAGTCAACTGGAGACGACGAGGAACATGAAGGCCAGGGTACGATATCATGGAATCAATACAACATAAAAGCACAGAAGTAATTCTAGAATAATTCCCACTGTTTCTTACCCAACATGATCATCTTCTTTGTTATTTTATTCATGTACAGAATGAAGAGAAAGTTAGTCAGGTGGTGTTCAACCAGCAGATGCAGCTACAGAGTCAGATGAAGGACCAGGAGGAGAGTAGTGGTCTGAAAAGGGAATTAAATGAGGAGGTTGAGAGGCGCTTACATGCTGAAAAAGACCTGGAAACATACCGTAGGAGGTTTGTGTCTCTGAAGAGTAGGAGAGGAGTGGAGAGGTTGGAGGAGAGGGAGGTGGTTCAGTACTACCGTGAGCCCAAACTGGAGATGGAACTAAAGTCCCTGAAGAAACGCATCCAGGAGGAAGCAGTGAAGAGGACGAAAACCCATTCAGAGTTGGAAATTATACAAGAGAGGATTATCAAAGTAGAATTGCAGCTGATGAAAATTGAACCAAAACTGGTGACCAAGGTGCTGACTGAATACGAGAGAGACCCACAGCTTGACAAAGAAGCCGCCAAGATCAGAGAAGAAATGCGCAGGATACGACTGGAGCTCCAAACGAGAGATACTGAGGCAGTTCATGTGAAAACTGAGCTCACAGTCCTGTCCCAGCAGAAACCGAAGATCAGGGAGAAGGTTGTGAAAAAAGAAGTGGTGACGATTGAAAAGGATCCGGAGATGCTGAAGGCTGTTCTCACGTTCCAGAATGACATCTCGGAGGAGGAACACAGGTGCAAGTTGCTCAACGACAGCATTTTTAGCACGAGGAGCCAGATAAACACACTGGAGAGAATCATTCCCAGCATCCAACCCAAGATAGTCACCAAGGTGGTGAAGCAAGTACAGCAAGATCCAGACACGCTGGATGAGTCTAAGAAACTACGCATAGCCTTGGAGGAGGAGCAAGAGGAGAATACTAACCTGATGAAGGACCTGACCACCTTTCAGCTACGTTATAGTGAAGTGGACAAGCTCAGGCCTAAAGTCGAGATCAAGGAGATCGTCAATGAAATCTACAGAGTTGATCCTGAGACAGAACTGGAGCTGGTGCGTCTGAAGAAAGAGCTGCAGGATTCCGGCCGTAACCGCGCAGACGTGGAGAAAGACATCGAGACGCTAATGACCACTCTCATCGCCCTGCGTGCCCAGAAACCCAAAGTGGAGTACAAGGAGACTACCCAGGAGGTGATCAAAGAAGAAAAGAGCCCAGAGGTCACCAGGGAATTGCAAAGGCTGAACAACCAAGTCGCCCGTCTGCTAGTCAACTATGATACCACCCTGGAGCTGCTGACCCACCTACGTAGAGAAAGGGACGAGCTGAAACTTGAAAAATCCAAGGTGGAGACCAAGCTCATCAACAAAGAGCTCATCAAATATGAGAATGATCCACTTCTTGAGAAAGAGGCTGACAGACTTCGGAGGAATGTAAGAGATGAGACTCAACAACGGCGCACTGTGGAGGAGTGTCTCTTTGACCTCCAGAACCAATACATCATCCTCGAAAGGCAAAAGCCGGAGGAAAAGATTGTCATGCAGGAGGTGGTGCGTCTTCAGAAGGACCCCAAGCAGATGGTTGAGCACGAGAAGTTGAACAAGAACCTGGACGATGAAATGAAAAGTCGCCGGAAGCTTGAATTAGAGGTCAGACAGCTCAGAGCCCTGATCCAAGACAAAGAGAGTACCCTGGCTCACATGGACGATCGTCAGAAGAGGATTCAAGTAGAAGTGGAGCTCAGGCAGATCAAATCTCGCATTCTTGAACTGGAAAACTCTCCACCACCTGTTGAGGAGAAGATTGTAATCGAGGAGGTCCTGAAAGTGGAGAGGGATCCTCAGCTGGAAAAACTTACTGATGGTATACGTGTCGACTTTGAGACTGAGGCCACCAATATCAGTCGTCTAGAGAGAGAAATCCGCAACCTGAGGGTCAAGTTGGAACTTCTGCAAAAGGAGAAGTCACTCGAGAAGGTTGTTTACAGAGAAGTCGTTCGTGTAGAGAAAGACCCGGTGCTGGAGGCTGAAAGGGAACGTCTAAGAGAGCTCGTAACACAGGAGAGAAACCTCCGGCGGGACCAGGAAGATAACACTCAGAACATCCAAATCAAAATTGCTCACATGCTGTCATCAAAGACTATGTCTTCTCAGGAGGAGACCACTTACATTGCCAACAGAGATGCTCTGCAGAGAGAGAAGGAGGATATGCTCAGACAGCTCAAATTGCTTGAGTCCCAAAGAATGAACATCAGCCTAACCTTCCAACAACAGTCCAAGTTGATGAGCGAGAGAAACCAGATTGTACGGCAGAGAAGTCTTAAGACCACCACTGAAATACAGCGGCTGGAGAAGGAAATCCTCAATGAAAAAGACAAGGCACATCAGAGAGAGGCACTTATCATAGAGCTGCAGAACAACATCCAGAAAGAGGACCACTCTGAAACCCACACCAGGGAGACAAATCTGTCAACGAGGATCACCATCATGGATCCAGAAACTGGCAGAGACATGTCTCCTTATGATGCCTTTATGCAGGGGCTAATTGATCGCAACCACTACATTCAACTATCGGAGTTGGAGTGTGACTGGGAGGAAATCACTTCCACTGGTCCAGATGGTGATACAACAATTCTGCAGGATTGCAAAAGTGGGAAGCAGTACTCTGTCAAGGATGCTCTGAGCAGTGGTCGCTTGACCCAGTATGATGTGTCTCGCTACAAGGATGGGAAAATGTCCATTTCTGAGTTTGCCCTCCTTGTTGTCGGGGAAATCAGAACGCCTGTCGTTCCTCCAATAATTTCTCCAAGATCACCCACCAAACCCTCCCCAACCTCTCCCTTGAACTCGATGCCAAAGTCCCTGAGGTCCTCCTACCCCAGCCTCAACTCTCACCACAATGGCAGTATGAACAACCTCAGTGCCTCTGCCGGTGATGAGTATTTCCCCATCTCTGGTATCTTAGACACCACCACCGAAAGCCGCATGTCTGTGCGAAGTGCCCTGACCCGCAAACTCATTGATGCCGACACGGCGCTGAAGCTGCTGGAGGCACAAGCCGCCTCTGGAGGAATCGTTGACCTCTCTAAGAAGGACAAACTGTCTGTCCACAAGGCAGCTGAGCGCGGTCTCATTGACTCAAGTGACATGTACAAGCTTCTTAATGCCCAGAAAGCCTTCACTGGAGTCGAGGACCCCACGACCAAAGACCGTCTGGCAGTGGGACAGGCTGCAATGAAAGGGTATATTCCTCAAGAAAATGCCAAGAGGTACATGGAGGCGCAGTACCTGACTGGTGGGTTTGTGAATCCCGCGAAACCAGGCCGCCTCACTCTTGAAGACGCTCTTGCCAGTAATATTATTGACAGCGCAACAGCCGAGGAGCTGCGAGTGGAGGCTTCCCACACAAAAGGGCTGATAGATCCCATCACTAAAGAGAAGATATCATACAAGCAGGCGATGGATCGGTGTAAGAGAGACACCAGTACGGGGCTCCTGCTGCTTCCTGCAGCCTCCACTGATGCCACAAACGCCCCATCATACTCAAACTATCGTTTCAGTTCCTCTTACAACAGAGTCTAGATGACATGAACTTTAAGATGTGTTTGTTCTAGTGTGTATGTGATAACGCTAATTAATCCACGTAAAGATAAAAAGGAAAATTTCTTATATTCATACATTTTTTTGAAAACACTGGGGAAAAAAACTACACATTTTTGGTAAAAACTGTAAATGTGGATCTACTTTTTTCAGTGCTATTTTGGTCTGCTGTTAAAATGTGGGTAATGCATGTTTTATATAGTATGTTTTTTCAGCACACTCAGGCTAAATACTTCTTAAGTGCTTATTAAACTCCACATGTCTCACATTCATTTTTCTGTCTTGTTATTTTAAATATTAACAGTTGAATCACCAGAACATGAATGTCACTCGGATCATCAAATTTTAGCCATGCTATCAACAGCAATTAGCAAGCTACCATAATAACTTCCTAACTGTTGATAATGGTAAACATTGTACCTGCTTAAATTCCACGTTAGCATGCTGATGTTAGCATGCTGATGTTAGCATGCTGATGTTAGCATGCTGATTCTTGCTATAAATATCTATATGACGTGTCTTCCCATTTCTAGAAATAACTTGCTCCACATGACGGTGAATCATCGACTATATCTAATACTCAAATAGCTATATTTAAAATAGAATTCCTGTAAAGCCTGGCGAGGCGTGCTGGGAATGATGGATTAAGGATACAGATTAAATATGACTCAAGCATGTAGTGAGTTATGGTTAACAAGGTCAAAGTCATGGGCCAACATGGATGAGACACGTGTCTATTAAAAGCTAAAACATTAGGACTTGGAACGAGGTCAAAAGGTCTAAAATCCCCTTTTCCTGGCATGGGTAAAAAGGTGGTATTTGTTGGGAAATTATCTGAAAGATCCCATCGGACCTGACAGTGGAGTTTATAAATGGTGTTGATGTGGGAATACGTATGAGGCCTCTCTGATGGGATGTCTGTCTGCCAGATTACCTGCCAGATGACTGTAAGGATTTTGTGGGATTACAGCACATGAGCCTGTCTGGAGGCTGAAGTGGCCCCTGATGGTTGCGTCATCTCAATAAAGGTAGTTGTAGAAGTAGAAATAGACTTTTTCTTGCTTTTTTTGTTGTTGTTTTGTTGTATTTTTCCCAGCAAAGTGAAAGCTGGAATCAAACTCTGGATTCTCCCATTTCCATACATGGCATACTGATCTAAATGCAGGTGTGATGACTGCCTTCCTGCTAAACAGCCCAGAATACAACAGCGTCACACACAAGAGCCCCATTTGCACTGACTGGACCATTGCCTGAGTGATGGTAATTGGCGGCTACTTTTTGTTTGGCTCAATCATTATTGTTGTAATACTAGACTGCAGTGCTGATGGTTTGAACCCTGACAATGAGCATTTGTACATTTGTCCCTTCACTCTGTCTGTTGATGACGATGGTGAAGCCTGCCCTGCAATCATGCCAACAACATATCAATTAGCATTTTAAGCACTCTTCTTCAGTGTATTAGCCCCTCTTCATACAGCAATGTCACACAGTGACGATATTCAGAGATAAAAAAGAGAATATGTTACCTGGTCAGCCAGGTGCTTTATTTGTGCTGTTGGAAATTGATCATCAATACAACATTAGAACAAAATGATGAACCATAAGTATCAATCAGACAATCATACACTAAAAATGGATCCATTGAGGCTTGAATCATTCTGCAGATTTCTGTCTGTAACTTCATTCCCAATCACCAAAATCACCTTCCCCTAAATCCAGCTGACCTGTGAGATTTACAAAATAATGCATCAACAGTCCGTTGAGATTCCTGAGAGAAAATGGGATATTGGTGTTTTTATGCATATTAATTAGACGTTCTGATCAATGTCAATTTGCATCACAGTGACCGAATACTTCAGGAATGTCACATCTCTAGTGGTCTTGGGTTAATTTTGGTTATTTCACTGTTTTATTTTGTAAGTCCCCTGCCTCTTGTTTGTTTGACTTCCTGCCTGTGTGGGTTCACCACCTGTATTTCATTGGTCCCGTAGGCCGTGCTTTGTTTCCACCAATCCGATTTCAGCCTGTCCGCATGTCTGCCTTGTCTGATTAGGTTCGTCTGCCTTTATCCTTTGTCTTCCCAGCATGCCGTAGTCCATGTTCATGGTTGTGTTCCCCAGTGTGTTCCGGTTTCAGTCCCTTTTGGTATCTTTTTTGCCTTTGCACTTTTTACCTGCCCTCCCCTTCTTTGCATTTGTGTCTTCTTGTATTGACAGCTGCACAATGTCTGTGAATTGTAATAAATCAGTAGCACTGATCTGGTGCTGCCGTTGTTACTTAGTGACCTCAGCAACATGAAAAACAATAACAGTTTAGATTTCACTGTCACTCGGTAGGCTACTTATAGGCTTATCAGAGGATTATTCCTTGTTTCCTGGGGAAACAATGCATACTTTGGGTGTTCGGGGCGATATTAGTTGCTAGTAATATGGAAAATATGTTTCCAAGACTCTTGAATCTTTACTCTGCTAACCCTGAGCTGATATTAACTGGAGTTCAGATTCATTTATTTAAAGTTGACCACTAAATCTGTCCTTCAGAAGAGCGGGAGAGCTGCTCAGCCGGCACGTTAGTGGATTAGATGGTGACTGTGTCATGGATTAAAGCTCCATTCAAGAGCATAAGGCTTCCTGCTGGCTGGCCTCCAGAGGTGATGTTGTACTACAGAATAACCTTTACATATAAGTGATAGTTAATGAAGTACTCAAGGGAATGTTTGATAAGATAAACTTGCCGGTGCATGTGCAATATAATCTAAATATATTTTGTCAGACAAAGTCAAAATCATTTTTTTCATCGTAAAAAACAAACATTTTATTGAAATTGTAGTACTCTGACAGAAACACTTTTTTTTTTTTTGAAGATACAATACAAAACGTGGATGCAGACTAACGGATGAATGACCCCTTCTATCCTCCCACATTTACAGCAGCTAATAGAGCTGGAGGAGCTGTGACGTCAAGGTAACTCAGTCAACACACTACTCTACTTCCCCCACGTGTAAGTGATAAACAGGATAGAGTCTAACAACCAGCATCACATAGTTCATTCCCCATGTTTATTGTACACAATGAGATCATTTCACATGAGATAGATTCAGTATGAGATTAGAGGAAGGGCCTCCGACCACTCTAACTGAGAGGAAGAAACAAAAATCTGACATTAATATCAGATATGTCAGTGGCAGACATCATCACGTCATAAGTCGACATGCTCGTCAGTCTTTGTCAGCGGCAGGGTCAGGGGATGCTGCGGGAAGCGGATCGCCTCGCTGTTGCGCCGCATGTACGCGTGGCCGCTGATCGGGTACCACATCTCCGTGAAGGTCAGGTTGGCCACGGTGATGGCGCAGCGGCCCAGCACCTTGAAGCCCGACTTGTGGTAGAAAGGGACGAGGAAGTCCTCGCACATGAGCACCGCTCGGCGCACGTTGGGCAGGCAGCGGAGGTACTGCAGGTAGCGCCACATCAGGATGGGACCTTTGCCCTGCTGCCGGAAGGTGCGATGCACCGCCAGGACGTGGATGTGGACCGTGGAGCCGCGGGGCTTGTGGAGAGTCAGCGCGTCCTGGAGCAGAGTGGTAACAGATCATTACTACAGATCATACATGTGTGTGTTTGTGTGTGGATACGATGTATGAATGATGAATGGGAAGGCGTCTTACTGTGTTGAGTCTGTCCTTGTCCCAGAGAGAGCCAATGATGAAAGCCACCAGCCGGCCCTCCTCGAACCAGCCCATGGACAGCTCCGGACACAGGGTGAGGAAATGACGCACCTCATCCAGGTGGAGGGGACAATCACCCGACACCGAGATGAATGCTGAGAGAGAGAGAGAGAGAGAGAGAGAGAGAGAGAGAGAGAGAGAGAGAGAGAGAGAGAGGTGGTTTGGCACTACTTTAATGCGCGCTGCATGTAGAATCCAGTTTTAACATCTCAAACACTTTTACGCAAATCCCCCTCTCGACGTGACGCTTCCCTCCCCCTCAGTTAAACTTCAGCAGAGCGCCCTGAAGTGGCGGAGAGACAAGTCACTTACCTTCTCGCTCGATTTCAAAGACGCTTATGGCATCTTGCGTGTTGAGCGGTCGGAATTCGCTTGCGGGGAGCGTGTGTCTCCTTTGGATGCCCGGGGAGATGGAAGGCGTTGGCTGCATTGGTTTGATGAATGGCTGCGCGCCAACAACGGACATCATAGGACTTTACGCTCTCTCTCCTCCCCCCGGAAAAAAACCTTCTCCTTCTCCCCCGCTGAGCAGGATCACCTCTGTCGGGTCCTGCGACGAGAACAGGTTTGTGTCCGTATTTATAGGAACGCTTTCCCCGGCTGTCATGCAGCTCATTTGCATTTGAATAATTGAATGCGTGAATGAAGGTCACAATGTGCGGCAATTTACTCAACCCTGCAATTAACTGCGTCTGTTGTTGTTTTTGTCTGACCGATAATTACAAATAGGAGTATTTATAGCAGGTTTGCCACGCATATCAGCCCAGAGAAGGGTTACAAAAGTTTTGGTGTCCCCAAAATGTTAACATGTAATTGGTCAGTGCAGTATCCTGGATAAAATGTGCATCTGTGTATTTCTCTTCCATCATTGTGTTCTGTGATAGAGAGACACTTACCGGAGGATGCTGAGCTGTTTGTTGGCTCTGACTGACCTGCTCTCCTTTCTCCGTCTCCGTCTGACCTGCTCCGCCACATGCGTCCCTCTTCATTATGAAGTGATTATTACTATGAGTCACATGATGAGGATTATAGGCCGACACAAGTTGTTCCCGCAACTCGGCGCATTACCGTCACTTCATCTCCTCTCTGACACACAGAGCGCAACAGGTTCATTTCGCTGAGAAAGGGATCAGTTTTCAGTGATTGGTCAAACTTGTTTTCTTCTTCAGCTGGTGGACTTTGTTGATCTTAGTTGCATCATTTTATTATTAATAAGGATCCTCCGATTGTAATGATTTTCCATGTGTTCATCAGTTGTGAGCTCATATCCCTAATTAAACAAAATCCCACACGTTTTTAAATATTATCACGACATCATTTAACACATTAGGGTTGGATTGGATAGACATCGAGGCATGGTCAGTGGCCCTCAGCTTTTTAGTAAAACACAAGAGGTAACCCTCCAGCGTCGTTTCCGCTTCTTAGGTTTGGTGTCTTTTCAAAATAAAGTTCTGTGGTCTCTACGTTTTCAGTGCACAGGTGTTCCTGGATGTCAGTCATTACCACGGCGTTTTCTCCCCACCGACGGAAGACTACTTCACCAGGAGAGCAGAAGTGACCTCCAGTAAGGTGAAAAGCTCTTTTATTCTTCAGTTCAGTTTAGTTTCACATTTGTTTTTTGTGTGATGTGGCATGACGGAAGAGTCAGAATTATGACTTTAAAAGACTTCGAAAATTGTAATGTGTGTGTTGGAAAAGTAATGAAAAGCCATGGTATAGGCTACTATATTTTAAAAAAAGAAAAGAAAAAAGTCATGTTATAGCAAGTATAGCATCAAAAAAGGCATAAAAAAGACACGGAATAGATGATTGAATAATAAAACATAGTCATAGTATGCTTTCATAGAATGTTGTAAAAAATATATTAAAAAATGATTACATGTCACAAAAAAGCCATGGTATCATCTGTCAACCTAAATATGAGCATATGTCCAAAACAGTAATAAAAAGCCATAGTCCAATTTTTCGAAGAAAAAACTCATACTTATAGCAATTTTTTTTAAAAAGATCAGTCATCAAAATTCATAGAATATTGTAAAAAAGGACTAAAGTAATTAAAAGCCATCATATTATATGTTATACATTATTTTATGTCCAAAACGCTTATGAAAAGCCATAGTCCAAATTTAAAAAAAAAGTCATACTATTGCATGTCGAGATTTCACAAAAATTCAGTCGTCAAAAGTCATAGAATATTGTACAAAATGACTAAAAAGTCATTTAAAGCCATCATATCATGTTATACAGTATATTATGTCCAAAAAGTGATAAAAAGCCAAAGTCCAATTTTTTGAAAAAAAGTCATATATACAGCATGTCGAAATTTAAGAAAAAAGTCAATCGTCAAAATTCATGGAATATTGTAAAAAAATGACTTAAGTAATTACAGTTTTTCTCGATTGTTTACACTGAACATTGTTCTGAACGCATGCCTCATACTCTCAGACCACTGTATATGCAACTTTGTGGTTGGTTGGGATGAAAACTGTATACATTTCAGTATTCTTGTGGGGAAAATAAAATATATAAAAAAAATATTCCAAAATATTTTACAACAGATTTATGTATGTACTGTCTGTAGTGAGTGTAACACTGAACAAAAGAAGGCCTAAGTCATTATGGTAAATGGAAAAGAAGTGTTTTCCATTCATCGTGTTTTACATTGAGCACATCAGTGTTCAACTGGTTCTTATAAATGTCTATTCATATGATGGTTTGTGTGTGTCATTTGAAAACAAAATAACATTTTGAGAAGAAATAACATTGTTTTGAATGTAAAGTTTCATTTTGCAGGAGAATTGAGGGGTTTTGCCCATTGTGTGTGTGTTTTTTGATTTGTCTGTAGAGTTCGAGAGTATGAGGTATGCGTTCAGAAAATGTGTGTTAACAATCGAGAAAAACTGTAAATAAACTGCAAAATTAAGCAAATGCAGCCAAAATAAACATTTGGAGCAAAGGAAAACAATAGAATAAAATATTAATGTGTCATATTGATACAGAGTGTGATGAGGGAGGGTGCAACAGAGCACAGTACCACCCCCAAAGACATGGCCGACTCCAACAGAGCTGTGTCACTCAGGACAAACAGGAGAAAATGGCTCAACCTGGTTAAAAATCAGAAAACTTCATTTAGAAACCAGGGCTCTAAAGACTGTTTAATAAAAATACGTATGATAGGAGCTGAACTTCCAAAACAAAAATAATTATCACAAATAGATAATAGATAGACAAAATAATAGACATTTAATATTCTAATTAGTATAGGTGCTAGATAAGTGATTACAAGTACAATTATATATTAAAGTGATTGATTGTTTACAAGCATATTTATGTGAAAATAAGTACAATTTCCCTGAAGTAATTGCATATTTCTCCTTTCTCGTATCGTTTTGCCTTGTATTTATGGTTTCTGTGGTTCTTTTGATTCCAACAAAGAATAAAATATAATATATATATATATATATATATATATATATATATATATATATATATATATATATATATATATATTATATCTTTACTATTTTGTTCAGTTGTTTCCTCTCTCAACTCAATTCAATTCGATTATATTTATAGTGTCATATCGCAGCAGAAGTCATCTCAGGACACTTAACACATGGAGCAGGACTAGAATACGCTCAAGATTTCCAAAATCAATATCATTTCAAAGTCCCAACATCACCCAGGGGCAAGCCTTACAGCGACAGTGGTGAGAAAAAACTGCCTTGATAGGCTCTTAATATTCTAATTAGTATAGGTGCTAGATAAGTGATTACAAGTACAATTATATATTAAAGTGATTGATTGTTTACAAGCATATTTATGTGAAAATAAGTACAATTTCCCTGAAGTAATTGCATATTTCTCCTTTCTCGTATCGTTTTGCCTTGTATTTATGGTTTCTGTGGTTCTTTTGATTCCAACAAAGAATAAAATATAATATATATATATATATATATATATATATATATATATCTTTACTATTTTGTTCAGTTGTTTCCTCTCTCAACTCAATTCAATTCGATTATATTTATAGTGTCATATCGCAGCAGAAGTCATCTCAGGACACTTAACACATGGAGCAGGACTAGAATACGCTCAAGATTTCCAAAATCAATATCATTTTAAAGTCCCAACATCACCCAGGGGCAAGCCTTACAGCGACAGTGGTGAGAAAAAACTGCCTTGATAGGCTCTTAGGCAGAAATCTCGTGCAGCCCAGGCCCTTGGGTTCCAACTGCATTTGGTGTTGCATCATCTTATGGTCTATTTGTTTATATTTGTTTTGCACTGTGACCTTCACTAGATTTACCATTAGTCGTCACAGTCTTCATCCCATAGAGGTGGATTATTGTGATTCTCACAGATCATCACCGGAAAATGGAGTCGGAAGATTAGTTAACTCCAGTCTCGCCGAAAAGTGCAAAGAACACATATAGATGACTACAGACTTTACCGGACGTTCTGCGCTTGCATGAGTCGTACTAAGCCTCCATACAAATGCATTCGGGGCATTGGTTAATGTTGAATATTTAGATAATACAGGACATGTGAGTAGACGACCAATAAAGCTCAGAAAGCCTCGGGTCCAGCACTTGAACCCTCACCTTCTACCTGTATGTTTTTTTTTCATTCACTAAATGTGGGACAAACCGGAGCTCCCCGGAGAAAACCCTTTTCTTTTTGTTTGTCGTGCGTTTAGACCGGTGAAACCGATCTGGAGCACCTTCTGCAGGCTCTGGCTATTGACAGGAAGAACCTGCAGACGGCGTTACGCTTTTTTGGTGGTGTCACCAAGTGATGTTTGACGAGGCGGGCGAAGCGTTCTTCAAGTGCTTGGTCATCTGATAACAAGTTGAGCAGCAACATGTTCACACAGCTCTGCCCACGACACAGATCCTGGACAAGCGGCGTGATATTTTTGAATATTGTTCGGTCAATATCAAAATCGATGCCCTCGACTTTAAGCAACGTTCTTTCGGTCAGGCGCTTGATGATGTCCTCGATTTGTTTTGGGGTGATGAGCACATTTGCTTTCCGGGATATCTGCGTAACCAGCGTTTGCACGATTAACTCCACGGCACACTCCCTTCTCCGGTGTGCTGCAGCATCCTGCTGATGTTCGGCAGGAGTTGGCGAAGCTATGCTGATCTTGGTGACCAGTATAGCCTCGGGTGACTCTGTTGCAGGGACCATTATAGCCTCGGGTGACTCTGTTGCAGGGACCATTATAGCCAACACCATGCTGTCAATGTGTATTTTGGCCAGAATGCTTAAAAAGTACATCATGACTCCCTGGAAAGTCAGCACTCAGATCTTAAGGTACTGTGGGGCATTTTGCTGGTTCCTTGGTGTTGGGAGGAAGCCGGGTGCCTGTCCGGGTCTCAAGTGACGATAGAGGAAATCACTCAGTTCCTGTGTGATAACCAGGGTTCCACATGCTGGAGTGTTCGTGCGGCTTGGCATCTCACAGAGCACATTTACAGCCTGGGTTCCCTCAGCAGTCCCTTCCACAAACTGGCTGATGAGCTCAGGTATGTCTGATGAGCTGCTTGACTGTGTGTGACTGCGTGGTGTGCAGCACAGCAAAGTGTTCCTCAGTTGTGCTAGCATCCGAGCAAGCATCACCTTGGCAAAGACCTTTGCAGAACACTTCTTGATTTTCTTCTGGATTTCCTGTGTGGCCACTTCACTCTTCTGTTGGGATGCTGGACTTGCAGCTCTTGATGCTGGACTTGCAGTTGTTGTTGCTGGACTTGCAGCTCTTGATGCTGGACTTGTAGCTCTCGATGCTGGACTTGTAGCTCTCGATGCTGGACTTGAAGCTTTTGATGAAGGACTTGAAGCTTCTGATTCCTCCAAACTCCTCAGTTCTTCAGCAATTTCTCCTGCGACGATTGAAATCTGCAGAGAACATTCTGATTCCATCGACTCATAGTCAGACTCTGGCAAGTTATCCAAGAGAGGCTGCATGAAATCCCTCATCTCGGTCTCAATTTTGTCCACTTTTACAGACTCCCGCTTTGATGACAGAGAGGACTGATCCTCTTCAGAGTCAGTTGCAAGTGATGGAAGGAGGTCTTGTGACTTGGTGACACTCAGACCTGGACCCTTCCTACGTGGACGTGGTGTCAATGAGCTTTTCATTTTCTTCATAAAAGCCTTAATCATGGGCTGCACGGTGGTGTAGTGGGCACTCTCGCCTCACAGCAAGAGGGTCCCGGGTTCGATCCCCGGGTCGGCCCTGGGTTCCTTCTGTGTGGAGTTTGCATGTTCTCCCCGTGTAAGCGTGGGTTCTCTCCGGGTTCTCCGGCTTCCTCCCACAGTCCAAAGACATGCAGGATGGGGATAGGTTCATTGGTGACTCTAAATTGCCCGTAGGTGTGAATGTGAGTGTGAATGGTTGTCTCTCTCTACATGTCGGCCCTGCGATAGACTGGCGTCCTGTCCAGGGTGTACCCTGCCTTCACCCAATAACAGCTGGGATCGGCTCCAGCCCCCCCGCAGCCCTGAATACAGGATAAGCGGTAGAAAATGGATGGATGGAAAGCCTTAATCATGGCGGCGGCGTGACTGACCATTTTGTTGAGTCAGCGAGGTGGAGTGTTGTGCAGGATGAATTCAGAGCTTTGATTCTCTGAGAGGCAGTTTTGATGCTGACTGCGACATCTTTCCCAATCAAGTCTTCCAAGCTCTGACCGCTGACACAACTGAGTTCGTCACCAACATCCATGACATCTTTGAAGGTCTGTGTGACTTTGTCGCACAGGTTGGCCTTGATGTCTTCCTCAGTTGGACTGACATTCCCACTCTGCGGAGCATGAATCCCTTTCCCGGTCTCCCTTGCATTCATGCTCCTCATGGCTGACAGGAACAGTGATGACACCGCTCTCACGATGTCCAGCAGCAGCTCTGCCAGCAGGAGTTGAGTGTTGACATCTGGATGACCAGATTTCAACACTGTGTACTGTTGCTGTGTCAGCTTTTCAAAGAAGCCTTCGATCAGTGGACGAATGGTGTCTGAGATGTCTGGTTGCTCCGCCATTGCAGACATTTCTGAATCTTTGAGGTGAATTGTTGATTGTTGATGAGTCGATGCTAAGTTCCTTTTTCTTCGCTAGGTCTCTTACTATCTCTGGGACTGTATACACGTTAATGTAAAAACGGACTAAAAGTAAGACTCTTGTGTCTGAAGTGAAATGTCTGTGAATCAGCAGCAAAGCGTTTGTTCACATCGTTTGTTCAATTGACGCGTTCGCTCGCGGCACGCGCAAAAAAATAGAGCAGACGCCGAAACGATCGCTTCACGGCGCGGGACGGCCCCGCCTATTCGGGCGCTCTGCTTCTGGTGGCCACGGAAGCGCCGCGAATAGGCGCGTAGCGGAGCCCGCTTCCTTTCGGCGCCCTTGTTAAGCGATAGTGTCGTTCACACCAGACACGGAGCGCCGCGAATAGGCTCACTTCCGTTTTTGCGGCTGAAATGACAATCGCTTGATAGTTTTACCGGCTGTGGCGAGTCAGCGGCGCCGTTGCCTAGCAACCGCTGCAAACCTGCGCTGTCGCCAGAAGTCGGGTGGAGCGCGGGAGTGCTGTGACGTCACTGCTGCCTCCCTCATTCTCAGATGTCGGAGACAGCTGTGACGTCAGTGGAGCTTTGATCTCGACAGCAACGTTCCATCTGGCTTTGATCATGAAAGCGACGTTCCATCTGGCTTTGATCAACCTGTGATCTCACGTGACCAAAATGTTATATAAAGAAGTAGAGCACATTAACATGTATACAGTCCCAGAGACAGTAAGAGACCTAGCGAAGAAGAAGGAACTTAGCATCAACTCATCAACAATCAACAATTCACCTCAAAGATTCAGAAATGTCTGCAATGGCGAAGCAACCAGACATCTCAGACACCATTCGTCCACTGATCGAAGGCTTCTTTGAAAAGCTGACACCGCAACAGTACACAGTGTTGAAATCTGGTCATCCAGATGTCAACACTCAACTCCTGCTGGCAGAGCTGCTGCTGGACATCGTGAGAGCGGTGTCATCACTGTTCCTGTCAGCCATGAGGAGCATGAATGCAAGGGAGACCGGGAAAGGGATTCATGCTCCGCAGAGTGGGAATGTCAGTCCGACTGAGGAAGACATCAAGGCCAACCTGTGCGACAAAGTCACACAGACCTTCAAAGATGTCATGGATGTTGGTGACCAACTCAGTTGTGTCAGCGGTCAGAGCTTGGAAGACTTGATTGGGAAAGATGTCGCAGTCAGTGTCAAAACTGCCCTCTCAGAGAATCAAAGCCCTGAATTCATCCTGCACAACACTCCACCTCGCCGACTCAACAAAATGGTCAGTCACGCCGCCGCCATGATTAAGGCTTTCATGAAGAAAATGAAAAGCTCGTTGACACCACGACCACGTAGGAAGGGTCCAGGTCTGAGTGTCACCAAGTCACAAGACCTCCTTCCATCACTTGCAACTGACTCTGAAGAGGATCAGTCCTCTCTGTCATCAAAGCGGGAGTCTATAAAAGTGGAATCCCTGCAGGACAAAATTGAGACCGAGATGAGGGATTTCATGCAGCCTCTCTTGGATAACTTGCCAGAGTCTGACTATGAGTCGATGGAATCAGAATGTTCTCTGCAGATTTCAATCGTCGCAGGAGAAATTGCTGAAGAACTGAGGAGTTTGGAGGAATCAGAAGCTTCAAGTCCTTCATCAAAAGCTTCAAGTCCAGCATCGAGAGCTACAAGTCCAGCATCAAGAGCTGCAAGTCCAGCAACAACAACTGCAAGTCCAGCATCAAGAGCTGCAAGTCCAGCATCCCAACAGAAGAGTGAAGTGGCCACACAGGAAATCCAGAAGAAAATCAAGAAGTGTTCTGCAAAGGTCTTTGCCAAGGTGATGCTTGCTCGGATGCTGGCACAACTGAGGAACACTTTGCTGTGCTGCACACCACGCAGTCACACACAGTCAAGCAGCTCATCAGACATACCTGAGCTCATCAGCCAGTTTGTGGAAGGGACTGCTGAGGGAACCCAAGCTGTAAATGTGCTCTGTGAGATGCCGAGCCGCACGAACACTCCAGCATGTGGAACCCTGGTTATCACACAGGAACTGAGTGATTTCCTCTATCGTCACTTGAGACCCGGACAGGCACCCGGCTTCCTCCCAACACCAAGGAACCAGCGAAATGCCCCACAGTACCTTGAGATCTGCAGCAGAGTGCTGACTTTCCAGGGAGTCATGATGTACTTTTTAAGCATTCTGGCCAACACACACATTGACAACATGGTGTTGGCTATAATGGGCCCTGCAACAGAGTCACCCGAGGCTATAATGGTCCCTGCAACAGAGTCACCCGAGGCTATACTGGTCACCAAGGTCAGCATAGCTTCGCCAACTCCTGCCGAACATCAGCAGGATGCTGCAGCACACCGGAGAAGGGAGTGTGCCGTGGAGTTAATCGTGCAAACGCTGGTTACGCAGATATCCCAGAAAGCAAATGTGGTCATCACCCCAAAACAAATCGAGGACATCATCAAGCGCCTGACCGAAAGAACGTTGCTTAAAGTCGAGGGCGTCGATTTTGATATTGACCGAACAATATTCAAAAATATCACGCCGCTTGTCCAGGATCTGTGTCGTGGGCAGAGCTGTGTGAACATGTTGCTGCTCAACTTGTTATCAGGTGACCAAGCACTTGAGGAACGCTTCGCCCGCCTCGTCAAACATCACTTGGTGATACCACCAAAAAAGCGTAACGCCGTCTGCAGGTTCTTCCTGTCAATAGCCAGAGCCTGCAGAAGGTGCTCCAGATTGGTTTCACCGGTCTAAACGCATGACAAACAAAAAGAAAAGGGTTTTCTCCGGGGAGCTCCGGTTTGTCCCACATTTAGTGAATGAAAAAAAAAACATACAGGTAGAAGGTGAGGGTGCTGGACCCGAGGCTTTCTGAGCTTTATTTGTCGGCTACTCTGGTAGCACTTTTGGGTTTTCTCCGGGGAGCTCCGGTTTGTCCCACATTTAGTGAATGAAAATATAGGCAAAAAAAATGACCTAAATGACCTAAATGTATAAAAATATTTAAAAAAAACACAAAAAAGGGGTTAGCGGTACTGAGCCTTCACGTGGCAGCCCTGTTTTTACTAATTTTACAGTACCACGGAGTTGTAATAAATGTATTCTTTGTTGGAATCAAAAGAACCACAGAAACCATACAAGGCAAAACGATACGAGAAAGGAGAAATATGCAATTACTTCAGGGAAATTGTACTTATTTTTCACATAAATATGCTTGTAAACACTTATTTAGCACCTATGCTAATTAGAATATTAAATGTCTATTATTTTGTCTATCTATTATCTATTTGTGATAATCATTTTTGTTTTGGAAGTTCAGCTCCTATCATACGTATTTTTATTAAACAGTCTTTAGAGCCCTGGTTTCTAAATGAAGTTTTCTGATTTTTAACCAGGTTGAGCCATTTTCTCCTGTTTGTCCTGAGTGAAACAGCTCTGTTGGAGTCGGCCATGTCTTTGGGGGTGGTACTGTGCTCTGTTGCACCCTCCCTCATCACACTGTATCAATATGACACATTACTATTTTATTCTATTGTTTTCCTTTGCTCCAAATGTTCATTTTGGCTGCATTTGCTTAGTTTTGCAGTTCATTTACAGTTTTTCTCGATTGTTAACACACATTTTCTGAACGCATACCTCATACTCTCAGAACTCTACAGACAAATCAAAAAACAAACACACAATGGGCAAAACCCCTCAATTCTCCTGCAAAATGAAACTTTACATTCAAAACAATGTTATTTCTTCTCAAAATGGTATTTTGTTTTCAAATGACACACACAAACCATCATATGAATAGACATTTATAAGAACCAGTTGAACACTGATGTGCTCAATGTAAAACACGATGAACGGAAAACACTTCTTCTCCATTTACCATAATGACTTAGGCCTTCTTTTGTTCAGTGTTACACTCACTACAGACAGTACATACATAAATCTGTTAAAAATAAATAAATAAATAAAACATATTTTAGAATATTTTTTTTATATATTTTATTTTTCCCACAAGAATATTGTAATGTATACAGTTTTCATCCCAACCAACACAAAGTTGCATATACAGTGGTCTACATACAAAACCAGAAGAATTTACTGTATACAGTTACAAAAAACCCCCAAAAATAACGATCCCACATCCTCTCTTCTGTTTCGGTCTGGCCACAGCACCTCATCCACATCACAGGCAATGCAAGCGATGGCCAAGCAGCGGGGGAAATATTCATAGGCTCCTCCTCGTACTCTCACTCCTCTCGCTCTGCCTCTGTAATGTTGGCACCCATTGCTCCAAAACAGAAGAGCTCACCTGTTGCACTTTTATGCTAATGCTCTGATTGCAAATTGTAAAACTGTGTTGCAGGTGTTTGCCCATGTGATGAGTCAGTGTGCATAGTAGGGAAATTAACTTTAGAATTTTGAATGGCAGTGTGTTCCTTGTGAAAACAAGAGATTTTCTTCATGAAAATTATGCCAAATGCAGAGAATTGTGTGTAGTGTTTTGAAAAAAGTGTCTTTTAAAACTGCAATTTGAGTGTAAAGCAGGAATTGTGCTTGCAGTTTAGCAGAGCTAGTTCAGGGGGTCGGTGCATGAGTTACATGTTGTGGTCATTGTGTCTCAAGTACCAGTATTTGTGTGTAAACAATTGAGAAAAACTGTAAAAGCCATCATATCATATGTTATTGTTATGACTGCAGTTATTTTTAAGGCCAATCTCCTGTGTGTGCTGTGTGTGTGCTGTGTGCCCTGTGTTTTTTCTCCCTTTAATCTCCTATGCAAATAGGTGTGTGCTGTACCCGTGCCATGATTGGTGGAGTGGTTCCAGGCCCTGGCTCTTGATTGGCTGCACTCAGGCTAAAGAGGCTAAAGAGCCAAAATGGCAGAAGTCTGGTGGCAGCAGGCATTCCTACTCCACCTCCTCCTCCTCCTCCTCCACCTCCACCTCCACCTCCACCTCCACCTCTACCTCTACCTCTACCTCTACCTCTCCACACTTCAGTTCAGCTCTGTAGTCCTTTTGAATAGTTTAGTTTCTTTTGGGCAGTAAGGGTGGACTGCCTTTTGTTAACAGTGTTTTCTCTTGTTTATTTAGTTCAGGAAGTAAGTTTTGTGTAATTTGTTTTTCTTACGTTTGGATAGGTAAGGATTATTATTTTCTAGACAGGAACCTTTGGTTTGTTGTTTTGGCTTTATTCCACCCTGAAGTCTCTCTCTCTCTCTCTCTCTCTCTCTCTCTCTCTCTCTCTCTCTCTCTCTCTCTCTCTCTCTCTCTCTCTATAGATATATATATCGTTATCTATTTTTGTCATTTTGTCATTTCAACTATCTTTGTAAATAAAGCATTTTCCTCAGCATTCAACTAAATCATTGTTTGTGGTCACTTAGGACTTGGGGAATATGGGGCCTTTTTGTGTTGTGTTCTAGGCCCCCGAGACTCCATAAAAGTAATAAAAAGCCATAGTCAAATCTTTTGGGGGAAAAAAGTCATACTATAGCATGTCGAAATTTCACAAAAAGTCAGTTGTCAAAATGTATAGAATATTGTAAAAAATTACTAAAAAGTAATTAAAAGCCATCATATCATATGTTATACAGTATATTATGTCCGAACAAGTCATAAAAAGCCATAGTCAAATCTTTTGAAGAAAAAGTCATACTATAGCATGTCGAAAATTCACGAAAAAGTAATTCAAAATGAATTAATGAAAAATTATTAAAAAATATTAAAAAGTCATATTTTCCTAAAAAAAAGTCATACTATAGCATGTCGAAAAAAAAGTGAAAAATCGACAAAATTCATAAAATGTAAAAATTATGTAAAAGTCATAACATATGCTTGTTTATCATGTGTCAATCAAAGTCTGAGTGTAGTGAGTCCAAATAAGTCATAAAAAGGCTTAGGTTTGCAGGTGGTCTCGTGGTTAGGGAGAATTCCATTACCCATGTAAACATATATGCAGACGACTGGTTAGAATCCCAGCTGGAGGTCCTTCACTGCATGTCACATCCCCCTCTCTCTCCCATGTTTCCTCTCTGTCCACTACTAAATAAAAAGGTGTCTATGCCAGGAGAAAATCTTAAAAAAAAGCCTTAGTGATTTTTTTCTAAAAAAAGTCATACTATAGTATGTCGAAAATTCAAAATAAATTTATGAAAAATTATTAAAAAATATTAAAAAGTCATAAAAATCACTCGTATTGCTTGTGGCGCCAAGTCTGAGTGTAGTGAGTCCAAAACAGGCATAAAAAGCCATGGTCAAATTTTTCAGGAAAAAAAAGTCATACTATAGCATGTCGAAAAAAAAGTGAAAAATCGACAAAATTCATAAAATGTTGTAAAAATTATGTAAAAGTCATTACATATGCTTGTTTATCATGTGTCAATCAAAGTCTGAGTGTAGTGAGTCCAAATAAGTCATAAAAAGGCTTAGGTTTGCAGGTGGTCTCGTGGTTAGGGAGAATTCCATTACCCATGTAAACATATATGCAGACGACTGGTTAGAATCCCAGCTGGAGGTCCTTCACTGCATGTCACATCCCCCTCTCTCTCCCATGTTTCCTCTCTGTCCACTACTAAATAAAAAGGTGTCTATGCCAGGAGAAAATCTTAAAAAAAAAAGCCTTAGTGATTTTTTTCTAAAAAAAGTCATACTATAGTATGTCGAAAATTCAAAATAAATTTATGAAAAATTATTAAAAAATATTAAAAAGTCATAAAAATCACTCGTATTGCTTGTGGCGCCAAGTCTGAGTGTAGTGAGTCCAAAACAGGCATAAAAAGCCATGGTCAAATTTTTCAGGAAAAAAAAGTCATACTATAGCATGTCGAAAAAAAAGTGAAAAATCGACAAAATTCATAAAATGTTGTAAAAATTATGTAAAAGTCATTACATATGCTTGTTTATCATGTGTCAATCAAAGTCTGAGTGTAGTGAGTCCAAATAAGTCATAAAAAGGCTTAGGTTTGCAGGTGGTCTCGTGGTTAGGGAGAATTCCATTACCCATGTAAACATATATGCAGACGACTGGTTAGAATCCCAGCTGGAGGTCCTTCACTGCATGTCACATCCCCCTCTCTCTCCCATGTTTCCTCTCTGTCCACTACTAAATAAAAAGGTGTCTATGCCAGGAGAAAATCTTAAAAAAAAAGCCTTAGTGATTTTTTTCTAAAAAAAAGTCATGTCAAAAATTCAAAATAAATTTATGAAAAATTATTAAAAAATATTAAAAAGTCATAAAAATCACTCGTATTGCTTGTGGCGCCAAGTCTGAGTGTAGTGAGTCCAAAACAGGCATAAAAAGCCATGGTCAAATTTTTCAGGAAAAAAAAGTCATACTATAGCATGTCGAAAAAAAAGTGAAAAATCGACAAAATTCATAAAATGTTGTAAAAATTATGTAAAAGTCATTACATATGCTTGTATATCGCGTGTCAATCAAAGTCTGAGTGAAGTGAGTTCAAATAAGTCATAAAAAGGTTCGCCTGGCTGGCTAGTGGTTAGAGCCCATGCCAAGTACCCATGTAGATGCAGACAACACTGGTTCAATTCTCAGCTGGAGTTTGTTTGTTTGTTTTTGGATATCCATGTCCAAAAAAGTAATAAAAAGCCATAGTCCAATTTTTCGAGAAAAAAAGTCATACTATAGCACGTTGAAATTTAAAAAAAAAAGCCAGTCGTCAAAATTCATGTAATATTGTAAAAAAATACTAAAGTAATTAAAAGCCATCATATCATATGTTATACAATATATTATGTCCAAAATGATTATGAAAAGCCATAGTCCAAATTTTCGGAAAAAAAGTCATACTATAGCATGTCGAAATTTTAAAAAAAGTCAGTCGTCAAAATTCATGTAATATTGTAAAAAATTACATACAGTATATGATGTCCAAAAAAGTCATAGTCTAATTTTTCTAAGTCATATTATAGCATGTCAAAATTTCACCAAAATGTTATTTGACAAAATTCGTAACATTTTGTAAAAAAAAAAATAACTAAAATATTTCCATCTGAAATGTAGTAAAATAGAACTACGAAGTTGCAGAAAGTTGACTGTACTACTACTACTACTTAAATATAAATGCATTTAGTTACTTCCTTCCATTGATCACCTGGATTTAATTCAGTGGAATTATTGTGTGCATTGTATTCTTCTTGAAAAGTAGATCGAAGAAGAGGATGGAACAAACAACCTGATCATTTGAAGAAGTACTTCCTGAAGCTTGGGGGTCCTCGTGGCTTACAGGAACATCCAAGAGGTGTGAAGCTGCAGCCACCTGATTCGGATTCTTCACTTCATGTTGGTAAAACGACCAAAATGTTAATGTGTGGATGATTGCCGCCATGCTGATTGGTATTATTTTTCTGCAAAAGTTTGAAAATGGATGACATTTCCAACGTATTTGCTGTTAAAATGTTCATGGCATCATGGTGGAGTTAGTTAACAGTTGGGATATAATAACAAGTGAGTGAATGAAGCTCCATAGACTTTAATGTATCATCTCACTCCTAATAACTCAAACTGTAAATGTCATGAAAATGAGAATAGGTATACTTGATCAATGTGCAATACTGAACTTGAAATATCAATGGAGTTGTACTGTATACAATAGCAGAGGTATAAATACAGTTGATGTCTATTGGATGGTTTTTTAAATCTTAATAACTCAAAAAGTATAAAAGTTATCCATAAGAAAAGCCATAGCACCCATCTACAAAGACTCCCGCACGGTTTGACATATCAATCATCGTGGTAACATAGAAGCCGTAGTGGGACAAACATTAAGGGAATCAGTTTCCCCACAAAAACCTCATTACATATGCAAATTTATGAATACTTTATGAAAATACCTTCATGGAATTAGACATGGTTCAATATATGCGGCATAACTGGATTTAGAGTTTCGTAATATTGGGGCAAAAAGGCACAGAAGTATTAAGCAAAAGAACACAAGTGTGATCACTGTTTTCAGCACTCGCACCAAATAATTACGAGTCAACACGGACCTACTGTCAAACATGAGAAATCAACACTGTTAAAGGAGCAACGTAATGTAGCGCTGAGGCGACAAGGCAGCTTACAGTCACATTTCTATATTCATATGCAAGCAAACAATCCTAGCATAAGACTAGAAAAATAAAATACTATTCAGTTACAGCTCAACTAACATTACTAAACTGAGTAGTATGATGGAAATAGATGCAAAAATAGTCCCAGTTGTTTGCTTTCATCAGGATTTGTTCCTTTCCAATGTTGCAATGCTGATATTTTAGCACTTGGAAGCATTTTAAACGGCTAAATACTGGTCCAACGGAGAATTATGAGCGCAATCAGAAGGTGTTTCTAATCTGTATGAATGGATTAGGTTTTTTTTTAGTTGATAATATACTTTTTTTTAAGAAAAGCACTTTGATATTCGATCTGATGCAGCTCATTTTCCATTCAGGTTACTAAAGTCGTATATATACTCAACGCATGTTGGACATTACTATTATATTATAAAGGTCTGCAGCTTGAGAAGGAAGGGGTAAGGCAGAGTAGTGTTTCTTACAACTTTACATGGGGCGGTATAGAGAGTGTTGGGGGTCCAACTGCTGGTGCCTGCTAATGTTTAGAGTTGATGATTACGAGCTTGTCTTTCTAAGATCGTGCTGTGTGTGTTTGGAGAGACAGATCTATACAGACACGAGCCAGAGGGGCAAGAAGAGGGTCCATATTCAAGCTGGGAGGGTCGAAGTGTTCTGTTGGGGCTGAGAGGCGACGCGGAGACGAAGGAAAGGCTTTCTCCTCTTCTACTCCGGCTGGGGAGCCGGCGTCTCATTGGCATTGTTGTCAGTGATCTTGTTTTCCAGCTCGTCGTCAGACAGGAGATCCAAGGAAGTTCCCTCGACCTGAAGAGGCCGTCTGCCCGAGCGGCTGGAGGAGAAGCTGATGGGGCCGCCACGCCTGCAGGAGGAAGAGGAAGGGAGGTAAGAAGCTAGTAACTGCTTGTTGTCCCTCCTTCTTCAAGCCGACATAACTACCTAAACTTACTACACCCTTCATAAACATGCATGACATTTGACCTCTGCATTATATGGTGTTTTTTTTGTGCCACATTAATGAGCATGCAGCGGGAGTCTCGCAAGCACATACTTTATATATTTTGATCAGAAAATATGAATCTGAGCAAAAAAACGAGTATTTGTCCTGTGCACGCTCAACTCTGCCTGAACTCAGATTTGTGTCCTCCCCTGTTTTTTTGGGTCTATTTACATATACGCTCAAGGGAGTGTTGAGCAGCAAAGACGCTGTGTGCGAGCATCAGCCTGCTCACGGAACACATTTTTGTTTGGTCAGATTCATATTTTCTGTCCAAAATATAAAGTATGTGCTTGCTTATAAAGGTGTAGTGGAGGCTATCTTCTGCTACGTTGTACCTGAGGCGGTTCTTGAGTGTGTGAACCTCGCGGCTTAGACCCTCGCTGGCCTCGGTGGCGTCATCCAGCTCCCTCTGCAGTTTCCTGCGTGAGGCGTTGGCCCTCGTGGCCTCCTCCTCTGCCTCCTCCAGCTGACGCTTCAGCTGCTTCATACGAGAGCCAGCCTTTTCCACCTTCACAGACACACAAACGAGAAGAAATATATCACTTGTGAACGAGATAAGATGAGCAAGTAACGACAGAGCAGTGATTGATCTGTTTGTGGGGGCGTGTGGTTATCACAGCAGCGTTGGTGTCAGACATACTTGTTCTTTAAACTGGTCGGCGTGGCGACGCTCATCCTCCACTTGCATGCAGATTTCTTTCAGCTTCTTCTCGGTTCTTCTCACAGTCTTGTTGGCTGCTGCTCGCTCCCTTCAGAGGAGAATGAAACAAAGCTACTGTAACCACGTTTGAATTGTTCTCATACTCTATAGTCATTGAGCTGTTGTTTAAACAGGAGGGACAGTGTGTTGAAGTCTCACTTGGCCTCCTGCTCCAGCTGTTCCTCCAGCTGTCCTATCTTGGCCTCCAGGGCCGTGATGGAGGCCTTGAACCTGTTCTTCACAGAGCCCTCCAGCTCGCCCAGCTTGGCCCGTAGCTCCTTGTTTTGACGCTCCAGCTGCTGGCGAGCGTTCTCGCTCTTCTGGGCTGTGCTGCGCTCCGCGCTCAACTCTGTTGTCAGGGTGTCCACCTGAGGGGCAGAGAGACAGGAGGAGGTCATGGAACTGGGCTTTTAATTAAGCATTCTTACAAATAGACATAATATTGGTCCAAAGAAGATAATTTAGGATGTTCTCTAATTCAAGATCACACCTGCATATTTGTCTTTCTGAAGCGGTCGTTGAGCAGCTCCATGTTGCCCTGCTCCTCTTCCAGCTCCTCCTCCAGTTGAGCAATGCGAGCCTCCAGCCTCCTCTTCTCATCCATCAGAGCCGACCTGACACACAAAAATAAAGACTTAAAGCGAAGAGCCCCTCTCCTTCCGTGTTGAATTATTGGTAAAAATAAAAATAAATTAGTCATGTCCAGATGAAGCTTTGTGAATCATTTTCTTTATTTTCTGAGCCCAATAGATGGCGCTCTCTGTTCAACAAAGGGTTGAAAGCAATGGAAATATATCGGACATCAACCCTTTGTTGAACAGAGAGCGCCATCTATTTGTTGAACAGAGCGCGCACAGTATTTGGCGTTGCAGAAAACACTGGGTGATACACTGATTATACTGTAATTAAGGCTGTGCTGCTTTATTGCATGTTTGATTTACCCATTTTACACAATATTGATCGTTTTATTGTTTTAATTCTCTTTTTACCTTTACCATATTCATCTGGAAGACCAAAAATGAGGGTTACTTACTTTCCAGAGGTGCTGTTTGAGATTTCATCTTGCAGCTCATCCCGTTCCTGCTCTGCATGGCGCCGGCCCCTCTCAGATGCTGCCAGGTCCTGCAGAGGAAGGTCAAAGGTTAAACACTAGTACCCCTGTGTATCATAATGCTGAGTCCATTCAATGCTTTATTGTGAATATACAGTAAATAACCATTAATCAACACCCTATAATACTTACTATGCACGAACATCTCAAGCTATCTGCACATCACTGTCCTGTACCTCATGTAGCTGTACAATCTCAGCCTCCAGACTCTTGAGCTTCTTCTCATTTTCCTTGGAAATGGCGAAAATATCATCTCGAGAAGCTCGGGCGTCTTCCAACTCCCGTTGGTAGTCCTTCATCTGTGCCTGAAGGAGAAAACATACGGCTGAGAATGGCTGCTTACTGCAATGCTCAGAATGGGAGTGGTTTGATTGGAGAATATGTCCGGAGAGGTGAAGCCTTCCTGCATCTAATCCGTACCTGTAACTTGCGTAGCTGCTTGATGGCTTCGTCTCGAGCCTTGTTGGCTCCTTCAATGTGACCCTCTATATCCTTCAAATCCATCTCCAGCTTCTTTTTAGCAGCTACAGCCAAACCTCTCTGCTTCCTCTCATCCTCCAGCTCCGCCTCCATCTCTCGCACCTGACGGGGAGTCAGCACAAGTCATTAGTGGAACTGCTTTTAATGTGTTGTTATGTAACGTTGAGCGTTCTTCTGCACCTGCTTGACCAGCGCTCTCTTCTTCTCATCGTTTTGGTCGTCCCGGCCCTGGAGGTCTCTCTCATACTGGGCCTTCATGGCCTGCATGTTGACCTCCAGACGCAGCTTGGCATCCTCCGTGGCCTGCAGCTCGTCCTCCAGCTCCTCCAGCTGAGTCTTCATCTCCTCCAGCTGCTGGTCCAGAGTACGCTTGGACTTTTCAAGCTCGTGGACCTGATGAGGAGGAGACAGAGGATTGGTGAGACTACTGCTCAATTGTCATAGCAAATCAAACATGCCTTATTGATCCGGGCACTCACATTCTTCCCCACATCATCCTTGGAGCTCATCAGATCTTCCATTTCAGCACGAAGCTGCTTGTTAACCCTCTCCAGCTCCTCTTTGGCCTCCAGCGCCTCGTCCAGAGCTCTGGTCATGGACAAAGCTTTGGTCTCCTTCTCCCTGGCCTCAGCTTCAGCACGGTCACGCTCTTCAGCGTAACGAGCTGAGATGCTCTTCTCCTCAGCCAGCATCTGCAGAGGAGGATCAGTATTTTATGAAAATTGTATTTGTAAGGATTCACTATTAGTATTTCAAAACAGATCTAAGACAAACTTCCAAACTCATTCACAAAATATCTGTAAAACAAAGCAGAATATCCCCAATAAAATGCATTCTCACCTGGTCAAACTTCTTCTGTTTCTTCTCTAGGCTGGAGACAATCTGTCTCTGGTGATCCAAATCTACTGTCAGATCATCCAGCTCCTGCTGCAGACGGGTCTTTGTCTTCTCCATCTTTTCAAAACCGATGGTCTTCTCTTCCAGACGCTGGCTGGTCAGCTCCATGTCCTTCTGCAGCTTCTTCTTAATCTCTTCCAGGCACTCTATTGTTCCACAATCGTCCTCCAGCTTCTTCTTGCTCTCAGACAACTAAAAATGAAAGCATTCAGAATTAAATCAGAGAAAGAACTTCATTTTAATATAGTTTCCTACACCAGAACATGTCCTACCTGAGCCTGTATGGTCAACAACTGTTTCTCCAGATTTTTGCGCGCCTCTTCGTCCTCCTCCTGCTGCTCCTGCACAGCGTTCTTCTCCTCCTCCAGCTGGCGAATACGACTGCTGAGGTTCAGTTTTTGACGAGTCTCTTCCTGGAGCAGCTCCTAAATGACAATGTAGATTTGTCCAGTTAGTTCAATAGAGAGGATGCATGAGGTGTAGATTGATGATGAATGCTCAGAGATGCTGTATGTCACCTGTGTGTCTTGTAGCTGACTGTCTAGTCCAGCAACATCTTTGGCCATCTTGATACCCTTCCTCTCTGCGTCTTCTAGAATGGAAGAAACATTGTCCAACTCCGTCTGTATGGAGAGGAGAGAGTGTCACCAGGTTATGTTATGTTCACATAAATGGATGAACCAAATCATACATAAACACTATTTTTACTTTGGTCTGATTCAACAGTCAACTTTGACAAAGATATGTGGCTTTATATACGTAGAAATCAATTTATATCATATGTAAGGAGTAAGGTATTACAATAAAGAAGTGAATTAAATTGTGTTTTAATGGTTGGATGAACATTAAGTGCCTTCAATAAAATAATGGAAATACTGGGTTTCAGAGGGTAGTGGTGCCGTTGTTGAGTTTTATGTGAAAAAGCCTTTATGCATAGATGAGTGGTCTTTATCTCTCTAAGATGTGGAGGTTCATTATAAAGAACACTATTTTTTTAGGTCAAGACTGATTCTGACTGAATCAAATATCTTCACCTGCAGTTTGTGTGCGCGGTCAGCCAGTTCTCCCTTGGCCCTCTCGCCCTCAGTCACTCTGGCCATGAACTCCTGCAGCTGAGCCTCCAGTTTCTTCCTCTTGTGTTCGGACTCCGTCTTTGTCTGCTGCAGGCCTTTCACCTCGCTGGCTAGCTCCTTGTTGGCACTCTCCTGGCTCTGCTTGGTCTTCTCCAGGTTGGCCTTGAACTAGACATAACCAGCAACAAAAAATGAGCGTGGTCGTATGATAACGTGTTATGCCTTTCCACAATCTACAAAGAGAACGTGACGTTACCCTCTTGGCTTGTTCCAGCTGTTCAGACAGCTCTTCCAAGGCAGTGCTGTGCCTCTGTCGCATCTCCTGGATCTGAGCTTCATGGTTTTTAGTTTCCTCCTCGATGGTTTTCTTCAGCTCTGTGACCTCCTGTTCACGCTTGGTCCTACAGAGAACAGGGACACATAATAGTCTTTGCTGTTGACTTTATTATAGTAATAATAATAATAATGGTGGGCTATGGTGCCCCACTGTCTATGATATGAATGTTAAATGCAGTACCTAAGTTCCTGCTGGGCAGCAGTTGTATCGAGGGTGTCCTCAAGTTCAGTCTTCAGGGCCTCAAGCTCTTCACTCAAGTCCCTCTTGAGTTTCTCAGCCTTGTTCCTGGACACCTTTTCTGACTCGAGGTCCTCCTGCAGCTCAGACAGCTGGGCCTGCAGCTCCCTCACATGTTTCAGAGCATTGTTCTTCTGGCTGACCTCGTCTTCCCCTCTGTTATTCAACGACATTGATGAACGGGAAAGTGGATACCATGTTGTGAATGTAATGGTATGTTATTGGAAAAAAATAAACTCACTGCAATTTTCCATTGAAATAAGTTGCTACTTTAGTGTTAGATATAAATATTTATTTTTGATGCTTGTTCATTTTTACATATATGTCGGAAATAGCTCATGAATAATTTGGTGTTGTTAACCTCATAAATAAACAATTGCTTAAAAAACATTTCTCTGAGTGTACATTAGGGTTAAGACTCCACTGGGTGGCAGTAGCGACGCTGTTTCATGCAGCAGTCCATGACTCCAGTTTTCTTTTGACTGACACCCTTAAATGAGCTTTGCTGTTATAGAGACCACCTATTAGCATGGCCTTAAATGTACAAATGCAGATTAATACCACAACAATTTAAATACACATCAATGATAAGATGACACATTGTAAACACATTCAAATGCTGTGAGAATCAGTGTATAAATACATGCAGCATGTTTTTTTCTTTTACACGATAACATCGGTGCTGTGTAGTTGTCGGTGTATACTTGAGTGTTGTCAGTCCAATAAAATGCTCCATATAAAACAGCAGGTGTGACTGCTCTGTACAGCTATGTAACACTTAGCTCAGACTGACTCACATCATGAAGCAGAATCCCAATGACTCAATAACACAACTCTAACGGCCATATTTAGCCCACACAAATGTTCTGCTGAGCTCCTCTATGGGGGTCCCAGTATCACTTACCTAGTCAGCATCACCTGCTGCTCATCTTCCTTCTTGCTCAGCACCGCTTTCAGCTCCTCTGTCTGGGCCTGTAGTTCGGCTATCTGGTCCTGGAAGTCGGACGTCTCCCCATCCAGCTTCCTCTTAGCCTTCTCCAGCTCCTGGCGGGTCTTCTCCTCCTTCTTCAGTCTCTCTAGATTAGAAAAGACAGGATGCAACAGTTTCACAAAACACCAAGAAACATCTTTTTTTTGTTGTGGACAGGTTAATAATACCACTTTACAGAGCCTCGTCCCACTCCTCCGTTCTCATTCTCCTCGACCTATCTGCTGCATTCGACACAGTCAACCACCAAATCCTCCTCTCCACTCTGGCTGAACTTGGCATAACTGACTGTGCTCTCGCCTGGTTTACATCATACCTGACAAACCGCACCTTCCAGGTCACATGGAATGGCTCTATGTCCAAACCCTGCTCTCTGGACACGGGCGTCCCTCAAGGCTCAGTATTAGGACCGCTTCTGTTCTCACTATACACCAGATCACTAGGTTCTGTTATCACATCGCATGGATTCTCCTACCATTGCTACGCAGATGACACCCAGCTGTTCCTCTCTTTTCCCCCGTCCTCTGACGCTCACATTGCAACTCGCATCTCGAACTGTCTGGCTGACATCTCTGTCTGGACAACTGCACATCACCTCAAGCTCAACCTGAACAAAACCGAACTCCTCTTCATCCCAGGGAAAGACTGCCCTCCCATGGACCTGTCGGTCACTGTCGAGGGCATCACAGTATTACCTTCCTCAACTGCGAGGAACCTGGGTGTAATCCTCGATGACCAACTATCCTGCACCCCCAACATCACTGCTGTGGCCCGATCCTGCAGATTCGCCCTCTACAATATCCGCAGGATTCGGACCCTCCTCACAAAGGATGCAACGCAGCTCTTGGTCCAAGCACTGGTCATCTCCCGCCTTGACTACTGCAACTCTCTCCTGGCCGGACTCCCGGCCTCTGCGATTAAACCATTACAGCGTATCCAGAATGCCGCAGCACGCCTTATCTTCAATCTACCCAAATTCTCCCACGTGACCCCCCTCCTCCGTGACCTCCACTGGCTCCCTGTTGCAGCACGCATCCAATTCAAGACGATGACACTGGCCTTCAGGGCCATCAATGGAACGGCACCCTTCTACCTTCAAACACTGGTCAAACCTCATGCCCCGAAGCGAGCACTTCGCTCTTCTACTTCAGCTGGCCGGCTGGTACCACCGTCGCTGAAATCAAGCAAATGTCGCTCAGCAAAGTCCAGACTCTTCTCTGTTCTGGCGCCTCAGTGGTGGAACGAACTCCCGACCAATGTCAGGACAGCAGAGTCATTTGCCATCTTCCGAAAAAGGCTCAAGACTCACCTGTTCAGACTTCACCTCGACTCTACATAGCATGACCCACTAGCACCCTCCCTCGACACCCCCCAAAAAAACAAAAAAAAAACAAAAAAAAAAAACAAACAAACAAAAACTTACCTATAGCACTCTGATCTTAGCACTGTTGCTCTTGAAGTACTACTTTAGTCAGATGAGGACCTAACACTTGTTCTATTTTTAGCTCTTACTTTATCGGCAATGATACGTTGTGGTTTCTTTGTTTCCTTCTTTTGACAAATGTACTTATTGTAAGTCGCTTTGGACAAAAGCGTCTGCTAAATGACCTAAATGTAAATGTAAATGTACTCTTCTATGCATTCTGGATTTGATTTCACTCCTTACCCTCCAGGTCGACCATCATTATCTCCTGCTTGTTCTTGACCTTGCCCAGGTTCTTGGCCTTTTCTTCCTCTTCAGCTAGCACTGAAGTCATTTCATTGATTCGGTCGTCCAACAACTTCTTTTCCTACAGGAGAGAGATCTAGGCATGTTAGCGCACAGCTAGCCTCTCAACTCAGCATCAATATATTCATCATATAATGATTTGACTTATCATGCAGTAAAGATCACATTCCAACACAATACCTCTTTCCATCCACAACCCTCAGCTTGAATGTAGACCTTCAGAGAGCTCTCTCTCTCTCTCACCTTGATAAACTTGGAGTTCTGGTCTTCTAGTAGCAAAATGTCCTCTTCAAATTTCTTCATTTTGGCCTCAGTCGTCACTTTCTCCAGCTGCAGCTTCTGCCTGGCAGCCTCCTCTTCATCCAACTGTTCTTCCAGGTCCTACATTCGCAAGTATTTCATCATAGTAACAAAACATTTTTTTGTTAAACATTTTTGAAATATATTTCCAAGACTGTTTTTCAGTAAGCAGTAACCCTAGGACCCACCTGGATATGGGACTGCATCTTCTTCTTCTCGTTCTGCGTGGCCTGGTTCCTCTCCTCTTCTTCCTCCAGCCGGGACTCCAAGTCATGTAGGATCTCCTCCAGCTCTTGCTTTTTGGAAGACAGGCGAGCTCTCATCTCCTCAGCCTCTGCGAACAGCTCCGTCTCTGCCTGCAGTTGCTCTGCTAGGATGTTCTTCTCCTCAACTAACTACACATAAGAAATGTTAAAACCTTAAATGACACATCCTGAAAAAACACAGTTTGTCGTTATTTGGTACCAATGTCGCAGTGTATATTATATTGGTGCAGTTGTAAGTCACCTGCTGGTGTTTCCTCTCCATCTCCACCAGCTCTCCCTCCACCTTGGTCTGCTTCTCTTTCACCTTGACCAGCTCCTCATCTTTAGCCTGCATCTCCTCCTCCTGCCTGGTCACCTGCAGCAGAGGCTTCACCTGCAGGTACAGAACAACACAGAGGTTTCAGAGGATGACCTCGACTGATTAGTGACCTAATCAGTTGTACAACTTTTACACATGTACATACACACAAGCACAAACCTTAGTGAAGAGCCTCCACCACTGCCAGTGACGCAGCTTCAGGTAGGCAGCGCAGTTCCTCTGGAGAACCTTCAGAGCACTGAGCTGCTGCTGCTTCTTAGCAAAGGCCCTGAAGCATTACAACGAGAGAGGATGAGAACAACAACAGAGCGAGAGAACATGATAGTCTGCTTTTTTGTGATCATGTAAATGACTGCATTTCAGTTTGGGGTGGAGTGAATCCTAAATGCAAACAGCGGTGGTAGCCCTTACTTTCGTGCCAAATACCCCCGACAGACAGCCTGGAAGTAAATGATGATATCTGTGATCTTCAGGTCCCTCTCTTCCTCCAAGTGGGCCAGGACTCCAGCCCTGAAGAAGATCTTACTCTGGCCGATACGGAACAGGTTCCCGTCCAACTCTAGGGCTTTAATCTATCAGAGACAGGAAGACATTGATGTAGAAAATGCTACTGGATGTAACTGTAGGAAAACTGCTTGATGTATTTTGAGCGGATCATGTACTCAATAAATTCTTGCTCATTAATTATTTATTGTAATTGTTGTCTCAAATGAAAGTCTTTATTCATCCCAGAGGGGCAATTGCCTCATGAGAAATAATACAGAAATAATAAAGTAAAACCCTTGCTACAAATGGTGACCTCTGAAGCAGCAGACCCAAGTCCATACCATTCTCTCACAGGCCTGCTTGCCGTCCATGAAGCCCTTGGGAATGGCGTTGGGAGTGAGGATTTCATACCTGAACACAGAGCAGAGAGAAAATCAAAGACATGGGTGACACCTGATCCATCATCTGCCTACTATTAAATGAGGGCAAAAGTACACTGGTATACATAAGCCATACATTATGTCAGTTGAAGTAAACAGGGAGAGATTTGTGACACTTTGATACACCATCTCTGTGTGGCAACAGTGTACTTTAATTTGTTTTATATAGTCAAGTTGACATTACAACAGTACCTCTGCCTGAACTCCTGGAAGACGATGCGGTTGGGGAAGCCCTGTCTACAGATGCGGATCCCCTCCAGTACACCATTACATCTCAGCTGGTCCAGAACCAGGTGGGGGTCCAGTTTACCAGCCTGGGGTAAGAGGGAGAAGAGGAGATGAAGAAGAGTTCTCAGTCCAGAAGGCACTGTGACAATCCTAAAACTCACCCTTTTCTCATGGTTGGGGATGATGCAGCGGACAAAGTTGGGGTTGGTGTTCCTCAATGTGGCCATCAGCTTGGATAACTGTTCCTTGTACAGCTGTCCCACAGTGCGAAACATGCCCTTCTTGGTCTTGTAGGCGGCACCAAATGCCGTCTCATTCATGCCTGCAACCTGGTCCAGACCCACGATTCTGTCGACTGTCGATGCAAAACCATATGAAGGGACAACTGCATTATTGTCATGCTGGTTTTACTGATAAATGTGGACATCAAAAAATCACAAAGCAAAGTGCTGTGCCAATGAAGTAAGTCTTTTATTTGAATCCAATGCAGATATCCGTCAGGAGGAAATGTTGCCAATGAAAGGTGTTCAGCTGAGCAGGATTTCTAATTTTGTGATAAAGCATGAAGACAGACAATGGTGTCACACCAGCTGTGACAAGAGACCATCAGCTGGTTTGACTTTATAGGCAACATAACATAACTAGTTTCTCTCGGCCAGCATACTGCTGAACTATCCAACATTTGAAAATGCATTTATTTACAGGCAGGATCTAACTGTGTCCACCAGGATCTAACTTTGTCCTGACTGCATGAAATACTCTACTGCTGTGTAGCTAAAATCCAGTACACAGGTCCATTAAGATTTTAACTCTTAACCTAAAAATTAATGGCAGTCCAGCAAGACTTCATCTCTCAGCTTACTGACTGCATCCCGTCGTCTTTTAATAAAAAATGATGGATGAGTAGTAACAGATATCTGGCGTGCAGCTTCCTCTGATATTTCATTACCTCAGACCATATAAATACCAGCACTAAGTAAGCAAGAACTTAAATCAATGCTGGATTCTTCCTCAAAATGAATGTGGACTCTGCGACCTCTTTCCATCTGCTGCTAGCTCTAACACATGCACACACACTCTGGGATAAACCTGGTGGATGCACCGAAGATTGTATAGTCACTGGGTTCATTTTTAATATAACTTTATCAGTGAACTCGGTGGACTAATTATGACGCCCGTGTTGCACCACTGATATTGGATAGTGTATTTTTCCTTTTTAGGTGTGGTGACACCTTCTGTAAACATGGCGCCCAACCAATCCAGCTTCCTTACTGTAGTTTCCCTTTTAGCTGCCAAAAACAGTTTCAAAATCCATCTGACCAAGCAAATGTGCAATTCTACAAAATCCTCAAAGATTCGCCCCATTTTCAGTCCTTTCTTTATCTTGTGCACTTTTACAAAAATGAATGCTTCACCTGACTTATTATTAAATCAATAGTTAGAGTATTTAGAGTTGAAGTAAGCCACCAGTGCAGCATGAAAGAATGGAATGTTTAATATCAGGTTTTTTAGCCATGCAAAGCCAGAGGGGAGTTTTTAGAGGGGTGCACAGTGCAGCGGGACGGGACAGGATACCCTCTGATCCCTCCGGTGCAGAGGATGAGGAGAAGCTGGTGGGACAGCGGTGTAAGTGTTACTATCATTCACCTGGAGCTTCATGGAGCCCAGACACATTGTCATAGAAAGAGGCTCTCTGAAACGTCTGAATGTCTACAGCAACAGAGACACGGACAGAGAAAGAAGACAGGAAAGTGAAAGAGGAAAAAAGTGAGCATGCAAACACATACAACCATCACTCATACATACGCATACATACATACAACCTTTCATGAGCATTAATTAGCTGTTAAAAAAGGAGGAAATGTCAGTTCATGCACTGTAATAATACAGTACATGCATATTATTGAAGCCTTGTTATGATTCAAATCAGTGTTTGGTTATCATAGCTGAACATTAATCAGGAGAAATGTTAGTTCAGGAAGATTTATTTTCCAATAAACCCTGTGAAAGTCTGTCAATCCATAAAAAACAGAATGTCACATTGAAATAATGAGTATGAAGGCTACCTGAATTATGACTAGTGTACTCACTAGGGGAGAAAAGAAGGATGAGCAATAAATCTGTCTGAAAACATGAAGTACACTGCTGAATGAAACTTTAACTTAAAATAAATTTGAGTTTGACAAAAGAGAAAATGTCTTTCCCTTTTTCATTAAATACAGGAGTCCTTTGTTTCTGCTATGCTTCGTAGAGTCTACAGCGATGCTCGTGGTCTGTAGGGATGTATTTAGGCTTTAAGCTTAATGCTAAAACCCACATACTGTTTGTCATGTTTAACAATTATAATGTTCACCATGTACACAAAGTCCAACTGGGGCTGATGGGAATGGGGATTTTGCATCATATTTGGTCATAAACCAAAGAATTAGACAAATTAACAATTCGACCTAATTAAGGTTAAGCATTCTTTTTGAGCCTCATTTGTTCTCATTAGGTAAAGCGTGTTACATAATTTTGGATAACTAAGGATAAATGCAGGTTTATGTAGAATGTATAAAGCAGAAATTATACATCAAGATACTTTTTTTTACCATTAAAAACTCAATGAGCTCCTACACACAAAGACTCACCGTCTTTCCAGAGCTCAGCCACAAACTTGTCAGTTGACTGGTGCAGCAGCGTGGCCACGTTGTCATTCAGGGGATCCATGTTCTTCATAAGCCATTCATCGGCTTTATAGTCCACCTAAAGAAACACAGTGATGTAACTTAACTGGCTGGACTGTGTTTCCATCAGAAAACTCAACACTAAGCTTCAAGAATTATGTTTTTATAACAAACGATAAAAATAAGAACTGAGAACCAAACAGGCTACGGATGTACCAATAATGACCACACACCTCTGTTATTATTTGATCACACACGGTTTGGCTTCCTGCATAAAAAGCAAAACCACTGAGCAGGAAATCAGATTTCATTCATAACTTTGTTATATGTGATCCAATCCTTTCCACCCCAGTGTTGACAGTGTAAAAGAAGGCATATAAACACACTGGCTCTCAGTCTCTGATTAATTCCTGCTGGTCTGTTGCTTCACCTGTCTGCAGCAGACTGTGTAGTATGTCTTAAGTGACAGCTGAATCTGGCTTGAACAGTGTTTCTGAATATCACTCAGTTGTTTGATCTCACAGGCAGTACCAGATGTGCTATATGTGCTATGTGGGACAATAATAGATATAATAAGTTTAGAAAATAGTTTGAATCATTGTTAGCTTGGACATCAAATTAATATTTAATTGCGCTAGAGTTAAATTGAAGCCTTTATATTATCTGCACATTATTTTTTTATTTGACTGACAGCACAGTCAGGTCTTTTCGGGTCGTGTGTTAAGGGGATTAGTCTCCATAACATGATGATGACATTTACTTAGACGTGTTTCAATAACATCTAACATACTATGAAGGGAGCAGAAATAATAAGTAATAATTGACACGGTCGGCAACCTGAGATCAGGAATGTAAGAGCTCCAGATGGGTTTCATTGGAATCCTGGAAAAGCAAACTCACAATGTTTGCACTTATTTTCCTCCTCAAAATCACCTTCATACAGGGTTTATTTGCTGATGTTCAAACCTAATGCTGGCTTTGGGATTAAATACAGGGCGCTTGATATCACGTTGAATCTGAGATTTTAGCCTGTTTGTCATGGCAAGGCTCAGGTCTGATCTTTAGAGACTGATGCTCTTCACTGAGCTCATATACACACATATGCAAGACAGGAAAATGAGACAGGTAAACTAATTAAGCTACCACTCTAGGGAAGATATCAGCTTTCATGCTGCAACTGACAGGCGTCCTCTGGAATGTTGTGGAGTATCGTTTTCTCTTGGCAGATGGCAGACCACCACACTGAGGTGAAAGTTGACTTCTTTATGTTACGTAACCACCAGGCACCAAAGACTCAATTGTCCACCAATGTGAACCAGATGTGGGTTTCCAACACCAGCCATATGACAACTGGGCTATTGTTTTAAGGCAATGACCCGGTTATCTGCACCTTTCGGGGGAGCTGAGTCTGAACCTCAGAGGAAGTCTTCCAAACCAGAAATACCGTTGTTGTATAAGGACATATGGTTAAATCTGAGGCTAAAAGGGTGACATGAAAAAAATGTTTCAAAGAGCTCTCTTCTAAGAGTAGCAAAATTAGGTAGTGTGTCCAACCAGCTAGCATAGCCAAGAGAGCAGTCAGAAAGCAGGACCCCCTAATGGGCCTGAAATACATACCTTTCCTGCGTAGTGAATGATGCAGAAGTCAGCTTTGTCCTTGAGCTGACGCGGCTTCTGAAACTTGGTGTGTGTTCCCTGCTCCTGGAGAACCTTGTCTATAAAGGTCTTGTCGGTTGCCTTGGGAAACCAGCACTCCTCATCCAGCAGAGCGAGGATACCAGGGGGGTTAGTCTGAGAAGATGGAGTCTGCTTAACACACATGTTCATAGACAACATACACACACAGTCACACAGGTAGATGAAGAACACTGACCGGCCTCTCGATGAGGTCGATGCAGGGCTGCAGGTCCAGGCCGAAGTCGATGAAGCTCCACTCGATGCCCTCCCTCTGGTACTCCTCCTGCTCCAGGATGAACATGGTGTGGTTGAAGAGTTGCTGCAGCTTCTCGTTGGTGTAGTTGATGCACAGCTGCTCAAAGGAGTTAAGCTGAAAAGAAGCGTAAAGCAGGAATCTGTTAGTTATCGTTAGATGTGTTTCTTTAGATGGCCCTAGATGACTTAATTAAACAAATAAACTAAAAATAATGTTCACCTGGATCATTGTTATGTGTAAAGAAATAATACTACAAACAATACTACAATATCAATATGTTATTCAGTATAACAGCACCACAATCAGCACCTCAAAGATCTCAAAGCCGGCGATATCCAGGATGCCGATGAAAGATGCACCCTGGCGTTTGGTCCTGTCCAGGGCCTTGTTGATGCGGTGGACCAGCCAGCGGAACAGCCGTTCATAAGTTGCCTTGGCCAGGGCTTCAACAGCAAAGTCAGCCTGAGGAAACAACCCAGGTGAGTAACCATGTAAGAATTAAGACCTTTAATAACACACAGCCCACTGAGCCATGGAAGATATCAAATCACAGATATAAAAACCATGTTTTTCAACAGCTAAACAGAATAAACATGGAATGCAAACATAATCCTCATTGGCAGAGTTAGCTGGCACCTTACCTGTTCTTTGGTCTGTGCTTTCTGGACGTAGTCTCGTCCCACTTTAATCCTCGGGGTGAGGATCGCTCTGGTGAACTCCATAACATTCATTCCAAGCAGGTGACAGAGCTTCTGCGCCACTAGGAGTGGAGGAAGCAGGACACATGGAACATATTGCATACAGTTCTGTTTTCTTTTTTAGTGTGCTCATAATCATATTTAAGTTTGGTGCTAGACTCAAATAATAATAATAACAAACAAAAAAAACTTTTTAACCCAGGATATATATCCCAAATTGTGCACATCCTGGTTGTGTTGAGTCCCCAAAATGGGTCTAAGATCAGTATGTTTAATTAATCTGACCCCAATACAGTAGACTAGCTAACTTCTTAATATAGGAATGTGAAAACAGTATAGTATAGTACAATAAAGCATTCCAACATAAAGAAACACAGTGTAGCTTCAGTGTAATCACGTTCTTAATAAAGTATCACAGTGCTTACCACGAATTATACAAATGTCAACGTATTTATATATGTGGCGATGATGGTGTATTTTCCACCACCTGTTCCGGTGGCAGCTAAAGCGTCACGGTCATTTCATTTTCTGGATTCATGAATCATGGCCGACGTGAGCGACAGAGGGTATGTGCATGTGTGTGTAAATGTAATGATGGCTGTTTACCTGTGTTCTCTGGCATGGAGGCCTGGTCGGTGTTTCTCTCTTTCTTAAAGACAATGTTGCCAAACTGCAGCACTGCAGAAACCACCTTCAACATGCCTGGCAAGGATAACAACAACATCTTAGTGATCTCCAGGGGAATTAGGTTTTGGCAGAGAAAGAGAGGAAGCAAACAAATATAATTATAGAAAGAGAAGGAGAAAAAAGGAGGTATTGTGTTTTAGGGCACATCTGGAAGTACTACTCACAGACAATCTCTTCATGGGAGAAGCTCATGATGTGCATGGCATCCAGCGTCTCCTGGAAATTATCCTTGTCCTGCTGGCCAGGGATGGTTATGTTTCCATTAGACAGGAAACGGTAGTTGTTAAAGTTTTCCAGGAGCAGGTCGGCTGCAGAAGGGAGGAAGAAGAGAAGGATTTTCATGGCAGTTTTAATCAGTATCCTCCTTGTATTTCCTGTTCTGTACTGTGCTGCATGTTGGGATAATTTCTGTTTATTTGGACCATGATGCCCTCACTAGTAACAATATATTTGATGGACAGAAACATTAAAGTGAGGTAGGTTTGCATCTACGCTCAGGAAAGACAATTCAGTCTAGAAAGTAAGTGAGAGATCAAGTGACTTTTTAAATCCACTAGTTAATAAGACAAATATGCTACCTAAATATGTTCCGCAATCATCATCACCCGCTTTCTCGCCTGATGCAAAATGGCAAAAACGATAAACCTCACTGTCTCCAGTTCTTTTTGTTTTTCCTGATTGCTCCTCGTCAGACACTCACTTCGGAGATGCTCTCCAGCCCCTGCCAACAGGCGGTAGAAAATATGGAAGGTCCTCTCATCTTTGGCCTGTCTGATAGCCCGCGACTTCTCCAGAAGGTCTGAGTGCAAAGATTAAGGACTGACCAGGAAATTGGAACATAAAAAAGGGAAACTGATACTCACTATTGTAGTAAATATTTGAAAGAAATACCACATTCTTGCAGACTTTCTGCTCATGAGGAACAACAAGTTGAAATCAAAGATCTTGAAAGAATTCAGAGAAATCCCTGTGGAATCAAATCTTTAATCTTTGTACAAAGTGTGTACAAAGAAATATTACCCTGAGGAGCTTTATCCATTATTTTCCTCACCAGGATTATATAAACAGGATAAAAATGAGGAACAATAATAAAAATGTGTTTTCTTTTGAGATCAGTGCACTCTAGCTGGAGAATAAGCAGAACAGGGAATGGCATTCTTGTGGTTAAGTGAGCATAAGCTGCTCTCAGATATAATCTCAATGTGTTGCCTATCTTTTAGCTGCCTTTGTTGTGTTTGAAACGATCTGTTGACCGTCTGTTCCTTCAGTGCGTCTCAGTAATGAGGATACAAGTTTCAATGTTGGCCCCAACAATGTAGCCTGTGACGTCAAAGTTGACTCTGATGAACTTCCCCTGCAGGACACAAGATGCATGTTTATGTTAAAAAAAACAACAGTTGTTGGACTTGTTGAAACTTCACAGGTTAATTAAAAAACTCTAAGATATCAGTCTCCCTGCCTTCACCCAATGTCAGCTGGGATCGGGTCCAGCCCCCCGCGACCCTGAATACAGGATAAAGAGGTAGACGATGGACGGATGGATGGATGGATGGATGGAAGATGTCACTCTCTGCTTTGTGTGTTTTTGTGTGTTTGTGTGCATCTGTCATATATTGACAACTGAGACACAGAAGACAACAAAATGCCTATATTAGGAAAAGCCAGGTTAACAGGTCAGGAGGAATTCAGGCTTTCTATGGTTTCCAGAGAGTGAATAAAAGTGTATGTATGTGTGTGAATATGTACTAGAGGTCTTCATCTCTTCTCATCTGAGACAGCCGTTGATTCATGAGGACTGAACACCACATAGTCATGCAAAAATAAAATGCATGTGACTAGGTTCTTCGGGAAATCATGGTATTGGAAAACCAGGTGGTATTTTTTTTAAGTAACATATTTAAAATAAAAAGCCCCCAAAATAAATATTTGTAGAATGGCATTGGATGACATGAAGCAGGGATTAGATTATGTACACCTTTTCCCTTCCTTGTTTACAATCTATACATATGTATAAATCAAACAAATGATAATTCAAAACAGGACCCGTGAACTCACAAAGCGAGATGAGTTGTCATTTTTCACCGTCTTGGCATTGCCAAAAGATTCAAGGATGGGGTTGGCTTGCAGGAGCTGGCGTTCCAACTCACCCTGGGAAGAAAGACAGAGAGGTAAGAGGCCAGCTAGCTAACAATTTTTTTAAATTATCAGACACCATGCATCTTTTTAGCACTATTAATCACATTTTTCTATGTCTCCCTCGACATACACACGCTGGTGAAGCAATCAACTTTTCAAAACAGAGCAGCCAGAGAAAAACGTAACCATTTTAATATGCTAAACCAATTTATTATCCACAGTTAGACATGTATCATGTTTCTGTTGGCTTTACTTAAGTCAACTGCAGTACAATGTGACTTTTGTCAAGGTGAACAAGTTAAAAGGGCCAAGACTACTAACACTTTGATGGAACTCGTGAAACCAACGGATACATAGTGAGCGTGTTTTACACATGCCCTATGGTTAATTTGAGTTGATGAGTGAGAGCCTTCTTCCGGCCTGCACATTCCTATGGTTATGATGATATAGGCTATATATATGAACACCGTACCAATGTGGTTGTAATGATGGCTTTCTCTCAAATCTCAAAACCTGGGTAGATAGGCAGTTGGGACATTCTCGACAGCCCCAGAAACCTCTAATTCCCCAACACATGACACAATCTCCTCTATCCAGGGCAGTGGCTGGGCAGAAATAGCCCCTATAGCACATCAGATCCTGCCTTGATCTGACGCCAGGATACTCCTCTGGACTCTGACTGCCAGGGGGAACAGAGTGGCTGACTGATGATATACACCCGCCAGAAAAGGGCCATTGAAAGAAACACAGGAGCACCTACAGCCCTACTTAGATGTGTGTTAAATAAAAGAGAGCGAGAAATTACAGTTAATTATTTAACCTGTAGCACAGATAGAGTATGGAAAGAATATGCCAGAGAAGAAAGAAGGTGAATGAGTGGCACCTTGAATAACCATGCAAAAACAAGATGGAAACCCACTCACTGAGTGTCTTCAACCTCATCCCATAATCTCACTCTGAGAAAGTCAAAGGTCAAGCTCAAACAAGGAGACAACATCATCACTATAAAATAATGAATAGAAGTGTGGAAATAATGTATATTCTGAGTGTCTGAATTGATCAGTATGTATACGAAACAACAAGGTAACAGGGTCTAAAGGCAGTGCAGTCTTCTATGTCTGCCTGTTATGATACCTGAATGCAGGTAAGGAGTAAATATCCTCCTCTTCCTCATCATTTTCCTTTAGATTTCAGGCTCTGAATTACATAGAATATCACAAAAACCAGTGCATACATCCCTGTGTAACTTAAGAATAAACAGGCGTTCCCATTTGTCTCTCGCTGAGAGAAATATGAAAGTCTGGTTCTACTTCACCTGCCCCCTTTTCTCTCTCCTCCACCTTATGGTTCTACATTCCTCTGGGCTGTGCTCAGAGGCACCCGTAATGCAACACAGAAGGAAAGCAGCATTAAGGTCAGTGTGAACGGTGTGCTTTGGCAGGGGATCTCTGAGGCCCCGAGTTTCAGCTACTGAAACACATCAGATGAAACTAGCCTGGATTGTGTGTGCTCAAAACTGCAGGTTAAAGGTCACAGCTTAGACACTGCTTCTATAGTTATTGGATTTAGAGGACACAGAAACATCAGGAAATGGTTTAGGGGAGAAAGAAAAATAGCTACCGGATAGATCAAGCTGAGCCAGAAAATATAAAGTTTGGAGAGAGCACGAGACGGGAGAGTCAGGGTGAATTCTGTACTGTGTCAGCAGAGTGTCATTCGTGTTATTTCTGGAAATCATTGTGGATTCAAATCTGAAGATCCAGGTGAGGCAACAACATCCACATATAAATCCAGTGTTTGGCTGTTGATGCACACAGTTGGTTCCTAAAACAATATTATCACAGCCAAAGCTACAGGATAGGCCAATGCATTATTAACGGACATGCCCTTCAAACTACACACATGCATCTAGAGTACATCACCGATGGAGAGCATGCACTTTTGAAAGATTTGATCAACTGCCATGTAATCTTAATTTAAAAAGACAGTATAATATATTGACTTCACTAAAATTCAAAAGATAAAACGTTTGAGGGGGATGTTTAGTGTGGCTATGGTCTGATTGCCCAGTTCATGGGCTCTTAAACACCATGAACCAGGAGGACTGATGAACAGTTAAAAGGGAGAACTCACTTCTACAGGCTGATGGTTCAGCTTGGATTTACAGTCTCTGCCACCATAGACGGATGTAAGCAGGAGAACAGCTTTCTCAGTCAATATAATAAGGATTGTACTGCTTCAATGGACTACATTAACACTGATTAGACATCCGCATAAAAAGGTGGCAAATGTTCCCCATAATGCTCGAAAAAGCACTTCATCTTAACAGTGTAATGAATAGGTTTGACCTGTTCGTTTGGATTTGACTGACATGTGTTTCTAATAAAACATCTCAATTGCCAACCATTATAACAAACGTGAACCAACTGATAAAACAAAGTGTTTTAGTATCATGAGCCTGCTGGTTTAATCGCAGACTCAGTGGGCTTCAAATAATCGTGTGAGAAGACTGAGCCAGCACAAACAAATACCTCATAAAATAGAAGTTTGAATTAGTCTGTCAACATCATTATGGAAGCAGTTGAGATTTAGAGAGGAAGGCATGCACATAACACCACCAAAAATGAACACCACACTCTTTTTGAAGAAGCGGGAGATACACTTGCCTGGAGCTTGAATGCTTTGGGAGATTCGGGCTGTTTGTTATGGATAAACAAATGCAAGTGTTAAAACCTGAAAGCGTCATGTCAGACACAAGCCTCAGGAAACAGAAGACCAGTACACACTTTGCTGGCAGAATGGCATTGGATGACATGGAGCAGGTGGAGTGACCAGCCTTCATTAAAATCTATAAGCTTAGCTGTGGATTAATTTTTGTAAACTGAATATGAAAAGTAAGCAGTTGAACATAGCAATACTACAATTCATGAATTGAATAGTTTGACATTTTGAGTGGGAATGAGCTAACATGGCTCTGTCTAGAGGTAATAAAAACCTGTGTTTGTGTTGTCCATGCTAGTCGAAACTATACAGGTATTGACAATGATATTTAAAAATAAAATATTGATATGTTAATAATTGTGTAAATAATCGAGCACCTCAAGAAAAAAGGCACAATAAACAAAGTTAGATGAGATGAACTTGACTCATCATGTTATTTTTTAATTGATATTGCAATAATATCGTTATCATGAATTATTTTGGTCATGGTGAGCATTATGTGAAAATCTGTTAACCATAATCCATGCAAAAATGCCATTATATGGAGGGTAATTGGTCGTAATATTTCTTGGCACTGAGCAGAAACTCCACCTGGAGTAAATGTTTTTTTTTTAAACGAATGAGATTTAACATGTTAAATACTGAGCTTTAGAGATGCTGTTTTTAATTTTGTTACTGTTGGACAGAGCCGACTCTTTTCTGCTATGCTAAGCTAATCGGCTGCTGGCTGTAGGCTTAGACAGACAGATATGAAGGTGGTATTGATCGGATTGCTGTGTTTGGCGTTAACTCTCTGAATGAGCTTGTTTCCCAAACTGTCAAACTATTCCTTTGAATTACAATACGAGGGGAGGGGAACTGGAGGTGGCCATGGATAGAGTAGGCAAAGTATAGGCAGTGGGGTTCTCACAGGAATGTTGTGGTCTTTGCGTCCTTTGTGTGAGGAGGCAACGTGGGCCAGGTACTGGATGACCTTCTTGGTGTTCTCAGTCTTGCCGGCTCCTGATTCACCTCTGAAAACAAATGGGAGAGACAGCATGGATACACACATGGACAGATCGAAGGAGCAATATGATTGAATAAAGAGTGAGAGAAAAGAAACACTTTCGTTTTAATTTCACTTCCAACAAATCATTTCAAAGCCATTTGTAATAAATCGTGAAATACAGGTTTTAAGTAGTGAGGCATTACAAGCACAGAACAGCTGTCCAAATGGTCCATAATTTAGCAAAGAACAGACAAAACACTGTAAAACCATAACTAATGTACCTAGTAATTATGGTGGATGAGCCTTGAAGGGAAGAATAAACAACAAGAAAAGGAAGAGAGGTAGAGAGAGTGAGAATCCATCACACTATCTGTTGTAGTTTTCTAAATTCTTCCATTCGTCCGTCAGCCTGTTTTACTGGAGAACTCTGTGGTTTGGTGGGACAGTCTCCAATGTTTCCAGGCTCTGCTTTTGCTTTCTCTAATGATAGCTGTGTTCAGGCAGAGCAATACACAGCTCCCACAGTCCCAGGCCCTGGTCCCAGAGCCCCCCAAAACCAGGGCCAACATCCAAACCAGGCCAGCAACACTACATCTAGCTACATACCGGTGGCTTTAGTAAAGCTGGCTATTAGCTCTGCTGCAGTTTGAGCTGCCGCACTAGAATCCAATGGGCGAGTTCTTGAACACAGGATACAGGCTCACCGTGGATTGGTCTAGTTATTCACACATCCCAGTCTGGCTTGATGTCTTCATTGTTTCATAGTGTCTGAATATTTTTAGAAATAGAAAAGAGCCATTCGCAGACCTCGCTTTTTCTTGTAGATAACATGGAGGGTTAAAGCTGGGTCTCTTACTTACTTTGTGAATACTCCTGCCTCATATCTTCTGTTGATCACTCTCTCACAGCTCTCAAACCTCACAGTGAAAACAGTCACACAACAGTGAGCGGGGGGCTAGAGCATGTTTTTACAGCAACTAGAGTGACTTCATTCACCCTTTAATCCTGTGTAAAACACAGGCTACTAACACAGAGTCATCCTATGTTTTATAGTTAATATACGACAAACCGCGGGAACAGTCAGTAAATAAATACTACCGTTCACAAGACCCGGGTCTGCAAATGTTATTCTGAGCACTCAACCACATAACTGCTATGTTAACCAAATAAAAAGTGGTTGCAAAGTTCATGCATGCATTTCCCCCGTAAGACTAAGTAAAGTAGCACCTGAAACAGTAGTGAAACCATGTGATGCTACATCTCGAAATCGCCATTAATGGAGGTTATTGTCAAAGTAAAATTGGAAAAAAGATAATATTAGATCAGATCAATCTTTATTGATCTCTGGATGGAAATCAAGCATTACAGCGGCACAAGACGAAGACAAAAAAAAGTTTCTAGTGCAGTTTTCTGAAAGGTCCAAAGTGTCTATTTTACCACATACTGGGTCTTCTCTGTTGTTGTTTCAATACATGTTATTATGCACTACCGATGATGAACGATCCTGCTAAAGTTGCTCCACTGTCACCAACAGGGGGCGATGTTTTCAGAATCTAGGACACATTATGCAACAGCAGTCCACTCACTGAAAGAGTGTGGCACTTAATTAGTCTGCGCCAAAGACTATGAAGGCAGGGCACCAAACCGCACATATAACTCCTTCAGTATTGGGTAGAGCTGCTGCACAACCCAGCATCTACAGAAAGCTATTTGAAACCAGTCTTTAAATAACACAGCAGGATGATGGGAGCTGGTCAACTGAGAAACAAGAAGGGAGACGAGGAAAGGGTTACTTTACAGAGACAAAACAAACCAGGTAATTCAGAGGTGATGAACCTGAGAAGTACTTTAAGGTCACTTGAGGACAAGAAGTGAGACCCTGTCTAACCAACAGATCAGCTCTCCTACCCGAGAAATGACCTAAGGAAGGCGGTACATTAATTGACATAACAGTTGCAGAACTTACGTGCAAAGGATTGATTGGTCCTCACGATCTGTTAAGAGAAAACAGAAAACAAACAATCAACATCTCTTCTCTCCAGTTTTATTCTTCATTCCAACTAGAATCATTACAAAAATGGCATTTTGTGGTCAAGCTGTTGGACTACAACACAATCAAAGGCAATGCATTGTCTTGCTACAGGGCACAGCATCAACATGATAATACAGGAGCTACAGTATGCTGGGTAAGGCTGCAGGGTTGGATTGCTCGTAAATGAACACAACTGATATTGATTTATCCTGAGAATGACTGGAAACACTTAAACGTTCCTTCAAGGTCACCAAAGTCACATTAAACCAGTGTGTGTACATTTAACAGCTCGCCCTCCATGCTGTGAAATGGCCATGAACTGACACCCAGACCAGAAACCATAGCTCTCGCACCTTTGCATCCCCTTTCATCACGGAGGAATTCAGACTGAAGTCCAGATGACAGGATTAGCTATGCCCACTGAAGTGTGTGACCTCTCAACTCTGAAGGTCCTGCTGCGCACTACAAACAACTACAAAGACCAGAACCCAGGGAGAACTGACCCATTTATCAGCTAAAAAAACTGTCACAATCAGAGCATGACCTAATTCAATATATCCAAGAGTAAACAAGATATGGGGCTGCACGGTGGTGTAGTGGTTAGCACTCTCGCCTCACAGCAAGAGGGTCCTGGGTTCCTTCTGTGTGGAGTTTGCATGTTCTCCCCGTGTAAGCGTGGGTTCTCTCCGGGTTCTCCGGCTTCCTCCCACAGTCCAAAGACATGCAGGATGGGGATAGGTTAATTGGTGACTCTAAATTGCCCGTAGGTGTGAATGTGAGTGTGAATGGTTGTTTGTCTCTATATGTTGGCCCTGTGATAGACTGGCGTCCTGTCCAGGGTGTACCCTGCCTTCGCCCAATGACAGCTGGGATCGGCTCCAGCCCCCCCGCGACCCTGAATACAGGATAAGCGGTAGAAAATGGATGGATGGATAAACAAGATATATGACACATATTTCTTTCATTTTAGGGAATACAGCAGCTTTTATTTTACAGTCCTGTAGGGCAGAGGTTCCCAGACATTTACCTACATATCTCATACATCCATGACTTTTAGTTAACTGTTTCAACTTCTCAATTAACTAATTATTTTATGCTAGATTCCCACTGGATGCATGAGTTCCATGATATGTCAATTGTTTCATGACCAGCTGTGCACATCAGACGCACATTCCTTGCCAACATATAGGCCTTAAATAAAATAGCTGGATTTGTTGAGACCTGTCTATCGATCTCCTCCCCTATGTTTCAGCACCCAGGACAGCACTCACATATGCACCTATACCCAAAACAACTATTGCTATCCGCCTGAGAATAACATAACAACTAAGAGTGTGTAGAATAATTTGCAGCGAGACATTCATTATTGCAAAATGAATGACAGGTTGAGCAGAACACTGATTGCAAATCATAAAAAAATCCTGATGCTGATCCTGATCGAATACTAATTTGGATGTTGATTGCCATGGCAACGGTTGAAGCTTGGAAGCGCAAACAAAAAAGGAAAAAAAAAGAGCAGACAGGTATTAATACCCAAGGAGCTAATCACTAGACAATGCACAGATGGAGAGGGCAGGGACTGGAATTAGGAGGCTAACAAGACACTGAGGACCGGCAACACAAAGGCAGGGCAGACAAGGCCAGACAACAGGTTTACAAGGGAAGACATGCAGGGCAAACACAGGAAACTCAGAATACAAGGATATTGTTTTAGGGTGCACATATTAGCAAACAAAAATAAACTGAAAACACTGAGGAATCCAACAGAACCATGGTAGTACCAAGCTCAAGATAACTATCCTAAAATGTATCAGTTAACATGAAAGGAGCCACATGACGAAGAAAACATGCAGCTAGTATCTAGGGTATTGTTAGGATTTAGGACTCTATAATTTGGTGAAATTATATTTTTTCGTTTTTTGACAAACATTTCTTACATGTTTATATTGTTTATATTGGTGGCATGTTACTATTTTTTATTTTCCCTTTCACAGCAATTTAAAAATGAAAGACAAGACATGATTACTTTATGGTGTGTCTGATGTGATGTGCCTTAATACTATTTTTCCAGCAGCTTAACTTACAATTTACAAATTCTTCCTAGAAGTTAAAATAAATAGATTTAATAGATGTAGTTATTTAGAGTTCACAACTTAAGACTTATACTTATAATGACGAGTGCTACCTTGACTTAACGAGGCTGAGACAGCCAAACTTTCAGCCGGGAGGCCGCACTGAAGACGTAACCCTGCTAGCTTTGCTAATGTTAGCCGCTTTGCTAACACAGTCAACACGTTGCACTGCTTTAGATTTATACTGTTTTATTTGCAAGTGTTTCATTATGTTGCTTGTGTAAGCCCCTTTGCTCACGACAACTGTTTTGCATATGTTGCATTTGGCTGCATTCTCATTCACACACGAATGACATGCAACACACGCACACACACGTAGTGTCATTGTCAAATGTTGGCAACGCGACATCATCATTAGAAGACTGTAAACATGACAAGCAACAGCTTTCAATTGGCCTTACAACACTGGAGAGTCCGGAGAGAAAACAATGTAGATACCGATAGCGGTACTGTTTTTCCTGAAGTTTATCTGTATTCCGGTACCGGTGCCAAAAATGATTGGACCCATCCTGAGCAGTAACGGTTTACTGTGACTGAAAGCTAAAGGCGTTAAACTATCCACTTGTATACTGTGTGAGGAATGAAGTCAACAACAAAGGCCAGAGACTAAAACAGATGATGCAAACAGGAGGAACAGTGATATGAATATCCGCCACCATGTCTATCATCACACACACAACCTGTGTGCAAACTGGCTCTGTGAGTTGAGATGGCATTTTGGGGTCCACGTAAGACTATAATGGAGACATTTTTCATCATGTCACTGCAACAATACAGAGACAACAGGTTTCATTATGATTTCAGAGTAAGACTTTGCACTTTCCATGTCCGCCTTCTGCCCTACAAATGTTTCTGACATTCTTGTGGCAGGAAGTAAGAAGATATTTCATTTCCTGAAAAAGACAAATTTGGTTAAACTTCCACATTCCTGAAACTGAAGGGAATGGGGCCACCCTATGTGCACCCACAGGGCATGCTACATTGCTGAGGAATAGGAGTAGTTAGTAGTAGGTATGCTGTTAGATGTTACACTGTCTGTGTTAAAAGTTTTTTTCTTTGATGTTCCAAAACCCCTCTATGTAGTTCTCTTCCTCCGTTATGGCTGAATAAGCCAGTTCAGCAAAAGAGCATGATTAGCTATCACCTCTGATGGGAAATAGTTGTGGTCTCTTTAATAGCCATCCACTGTAGGGATGAAGAGCTTTTTCACAGATGGCTGAGACAATATTTAAGGTGTTATCTTTCAACAAATAAGTTACCTTTTGTCCCTTCACTTAAGTGATGTTCACTCAGGTGACAAATGAGTTTGGCTGTATGTGTGTGTATGTGTGTGTGTGTGTGTGTATCTGGAGTCTGAACATCTGTTTTTCTGATAATAAAAAAAAAATGATAAATGCAAATGTAGTGCAGACACAAATATAGTTGTGGTCTCTTTAATAGCCATCCACTGTAGGGAGGAAGAGCTTTTTCACAGATGGCTGAGACAATATTTAAGGTGTTATCTTTCAACAAATAAGTTACCTTTTGTCCCTTCACTTAAGTGATGTTCACTCAGGTGACAAATGAGTTTGGCTGTATGTGTGTGTATGTGTGTGTGTGTGTGTGTGTATCTGGAGTCTGAACATCTGTTTTTCTGATAATAAAAAAAAAATTATAAATGCAAATGTAGTGCAGACACAAAAATGTACAAATAAAACAAATGTATGCAAACTTGTACACGGTAATAATGGGAATGATGAATGAGCCCCATCTCCCTTGACTATGAGGTAACTTGTGAAACATGGGACAAAGTTTGATTAATCTTGCTGTCTGTGTTTCATGCCACATTTACATAAACCTGAACATTGATTTTCTCAAGACTGTACACCTCCAGCCTCGCTGAACTGAAGCACGTAAGAGTGCGTAACCTATCATGAGTGCAAAAACAAATACACACTCACTCAACAGCCTCTGAGCAACGTCTAATCAGCTTTACATGATTGAAGAGAGAAGCAGTTTGTATGTGTGACCTCATGCTTCTGAAATTAGCTCTTGACTGCAATCTGCAACGATCAGGGAAAAGAATCTGTTACAGATTGTGATTTTGTCATTTGTATTTAAAGTGCCAGTCTGGACTTTCCCACTGACCGCAACTGCAGTCAGCCCAAATACCCATACAGTTACCTCAAGTGTTGCTCTGGTGCCTTAATAAACACCATGTGATGGATAAGTCTTTCCTAAAAAAAAAAAAAAAAAAAAAAACAAAACAAAATCCTCTGGTGCACATGCTTTGTCCCTCTGGAAGCAGCAGCAGTCATTTTGAGATATGGCAGCATGAGCAGTAATAGATACCAAGGCTCTACGGACGAAAACTAAACAATAAAAGGAAGTTCAGAAAAAAATTCTCGCATTAGTACAGCCTTTCAAAAGTTGTAAAGATATTCAGATACCTGTCATTATGAATACACCTCTTCTCGGTGTGGGAGACGAGACGACCTAAGCTGACCCTTTCTTTGGACATCTATTACAGCTACTCCCTTCATTCTCTGCCGTCAGACATCCGTTTGCCCTCTTTACGCTTTTCATTTGACCTTATATTCCTCTGTGGACATATAACCTTTCCTTGATAGGCAATAACTCCTTTCTATCCCTTTTGTGATTGTATTTTACCGTAAGGCCACACACAAAGTACATAGTGACTTTGCTTGCCAGAACCAAAGGGTAGTTTTGTAAAAGCGCTCTCTTCCATCATCACATACTGGCACATCAAGTAGAGCAATCAGACAAAAACAGTTGCAGATCTTGTGATATTTGACAGTCTAGTAACTTTAAACATATGTTCTTTGTTCAAACGTTTATTTGGATTATTTACATTTTCTGTTGTCTTGCTGTGTTTTTGTGATGAATACGTTTTGTTAAAATTACAGTCGGTCATACATCTTCTGATGCACCAACACTGATGATGTGTCCAAGTTAGTGCATTGCTTATGTATGACGGACTGTTAAAATTCACTTCAGCGGTCTAAGCTGTTCGAATGGGTGAGTGCATGCATCCATCTCATCCATGCACCCACCTTGGCAGACAATGCTACCTAGATCACCACGGCAACTAACTGCTGGGTCATATTTACCCAGGATGCCATGCTGGCCTAGACGTAGGTGGACCAATTAAACTGAATGCGCTCTTCCCTTCCAGTAGCTCATTACTGCCTCACTAAATCTTTGCCCCTTTGTGTTTCCCCTTTCTCTCTGTTGCTCTCATTTCCTTTTCCCCCTGTGAATGTGCAAAGCCAGATTGCTCAGACCACTACAGAGCAGGAACTTTACTGGAAACAAAATCACTTTTCCACACCAACAGATGTTTTTAATTCCATCACCTCATCAGAACGTTTAGCTGCACTGTTATTTCCTCCACAAAAGGTAGGCAATGTTAATGTGAGATGGAAATAAGTTGGCCCAATCATTCGTCAAGATGTAGGTTAGACCACAGTTAGGTCTGTTTGGATACAAGCTAAATACAAACCTAAATGACAGTACAGGAAAAGGCCGTTTTCAGACTAATCAGTATTGCTACCACGGTTCACTGAAGGGTGAAATACGTCACTTCTACTCCATGTTCAAGTCCTAAAAGCAGACTTTACCTTATGTAACAGACGTTTCTCAATAGTGACACTTGTTAAATACTGTACTGTACTGTTGTAAAATATAATGTAAAATCTAATCAAAAAGGCTGAAAAATCGCTTGTGCACTGGATTCATTAAGTTCACACAAATGAGGAAAGTTGTGTACTTTTTCAACTGCACACAGTCTGTCTCATGGGTCTCACTTTAGACTGCCATGGCAGGAGACGGGCCTGTGTTGCACAGCAGGGTTCCCTTTGCTGCTAATAATTTATCCCCCTCAAGGATTAAAAAACCCCCTTCATTCTTCACATTCCAGAGCAATCCCCCTCTATCGCCGCCTCTGCAAAAGCCCCAACTGTTACAATAACCCCTTATTATCAAGCTCATTTAACCTAGCACAGCCTCAGTATCCCTTCTCCAACTGTAATGCTCAGATGATTGTTCTGTTTTAATAGCTATATGGAATCTACTGTTAACTACTGACACCCTCTTCATAGGGAGTTCCACGTTCATAGTAAATTAAGGGCTTTCCATTGACAAGAAGCCAAAAGATTGGGATGATATACTGTCTGAATTGAAAGAAAAGAAGAAATGATCAACAAGAATTGTATCTATAAAATATTTGTAATTAATAGGCAAAAAAAAAAAAAGAACAGCACTGTCATTAGTAATTTATTTTTCACCGTTTTAATGAGTCCGAGTGTGGAACAAAATTTCTCATTCTCCTCAACTTTCTCATTTAGGCTCCAGGCTGATATAGTTTTAAGATTCCAAAACTTAACCACCAAAAACATCCTCTGTTGAAACCAAACCCTAGTGTTCAAGAACAAGGATCATAATTACTTCCATTTACTGTCAATGGTCCTCAGCAAGATGGCTCCATTTCAATGCAGTTCGGCCCAAAGTCCTACCCACAAATTGGACTCCTGATTATTGCAAATTGTTGTCTCAACATTAACTCCGTGCACGTCCAAACAATCCACGATTACAATTACACATATATTCTCATTAATCTCATACTTGTGATAACATTGGCAAAGTTAACGAATCGGAAAACTTGACACCAGCGCTTGCACTCCCCGATGCAGACTCATGTATAAAAAACTGTGGAACAAAAATGGAAACATGGTTTTAAACATTTTGGGCTCTTTGAAGCTGGATTCAACACATTTTTTCCCACATTGGAGCTCAACCTCTCACAATTTGCTTCATAAAAAAAGTCGTAAAACGCAACTGCACACAATGAAAATTCTAGCGTCGTGGCAACCACTTCACACATATGAAATCCTGAAAGATAGCCAGTGAGCTGCTCTTTCAAAAACTGCTGCTATACACAGTGAAGTGCCCTCACAATCACACACAAAAGCACTCCCTCGTCAAAGGAATACGGTGATAATATTAGGGCATAACTGAAAAGTGGCGGCCTGCTTCTCATATGCCGAGAGCAGAGGACACAATCTAGAGCTACTTAAAAACCAGAGGAACAAAGCTCTAAGTATGTGTTTGTGAATGAGACAGAGCTCATTCACATTCCCAGACAATGGAAACAGCAGTCAGAGTGATCTGGGAAGTGTTCTGGTTTGTCGATACCTGCACTGTTTAACTGTCACGCCAAAGCTTCTGGGCAATTATGATTAGATGCAAATTAAACACAGTTAAGAGTAGTATGCTACATCCTCCGACAGCAGTTTAGATCATATAAACAGACATAGAAGCAATAAATCCTCCAACAGTGATTAAGGTAACACTAACACTCACGTCATCTACTGTTTGAACAGTAAATGTGGACATTAAAGTATCACAAGATACACATCTTTGTATTCACAGTACTTGGGGCCTACAAGTGATCCATTTATAAACTTGGAAGAAATCTTTTGTGAAAAGCAATTAAAACATGTGACATTATACATAAAACCACCAAAAACGAGCCACTCTGTTCATTGTTAAAAGGGTACTTCAATTTAGTATTGTACTATGTGTACAACTGTGTACTTGGACGACTCACAAGAGATGGAATAAAAACACATTGGTCACAATCTAAGCAACCGAGATTGAGATATCTTCACTTTGAGTCCCTAGTATGGGTCAAGCTCCCAGAATGCTGCATCCTACATTTCCCGTAATGCAACTCAACAACTTTCATAAGACCTCAGCACCTTCTAAACTCCCATCTATTTTGTGCAGCAGCTCAGCCGATGACTGATCTCAAGAAATAATCAGAACTCCACTTAATTTCCCTCCACTGACTGTGCTTGTGTGATCATGAAGCAGAATTATAGAAAACATTCTCAAGGGTACTTTGAAGGTAGGTCTGAAATTATTGCCCCAAATACGTCATTATTATGAGAATAACAATGACTTTGTAGACTACAAAATATGCTCCAGCTCATTAAAATAAGCACCAGAAAATGAGGTCAGTAGCAATTTGTACCAAACTGTTCAGTGTCAGTAGTTAAAGTTTGAATAATCGGGTCCATTTACAATATTAGCTGTGGAAAACGGCAACAGTATTAGATACTCTGGCGTTTCAGTTACGCCAATGTACTTTTCTGTACATATGGACATTTGCAACCTCTGAGTGTTGAAACAGCTTGCGTTAGTCACTGTAAAAATGCTGTTGGACCAGCTGCCAGTTAGGCATTCACAGGCATTCATATGAACAGAAGGGCAGACACTGAGCTGACTGGCCACATATGTGTACCAGTCTGTGTGTGTGTGTGTTTGTGTTTGTGTGCTGGAATTCAGATGCCCCTGGTTTCCCTCCCTAGCAGCACTGGGGCCTCTTGGGTGTGGACCAGGCGTTGTTTTCAGCAGGCTGTCGGTGCAACAGAAGTGATATATAGGGGAAATGAGGGGCAAGTGAAAATGCAGAGTTTGTCTCTGTTTTTAGGGTCACCATTCTAGTTGTTTTATCAATAGCCATCCGTCTCCCATCAATAACAAAAATGTCAAAGCAACAGTGTTGACCATGCAGGTGGGCGGGGGCTGTCCAACATTCAACTGCCAGTCACAGGATGTTCCGCTGTGCATCTGGAACATGTGAATACTTCCTAGGACAGGGCAGAGAGCAGGACAGTTTGGGGAAGTGGCAAGGGGTGTGGTGGGAACGGACCTGATAGGGGAATGCAATGGGAAAATGGACATAGTGTGTAAGTATCATATTGGCACATGGGAGAAAACGGAGACCAGATATGGGAGCTGTGTGGCTATAAATAACTCCATGCCACCCACTGACATACTTGCAGATGAAATCCTGAGTGTGTTTCTGTACTTCTGATTCAGTTTCCGAATAGCTATGGCCGTTGGCAGCTGAGATCACGGGCAGAAATAAACCAGCATCATTGGTTAGTGAATGTCCCCACCCTCTCGGAAATTACAGCAGTGTGCGAGGGACCACCTGAGGGAGTGTGGAAGGTAGAGAGAAGATCCAACATGCACAAAAAGGCAGGGAGGAAGCTATTCTCATCATTTACACCTTCCTCTTTTCAAAAGCTTCTAACCAGTCCTGTTTGTCTCTCTGTCTCTCACCATCCACTTTCAGACCACCTGGACTGTACTGAATCACCTAATCCTGATAAAAACTTGTGTGTTAAATTCAGCTTCTCAGCCCCTTTGGCTTGTAAGGCTTGTGTTATAATGTCTGAGCCGTATTCTACGGAGAGCATTCATACAGGGCTTTTGAGTCCTTCCCTTTTCAAGTCCCACAAAGCACATTTTTCGAATGCTTCTGACGCAGGGGTGAAATGAGAAAGGTCTGGAAGGGAAAAAGAGGGGTATGGGGATAGATCGAGCGATAGAGAGAGAGAGAGAGAGGTGCAGAGGACCATGTCCCACAAGTTTCTCATGGAGAGGTGCTGGGCTGCTATAGTAAACATTCTTGGGATAATTAGAAGACTCTTTGAAATCTAATACCTCTATTGCCCTGCATTAACTGTCTGTTGCCCTGAAGATATATGCCAGCTATATGGCAGCACAGCAGAGACATTGAGTGTTGATGGTGGAATGGAAACCCATGGCTCAACTTCCCAGTTGGGAGTAAAATGAGTGGGAATATAACATCTGGTGTGGGTGGAAGGGAGACACTATAATACAATTTTACTAGTTAAACTATTTGTAGCGTGGGCTTGCTGTAGAAGAAGAGAAGTGACAGAAAGCAAGAGGCAGAGAACAGACTAACACACGGAGAAGTGGGAGACATGGCAACAGTGAGAGGTAATCTACCTTTTGGTTCAGTGAGCACAGTGGTCAAGCCAGACAATGTACCAGCAGCTTCAAAATAGCAGAACACAAAAACACACAGGCACACTCATGTTCTCATTTCCCACAATAGCGAAGAGGTGAGGGGTCTATTCTGTGCTTCTGATATACTCCGTCTCTATTCAGACCATTGTTCAATAGCCTAGAACATTAGGCTCTAATCACATTCCAATCATAATAACCAATTATTGCCCCACATACATGCAATTGTGTTGTCTCTTACTATCTAACCTATCACCAGACATAAAAACACACATTCTTACCAGACAAATTTCATTATTACTTTTTAAAAACTTGTTTGATCCTGTTACAATGCTGAAATTCAAGATTTCAGGATTCATTAAATAAGTTGTCTTTCTTCCAAGGGGTGTGATATGCTCCGATCCAGAGTGAGTGCCTGTGTGCAGAACAAAACTGCACTGGTAAGCAGGAAGAGGATTTCTGCATGCATATATATATATATATATATATATATCTTTAAAGAGAAAGTGGAAGAAGTAGCAGAAGTTTCTACTTTTTATGACATCTGCCTAGAAACAAGTCCTATGCAGCTTCATGGCCTGTTGCTGTCACACCTCATCATGTCCATCCATTCTCCATGCCTGTCACTGTCAACAAGGATTACTTGAGGGCACCTATGGAAATATAATACACATTAACACTACTGCTGCTGAATAGTCAATGATCACCCCTAAACATGTACAAGACAGTGGACGTCTTGCACTGCAGTTTGCACTATGCACTGTTTTTCTTGTGCTAACAGAGGAAATGCTGCACAACAGCATGCTGACCAAGAGTGTAAAATTAGCCTTGTGCTGATGGGTGTTGCCTTCATTGGTCAATGAAAGGGTAGAGAAAGCAGTTGCGGGAGATATGGCTGAAAGTATTTGGCAATGTAATCGATTGCAGATGGCAAGCCATCGGGTGGCTTGTTTGGTCCACAGTGGTTCTTTGTGATGGCTAGGCCTTCCATAATCCAACAGGACAAGGCTGTTTTCGGGTGTGCGCCTGTCTGTTTATGCTGGCACCTCTAATATCACAGTGCTAAGCTCTGCAGCCCCACAGGAATCCAGACACACAAGGGGGAGCCGGGTTTCACAGTGGGGGAATTGTATCAGTGTGAGACTCTGTGGCTGTGTATGACTCAGGAAAGCATATAAATAGGGAAAAAAAGGTTATTTCTTATTAATACAAGTTTAACTAGATCACTGCAGCCACAGTCGAGATGCAACAAAGTCAAATTGCAGTGAGAGTAAAAAAGAGACTTTGTGTTAAATTCAGTTTACAGATTAATAAATACACGTGTCATCGGTAGCTCATTAAACAAAGTGACTGTGTACATCAAGCAACAGTCAATGCGACGGACAGCTGTGCAGCTAGGTGCCTTTCTTCCTGGCCTGCAGTGGGTTGGAACGCTATGGGTGTCAGTGAGAGGGCAGTGACAGCATCAGTCAGGTAACCCTATCTGTCGTGCTGAGGCTTCTGGTATCAATGCTATGCGTCTCCCATGACAACACTATCCAAGAACGAGGGCAATACATGCCATGACAGAGGCTCTACCTTAAATCATCTCACCACAACCTCTCAGTGATACGACTGTCTCGGCACCGACACAGACACACATCTACCACAGCAAAGAGTGTAAACACACACAGTCAAATAAATTAGCTTATATATAGGAGGTGGACTATTGTTGACCTGGATACAATTCTCAATAACTGTTGCAAAAGAGATAAGTGAAATATATTTAAGCAAAGCTTCTGAAATCCATTACCTGTGATATAAAAAAAATTGGATTGTGGTTTCCCTAAAACCAGATATGCATGACTTCATACAAACAACAGCTTTCCAATCATCGGCCTTTCCAGATTGGCTTAGAAAAGTGTCTGGGGGTGACACATCACGTCTGATATATGGTTATGTTCCTCCACACGTGTACACACAAACAGAAATATGATTTTGTCCTGTATGAACTCCACAGTTGTCTGCCATTAAAGAGTGTATGCCAATACATGTGTATGTGTATTTGTGTGTGTAGACAGATGTGTGTTTGCAAGCCTGTTGTTTTAACAGTCTTAAAGTCATCTCTTGTAGCTAGTACAGTCCTTTTGCTGACCAGTGAACACACACACACACACACACACACACACACACACACACACACACACACCTTGCTCCCATTGACCCTCCACACCTGTCTTGTCACTCAGGGCCTGGGTGTGCCCTTCACCAGCCCTCACTGTTCATTTCCCAAGGAAGAGCTCTTTAGCTCCAGGCCTCCCGGAGCACACACACGCACAGAGAGTACCCTGGTCCCAGCCCCCTTCAGACTGCACAAAGCCCCCATTGTGAGATACAATGCTGGCCACCCCCTCTGCTTTCCCCCTGTACCCTCTGCTCGGTTTCCCCCATAACTCCGGCCCTTCTGCCCCCTCTTGCTTTTGCCTGACTCCATCGTTCTCTGCTCTTCATTCTTCTATGTCTTCTTTCCACCTTTTTCTCTTCTTTATTCTTAAATATCCACTAACAATCCTGTTGATCGTATCTGTAGGGGTCGGCCCCCTTTTATCTAAGCTTAGCCCCCCCCAACTATCCCCTTCAATATTAAGGCCTTCAACATTCCCTCTTCTCTCCCCATGTCTCACCCAGCGTGGCCCTCCCTCTCGTCTCTGTGTTCCAAGACATTTTCCACTTCTCCGACTGTTGTTTTACCTCCTATACCCCCTTCTTGCTCTGCTGGATAAGAGATATTTCATATCTAGGGGCGGGCTGTAGTTCATGTGTGAGCCAGGACTCTAACTGGAAACAAAATATAAATTCTGGTAGTTTACAACCATAAATCTCTACTTTTGCTGTGGGTAAACGTGTCTGCTCTGTGAGACACTGTGTCAGGGGTCCCATAGCCTGTCTGACAGTGCTTGTCTCTTCTAAAGGACAAGTAAAGCACAAGTAAAGAGAGCATTAATTAATAAAGGTTTGAATGAATGCTTAGCAACTGCTGTCTGATATGGAAAGCAAGGAAATACCAGCATATTTACTGCACCAACAGGTCTCCTTTAAGGATGACCACACCAAGAGGATCCATGGAGGACCTCGCAAGTTACTGTGGGTGCAAATGCAATTAAGTTTGTCAATATAAAATGTTTAAGTATAAATGTATCAAGTATAAATTAATATAAATATACAGGGAGCGACCAATGCCAGAGTTGACCAGTTACAGGTAAGTGTATTGAGGGGTGGCCCACCTGCACACTGCAGAAATTAAAGCCAAATGTGGCCTGTCTTACCCATAGACCACCTGTCGTGCAATCACACTGTGTTTTGAGTGCATTTACATTTCATATTTATATGTGACATCCTTCATCCACACACAGATCACGTGTTGATGCCAGATGTCAGATTTCTTCTGTGTGGTTCTGCTTTCTATTTATTCAGATGTTTTCTAAACATGTGATGCCTACAGTGCTATCTGTGTTGCTCCAAAACTTCCACCATGGGGCGGAGTCATAAAACTGACTCTAATCTAAAGAAATCCCCCTCATAGGATGTGCTTTTCTAATCTCTCTTTGCAGGCTGCAGACCTAATTCTGTTTAATTCAATTTCGTCTTGCCTTGCCATGCATGAATAACAGCATGGATGTTTTTAGGGACAGGTCTGCTACTATAGTGTGTGTGTGGTATGTGCAGAGCTATCTGTGGCATTCACCTCAGAATATAATGACCAGTCCTCTCAAGGCCCTGCGGCTTCTTGAGTAAGCTCAGATGCACTAACACTACTGTACAGTGCCATCTCAGTGGAAGTCTGTTTCTAGCAGCATGAGCCAGAAACAGACAACTAACTGATGACAGGAAAAAATGTATGCTAAACACACAAACACAAATGCATACACACAGATGCTTGGAATCTGGAAATCTGCCCAAAGCTAAGCCTTGAGCGGTGAAAGACACACTGTTGTCAGTTAAATGGAGGCCAACCATGGCAACCCTGGCTGTATCCTGACGCGGGGGAGTGACGAGAAGGTGGACATTCCACACCCTTGTCCTCCTGTGTTTCCTGATCAAAGCAGGAGAAGGACAGAACAAAGCAAACAGAGCCACCACAAAGCTTCCAGCAGGGCTGCGGTTCGTATTTTTCATGCTAAGTGAAAGGCAACCAAAATGACTTGAAGGATGTGGGGAATTTTCCTCTTCAGTGTTTTCCAAGCCAGAACATTCTGGTTGAAAGAAAGAAAAAAAGAACGGCGAAGACTGAGCAAACTAGTAAGTAAAGCAAAGAAAAGGGTGGAAATGAGAGGGGGAAGCTGCTCTAGTCACTGAGAGTAGAAAGAAAGCAATTATAAAACCCTAGGAGATCCCAAATAGCTTGCAATAGCTTTGGAGAGTTAAAATACACCACTTTTCTCACCCTGAACAGGACATTAGCCACACTGAACGGGCTGAAGGAGATTCAGTCAATAACACATTGCTGCCACCTCTAATACTGCCACTCACTAAGTGACACCTCTATTTGACATCCCAGGGGGAGGTTATTTTGGTCGACGCAGACACACACACACATACACATACACACACACACACACACACACACACACACACACACACACACACACACACACACACAGGTATCCATGGTGACGCACCCCTACTCGGACGACTGTGACAACTTTGCTGTGACTCAGCTTGTAGAATTTAGCACAGCACGGTATGGAAAGCTGGGACAGTGATGACCTCATTCCACTTTGCCCCAGCCCCTTGTGGGGGGGGGGGGGGGGGGGGGGGGGGGACAGCAGTCAGATGGAATGAACATCGCAGACAAGGAAAAGGGGGTCAGGGAGAAGAATGAAGGCACAAGAGAGGTGTCCCATATCCAGGCAAACATATCGCATAGTGATAATAGGGTGGGGAGGAATGTGTGTTTGGTTCATTGTGTGCTTGTGGTTCTGAGTAAAGCTCCATCTATATTGTAAAAGCAACAAAAGAAATACATTGAGGAGTAGAAAATTAATAACTTAAGACTGTTTGGACAAATACAGTTTGCCAGAAGTTTGGGGCACGTATTTCCACATGAGACATACTTTAAGGTCCTGAACTAAACTTTGAAAATTGATTGCATTATATGTGAAATGTGGTCCATCCCCTGGCCCTGCTCATCCAGTCAAAGTCTCAGCTGTGTGGAGACCAGGGCTGAGGGCATGTAATGACAGGGAGCCTCCAGCACTTCAGTTGCACACACAAAACCTGGAGCTCTACAGCTGCAGCTGTAGAGGTCAACCAGACAATCAGTGACAATGTCGTATTAAGGTTGAAGTATTTTGGGACAAATGAAAAATAAAAAAGGCCAAGGGAAAACATTGTCAAAACAGGTTATTTAAAGTCCTTTAGAAGCAAAAAGGGAGAAACTAAAGCTGTTCTTTCACGCTTTGACAGTGATGGCACACAGCAGAGAGGCTAAGGCTGTCTAAACACTGATAGACTGTGATAAAGGTTCTGCTTATCACAGCGGTTCTTCTACATCAGAGATTCAAAAACAATTAGTCAGACCCGAAGTGGACCACAGTCCTGTTTCTTGTGGGTCTTTGCTTTTGACACATGTTAAATCTGGATAATGCTCACCGGTGAGGTGCAGACTAGACATGGGACCATATGAACATTTCATGTCATGACGACCCAAAAAGTTTTAATTCACCATATAATCCCAATATGCTTGAAACTCGTATAATGGCAGTTAAACACACTGGAATCACTTAGTTGTAATGAAACATTGTTTGTTAAGAAACAAATGTGTTTATTGTGTCACGGATAAGACACTTGTTTTAGTGAACATACTTTTTTTTTTACTGAAAAACAATAAAGTAATCATAAATAAGATGATCATAAATATGAAGGTCCCCATGCCCAAATAAAGGAGCATTTTCAACTAGAAAATTCCCCCGCCGGGAAATTTTGAAAGGGCCACGGGGGCTACTGCCGGAGTGTATATACATTGCGATGAGATTCTTCGAGATTTCAAACCAGACGGAGTTGTTCTGAGACGTTTGACTGAAAAAACTACATTCGCTAGGGCGAGTTAGAAATGAAGCTGCTTTCAGGTTTCTTTGAAAATCTGCTTCTAAATTAACATTGAAGCGGATGACGAGAAAAATGGACTTGGCCGCGCTTAGAGGTTGCTAGTTCAAATTCTGTAAAACTCACAGAGATTTTGAGCACATTGTGAGAGACAGGACAAGTTTGTCTACAAAATTGGAGAATATCACGTCTGTAGAGTGAAGATTGTGGCCGGGAGGAGTTTGGAAAGAAGAAAAATCTGAGAAGCCCTCACACTCTAAGCGATGATGTCACGCCCTCTAGCCCAGAAGGTTCCGCGCAATACACACCCATTATAATCTCATGATTTCTCCCAAAATGATCATGGTCATTGAACAGTGATTGATCAGAAACTATATGACCTATTGAAACGCGGATTGGCAGACCAGGACACAAGACTTGTGTCTACGTTTTAGAGTTTAAATGGAGTTTCTAGGTGAAAGTATGACTGAGCAGCAGGCGTTTGAAAAGCTACCTTTTCTGCTTTTTTTTTTTCGCTCGTCCCATTCATTTCAATAGAGAAATTTCGGTGGTTTTTCGCGACATACGTCGCGACATACTGGTCCCTTCAGCTTATAGCTGTAGGGGCCAGTGCTCGGTGCGATTGCCCCGTGGCCCTAATAAAGGCTATATTTTTCACTTCTCCACCATAATAGCGAAATAAACAGCTTTTTCCAAGTTAATGATGACTATATTACGATTATCCCAATAATGAAAATTCACCACGATCAACTTGTGTGAGTGTTTTTTTTGTTTTTAATATCCTATATCATCCCATCCCTAGTGCAGACTAGGGTAAGCTTCAATACAAGTCCAGCAAATGTTGCACAACTCTTCTACAATATATTTTATTCCCCTAAATGTTTTGGCCTATCTTGCCTTCACCAGGGTGGATGGCTTGATATGGGCTTATGATATAAACTGTTAACAGGTTAAAACCTTAAGTAACCACTGTAGTTTGTGGTATAGACCAGGTTAGCAGTGTGTTCTGTGTAGCAGGTCCAGTTAATGACAAACTAAAGACTGACGATGTTTGAACTTATCCTTTCCTTGCTCATCTCTCTCTCTCTCTCTCTCTCTCTCTCTCTCTCTCTCCCCTCCGTGACAGGGCATCAGCTCTCACAGACAACCCTCTAATAACCCATGCCATTAGAAGCTTATAGATCTCAACCTTGCCACCTGAAGCACGTTAGTCTTATCTGAAGCAAAGAGAGAGGCTGTGGTACATTTCAGCTGGCCAAATAACCAAATGCAGACCGCCACAAGAAATGATAACAAATCCACAAGGAAGCTGTCAAATCATTTGAAGAAGAAAAAATGAAGAAACAAAGCTTTAATGTATCTCATATCGTATTATAATGTTCTTTGTGATCAAACCCAAAATAAGGACACACGGCTGCACAAATCCTTATTAAATAATGGCATCACTATGAAATGAACTCTTGAGCGGAATTTGAGCTTGTGTGATTGAAAGAACGGAACAGTGGTTCAAAGAAAATAAATCAGTTCATGGTTTGGAGAAATAACAGAAAACAGAGCCAGGAAGTTACATAAGCACACCACATGCCAATAATATTGAAAACAAGTTTAGTATGAACAATGCAACTTAAAACGTCAGTCCTAAATCCTTTGCCCAGTGAATGTTGTTGAACAGCCTTGTACCATGCAATTAGCCATTAACCCAATGACACTGTGATACAGCTGGAAAACCAGCCAGATAGTGAATCTTCTACTTCACCCCCTTGATGACAACAGACCTCTCGGACATAATCAATTATGTCACATCCTCCCTGACCTTGTGACCTTTCACACACTTTCTTCACACAAACTAATCGCCCGGGCTATGCAGCCAAACCCCATGCTGCCTGCAAGTGAGCTAAACTCTGCCAAATGAGCACACACTTGCAGAAAAAAACAACCCACCCCTTTTTTCCAGCTTAACTGCACCAAAGGACAACGGTCAAAATGCATCTATCTTCCTGGAGAGGATGGCAGCTGAAAAGTGACTTAATAATCCTACAATCCCATTAAAGCTACGGTCTACAATTTGGAATAAAAGAAAATCCATTCAGACTATCAGCCGTTGACCAATGGGAGCCATTGCTCTGGAAGAAAATCTGTCTCAGAGGCTCAACTGTTTTTCAGAATGTAGACCATAGCTTTAAGTACCATTGTGACACACTAAAATTCACACAATTAATCATCGTGAAACATACAATTTTCATGAACCTGTCAATGAGGACCAACAGTAAAAGCGTGGAACTTGATAGACGCAAGATGAAAGGTCAATTAAGAAGAACAACTGTCTGTCATACCTTGAAGCATGCAGCGGTATGCTGACTCAGAGATGGCATAGATGTGTGGAGGCATCTCGTGCCTCTTCTTCCCTCTGTACATCTCAATGATGTTCTCTGAATAGATGGGCAGGTTCTTGTAGGGGTTGATAACCACACAGAATAGGCCAGAGTATGTCTGTAATTAATACAAAACAGACAAACAAACAAACAAACAAACATGGGAGATGAATAAACAGTAAAGAAAAAAAAGGGCTGCATTAAATATTCCAGAAATATAGAAACATATGAAGTATGCCATGGCTAAATCCTGCTTGAAACAGGCAATATTTACTTTCACTTTGTTCACTCTGAGTTTGAAGTGGATATAAAGAGAAAACACTAATAAGAAGCATGTTTCTAGCTGTTTAAACCATCATGTCTGCATTCTATCAGTGCAGCTAGACCTGTCATTACCCACGTTTTAGGAGCTTACATCATCATAGCGGGGATGCAGATAGATGCAGAGCAGACTGATTAAGAGTCAGACAGACTGAACACTGAACAGACTCTTGTGCAGCAACAAAATTCCCTGAGAGTCCTTATAAAATCAAATACTGCACTACACAATATGAACAGAGTGTGTGAATATGATGGCTTTCGCAGCAAACTTTTCGCCTACATCCTGACTTGTGGTTGTGTAATTATCCTGAAGATTTCTCCCCACAAAGTGTGTGTGTTGGGTATGGACACTGAATCGAACAGGCAGCAGGGCAGCCAGGAAAGAGTGTGAGGCCCTGGTGGGGCGATGGCTCTCTCTCATTCTGCAGATGCTATAGGGGCTTTGCATTCCACCTATAGACAACACAGAGAAAGAGCTGCTTGCCAGTAGTATGAATTTCATCCCTGGCATGTTAAGCTAATCCTTGGGCCCAGGCAAATGCCCATCCCTACTTACCTAACTCGATACTTGCAAAACCTTAAAGCAGCTACATTTTAAATTTCAACTCAAATGTGGGCCTTGTGTGCATGTTAATGCATGTCAGCCCCTGTGTGTGTGCCCCACTGGCTAGCTAATCACCACCACTCTGCACTGCACTCATACAGCCAGTGCCACTGATAATGCTGTCCAAATCGATGACATCGTCACAGAAGCTCAGCTCAGCCTTGGCATGTTGAGAGCCATGTGGAGGCAATCCCTCAGATATGTCTGAATTTGGAATTTAGCACATTTAACAACACGCATGGACTTCAAATCTCCAAGAAGAGTGAAAAGTCACAAAAGGACAGTGCAACGCATGCTGTTACATGGATGTTACAATGCAGTCAGTCCGAGCTGATGAAAGGCCCAGGAGATCAGAGGCAGCCGGCTCCCTGCTGGCTCCCGGGTCAGAGTGGCATACATATTTGTTTGTTCTGTCTTCTTCTGGGACCAGACTTTACTCTACAGTGATTTTACACGGAACACTTGCACTACAAAGCTAAACAACTTAAAAGGGAAACTTAGAACCACAATCTATAAAATGTTTTGTGATGATGCTGAAATTCTATTCAGGGGTAGACTCTTCTTTTGACTGCCCGCATGGCTCATGGAGATCATAAAAAGCACATGTTCTCTTCAGACTGCAGTATGTAAAGAATGACTGAGCCTCTTTTTCAAAGAGCTTTAAGTTTCAAGAGCTGTCCATTCTGTTGTCCTCTGCTGCAAGTCCCAGTGCCAATGTCATACCATTATACAGCGTAGTCAAAAACAGATGCAATTAAAAAAAAGCTTTAAAAGATTGTGACTTCTGCTTCATAATCATAACTAAACCCAAAGCTGAGTGGGGCACCGTGCTATGAGTGACTCAGCAGCAGTAGAGTCACAAAGGGGCCCCAGAGAGCAGACAGTGTACTGTAACCATTATATAACAGCTCAGGTAGAGACCTCAGTCAGCAGTGAGTAACTGATGCTCTCTACCGCTGATAGACAGAGACAAAAAGCAGAAACAAGAAGGTGGGGAGGGAAAGAGAGGCAGACTGAAATGAAAAGAGCAGCAATGATCCAGCTGACAGGGCTCCCTCGGGTCCAATGCAGTTGAGAAGCAGAGGTGCAATAAACAATGAACCATGTTCTCAGCCTTCCTCTAAATTGCTCCCAACCTGAGAGAGAGAGAGAGAGACTTCTGAAATTGTAACTCTCCACTCTCCTTTTTCAAGGCTAATGAAAAATGTATTTCCCCCACAACTGGAGCTGCTATAAATAGGGGGTGTGTTCTGGCCTCTTCAGTCCTGCAACATCCAGCACCGTGGCAGCTGTAGTGAGATACCGGGACTGTCCCAGGAAGCCAACGGGTTCAAGGGGGAATTGTAATTTGCTGCATCATGTCTCTATATACATGATGATAATGCACAAACCTGCACAGAACACAGAATTGGCAGTCTCTGGATTCGAAATGGAGCATCAGTGTCCCGTTTTATTTATTTTCATTGCTTGGGAAACATAATCTGGACAATGGTGGAATTTGACTTTTAACTAAAGTTAGCGGTCCCTTATAAATCCCTTATCTCTTTCACCAATCAAATTGCACTGAAAATAGAAAAAAATACTTTTTGCAGGCAGCATAAAGAACATTTACTACTGCTGTCGCCAGCCAGCAGAGCATACAACTAACTTAGCACCGCCTGCTAGACAGCCATGCCTGGCCCAGTCCAGGAAAAAGAAGGTGATATTTCCACTGTGAAACCAGATCATGGGGATGCCGTGGCCTAGTAACAGCTGAGCAACACATAAGCAACAGCAGACACAACAGCCGACCCCATCTGCCACCTCTGAGCAGTCAGGCAGCATGTTTACGTGGATAGACCCTTCTCTACTGCAGCGGCTGGAGAAGGCACTCTGGGAGGTTGGTGTCATTGATTTGTGTGGAGGAGAGGAGACCTTGACCATTCCCTTGACAGTGCCTCACTGTTATATATTTCATAACAAAGCTTGCAAATATTTCACACTGGGACTTTTGAAATACGATCAATACACTGAGATGCATGGTATCAAATAACATTGACAGCAGCAGCAGGACATCTTCTGCTTTTCTCCAGCTTTAACAAGTTGGAACTTCTTGATCACTGAATTTTAGAGAAGGGTGGCCATTAAATCTTATGCTGCAGTGCAGTTCATTAAAAAGCAGTATGAATCAGTGGCATTCTACATTCAAGTCTTCTAGATTCATGTTTATGCTTGTCAAAATCATGGTGACAAGAAAAGCAAACGAAATGTCAAAGGTTACATCAGAACCCTGCAAATGTCCTGAAGAAAGTGAGACCACATGTGTGGCTTTGTTTCAAACGTGCAAAAACACTCCACAGGAATATGAGAAGGAACAAGACTGCTGTTTGCCTTGCAACAGACCCAGCATTAGAAAACAGAACAAGATTTCAGTAGGGGAATGGGACACGTTTGGCTTGCTAGCATTTGAATCACAGAAATATTCAAAGTGTCAAAAAGGCAAGGATGTAAGGAGTAAGATGAGATCAGGGTGCAAGAAATACACCAAGTCCACGTCTTTATTGTCCAGGACCAGTGAGGCTGGGAAGAGATGCAGAGGGAGTGTGGGAAACGGAGTAGAGTTGGTGAAGACAGGACGGACACTGAGCAGCAGCAGAGCTGAAGTGGGCGGCAGGAGACAGACAGACGGACGGTCTTTTTGCCATGGAAGAATGCTGAGGCTTTCTGACAGCTGAGGCTTATCTAACGACACAAAGGCCTGCTTGTAGCCCCGCTAGTGCGGCATAGCCTACTGTGTAGCATTGCGGTTAGCCTGTGACTCACCACAGATACAAAGCTGCTAGAATACATTAGTTGGCAGACTAACTTCACACTGGTGGAACCGCAAAGGGAGCCGTTATAGAATACCAGAGGCCTAAAAATGCAGTGGTGGTCACCCTTTTACCATGACTAACATATGACTAGATATTGAAGCGGCAATAAGTAATTTTTGTTGATATTACCTTAATATATATGTGTGTTGACAGTCTAGCAGATGCTAATGATTCAGATATTGAAGTCTTCCCTACGTCAACTAAGAACACAGCCTGGGGGAAACATTGTATTATGTCTGCAGTAGATGTAGCTGAGCTCTGGGAGCGGGTTAGCCAAACACATTGGAAAACTTTTAAAACATAGGGGATTTCTTCTTCTAAGAGCGAGCTGAATGGGAAAATGATCATCCTGATAGAAAACCAACACCAGTAGACATATGTTTTCAATTTCTCTTAGCCAATGGCTAAATTAAGAAGCTCCAAACCAATTCTGAACTATGGAAAAGACCATGACACTATGGTATGAGAGAAAATGCAGGGTAGGGAACTGGGAGGACTGGCATTTCAATTCAATGCATATGGGAAACTGTTAATACAGCCTTCACTGAAGCATTCAGTTTTTACTCTGCTACATGACTAAACTGAACCCTCACCTTCTGACTTCAAGCACATACTGTGTTTCAATGCATTCACAAACAAAAAGGGGTGGACTTCATCTGAGAGTCAGTGGTGAGGGTTTTATCATGTCTTGTGAGGAAGTGCAACAATTCCTGCTGCAGTCTCAGGTGACAACCAGCCCACATTCTATTCCTGGAAAACATGCCACTAAATGGGTCAAGATTATAACTAGAACATCACAGCCCACCTGCATCTGTAGTCAAACTGGATCATAGGGCTGTGTCAACGTGACAGACCACAAAAATCAGTGTAACATACAATTCAGACATTAGACAGGCGAGGTGAGACAGGTCAATTAGAACATGCATTTTCAAGTTTATCTGAATTAGTGTGTATATGACACATTCATGTGTGTACATTAAAGGTAAAAAAAATAAGGTTACCCTGCATTTTGGGCCAAAACTGTTCAGTTTTACATAGTGGGACTACAAGACCCACCAGTAGGGGCACAGAGCAGGACAAACAAACTGAAACCAGTAGTGTTTATAGAAGAAGCCTGCCTTTGACTGAGGTGAGAGAGAAGCTATGGGGGGAGGTAACAGTCTGTAACCCAGGGGCACTAAGGAGAGACAATCCAATGGAGACGTCAACGTCTGGCAATGGTTAAAAGACTGGCTAGGTCTGTCACGCATGCTGTGTGGGAGTGTGTGTGGTCAGGAACAGCAGAAAGCTCAATGGCCTCTCTGTCCCCAAACAATCAGATCTTACTTGAACACAAGTGAAAAGACAGGCGGCTTAAATGCTGCCCATTATCTTCAAATTAGGTGAAATTCAATCTACAGCTGTAAGAACCAGAGGATCTGTGAGTTTTAAGGTTAATCATTCCCCTGTGTAGAAAGTGAAAACACAGACAATCTTTGAATGATCCAGGTCTAAGTCACTCACATATATGAGTCCTGAGTAGTAGCGGTCCTTCAGGTTGTGCAGCACAGACGCCTCGTTCAGGCAGGTGAGCTCGGCCATGTCTTCCACCTTGCTAAACTTGGGCGGGTTCATCTTCTGGATGTCGTCCTTGTTGATCACCGTCTTCTTGCCATTCTCGGCCAGCTCCACCAGCACCTCCTCGCCACGCTCCTCCCGGATACCGGCTGCCTCAAAGCCATGGCGCTCCGAGGGTATCCACACCAGCTTCTTGGCTGTCCAGTCAGCCTGTGTGGCTGGGTTGTAAACCACAGCCCGGTCCACAAACAGGTACCGCTCTGGGTCCTCTTGCCCACTCCGATGAGACATCTTACCTGGGGTTTTACCAGAGCAACGTGGTCACCTAGAACAGACAGGAGTGCAGGGATTGGTACTTCATTATATGCAAGATATGAAATATGTAATACACACCTTGTACGGTCTTTAAAACATATTTAACAACTGTATGATCAATCACATTACAAGCTGTCGGATCATTCTGTGTCATAGAATGCATGAATGAATAAATACTTTGTTATAATACATCTACTGCCCTCATATCTGGTATAACAAAGTGGCTTATGCACAGGACACAGCGGGGGAAGGGATACCGCAGGGCTGGTGCTGGAAGGTGACACGAAAAAAGTAGGACTGCATTTTAAAAGCAGGTTTTGAGGTCTGATAGTCTGCGTGACTTCTCCCTGAATGGGTCTGCAAAATAGCAAAGCGCATAGTGCGTAGGCTCCACTGCTCTCACGGCAGACCAGACGGGACGCAGCGTAGTCGTGAATGGCATATCGCTAGTCCCCCTTCTTCGCCTAGAATATCCTGCGGTATAGAAACGAGTCCACCTGAACACATATGCCCGTCGTCATGACAACATCGACTTGTCCGTATAGATGGAGCGAAGTCAACACATAAGATGACTCTGCATTGGCGAGTCCCCAAAGAAGGCACAGACTGGACGGAGACCCGCAGGGAGGGGGGGAGTTGCCGATGCGGTCCTGTTTACAAATATTGTGCAGATATCTGCGGTAATAAACCTGCGCAACTGACACTGCGTTAGCTAATGTAACGTTAGCTGAACAGGTCGTATGGTTAACGTAATGAGCCGTGGTGTGGTTACCTTAAAGTCCAGCTCACACCTGGAGAACGACCGTTAGGATAAAAACAGTGTCAACTTCAGAGAAAGACGTACCAACGTTAAAAGTGTACTCATAAAGCTAGCTTAACACCGCTAAATGAGATAATTATGTTGTCTCATTGTCTTAACTTGCCGGTAACTGAAAAGGGGGGGGGGGGGGGGGGCAAGGTGGGCTGGAGGCTACCTCGCATTTAAAAAAGTGTCCTCAACTCACCAGCTAACGTCACATGAATCCCAACTAACGTCAGAGACGAACTAAGTTCCACGTTCATGGTCTAACGGTCCCCCGGGCTCACTTACCTGTAGTCAGCGAAGCAGCGGGCAACCTGATCACCAAGCAGTCCTATCTCTCCCCCTGACAATGCGAGCCTGTGTGCAACTTAGCTGCTGCGGGCAACTGATTGAAATGCGGGCAGGTATCGGGGCTCCGGTCCGCACCACAGGCACACGGCGCTGCCTCTCCACTGAGTGAGGTCCCTCCTCACCCGAGCACACTTGACCGTCGCTGCTCCCGCCCACGCCGCCGGACTGCGCTCGCGGAGAGTGACCGTGCGGATCAATACGCCACACCGTGACACCCTCTGGTGGGAACGCGGCTTGCGCGCGAGGACGCCTGTCGGGATCGAACAAACACACTGACGCGAGTTTTACGAGGACATCACGCTTCACTTAAACGCTTTTCAAACATCTATCTGCCAAATATCTATGCATTACGCACACCCACTAGATGCAGCCTAAAAGACAATTGGGTTCTCGCTTTGCGGTGTTTCTCTCCCCCTCTTTCCATTGGCTGGAAGAAACCAACCCTCCAGTTTGCAAACCAATGACATACACGCACAAGTGATCGATATTGCAACTGTTGCTCGCCTGCATTAACGAAGTTCCAAAAATAAGCTGCATTACCACTGCTGAATATTCTCCCAGGTCATCATCATCTCTTTTTAAAATGAACACATGCAGCTTCGTCCCGTTCAAAGAGCATATGAAGCCATCCCCCCCCCATTCTCCCCCTTGTGTCTAGAAGCCACAAGAGCAGCAAAAAACAATCAACAACAAAACTCTCAAAAGTGTTGTTTTTTTCTGTGGCATTTTATTACAAATGGAAACATGTCATAAAGGGGCAAGAAACGCTGTAATTAAATATCTTCCATTATGCTGAATGCTGGGAAATATGCTGCCATTATCAAGTTTTACATGAGAAATAAGAAAGGCATTGTATTGTTATGTACAGTCTGTTAATGTGGGAGTCTTCAGCGTCCCCCTCTCCAGGCTGCTCCACCGCGCTTCATCATCCCTCCTCTTCCTCCTCCTCCCCTCCACCACCACCACCCTTCACTTTCTTCCTCACACCGCTTGCTTGTTCCGTGTCATCCTCGTCTCCATCTCCTCTTTTGGGCCTTTTCCTTTTCTCACCTTCCTCCTTCATTTCCTAAGGAGACAGGGTTTTTTTTTTTCTAAGATGATTGTTTTCTAACATACATTCCAGATATGATGTCTATAACTGAGCGACCAACTATGTATGAAGACGATATGAAAATGTCATGTCAAGATGATCCTGGCAAAAATATTTGTGATTCATGATATTATCCCAAAAATCGTCATAATATGCTAAAGACACTAAAACATACTGGTGTCACTTTACTTATGTTAAGAAACATTATATAACGTTAAAGTCTTTTTGCGTGAAATCAATTCATCTTAAATAAGATCATCATAACTTATAAGGCCTCCCAATAAATACATTAAAAAAAAGCTGTATCCTAATTTTTTTTTAGTCTAATAGTTTCCTTGAGAGGAAACTCAAGTTTTTTGGACAGTAAATGCATAACAACATGGTTTTACATGTGAGGTGATATTTGAAAAACATTCAGCAAAGTGACGACTTACCAGCCGGGCAAATCTCTGGGCCTCGCTCACCCTCTCTACCAACATCATCACTTCATCTTCCTGGGTGGGGAAGGCAGGAAGTTTCTTCCCAATGAGGGTTTCGATTCGCTGGAAAAGCTCCACATCATATCTAAGATAACACAATATGTCAGTTTGTGCAGTCTATTTATTTTTTAAAACTAATTAAAAAGGAAGTGTGGCAACTGGTGAGAAGCAGGCAGTTCTTACTGAGTGACAAACGTGATGGATTTCCCAGAACGCCCTGCTCGGGCTGTTCGTCCCACTCTATGGATGTAGTCCTACAAGGGAAGATGGGTACAAAGTTCCATTCAAATCAAAATCATCAAAGAAACCGTGTATGTTGAATGTCAGCGCCAACGTACCTTGGAGTGGGTGGGGATGTCGTAGTTTATGACGCAGTCAACATGAGGTATGTCCAGCCCTCTGGACGCCACGTCCGTTGCCAGCAGCACAGATCGAGTCTTGGACTTAAACTTGTTTCAGAGCTCCGAGACGTTTGTTCTGATCAACACATGGAGGAAGATCCAGAGTGAATAAGGCAGGAAATGGACAGTGAAAGAGACATGGCAAAGAAGCATTTGGCAATGATGGAAATGCTTCCTCCTTAGAGTACAATAGTATATTGATAACTTATTGAAGTAACAACTAGAATTACTGTCTCCGCCAACTTGCAATTTTGAAATTCACATCCGTGTTTGTCCAAAATGTCATCACTTCATCATTTTATCCCATTAAGACACTGTGAAATGTCATAATTGGCATATAACTTCATGAGTAAAAGGTAAAAAGTGTAATTTGTGACATCACAGTGACCTTGACCACCATATTATAAATCAGTTCAACTTTGAGTGCAGATGGACAGCTGGCACACAAACAATGCCAGCATACACGCAGTTGTATTGCTGTATGGCATTAAACCTGAAGAGGGCGCTATTCTTCCAGCCCAAACGGAGTCAAAGCTATAGAATATTCACAGACAGAAAAAAAGATGAGTAAAGGGGCTGTCATGGATCCTGTCAGTCTTGATCTCCAATTAGAGGGATGATGTCAATGCTGTCTAACAACAGCTTTAAACGTAGCTCATCTCACCATCACCTGCCGATTTTTATTCACAAAGGCTATTTTATTACAAAAATATAGAAATAAATTGCACTATACATTTTGGGACCATACGATCAGTTCACTATGTCTCAAAGCCGCACCAGAGAATGCTGTTCCTAACAGTGTAGTGACTAAAGTAGGGCTGCAAAATTATTATTTTCATCATCAATTACCATTAAATCAACAAGTTACTTACTTGGTTAATCTTCTAGAGAATGTCAGCAAATAATCATTAAAAAATCTGATTACATGAACGTGTAATTTTTGCCTCATAAAAAAAACTTGAATGAATCAGCTACAATAAAACATTTTGTGTCAATTGACTAACAGATTAATCAAGTAATGATTTCAGCTCTAAAGCACTAGTGTTGGTTACTGCTTAATGACATCCTTATCAGACAGAATCACTGTTATGTTTCATCAAATGTGTGTGAACGGAGTGAAGCAGAGCTTATAAAGAGGTACTTGTGCAACACCGTGTCTGTTTAAACCGTTACAGTTCAATATATAGCATTATTATTATTATTATTTGTATGGATTGGTGTGAGTTTGTCTGAGGCTCTACCTGACTCATCTGTCCATGAAGAGGGATAGCAGTGATGCCAAGATTCCTTAACAACAGCGCCACCCGCTGGGCATTGTTACACGTGCTGCAGAAAATCATAAATGAGTTGCCGGCCAGCTCATTCAGGATGGACACCAGGTAGCAGTCCTGCCACAGAACACACACAAGCACAAAATAGTGTTAAAAACGCCATTATCATGATAAAGTGACTGTGGTATTCAGAGGATGGACAGCTTGTAACATATGGTTTCAGATATTTAATCATGGAAGGAGAATGTGCCCTACCTTGTACTTTGATGGTATGAAGATGTAATATTGCTGTAGTTTGTCTACTGTGGAGTATTTGGTGGATACCGCACACTTCACAGGATCTTTCAGGGCTGCTCTCTGGAGTTTCTGCACCTGTAACCACATGAACGAATGTCAGGAGAAATGCGTGCCGGCTCTACAAGCGGTGAAATGCTTGGTTGTCAGCTTATTCATTTCCTGGTAACCCTGCAGCATTAGAAACCAGTAACTCAGAACAAAGCAGGATTATAACACTACGCATGCTGCGTCAACCAGGCCTGAATAAAGGGTGTTTTCCCCAGTGTTGATGAGTGTTTGTCTACCTTTTTGGTCATGGTGGCAGAGAACAAGAAGGTCCGCCTATCTCTGGGAATCACCTTCAAGATTTTATCCACCTGGCAAAAGAAAGAAAATAAAAATACATATGTCTCAAAGTTTCTCACATTTTTTGTGCAATATTCAAATTAAATCAGAGGACTTTTTTTTCTACTCAATTGATACAAATTAAAGCAAAAATGTAAGGGAAACCTGTTTCACTGACATCAATAAGTGAGAGTTTCTAACTCACCTCAGTCTCAAAATCCATGTTGAGGATTCTGTCTGCTTCATCCATGACCAAGAACTTCAGAGCTCGTAGGGAGAAGCCCTTTGTGTTCTCCATGTGGTCTATCAACCGACCAGGTGTGGCTGGAACATAGTTCATTCAATTCATCACATTAATGCTGGAAATATTGTTCAATGTTCAATGAAATCACTTCTAATGAAAAAAACCCCAGCACTAGCAGAAACACACATACAGAAGACCATGAATTGATGAATTGACTGTTGGTGAGACGCAGTTTTAGATACCAGCAAAAAAACAATGTGGATATAGTTTGACTTTTGCTCTTACCAATAACAATGTGTGGCTTTTTAGCCAACACCAATGACTGGGACATCATATCAATTCCTCCAACTATGACGGCTGCAATAGAAATGCACAGACAGGTTTTAGGATCAGAAGCAGAGAAAATAATCTGCATCACTTCACGTCACCTATTAACCTTTTAATGGACACTCACCACACTTAACACCAATACTGGAGCCGAGGGCCTCGAACTGCTCAGAGATCTGAAACGCCAGCTCCCTGGTAGGGGTGAGGACGAGGGTGTGGAGCCTCTGGGGTGAGGCCAGCAGTGACTGCAGGATGGGCAGAGCGAAGGCACCCGTCTTTCCTGAACCAGTCTCTGCCAGGCCAATAACATCTTTCCCTGAAGGTTAAGAAGGTACAGACAGATGTTGGAGAAGTCATGTGCATGGAGCAGGGCAGTGAGAACTACTAGACTTTTTGTCTACTTTCCATTTCTACTCCATTACTTTTCAGAGAGATACACTCCTTTTACTCACACATATTGAATGCATGATTGAGTTATTGTTAGTTGCTTTGTACTGATTGTTCAAGCAGTCATATATTGTTTTTTGCGGGTGAGCACATTTGAAAACACCAGCAGTAACTTTCCTTGGTGGAGTGAGTAGATATGAGGAAGGTACTGTGAGCACTCACCCTGCAGGGCTACCGGTACAGCTTCTATCTGGATCTTCGTCGGAGACTTCCATCCCAGCTGATCACAAGCCTCACAGAGGACTTCGGTTACACCCTGTGGACGGCAAACACACCGGGTGGACCTTAGTAAGTTACCAACAGCGTTTTGCTTCCAAATTACAACGTCGTCGGAAAACGTTAAGGCACATTTCGTGTGATAAACGTGCAGCTGCGACGAGCTCAGTTTAGTTAGCTCGAATTGCTAAGCTGTTGCTTATGCTGCTATAATGGCGTCTCTTCTTCGCTCTCTGTGAGATTACCCACCAAATCCTTGAAGGTCTTCACCGCCTCGACGTTTTCACCGCTATCACCGTGACTGTTACCATCACTTCTACTCGAATCTTGGCTTGTTTCGTCTGTGTTTGGCTTCACGCTTTCCACAACGTCGTCCGCCATGTTTTTCACCCCAACGTGCAGTCGTCGCTTCGGAATGCGCATGCGTGGAAACGACGCACTGGAAGATGGGAATTGCTGTCTTTAAACACACGCAGTCACCCACACACTAAAGGCACAAAAGAAAAACACCAGGAACATTGCTGGATTTAGGATATTTCCCCGATATAAAGCATCCTCATACACATATGCAACGTTTTAAAATTATTTTATCCATGTGTCGCTTGTATCGTCTCCTATATTACATCACACAGAGGCATGAGGTAAAAAGTTTATTAAGCTGCAGATCAAACAGTTTCAGACATGTGTTTAGTCAGTGGTTGACAAACATTCCACAACTTTATTTTGAAGTCCAACATAATGAGGAGATAAAATAACAATCATACAAAATGTTTTTCCGGTCATGGTGAATCACAAATAGTTGGCTGGGAAAAAACGCCAATTGTAGGGGGAAAGGAACATACTCGAGGACAGAAAGCACATTGGTTTCCGAAAAAAAAATCCTAGCAGAGAATAGTGTTTTTTTTTTTTTTTTTACGAGTCGCCTTCTAACAGCAACTATCTAAATGTTTCCAATTTCATATATAATTCTCCTTGATACAACATGTTCCAAATGCCATGAAGATGAGCCTGGTGAGACCAATGCTGAGTGAAAAAGCCTTTTCTTGGTTAACTGAAAAGAAACTAATCTAGCCGACTGCCTTGAAGACAAGTAACTCAATAATTCTGCACAGAAAACAAATGCACTCATCTGAACCCCACTGAACATCTGCCATGAATACCCTCCCGGATCTCAGAGGAGTCCCTCCATCTCCCTCATAAAGGCTTCATACATCTGGTCTTTAGTCTTCACGTTGGACTGAGACACAGCACCCATTTGGGATGGGGTGACCAAACCCATCGAAGCAGCGGTTGCCTGCTGTTTATGCCCCTGTCCACCTCCCATGCCGTCATCTCCCCTCCTTCCTCCACCCCCTAATTTCTCTAGTGGCCCAGCTGCTGCCCCGGGCATTGCTCCACTCTTGTCCCTACGCACCCTCAGTGCCGTGGGCACAAAGCGGGTGACCTCTGCCTTTGGATTGATAATCTGAGGTTTGGCAGAGATGGTGGCCCCACCGGAGCCAGCACCCGCTGCCAGGCTGCCTCCAGCTGCTGAGACAGACGTGATATTGGCTCGTTTTTCGATGGTGGCTGCGTGGTGGTGGCTGGAGGGGTTGCTGCCAGGATTGCCCGTCGAGGCGGCAGCTGTCCCCGGAGGTGGAGGCATCTGCATGACACCCGGTCGCATGGGCATAGGCATGGCAGGGGGCGGCATATTGCTTTGGGAACCATCCTGGTTGGATCCTGAGCCTTTTTGTCGCTGGACAATGCTGGGGGGAGCACTGAGCACGTTGGAGTTGAGTGGTGGAGGAAAGAGGGAGAGTGGTGGGGCAAGTGGACGTGGGGGCCCTCCGGCTCTTGGAGGAGGAGGTGGGATACCTGTAAAAAGATACAAGATGTATTTTGATAAGCAATGTATCAATCATTCCTCTTCACTACGGCATAGATTGGAGGCATAAAGTATGTTTAAATAAACAAAATAAATAAATAATGATATGTCAATAACATATGCCTACCTGGTGGTGCAGGGAGTGGTAGTCTGGGAGGGGGACCTCGTGGTGGGGGGCCTGGAGGGAGGCCAGGAGGGGGGCCTGGTGGGGGGCCTGGGGGCCGACCTGGCGGAGGTCCAGGAGGCAGAAGACGAGGCATTGGACCCCTCATGCCTCCAAGTATACCAGGAGGCCTCAGGAATGGAGGAGCACCTAAAGTTCACAGAATGTATCTTCTAAATCAATGTTCCCAAACTTTTCTTCTGCCCCACTTTTTAAAAATGACATCTCATCCCAACACAATTTGTTTGCTCTGTGCATGCATAATTAAAAATATATACACGTCAAATACGTCATGCTCTAGTCCTGCTCTATGAGAAAAGTGTCCTGAGCGAACTTTAGTTATATGAAACTATAAATAAAATTGAGTTAACAGGCCATCTCATCAGCCAAACAAACCGAATGTAAGCTTGCCTTAAATATTAGATGTAACTGTTGAAATATAATATAATAATAACACATTTTCTGCAACTCACCTGGTGGTGGGCCTGGAGGCGGACCAGAGGGTGGACCAGGAGGCCTCATGGGAGGAGCTGGGGGTGGACCCAGTGGAGGAGGCCCAGTCATTGGTGGACCTGGCAGGTGCGGAGGCCCTTGCTGTCCCACTGGCCCAGCAGGAGGGGGTAGCCGCTGATTAGCCATAAGGTGTGGCGGGTTTTCCCCTGGTGGTCCCCTGTCATCAATGTCTGAGCTGTCCGATTCATCTGTGTATTCCTCCTCTACCTCTTCTTCTTCCTCATCATCAGGAACTGACTGACCTGGAGATAAAAAAAAAATATGTACCATGTCATCAGAAAAAGACATTAAAGTCTCCCAGCACAGCAAGCGAGCAAAGACACGTCTGCTACAGTACCTGCCATCCTCAACATCATGGCCTGCAGAGGGGTAATGGCCTTGGTCTTCTTCACCAACCTCTTCTTCTTCTTCTTTCCGTCACGGGGTGCCTCTGGGGGCATGTCCGCAAAACGTACACTGCGACCTAAAGCAGTTAGACATTAAACATGGTTTAATTTGACTTAACATAATATGTTAATATCTTTATACATATTCAAATATGTAATGTCAAATATGTAATGTCAAATGTACAATAACGTGTTTCTAAACTGTTTGGGGACTGCAGAGTGCCAACAGCTCACCCAGAATATGTCCTATATCGCCTTTGGTGATTTTGCAACAAAAAAATAAAATCTTTGTAATAACCCATATTACAACTAATTGTTGGGACAAGGACCTAAATTCTCAAGATAATACTGCAATTTTGCTTCATCGTACCTAAAGCTATAGTATAATAAATAAGATACAGTGTAACAAACAAGTGCATAAATACATACAATTAGTAAACTGTTTTAAGTGTGTAAAATGTGTTCAAGCACCTTTGAAACACTCACCAGCATGTCTTTCATTCCGGTCTCTATCCTCCTCCCTTTCCCTCTCATCACCCGGCCGGTCCACACTCATCCTCTGGTCACCGTCTCCTCCTTCATCTCTCTCTTCTTCGCTATCTTCCTCAGAGTCGCTGTCGTCGTCGTCCACATCATCCCGATCCCTGTCACTCTCACTGCCGCTGTCTTGATCTCTTCCCAACTCCATCGGAGAGTCCTTTTCTAAACCAGGAATGGAAATCTCTGTTCAGGGAAAAAAAATAGTGATGGAAATCAGAACTGTGTGGAGCAACACAATCCTGAAAGCAATATCTCATTGTTATGAAAGGGATTATTTGCATTCAGAAAAACACATTACCTGCGTCTGTGTTGTAACTTCGTCGAGCAGGTATGCCGTACAGTGCCAGGACCTGTGGAGGTGGGGGCCCAGGTGGGGGTCCAGGGGGCTTCTTCCCTGGAGGTAAACGTGGTACGCCTGGCACCGTTGCCAAAACTGGTCCAGAAGATGTGGACAGAGGTCCTTTGCTGATGCATTAAACAAATATAAAACCCTCAATGACACAGTCATGCTCGGCAGCAACATAAAGTGAGTTCAAGCACAAAATCTTGAATACTGAATACACAGGTCAACAACTACCCAAAAGAGGTGTTCTTTTTCAGTATGGAGGGAGGCTGTGCTCCTGGTAGTGGGATGTCCTGGATGTGGATATTGGAGGGGGCATGAGGCATATCTGGTAAAGGGATACTGTCAACCTCCACAGACTCTGCATTCTGAAAAGGAGGACATAAAACGCACGATAGTAAACAAAGAGTCACCACAAAGCCGAAGCAATGTAAAGGAACTAGATTAGGTTGAACACACACAAACATTTCAACAAATTAATCAAAACACTGGTGCTTCCCAATGGGTCAAGATTGAACTGAATCTACATTCTCGACTATGGAACATTATGTCTGCAACCACAATCACTTGCACATTGCATCTCAGTCAAAGTCAATCAAAGTGTGCATTCTACAGCCTTTCAATCAAACATAAATGAATCCTTGACTTGTAACACAACAAATAAACATTCTTATGATCAAAAACACACCTTGACTGAGTCAAAATAGAGAGCCAGCTGCCCTCGCTTGGTCTCATAGTCCAACTCCAGCTTGCGTAGCTCCTTGTAGGTGTCGGGATTCTCTCTTTCGTACAGACGGACAATGCGCTCAAATGTCTCGCGTAGCTTCTTCCTCTTGTCCCTCAGTACTTTCTCATTCAGCAGCGGCTGCTGAACTGGGTTGAACTCTGTTGAAGGTGTTACAGAAAAGCTTCATCTTTTAGCAAGAGTAGAAACATATTTGTGAAATTTGAAAAATAATTATTTTTTGTGACAGCTAAATTAGTTGGAACAGTCCAAAAGGTTTAAAACTTTTTAAAAAATGGCAATCTATATAATAGGACATTAAAAAATATGTGCAGCGACAGAAACACACAAAAGCCAGTTCTACAGCAACATAGAAATTCAGAACCCTTACCCATCTCATCCAGCTTCTCCATGTCTCTGATGATCTGTCTGGGGTCCTTCATCTTCAGCACTGCAGCCCTCACCATCATTCTCTGCTTCTTGTTCTATTAGGAATATTAACAAATGAGGTGATATTTTATCAATGTAATAACACTACTGTGAAAAAGAACATTTTAAAGTCAATGTTTCAACCACTGGTACCTTTTTTAACTCCCTTTTCCTGGCCTCCTTTCCTATAAGGCAGGTAGAAAAAGAAGAAATATACACTAGTTATCTTTCTGACACCAGACACTATTCTTCAGGTATCACCCAGAAAGTCAGTCCCAGAGGAATTGGCTCTTGGTTGTGGCCGGTACTTACTGGCCTGGTCGGTGGGGTTCATGAACTTCCCACTCTTGGTGGAGGAGGTTGAACGTCGACCCATTGTGCCGGTGTGTGCCCTTCACCCTGCGAAGCATTAAAACCCCAGCAATCATGAGAAATTAAAACGTAAACAAACCATCTGTCTCTGCTCAAACGCATCATCCACTTATACTTTTACAATGTGATCAAGAATGTCCCTGGTAGACGTTTCAGAGCATCTTTGAGAGGACGGTTACCTCCATTCAATGAACTGCTTTATACTGAACCACACATTCAATTGACATTCTCATAGCACTCAATTAGTACACTCGTAGTACAATAATGCCTTTTAAGACAAATAAAGGTTTCGTGAGTAACGTTAATGATAACGGCTAGCTAATAAGTTAACAAAGTTGACATTTTACGTAAAGAACCACACATGCTAAGACAATCTAATACATCTCTCCGTCTCTCTATAAGACACAACGCATCCAAACACGGCAGTGACTAGCAAACGTTACAGAGCAAGTCAAATTACATATGATGGATATCTAAATCGGCGGGCCATGCAGTATTTAGCTGTTAAATGCTAACGCTAACTGTTGACGTTAGCTTGCACTTGTAGCTAGGGCCGCGTTAGCAACAGCAGCAGCAGCAAAGAAAGCTTTGACTTTACCTTTTATTCAAGGAAACCCCGCAGAGCGTAACGCCCTGGACGCGCACCTATGCGTACACACAAATACAAATAAAACGTAATATTTAACGCTACGCTCTGAAAGACAAATCAACAGACTTCAACACTTGAATGAATGCATGCAGCGACTCCTTTAGCCGGTCGCCATGTTTACTGCCGCGAGCAAGAGCGGAAGAGGCTGGCCTGACGTCATCAAAAAGCTCGCGTTGGTAGCGACTTTTTCTTTGGATAAATATATTTATTTCACTTGGTCGTAATGAAAAAATATGATATCAACACCGTATTTATACACGAAACAACAATAACAGACATAACAAAAAAATTAAAAAAAAAGCAATATAGACTGTACCGATAATCTAATAAATAATTTGTAGTTTTTAATTAGTTGCAATCGTAGAAACAGAGTCAAATAGATATTGTTGTTGTATTGTGGATATTATGATATTGTATTGCAATTGAGTCAAGGGGCTTGTCTATCACAAGAAGACTATTAAAATAAGAAAGCATTGTACACCTCTAGGAAGATGTGATTTTTTTAATCGCTAAGACAGTTTATTACATGTTATGCTTTACTGTAGAACACTTAATATTAAAGAAATTAAGTTGAAGTATGATTTACGTGATATTTTACAAGGACGTTCTGGTGTTATTTATTCTTGTCTCAATAATTTAGGAGAACAAACTTGGAAGAGAAGATCTCATTTTCTGTGCTTAGGGAACCGATCCCCACTCTTCACCAGTTGGTGGCGGTGATGGGATATAACGTTGTTTGCCAACCGCCATACAACACAAAGAAGAAGAATGACTTATTTTTGCAACCAGAGGAGTCGCCCCTCTCCGGCCAGCAGAACGTCTGCAGGTTCAAAGCACTTCCGCCTTGGCTTCACTTTTCAGAGCTGACCGGAGCCTTCGTCCACGTCGTTCATACACTCCACTGGTGTTATCCGGGTTTCCTTGTTAGGACTCTGACCCGTCCGGGCTGTGTTTTCAGTTCATGAAAGTTAATTGTAACATATTGGGGTTTTAGTCATCTAAACATGTCTTGTGCGGCGTCTGGTTGTACTAAAAGACATTCTAAGGGGTCGTCCGTTAATTTTTTCCGGTAAGTAACGTTACGTTGTGTTTAAAGTTTTTGCGATCCACAATTAGCTTCCCAATTAATACATTCAACGTAAATGACGGGTGCACCTCACTAACCTAGCTAGCTAGCTCGCTAGCTCTAGCGTTTGCCTTTTTATGTTCGTGAACGGTTTAACGTGTTTTCTTCTGATGGAGTTTGCTGCAGACGAGAGGCGACAAAAGGCGTATTGCTGCCCTCCACAGGTCAATTGTAGGAACTTGACTGATTGTGTCGGAAGAAGTTAATTACAGCTTTGTTGTTTCACAATCGTCCCCGACGACAATCGCTTTCATTGGATGCCCACTACTGTATTTTACACCCAGGTGCTTACCAGCTATTACCACATTGTACCCCATTCTTGTAATCCAGTGAAACACAACCTTCCTCTGCTTCCCTCCTCCCATTCCCTTTACTGTATCGTTGCTATTCCATGTGTTATTAAAGCTACTCAGTACATCCACACCTTACTGTTGAACGCTCTTTATGCTTCTGGTTTTAACTGCCTCCACCCACCCAAGTGCCCCACAAGATTGCCACAAGCTCTACGGTGCAGACTGACACATAGTTTCATATCCCTTTCCCATGCTGTATCTGTAACTGCAACATGTTTCCAAGTAAATCTGCATGCACTCTTCTCATTTTCCTCTTAAGATAATCACTAGCTTAATGGAAAAGTCCACATCCAGTTCTTGCAAAAATCACAGCAAATCTCACATCCATACATTTATCTTCCCACTTCTCGTGCTCTATAGTCCATCAAATTTACTAGACCCCCCCTTACTTAAAGCAGGTAATATACACGTCACCCTGCAATGTAGAGTCTGAAGGCAATACAGTAATTACTTTTTTTTTAATCCACCTAACAGATTTCCTTTGGGCGATAATGACAGGCTGAGGCAATGGTTGAGGAACGTGAGGAGAAAGAACTGGACCCCATCGAACAGCTCGCGTCTGTGCAGTACACACTTTGAGGAGGATCAGTTCTTCATAGACAAGGAGGTAGACACTTATTACACAGTCCACTTTCTGAATGTACCGATAGTTAATGGTGAAAGTCACTGAAATCCTGAACCTAACATGTTTGTGTATTAGGATAACCACCCGTAAAAATCTGCACTGATTTTAACAGATTTATTGGCAGAAATGGAACATAATATTTAGAATTATATTATTAGTGTGTAATGACCTGACACCAAGATTTTTTTTTCTTTTGTAATCTTATGAGTCTTTCATGACTTCATAGGATGCTCGTTCTCTTCACGGCGTACGACGTTTCTACAGTAGCTCAGAATGGACAAACACTGATAGTTGTTTGTAATCTGCAACCTCACGGCTGGATGCCATTAAATCCTACATGCTGCTCCTTTAAATCACACCGTGATTACACAAGGGCCAAAATACTCTGATATGTATTGTAATCTACCTGCTGCTGTTTTGTGTGTCTTGTCAGGGTAAGAGGAGGCTGAAGGACACCGCGGTGCCCACCATTTTCGTCTTTCAAACCCACTGGTTGATAGAGGACATGCCCTCCCCAGACACACAGGCCACCTCGCTGAGCGTGACCACCTTTGACAACAGAGCTTTTCATAACATTGCCTTTGCGAATCAAGGGCCGGTTGAGGAGGAGAACAATGTCGACGACAGTGTCCTTGGTGATGACATTATTAAGGTTATCGTCGGCGCTGGTATTGACGACGTCATCGATGATGATGACGACACAACCGAGTGTACCACAACCAGAGGCACACAAACGACTAAGCACGATCACAACTACCTCTGCAGAAAGCAAGAGCAAATCTCCGTGGGGAATGATCACAACTACGTCGTTGCTGGTTCTCCCCGAACACTCAAACGCAAAGCAGACGCCGTTCAGGACCAACTCGTTATAGCTCATAAAAAGCTGAAGTTAAAGTGTCAGGAGACGAGGAGGATGAAATCAAGACTCTTGTCCCTGAAAAATCTGACAAAGGTTTTAAAGAAAAAGCTGAAGTCGGTTGAAAAGGCTATTTCAGTCGTCCATAAGTAATGGAGGCAAAAGTCCAGCAGCTGTTGAACATGAGTACTTGTGTCGGAGACACTTATATGCAGCGGGCTCCGAGTTTGGGGGAAGAAGCTGTTCTGAAGTCTGATCAGGTTAACACTCTCTTGTCTGACCTGCCGATGATGTCTATAATTGACAGCTAGGCTCAACACTAACTTTTTGCACCAAAATCATTTCACCCGTCCTTAAGTCAGTGTAAATAAATTTTTTAAGTAAGTAAAAATTGACTTTGGGCAAAAGGCTTTCTGACCGGCAACTGAAAAGAAAAAAAACACTGAACCCTGGCTTCCTGCGGTGGTTTATTAGAGGCCGGCTATTGAAAAATAAATGCTGAATTTGCAGGAATGACTTCTAAGCGTCGGCACAGAGCTTTCACGGATGTGTTTGTTTCTTTTATAAAGGATGTGCAATGTAATAGTGCTTACTGGCATTTTAATGTGTCTTTTTGTGTGTGATAATGATTTTTTATGTTCTATTGGAATAACTCCAGGAAAACACAGTGTGAGTACAGTTCTTTGCAACAGTGGTGGGATGTTGGGAATGGTCAACCATCCAGCAGTAAGCTCTCAGTCTGACATGTCTATGAGTGAGCTGGATCTTACCCACCTGCAGACGTTTAGAAGACTTTCTGTGATTGGTGAAGACCTGATGCACGTTCTCCGAGACCTCTGAGCTGCAGGAGGAGGATCCTCACCCTCCTCCTCCTCCTCGTCCTCATCAGCACATGAGCTGTTACTGTTTACAAAACACCTGTGGAAAAGTGAGCGTTAAATGAGTAGAAAGCTGGAGGTCTAGAATGAATGTCTGTGTTTATCTTGAGGACAAAACCTTGAGATGTCTTTCGAAAGTCGTGATAAACACCCTGGAGATGAACAACTGTGTTCAGCTCCTCCATCCTTTATAGACTCTAATTTATATTGTGGACCGGTTTAAAGACTAAAACTGTGACTGTTTTTTCTGGCTTTATAAATTCTTTATAAGGGAAAGGAAACACGTAGATCTTTCACTGCTGCACACCATGATGGACTTGTTCAAACTGATGAAAATGATCCGTTCCCTGCTGGTTGTTTGTTAAAATAAGTGAAACTGTCCAACAAACCGAACACTTTGGGAGAAACATAATGTTGAAGTGAGTCACTGTGGAGGTTTTCATGTGGAGAAGCTGAGAAGAGGAGAGATCCTCACTAAACACAATCAACAACAACAACAACAGGTTTGAGAGTTCAAATAAACATTCAAATGCACATTATTGCAGCGTGTCTACTGGACTACTTACACAGTGATGGTGAGGATGCTGGCAAATTAAATGCTCTTTAGGATCAATAACCAGAGCAAATGGTGTTTTCAGATGGTAAAAAAAGTCACAGTTTAAGGTAATTTACAAGCAAATATACGGTAGATGTTTGATTAATAAACATCTAAAGTAGCCGACGTGACAAAGCTGAAGGTTTAACCAGGAGAACAGAAAACCACAGCATGGTTTTATAAGTACTGGAATATAATATCCAACCCAGACATCCCCATTAACATGCAGTAAAATGCTGTGTGTGTACACTGCTGCAGCTCTTTGGAGGATTGAGTGTGAAAGAGTGGGGGTCCTGCCACCTAGTGTCACATTTGAGTTTTGCAGCGAGGGAGAAGACAGAGCCAACATATGAGAATCCTCTCAAAATGTCTGGCTAGAGTCCTGGTTTAGGGGTGACACTCTTTTAAAGAGGTGTGGTTGGTTGGTAAAAAAAAGAAAAATGATAAAGTGATTGATTTCATAGTGTATTCCTTAGATGTGATACAGAACAGGACAGTGGACATTTCTGAGTGACATGTTGACGTCGCTGAATGAGATAAGCGCTGCGTTTCCTGTAATAATCACAGACTCTTCACGAAGAGGTGCACGTTTCCTGGTGAAGAGAAGTCAAACAGGTTTGACACCGCATTCCAAGCCCAGGATTACAGTGTACCGAGTTGTTCTCACAACCTATAATTAAATCTCAGGAAAGTACAATCTATTCTAAAATCTCAATTTTCTGTCCATGATTAAACGTCACTGTGGCTCTAATTGTTGAGTGCTCTATGGGCTGGTCCTGTTTATAGCTTAGCTTATATAGAAACACCATCTGAATCAACAACCATGTGCAATCATAGTGACATTTCATAAACCCTCCACTTGTGATTAAGCAGTGATGTGGAACTTCAGTCTCATATACACAGATATATAAAAAGACATTCAGAAGTAATCGATTACAACTGAACCAATGATTTGTGAAATAATTGACTTAAAGGTTGCATCTGGATTCTGGGCCGAAACATAAATGATCACATTAATCTGTTTTTACCTCACGATCCGCTAGCTGCCCGCCCCATAAGCAGGCCGTCAAAAAAACGCGTCTCTCTAGGCAGCCTAGGCTCCGAGATCGCACACAAAAACAAATGGTACTACCAACACCTCAAAGCAAAATAAACAGTGTTCCAACCAATCACGTCCATGATCATGTTCAAAACACAGGAGGGAGGGGCTAGCTGGCTCTGTTTGTTTTGGATCTCGCAGCGGAAGTGAGGGCAACCAGAAACGCTGATACAACCTTTAACTTATCATGATGGGATGTTTTTTATTGTTCATTTATTTACATTATTTTAGCTTATTGGATCTCATTTTTATTTCATTGTAGACATTTATTTTTTATTATAATGTATTTATGTCGTTATTTTTGTCCTTGTTTACGGTTCCCCGTGTATTCACACGTTTTTAGTGGGATTTGGTTGTGCTGTTGCATATTTAAAAACTTTAAAATATTATAAAGAATGACCAAAGAAATTAAATGAAAGCAGACTTGAAAAAAAAAGTTTGAAATTGTTATGAAATTGAAATGAAGCCCTATAACGCTTTTATTCTGAAAAGAAAAAAAAGAATGATTAAATAACATTTCATATTAATGAGTAACGCTTTAATTATTTCTTAAAATACTGTTCCATTTATATATTCTTCTAATTTAGTCATGTGACACCAATACTTTTCATAATGATTTATTTATTTGATAACAGTAAGTTATGCAGATGTGAAATTGAGGTAGAAACCAAACAATCGGTGCATCCATCACATCTCTCTGTCAAATAATCACAGACACAAATCTTTTATCTGTCTCATAAGTGCTTTACTGGATTTAGATCATTTGGAAGCAAAATGAAAAGTAGATATGAAGCACAAATGCTTTTCCATGTGTAAACAGCAACCAACAGTAAATTAATAAAACACTGAGAACATCACAGAGCTTTGGGACTCAGGTGTTCTCCCTGAATCGAGGAAGGTACAAAAGTGAAGTAGATCGATACAACAACACATCATTCTTGCTTTGTCATCTCCATCCATTCGAAAGTTCAGTACTCTTTCATTCACAGTTGGATTTGATGCTGGATGATGGTGATGCTGTCTGAGAGACAGAGTCTTTATTGGGCTCTCGGGTGAACACCCATTTGTTCCTAGGTGCCCATGTTGTCGTCCAGCCAGCTGTAAGCCTGGTTCTGCATCACCTCCTCTTCCTCACTTGACGCTGCCTCATTGTCCTCCTCTGAAGTCTTGCCACCGCTGTCTCCACTCAGGCGGGAGCCGTTGGCTTCCTTGTTCTTCGTGTAGCAGCGGCTGCAGACCCGAAACATCTTGGTGGGGTGAATGTGTTCTATCACCGCTCGCTGCATGGAGCACGCGTTGCAAACTAAAAAGCCGCATTTCCGGCAGTGGTGTCGGCGCTTGGTGGTAGAGAACTTGTGGAAGCAGCGCATGCATTTGAAGGCAGCCCAGTCTGGGATCCAGGCGGAGGCGAAGGTGGAGCCAGGCTGGCCGCCGCTGCCCTGCAGCAGGTTGGACCGGCACTCTTCGATGTGCTCCATCCAGGCCCGCTTATCCTCCGACGTCGAGGCCGACACAAAAAATGACTTGCCTGGCGTACGCAGCAGCCATTGGTTCTTCAGTCCCTCGCCGTCCTCCATGTCCTCCAGCTGGATGTCCTCTGAAATGATAACAATATTTATTACATATGGATACTATGGTCAACAAGCTCGTACAGAAAGATGTGTCCTTTTTTAAATGCAGTTCAAGCAACAAATCGCTTACTTCAAGAACAGAATTTCATTTTGACATTAAAAGTTATAATATATATATAATACGTAGTTTACATTTAGCTCTATTGCATTTCCATGGTAGAAATATTAAAAAGTTGTGAAAAGCAGTAAGAACAACTTGTCACTATAGCTTGCATGAGCTACAGACACAGGTGCTCGTTTGATGTTTGATGATCTGTTTGAGGAGTTGCTCACCTAAAGGGATGACCTTCATATTTTTGTGCCAGAAGCCATTCAGGATGATGCTGCCGTACACCAACACGTCGTTGAAAAGGTAGAAAACCTTGGTCTGGTTCTTCCGGCGACCCTGCTTGATCAGACGGCCCTTCCCCATCAGGACCCGGCCCGGCTTGGATAGTCTCACGCCAGCGGGACCAAAGGAACTCTCCACAGCCTGGATGCGCTCACGGTTTTCTGCCTTAAACAGGTCCATCGTGGTGACCAGATCTCTGTCGCAGCACTGGGATCACACGTGAACATGTGTGTGGTGCAGACTGGGCGGGGGTTTATAAAGACTCCTTTGGCCATGACGCATTGACGCATTGGTACTTCCCAGGAAGAGTCAAGACAAACACGTTATACCAGAAACAAAAGAGAGGGAGGGGTGTGGGGCAGCATGCTGCAGTGCAGGTAGAAGTCTATTTATTTAAGATATGCTTACATAGATTAACAAGTTAGCCTATATTTCAGGGGGAAATTATGTGTTTTTTTAAACAATGTATAAAAAACTGCCAGATGAAAAGCCAGATGATCAAAATCAAAAGTTCTGATCTTAAAATAAAAATAAATAAGGAATAAAATAACTAAAATCTCGTATGTGAACATATGGGCAGTTCTATTGTGTCAGTATAAGATACAACATGGAGGACTGTGGTGGTGCTGTAGACTGCTGTAGAGCAGCTCAGCCAGCAGCTGGAGAGAAACAAACCTGACCGCCACATGACACCAGCGAGGCAGATCAACAGCGATACCATCACACAGTGTGTGTGTGTGTGTGTCTGTGTGTTTAACAGGGCATGGACGGGGATCTCCCAAGAGGTTTGGGAAGTTTTTCCCATTCCGATAAGGAAATGTATTCAAAGCTTGCCAGTTTGTTATGCAGTATGATTGTTTGGAATGTTTAGGGAATGTTTATTCCTTAAACTATAGACACATGAAGCATATTTCTTTAAAATCTTCCACTGAAACTCCACTGTAAAAAACAAAACAAACAGAGCAGGTTTGGGAAATGCCCTTCTTTGTTTCCTGGCTGAGAGATAGATTAGAAGGTAGATGTTTGGTAAATGTGAAGCTACAGCAGCAGTTGGGTGTCTCAGCTTAAAGACTGGAAATGGGGACGAGCCCTGAAGGTCACACAACGTCCCCGACTCGGCCTGTAAGTCCCACTGTAACCCTTCATATCTACGTTGTTTCACCTTTGACTCAAAATGACCATAAAAACAACACATTAGCTGATGATGACTGGGTCATTCCGTGTCATTTCATCAAATTTCTGAAAATCTTCCCACCTGACCATCTCAGAATGTCCTGAAAAAAATTGAGTACAACGACACACTTGTTAATAGGACAAATCCAACATATTAGGTCTCTACTGTCAATAGTTTTCTCTTGAAACATCATTGAATGAAGGGTAGTTTAGACGGTTTTTGGCATCATACTCTGAAAAGCCATTTTTAAACGGCAATATCTGGAAAACTATCAAACCTGTGGCCTTCACAATTTCTACAGTGTATATATGTTACTACTAGCCTCCAGACATGAAATATCAGGGGTGTAGCTCAATGATAACCTAGTATGGTAGGTACTTAAAATGTGGCTTGTTGAAATAAAGTAGTACATTTGAAGAGCGGCTGAGCTCCCATTTTTGCAGATAAAAGACTTCTATCACTTCTGCCTCTATCTCTGGTGTTAGCTTAAACATTCTACAAAATATGGTTTCTCTTAGATGATTAGTTTCACAGATATTAAGGCTCAAAAATGGAAGTCAACACATCTTTGCCCAACTTCAGAGCCATATTCCAAAAAACTGACAAGTATCAGGTCCAAATTTGCTTTTTTTGAAAGATCATATTCTTGTTAAAATCATATTAAAAATCGGGAGGGTGTTTTGCCTCAATTTGTCGCAGTGATTTTTTAAAATCCTGATATTGGTGGGGTTTTTGTGGCTGGTTTTGGTACTGCATGTCCTAAAAGCCTACCAGTAAACATCACAGGAGGGCAATTCAATTGTGTTTTTTACCATTTACCAAAGACTTACATGTGACTAAATGCTACTGATAAATTTAGCCTCACGAAAACATTAAAATGTAGCACAGTTGTAGTTACAGAGGCAATAAGTCCTTGAATGTGAGTTAAACATGGTGAAAGCAGCTTTTAGCTTTAAGCTTCACTATGAGACAATATGTGAGTTGTGTGTATGATCAGAAATGGTGGATAGGAAGTATCAGAGATGTTTCAGATGAAGATGAAAATGTACTGGTTCAGTTCATGCACCCACATGGCCCTGCCAAGAGTTTCTACTGGCCAAGAAGAGAAGATGTGCAATGTCCCACTGCAGCATAGAATTGCAAGATTTGACGTTCCCTCTACAGAAAGGACGCATGTATGCCATCAAAAAAGATGAGCACAACAGAGCAGAGATGTACATTAGACAACTTGTAAAGTGACTGACAAATTAATGAATGTGACGAAGGAATTGGATCTAAAAGATGAAAAATGTGTGATCCCTCATAGTGAGCATAGAGACAAACTGTTATTCAATATCAAACTTTGGAGACTTTCCTCCTGTAATGTAAAATCTTTATGCTCAAATTAAGATTATTTGATTTGGTTGTGGTATTTATATACTTAAAGTATGACCAAATATACAGTCTTCAATATTATGCTATCATGTTTGTTCATGGTTTAAGACATTAAAACCTGCTTTCACCATGTTTAACTCACATTCAAGGACTTATTGCCTCTGTAACTACAATTGTGCTACATTTTAATGTCTTCGTAAGGCTAAATTTATCAGTAGCATTTAGTCACATGTAAGTCTTTGGTAAATGGTAAAAAACAATTGAATTGCCCTGCTGTGATGTTTACTAGGAGGCTTTTAGGACATGCAGTACCAAAACAGGCCACAAAACCCCCACCAATATCAGGATTTTAAAAAATCACTGCGACAAATTGAGGCAAAACACCCTCCTGATTTTTTAATATGATTTTAACAAGAATATGATCTTTCAAAAAAATAAATTTGGACCTGATACGTGTTGTCAGTTTTTTGGAATATGGCTCTGAAGTTGGGCAAAGATGTGTTGACTTCCATTTTTGAGCCTTAATATCTGTGAAACTAATAATCTAAGAGAAACCATATTTTGTAGAATGTTTAAGCTAACACCAGAGATAGAGGCAGAAGTGATAGAAGTCTTTTATCTGCAAAAATGGGAGCTCAGCCACACAACAAGCCTCATTTTAAGTACCTACCATACTAGGTTATCATTGAGCTACACCCCTGATATTCCATGTCTGGAGGCTATTAGTAACAGACATACTCTGTAAAAATTTTGAAGGCCACAGGTTTGATAGTTTTCCAGATATTGCCGTTTAAAAATGGCTTTTCAGAGTATGATGCCAAAAACCGTATAAACTACCCTTCATTCAATGATGTTTCATGAGAAAACTGTTGACAGTAGAGACCTAATATGTTGGATTTGTCCTATTAACAAGTGTGTCTTTGTACTCAATTCTTTTCAGGACATTCTGAGATGGTCAGGTGGGAGGTATTTGATGAAATGACACGGAATGACCCAACTGATAGTTTTCATCTAAATGTTTTCCATTGATCCATAATGAAAGTAATCATTAATGGTTCTAAATGGGCTCTCCTGCACACTAATGATCATAATGATAGATTATATAAGAGTTTTACAGTCACAGGGGACATTTTTGTACTTTTAATAACATTGGATTTCTGTGAATTTACTTCCTTCACTGCTCCTCAACAAAAACAAACATGCAAAAGTCCCATTGACACCGAGACGAAAGCAGCCTACCAGTAATAATTAGAAACACGAGTTTATGGTCAGTTGTTCCTTCGGAGTCAAAGCAGCACGACGTTCACTTAGTAAACGTCGGTGTCATTCGGAGTAAAGTTTAATATAAACGTGGATGTGGTTCATGTGTTACCTTGTGTTGGCTGACAGGTCGCCACCACGCTGTTGTCCGGTCTGGAAGCAGGTGTTTTCAACTTTAACCCTTTCACTACGGAAGGCGATTAGGGCCATAGTTTTTAAAATCCGAATTCAGATTAATTGATTTCATATTTCTTTCCCCCTCAGAATTCTGCAGAGGTGTCAAAACTACAGACGTTCTCTACTCAAGTAGAAGTCCACATAAAAAAACTGGTAAAATTAGTAGTACTGTAGTACTGATTCAACTTCTTCACTCAAGTAAAAGTAAAAAGTACAGGCTTTCAAATGTATTGAAAGTATAAAGTATAAAGTATCTGCTTGAAGGACATTTCACTGGCTGTTCTTTATGTTTTTTTTTTTTTTTTTTTGCAAGGCTAACCAACTGTTGCATCATTAATAAGAACAACAATAATCGATAATTCACCTCAATACATTAAAAGTAACAAGTCTGTTTTGAACATGTGACTAGACAGTACAGATATTTGTTTTAAAATATAGGAAGTAAAAGTACAAAGTTGTCAGAAAAATAAAGTACAGATACCTGACATTTCTACTGAGGTACAGTAACTTATGGTAAACAGGGACATCTAGTGGCCACACCTTGTCAGAGCAGTTCTCAGAGAGCGTCATCCAGGTCAATAGGTCATAAAAGAGCACACACAGCAGACTTTCATCGTGTAAAACTTTACTATTACTTTTTTGGGGGAAATTTTTTCTTACTCTATTTTTTTGTTGCCTTAACCGCAAGGAAAATCATCTGTCGTGGTTTGGCATCTAATGGGGGATTGGTTCCTAGTCAGCGGTGTAGGCGGCAATGATACCAGCCGTGTCCATCGTGTCCACACACTTCTCTCAGGCTGAGAGAGAGAGAGGGAGAGAGAGAGAGAGAGAGAGAGAGAGAGAGAGAGAGAGAGAGAGAGAGAGAGAGAGAGAGAGAGAGAGAGAGACACTCACACTGCATGTTAGATTAAAAAACCCAAACTTAGATGATGTGAAAGCAGAGGAGGTGTGAAATACCTCTCCAGCTGGCTCAGGGATAACTCTTCTGCCTCTCCACAGTGGAGGCCTGCTCCCTACAAACAAACCTGCACGTCATGCACATTAGACATAACTGTTATTACTGGATTCATGCGCATGGCATCTGGTAAATCAACGGAAATCTAATGCATGGCGAAGATTCAACGTGTAAACTGCAACTCAGCAGAAATCACGTTTTGTGTTAAACCACATGGAAAAAAATACGCGGCCACTAAATCTTACCCTCCTGAGCAGAGTTGTCAGCGGGCTGGGACGTCTGTCAGACGTCAGGGGGGAAATATGATTATTAACAACATATTCTCTTGTGTTATTATCCTGTATTGAGGGTCGCGGGGGGGCTGGAGCCGATCCCAGCTGTCATTGGGCGAAGGCAGGGTACACCCTGGACAGCACGCCAGTCTATCACAGGGCCGACATGTAGAGACAGACAACCATTCACGCTCACATTCACACCTACGGGCAATTTAGAGTCACCAATGAACCTATCCCCATCCTGCATGTCTTTGGACTGTGGGAGGAGGCCGGAGAACCCGGAGAGAACCCACGCTTACACGGGGAGAACATGCAAACTCCACACAGAAGGAACCCGGGCCGACCCGGGGATCGAACCCGGGACCCTCTTGCTGTGAGGCGAGAGTGCTACCCACTACCCCTCTTGGATTTGTATTATTTGGAATTCAGGAAATGTGGCTCTTTCAAGTCATTATCTTTAGTGAAGCCAGTAAAATTAAATCCGTTGATCATGACCTTTATTTGTTTGCATATATGGAGGCACAAGAGAAATAAGCATCTGTTTCCAAAAGGTTGTTTTGAACACATTGTTTAGGTCATTTTAGCCACTTGGAAACCCGATTTCTTCTTCTATATCTTGAAATAGATTCTTTTTTTAGAAATATGAAAGAAGCTATGAATAAATGAATGCCTAAAACCTAAAAATACAGAGATATGTAATGGTGAAATCACATCACTGGACTGCTAAAATGTGTGGGATGCAACGCCAGCTGGCAGCCTGCAGAGGTCACAGTTTCACGGCTCAGCCAGACGTTTACATGCCAGGTCATTAAGTGCACACAGCAGAGAAAAGTGTGTATCACCAAACCCAGAAGGAAAAACCCCCGTCCCACATCATGTGTCATGACCGTGGTGATTTCCAAGAGCGAGAAAGCGACATTTAGAAACAAACCCAGCGTGTTTGAAGATTTGTGGGAGGGAAATTTGAAACGTGGAAAGATTATTCTTGCCAAAAACAAGTGCGTGGTTTGCCAATAAAGTGGTGGTGGGGAAGCTACACACAGTGGAGTGGGACATGTTAATTTAATTTAATCAAACACAGCTAGCCACTTAAAGGCTGTTTTTGTCATCTTTTTTTCATAAAAACATGTAATTATTTATATTTTAATTAGAACGGGAACATTACAGCTAAAGTTGATGCTTAAGAACTTCCCTAATTTACGATGAGAAGATTTTTTATTTTGCATTTCTTGTTGTTTTTTGCTGACTTCTGGATTGGTCCTTGACAGTCGTCTACGAGATGTAATATGACCGTCTGGGTCGATGTTGGTGCCTTAACAGACCTCAAGGATTCAACCCCAGGACAGCTTTAAGTGTGGAATCATGAATTACACAGATTCCTCCTGAGAGGACAAGAAACCAGATCACTTCAGATCCTCCTCGGCATGCGACTGTGCTGCTTGGAGCTCGTTGTCACGTCTTTGAGGTCTAGTGGTTCCACCAAACACACATTTCCTCACAAAACTTCTCAGAAAGCCTAATAATGATTAAAAAGAAAGAACACAGCATTTCACAGCAGAATGTTTTTCTCCTTTCCAAACCCATTAATCATAAAGCCATTGGCTTGACTAAATAATGGCATATGAAGCAGAACGTATATCTAACAAAATGTTGCTGAAGTTCTTTTTTTTGTTCTCAAAAGTTCCACAAATAAGGAAAATATATTATATTGGCTCATATGTCAAAATATTACATCTAACATCAAACACGTCGTGCAAACACCCACGTGGCAAAGAAATTGCATAAACAGGATTAAGACAAAACTTTATTTATATATTTCATTTCAAAGCAAAGTGAATAATCAGTGACAGCAGTGCTGGCCTGGTAAATAGGTGGATAATGTGAGAAACGCTTAATGGATAGCGAGCAGAACACTTCACTCGTGCATATATATATATCACATAAAGCTCATAACTGCTGTGAAGGTGTGATAATAGTGGATAACAGTTATCCTGAGATTACACAACGGCCATGGATTTCTACATGTGTGTAATGACGGGTTGTGAGATGCCTCTGGGTTTATAAAATGTGGGCTTTTTTATTTTCTCGGATTCATTTCACATCCAGAAGAGGCCACAATAAAACAACCACGTTAATTATAGAAAAGTCGTGATATGTGGAACGAGGGAATCCATTCCCAGACGATGAAGATGAGGATTCTTAGTGCCGACGGACCCCGGCTGGTCTCTGGGGTTGACTTGGGGTGCCAAAGAACTTCTGGTAGGCCTGCTGGAAGCCGTGGCTGTAGGCGTAGAAGCGGCAGCGAGAGTGGTCCTCGCAGATCTCTGCACGCCTCTCCGCTGGAGACTTTATCGACCTGGACACGAGGCAGAGCAGGGGGGATGTAATACAGAGGTGGACAAAGTTAAAGGTTGGGTCGGCCATTTGTAAAAACCACATTGAACGCATCGCCGAACTGAAAAAGTCCCGCCCCCTTTGTTCAGACTCTGTTCAATGTCGCTCAAGATCAGGAAGTAAGCATTCCAATTAATTCCAATTCATTTCTCTGGCTGACCTTTTGATTGGACGGGGTTTTTACAGTGAAGACATTTTTATTTTCTTTATGTCGGAGCATTTAATGGATCCATTGCTATCAGTATGTGACGAGGATTTCAAGGAATCTAACAGAAAGTCTGAATAGAATCACCGACTCCACCTTTAAAGGGTTTAAACGCTGAAGCAGCTTCGCTTTGTTCTCACCTTCCAGCACATGTGGACGTTTAACAGCGTAATTAGGCCTAATGACTTCCTATAATGCGTGCATATGTACAATATAAAGGGCTATGTGCTGCGTGTGCACGTCTGTGGCTGCGTCTCCTACCTCATGAAGCTGTAATAGCTCGGGCCGTTGCCTCGGGGCAGGTGGAGCGCGTTCCCCCTCTGCGGCGTGATGAAGGAGTTGGCTTGGTTTGGAGGCACAAACAGATCTGGAGGCACACAGCTTTACTAGACAAACATCTTAACGGGGGCGAGGCATGCTCGTGGTGCAACTGACCTGCCTAAGAGGGTTGGGGACGTGTTAGTGAGGGGGCATCGCTGCGGAGCTTTGTTAGAATCACATGCATGTTTTTCCAGGAACGAGAGACAACATTTAATCACCTTCAAGGGATTCTGAGCTTTCATGAGAGTCTACGGGAAAAACATGGAACAGGGTTAATCATAACTGATGATAAATGGGATGTTTTACATGTTATGAATGTAAATATCTAAATGAGTGAGGGTGTGGAGGGGCATCTGTACCGTAGCAGACGCAGAAAGAGACGGCAGCACAGAGTGCCAGAAAGTGAAGGAGGCTCCTCATCCTGGGGTTGTTTATCTGTGGAGGGAGAAGAAGGTGATTAATGCCAGCACCCAAAGAAGAGCTACGTTGGATAAGAAGGAGAAAATAAAGATTTTGAAACTGTGGGTAAACAGGCATGAACCACAAGCAGGGAGAGGAGGCTGTTTCTAAATCTGGGCCTGTGGTTTCGTGCAATGACCTGCTGCAATGGATGGACAAAAAAAGATGATAAATATTCATGAGAGCAGATCATCACTGATCATCCAAAGCTCTCTTCGGTTCTCTCACCGCGCTTTAATCAAGGCCGGTACACAAACACCGCTCAGGAGCTGGAACCGCAGTTTGTCAGGGAGAAGCAATAAACTGTCGACTAAGAGCGTCCACACAGACTCAACGCAGGGAGATACGTGGTAATCATAGACACACACACACACACACACCACTCACCCATCTGCACTCGCATGCATAAGTGACCTAAGGTAAGGTGTGTGACACCTGTATAAACAGTAATGCTAAAAGCTCAACACACACACACACACACACACACACACACACACACACCCACACACCCACACACACACCCACACACACACACACACACACACACACACACACACACACACACCCACACACCCACACACACACATTATGTGCATGCCTGCCCTGCAGAAAAGCTTTCATCCCCATCTTCTGTTTGTGGGATTTGGATGAGATTCTGCTTCTGCAGCCCTCCTTTACCGTCAATAGCAGCTTTCATTATACACACCTGCATACGCACACTCACACACACACACACACTACACACACACACACACACACACACACACACACACACACACACACACACACACACACACACACACACACACACACACAGCCCCTCAGGCATATTTGGCTTACAGTCAGACTCACAGAAACAGAGCCTCGGGCCCAAAGTTCACAAAGACATCTAGTTGAGTGTGTGTGTGTGTGTGTGTGTGTGAGTGTGTGTGTGTGTGTGAGTGTGTGAGTGTCTACAGAGTTTTATGTGCGTCTGAGTCTTAGTGGGGGTCCTGGTGGGCCCAGCTCACTGGAAAAAGCCACAGGCATGATGCTGGGCACCAACCTGAGGCTACATAAGTTCTCTTTACACCGACAACTACTGTAGGCCTATTGTATTATATACTGGATGTTGAAGCAATATATACATACATATTTATATACATACATATATATTTTAAAAATACAAAAGTTCATCAGCTAATAAATAAAATGAGCAGTTTTGTTTAAAAGATACAAACTACTTCTACGTTCCGCCTGCCTTCATGATGACTTGTTTTAATGAACTTACCGTGAAGGATAACTGTGCAGTCTTGGAAATATCTCTCTGTGTGTGTATTTTCTCCCGAGGAATATTCCCTAATTCCTCACAGCGAGGCTTTTTATACTCACCTCTCTTCCCCCCACCCCTTCATTTCCACCCACCGCCTCCCCCTTATAGCCCTCGCCCTCTCTCTCCTTCCCTCCTCACACTATCAACCCTCTTTTCCAGCTTTTAATCAGATTAGTATTAGCTCACTCTCTCCCACGCCTTCCCCGAAAAAAAAACAAAAAAACAGGAGGTGATGGAAAGGCGAGGAGAAATAACAAACAGGGGGTGAAGGGGGGAGACAGAGAGGTGGGTGAGGGAAGTCTGGCACGGGACGGGGGACATCCAACCTGCCTCATAGCAGGTACATGATAATATTCACTGCTGTTTGCCACCATGATACGAAAACACGTACAACATGGACTGACTCTACTTTCTAAACCCCATATGTCTCACAAGGGAACACGATTGTTCAAAGGCAGATTTCAGAGGGAAATGTCCCTTTAACATTCATGAATGAGAAGCTGTGACCTCATGTTAGTTCTGTTTGTGAGGATAAAAACATGTCATAACGTAACACAGTCCCTCTACTCTCTGGCATGTTTTAACCGTTTCATGACTCAGCGATCACTAGTACACTGACTACAGTGACTGCAGTGAAGTCTGTAGTCAGACAGAACAACATCCCCGTGGTGTATATCTGAGGGTTACGTAACGCCACATCACGTTCGGCTGAGCCAGAACATCTGTGAATAGCTGTGTGAAAGCAGACCCTCGCCAACGGTAAACAAAGCGGAATAAGGAGGACGGGCCATGCCAGGAATCAGCTGGAGTCAGACAGACAGATAAACATGGAGATGGAGATAACCCTCCGTCTGCAGATAAGAGAGAGAGACATCCAGATGGAGCAGGGAGAGAGAGAGAGAAAGCACATGGTGCAGTCTGGGATGTTTTTGGCACTGGGGCTGCAGACATATTCAGTCATATTTTTAACTCTGAAACCACCGAGCAGATATTAAGTGTATGAATTTCCACAGGCCGATACCAGACAGATGAAGCAGAGGGATTTTTTTCTCCTTCAGAATTTGTTGCCAAACTTGAGAGGAGAGGTTGATGAGGAACGGTGCAGCGGGCGAGTGATTGCATGGAAAGTACTAGAGATGTTTCACCCTCCCAATGTTCTCTCATGTTTGTGTTCTTTCTTAAGCTGCATGTCTGCTCTTCTCCTCATGTACACCCCCCCCCCCCCCCTTTACCTCCACGCTACTTCAGTACTTTTCCCTTTCCTCACCCCCTCTTATGAAGTCCTGTTCTGACCAGCCGCCCCCTCAGCCTTTCCATGTCTACACGGTGCAACAAAATATCCTGCTCTTGAGAAATGTCATGAATGCACGTAAGATGGTCTTGTGTTTTTTTTTTTTGTAAGCGGCGTAGTGTGCCAGAGGTGCAGATAAATGATAAATGAAAAACAGGAGGAAATGGAAAAACAGGATGGGAAGGGCCCGGCGGTGACTAACAGAGGGCACCTGTGCAGCACGTCTGGGCTGAGGAGAGAGGGAGGGGGGGTCACTACGGGAGCAGCAGCTGATAACAGGCCAAGGCAAGTAAGGCAGACGCTCTGTGGCCTTAGAGGGGGGAAATGGCCGGATCAGACCCCGTTAAAGGCTGAGCATTGTGGTCGTCTGTGGGTGAAGGGCAGGATGGGGGGAAAGAATGAGAGATTGGCGGGAAGCTTTACGCAGAAGTGAAGGAAAGTACGCGGATTTCATAACGAGTGCACAACCACAAATGTGTAAACCGCCCAAATAATGTCTGCGAAAACACAGATTCTAACCAGTCTGGACGGGCTGGTGTTTCCTCGGCGGTGGAGCAGGTGGACCGGCGGCTGCTGTGGCTGTCGGTTACTAAACAGACAACAACAACTCCCAAACAAGGGTTATTTATGTTTTCTTAATGGTCATTGCTGTGAGTCACTTGATAAAAATCAACTTGAAAACAGCAATTCAGTGACTGATTTAGAAAACATGATGTGAGGAGAGCTCTGTCTGTGTGATGAAGGACTGTCCTCCTCCTCCTCCTCCTCCTTTGATGGCCCTGCTGCTGTCCTGCGGCTGTGAATTTTGCCGTGTGAATGTCAACATGTCATCGTGCAGATTTATGAGTGTTGCATAACACCGGAGTCCTGCAGGACACACGGAAGTCTGTTTTTTGTTCCGCTCGGCTGATTTGATCTAAATCTGAGGGATTTGCATGCACACGGACTCATTCTATTATTATCTTCATTTTTGGGAAGTCAGTTGATCCGAAAGGCGGAGAAGGTTTTTCCTTCTTCATTTGTTTCATCAGGCCCAGCTCCGTCCCAAGAAAGATGGAGAAGAAAACTCACAATGCTCTTATAATAAACATGAATTCAGCGCTGACATGTTTTCGGCAGGTTGTCCTCATGTTGAAGGAGAGAAGAACCCGAAGCATGAATCACTGTGTGAAAACACAAGGCATCAACAGACCCTTTGAACTTGGAGTTGCTGCAGGGTTGCATCGGCTTGCATAATAGTTCTCTTAACAAAGTTTCTTCAAGAAAAGAGGCATAGACTTAAAGGAATAGTTCACCATTTTGTGAGCTACATTTCCTTGCCTAGAGTTAGTTGAGAAGGTCAACAACAACAACCTGCTGGTAGGTGAGAGATCATGTTCCTTTGAACAGATTCATGTTAGCTGGCTCCCCCATTTGCAGTCCTTTATGCTAAGCTAAGCTAAGCTAACAAGCATGTTTCCCAAAATGTTGAACTGTTCCTTTAAATGTCTTTCATTCACACACCGTTGCAACTTGCAATCCATTAGCACAAAAATCAACCATATCTTCCTCCTTAAACATAACTAACCAACCAGTGCTGTTGTATCCACTTCTATTAAGTTACTGCAACTCCTGCTCTTACACGACTACGTAGAAATATATTTGGATTGCTAATTCTGGCTGAATCAATGTTTAGGGGTGGATCTCAGATCCCGATCCACTAATGCCTCATGATATTTATACGCTCCCTTCATCCAGAGTGTCGTTCTCTCTAACAAATCCTCAAACTGTCTTGCTGATTGGTGGCGGGGTTGTGTGAGCGAGCTGGCTGAGCGCCGCGAACCGTCTCACCTCCTTTAAAGTCTCACTGCTGCAGCCAACCTGTCATTACAGAGAGATCACATAAGTCTGTATAATTCCAAAAAATATTGCAGTAATCTTGGGTTTAATCTCCAGTGAGGGAGAGGTTTCACAAGATGGTATACGTTCATCTGCAGCCCACGCAGGCATCACACCGATGCTGCAGGGAGGCACGCTTCTGTAGGAGAAGCAGGAGTTTTCTATTGGATTTTAGATTATTGAGGAAAATAAAGTCATCTGTTTAACCTTCACCACTTTTATGTCTTTTAAAGAATGAATACAATCGGCAGCAGTAAAAGAAAGAGCTAACGTTGGGCCATAAAGCATCTAGACCACGGTCGGGCGTGTGGGTGCGATCATGAACACAGCGAGGCTGTAAAAGCAGACTAGTTGCCGTGGTGATGTTTTGCAGTCTCATTTAGCAACCGCATTTTTTAAAAAGACACTTAAAGCTTCAAAAATGCCTGAGGGGTATTTACTGACTATAAACTCTGATGCATAGCTGCTTCGAACTTATTTCATGTCGATCGAGAATTCTCGATATAAAAACCCGCAACGACCGGGATTTAGATGTTGTTGCTTTGGCATGTGAGCTGTTAAATTCTAAACGCAAACTCAATTCATTAACCAGTCAATGATCGGGGTCAATTCAGGAGATGTTGCACAGTGTGTGTGTGTGTGTGTGTGTGTGTGTGAGAGAGAGAGTGTGTGTTTCTGCACAGCTCCTTATAATCTGCTTCTATTTCTCATAAGAACACTATCCAACTTTTTCCTTTTTCTGCTGTTTGCTTTGGTGGCCCGCTGCTCTTCTGTGGTGCCAACTCTAACAAACTGACCTGCAGGGCATGTGACCAGCACCCACCCACTCCTGTCAGGAATCTCACACACACACATACACACACACACACACACACACACAGCATCAGATAGCATCCACAAACAGACAGCACAAACAAGCGGATGACGGCCGGCGGCTCCGTTTATGAAAGCCACACGAGTGCAGGAATATGAGAAGCTCCGTCTGCCGTGAAGGAATTTCCTCGAATCAAGTTTCCTCACGATTGTTAGGCTCGACCACAAACACACAAACGACCCGCAGCAATCTGTTCATCTGTAAAAACGAAGCAACTCCATCTTTTCATCTATGTTCTGCCCTTTCAGCTATGTCTCTCGTTCCTTTTCACTTTTACCTTTCTTATCTCAGAAACGTCCCCCCTTCCACCGCTCCATTTAAAAGGAAACAAAACTCTGCCTCCACTATTGCTCTGCATACTTTGCTCTTGGCTATGCATCCCTGCTAAATGTTACAGCTGGGCTTCTAGCAGATTAAGTATGGGAGAATGTAAAAGTAGGAATATAACTCAACTCAACTAGAAGTTTCATGTGCCTTTTGACCAAAAGGAAGCTGTCTAGACAGTGCCGACCTCTGAGGGCCCAAAAGGGAGGATGCTATCATAGCTTATTAGTTATCTTGCAATATTCACTTTCATTTAACCTTCTCTGTGGGATTGTGAAGTAATGAGCACAGGAGGAATGGTTATTTGTTACAAATACGCCTTTTAAATTAACTGTGTGAACATTTCGGTTGCTCGTTGCACCAATCAAGCAAATTGGTGCAAAGAGCAAACGGCACAGAGGGAGAGATGGCATCAAACCAAACAGCTCATTTTGCAAAATGCAAATCCTCCTCACACATAATCAAAAATGTAATTTAGTCGTCACCATAAAATGCGTGCACACGTTCGCAACGGAAGTGCTGTTTTGGCCTCTCTGGGTGAGTTAGCGAGCTTTAAACATTACATTAAAACAGTTTATTCTACAGAATCCCAAATCTCACACACACACACACACACACACGCACACACACACACACACAGCACACGCACACACACACACACACGCACACGCACACGCACGCACACACACACACACACACACACACACACACACACACACACACACACACATAATCATCATGTTTACAAACTGTGAAAGGGTCCACTCCATATACGCCTTCACATCACACACACATGACATCACACTCACCAACATTAGCATGTGCATATTAATGATTGTTTACCTAATTAACATACGTTACCATGGCAGCAGCTTCCCCAATAACATCAGTTGGCACGGCGGCCATAAAAGCTAAATTATAACTGAAGACTTTTTAAGTGATGATGATGAAGTTTAAGGTTCTCTACTCTCTATTGTGCCTCTCGACCAATGGGTGGTTGAGGTGGGCTGTGAGGTCCAATGAGGTTAAGGTAAAGGTGAGAGACAGGAAGTCACCATGAAGCCACCAGACCTTGACTTTCTGATGTGAGCGGTCCTTCAAACAGCCACACTTACAATAACTCTCCTCAACCATTTGTACTTTTCACCTTTTTTTCTGTCATATTTCCAATATTCTGTAAATTCCAGCTTGTCATCCACATTTGACGGCATTTCATCTCTTTGTCCGTTTCTTCTCTCCCTCTATGGTTCCTCTCCTTTTGTGGTTGTCAGAAGCGTTCAGTGTAATCACGTGTGTGCAGCCACTAACACGACCGGCCGAGCGATGAACCGACACGTCGCCTCCGACTGAGCGTTGACACGCAAGCAGTCGGAGTCCGGGGTGACAGGGAGCCACGGGGCCCCTGATGTACCCAACAACCCCTTCAGCTCCGTTCAGACTCACGTTCCCTCAGCTGTCATCTTATTTTAGCGTAGCGCTGTAGCGGAATCCAGTACAAGAGCTGGATCCCCGAATGACCACGACGTTCCATCATCTCGAGTCCTCGGTTCCTTAGAGAGTTCATTTTCAAGTTCATTTTCAGAACTTACAAACGCAAGTTTTTCTAAGTTCAAGTCGTGACTTGAACTGTCGCTCTCCTTGATTGAATTTAAAGCTATGGTCTACGATTTGGAATTAAAAAAATCCATTCAGTCTATCAGCCGTAGGCCTGCATAGGAATTGACCAATGGGAGCCATTGCTCCGGAAGGCTCCCATTGGCTCGTACCCTCCAACCAATCTCCTCGTCATCCCGCCTCGTCCAATCGTGGAACACTGAGGGGAGGGGTTTGGTTTGGGGCGGGATGCTTTTTTCAAATCTGTCTCAGAGGCTCAACTGATTTTCAGGATGTAGACCATAGCTTTAATATGTAGCTAATCTTAATCCAACCTGTTTTTAAAGCCTGGCATTATTTTAAAAGTTGATGTAACACTTTCACAATGAATAATTCAACCTTTTAGTTTAGTTAAGTTGCCTATATGAAGGTTTTTTTTTTGGCGATGCTGAGATTTAGCTCGGACACAGACACACAGAGCTCTGTGCATGTTTTAGTGTGATATTGTTAGTCATGAGTTGAAACATTGATAAATATTGGACTTACATGTGTCAGGAACATGACACAGCACATAGAAGTTGATGAACTGATTGTATATAAAGGTTCTGCGGCTTTGAGTTTGTGTGTCTGCCCCCTTGTGGTCAAAGAAAGAAGCTAGACATCACAGATACACAAATCATGGACTGTATGCCAAAAACCAAATCAATTAGAGGTTTTCACAGTGGAATATAACATGTCACGGTCTGCACCGACCTGTATTGGTATATTATAACGAAAGCCATTATGCATAAGCTGAGGCCTTAGAGGAGCCTCTATCCGTACCTGTAGCTAAAGCCCACATCTTATTATTATGACGATGCCGAGGATTAGAAGTCCACACTGAGAGCTCTAACCACTACAAGCACAAACTTTATTCAAAGCTGACGCTGGTATGCGTGGAGTGAGGGTGTGGGCGTGAAACCATAGTGATCCGTCCTCGTTCACCCTCTCAGCCACAGTGACAGGCTGAGGAGGCAAGAAGAGGTTTTCACCTGCAACACTGCACTGCTTAGCAACACTCATCTGCCCTCTACAGGTGTAAAAGAGTGCCTGCAGTCTTTACTCTACTGTTTGCACTAGATGGATGGATGGACAGATTTGTCTTTTCCCATTGCTTCTGGTCTAATGGCTTAAGTTCCTGTATTATTGCATCCTCTCCCTCCTCAGCAAATTAAAGAAGTAAATAAGAAGCTCCTGAGCAGGGGAGGTCTCGCCTTTTGCCATATTTCGGGTCCTCCACTCATTTGAAACCAACATATGAATGGATGTATTCATGCGAGTTCTTCGTACACTACAGTTCCCACAATTAGCTACATGAAAGCGTCTCCTCATGAATCCTCTTCGGAGACCATTCCTCAGAGCGTTTCCGTGTCTCTGGACTTTCAAGCTATTAAGCTCTACGAGAGCCTCGCTGTTAGTCCGTCTCTCTGGAGCTTCCGTGACCTCTCCATGACTGCCTGAGAGCATCTAAGACTGATAATGAGATATTAGCCCTGACAGCGGTAACAGGGGCGGAGGCAGAAAGTGCACTTCCCTCATCTCTTCTCCCGGCTTCTCTCTGAACATTTACCTCCCGTCACTCTCTTCGTATTCCCCTTGTTGTTCTCACTTCCCCTCGTATAGCTCCGTGTCTCTTCGTGTCTCGTCCTGACACCGTCGTTCTTTCTTCCACCATCCTTCGCTGATGCCGTGAGTCTCCACCTCGGCTCCACATGCCTGCAGCTCGAGGAGGCTGTCTAACTTAACTTTGGTGTGTTAGGAGACAAAATACACCGAAGCAGAGTTGTGTCAGAGACGTGGTACATAACGGAGGGCATCATTCATTTTTTGGAGCCGTATTTTTCAGTTTGTTTCTTGCGTTTTTGGTCATTTCGCATCTCTCTAGCTGTTTTGTGTTCGTTTGTATCCGTTTTGTGCGTCTTTGTGGTCGTTTTGTGTCTCTATTTGCATAATAATACAGAAATATTATTGGCAACCCCCAAAATAGACAGGAATGCAGATTCTACTTTATACAGCAGCACCCTGATTTACATGGATTTACTGATTTTACTGTATTTGAGTGAAATATTACAGTGTTGTGTGGCTGTAATATGAAGGACAAAAATATGCAACATACCATATATTGGGTTGGAATTAGACGGTGCAAACTCCTGATTAAAAGGATCTATATCATATCTAGCTCTGCCCCGACTCCCAGTGTGCTCTGAGGTCACACAGTTCATTCTCTGCTTTAAAAACTTCTCGGCGTGTCGCATCGAGGTTATTATCTCGCAGCCTCTCACAACGTATAGGATCTATAATGTGCATTCTTCGGCTTCCAGGGCTTTAATGACTGCCTGAGAGGCCGTCACGGCATCGCATTGTTACAGATGCTGTTAAGTATTAATGAGTACATTACTACTCTGTGGACTGGAAATGGGAAGCTTAGCTAGCCACGGGCGTATCCTGCCTTGTACAAAACAAAAACACACACACACACACACACACACACACACTGAATAATGAAGCTGAACAGATTGGGAATTTATGGGCTGCGACTGAAGACATAAACATATAAATAAGCATTAATCCTGTTCATTAACAGTATATCAAGTAGTGCGGCAAAAACAGGCAATGCGGGACACCGAAACGTGTGTGTGTGTGTGTGTGTGTGTGTGTGTGTATGTGTGTGTGTGTGTGTGTGTTAAGATTGAGAGTCTTTTTTTTTTTAAACAAACACTAATTCAAACAGATGTTCCCATTAAAAGCTCTCAGGATGTTTAGGCAGTAAAGTAAGTCATTACTGCTTTTATTGATGATGCTAAACATAAATAGCATCGACAGATCAGCTGACTCTTTCTTATTTCTCTCTATAATTTTAAAAACGATTATCATACAGTCAATGGGTGTTGGAAGTGAAAGAAAAACAGTCGTTTTCCTATTCATGTAACGTTTCTTTTCATTCCAGTCCAGAAATTAATGCAGCATTTATTAGGTGTGCAGGCAAAGAGCAAGGACAGACGTGCACAAAGAAGCATAAAAGAAGGAGAGAGTGAAACATGGCCGCGTGACACTGCAGCATGTAAGCTCACATCCTAATTTCCCCCCAGTGTGCAGAACCAGAGAGGGATGCCTCCACTCTGAATCACCTTTCGCTCCCTCATTTCTCTTCCATTCACCCCGCTTCCTTTCATCTTTTATCACTCCTTTCTGCACCCAAATCCATCCTCTATCTGCCCCTCTGCTCCCTCCTCTCCTCCCGGTTGCCTCACAGCTTTCTGCAGCACTATAGTGGACTGATTTGCACGCACGCAACGCTTGAGATTGAGGTGATACGCAGGCGGCGAGGAATCTAATTACAGCACAAGCATCCATTCCTCCGACGTGTTACGCATGCCAACACACCGGGAGAGGCACACTGATCCCAGAGCAGGTTCCTCCTGTGTGCGTCGACATCAAAGCTGCATGTGCCTGCATTTGCATGTGTGTGATTAAATGATACGCCTGTGCTGCTGTGTGCCTGCATGTCAGTGCGTACTTCGCTTCCTGGCTTGCCTCAGCGTCTATTAACTGCGATTAATGCCACTGCTTCCAAGCTTGTGTGAGCGTCATCCACCTCCTCCATGCTGCCCTGTGTCACGTCAACGTCAGCCTCTCTGATTTAGTGATATCCAATTAGTCTCTCCCTCGGAGGAGAAAGCGCCCGCCGTTCCAATTTTAATAAGTGTCCTCCTTTAATACCAATGGAAGCCTCTAAAACCCAGATTACAGCCACTCCGCCGCTATCAAATGTGCTGCACCTCACTATCACTGTTCAGGCTCCTCTGAACGCGGGCCCCTCAAAGTGGTTTTTAAAAATGTTTTTATCTCTGAACACATCTTTGAGTCTCATCTCCTCCTCAGCATTATGTATTTATGTGTTTGTGTTTCTCGCCACGCCCCTCAGGGAGAAATCAATAAGGAGGAGAGCAGATTAAATATCCTTCATCTGTCACGGGGTCATGGTCAGGAAAAGGTTTAGAGGAAGACAAATAATGATGCTGTTATGTGTTCGGGCTGGATAAGAACTCTCCTCCTCTCTTCATCATCATTCCTGATGAGACTCTCTCTCCGTTGTTTTGCCGTGTCAGGAATTTGATGAGGCCAAACCCTGTGCAGAAAGATATGTTTCTGTCTGTTGTCAGGCTACTTTAAAAAAATGATAATAGTGGTTATGTGTAGTTATAACTTGCCTCCCTTCTGCCTTTAATTTAGATTTATTTCACGTCTCCAAATGTGACTGCAGGTAATGTCCACTGTGAACAAGTTGTAACAGTATTGAAAAGACTATTTAGGGAGCTAATTTAGCATCTTGCATCGATTGTAACACGCATGATCAGGATCAAAATCCAAATTGGTTTTTATTCCATCCGTACTTTTCCCCTGATCAAAACCCAGAGTGTAACTCTCTGGTTACTCTGCTAGCAGCGGATAATGTCGCCTCAAGCAGAGATCAGAGGTCCGCTAACTCATTTCTTTCTGAAAGATTGTTTTCATTTTCAAACTGTTTGAAACGCAAGATTATACGTGTCGACGGTGCATGATTGAAAAGAAAACGTTCAAACTATCCACATCCACTTCACATCTAGTGTCAAAACCAAGGTCATGTCTGCTTCCCTGCACGCCGTCTGCATTCAACTCCAGCCAATGATATTCTCTCTCTCTCTCACAGAGATCGAGACCAATCGTCCTACATGTCGGACCACAAATCAGTTCCACCTACGCATGCGGCGTTTCAACGCAACATTGTACAACCAGTGAGGAGAAGAAATTCGTCCTTGCTTTCATTATTTCTGATTCATACAACATCAAAGCCAAGGTCGGTGTTCAACACACAGTATTCAGCAGCAACATGGATCTCAATGTTTATTCTGCTGTTTTATATTCTGACTTTGCTTTTTATGGCTGCAGGGTAGAGAAGTTGTCCGCTGCCTACTTCCTTTCCCTTAGCACAATGTTTTCATTCCTGCCTCGGATGAAATATGGCATATTAATAATTGCACACCCACACGCTTGCTGCTGCACATGAAGCTCACAGCTCGCCTCAGTCTGCCAGGCGAAAAATAACAGGATTTTATGGCAGACGGGCCCTCGTTGCAACACTTCTGTGAAAAGTTCTGCATTTCTGCAGCGCAATCCCAATTTTAAGGGACTCACTTCAGAGTTCCAGAAGAACATGGGGATGGCAAAGTGCCAGCCAGGGTCCAGCACTCTCACTGTTTGGACAATGCATGAGCTCTTCTTGCCTACAAGGATCAGAAGGTTAGGTATATATAAAGATAAAAAGACGTCTTCTCTACAGATTTGCTGTATTCTATGGACAGAAATGATATAAAAGGAAGAAATAAAAGTGTAATTGTCATTCAGCAACTCTGCAGGAAGAAGAAGAGATTTAAACAGTCTCAAATGTTTGGAGAAAATACTCGTGACGACAAACAACGTAAGCCTATGAGACGAGATTCAGGTCAATCTGTCCTTTGCAGAATTCTTCCCAGTGTCCAATTAGTTCAGCACGCCGGCTTCTTAAAGTCTTACATAACGCCGACACACAAAGGAAAATGCCCAGCATCCCTGGAAAGAGACCAAAACCAGAAATAGATACATGCAGTAACAATAAAAAGGTCCATGTATTACTGCGGTCAAAAATGTGTCTATATTGGAAGGTGAAACAGGGCAAAAAAAACCACCAGTTACTGAAAGCAGCACACAGATAAGACCAGCAGCTTCATTCAACTGCAGAGAAATGTGAAGGAATTATACTGCAATAATTAAAAAAGAACAAAATCATATTAATCAAACAGAAAATGAATATATTTACAAAAGGCAAATCCGTTTATATAAAAAGACATTGGCGAGTTGCTATGAAAGTAAAAGATTTAGGCTGAAACTGAAGGGATTTTGCACTTCAAAGCCTGAAGAAGCGTGGCAGATAGGAAATGGAAATGCATAATGTGTTTGCATGAATGAGTAAAATCATTAGTTGCATTTGAAGTGAATTTCTGGAAACCATGCTGGGGGATTTCAATGGAGAGGGAGAGGGGAGGCCTGTGAATATGGACCGAACTGGAATTAAAATGACTTATGTAAAATACAAAGCAGGGTTGTTAAGATTCTAATATCTAATATTAATGCAACAGAAACAGCCATGATATCTTCGTGAATAATGCATGCAGCCCATCTGAAAGCAGCTTCAGAGCGGCCTGATTTAGAGAGGTGGCGGATGAACCAGATAGGTACAAATATAAAATAAGAAAATAGAATAAAGAAGAACGTAACAAACATGACAGCTCTGTCGGGTCTCAAGATGATACGAGAGGCTCTTTGTTTCAGAGTTGCACAACCAACCAAAGACGCTTCACTGGCCTCACTGTTTAGTCTGCAGCATCAGGAGGAGATCCAGTCTCATGTGGTTCAGGTGGTGACGGTGTGCAACGGGAGCCTCATCTGAATCCCATACAAAGTGATACTCTAACTGTTTATGTAGTATGTATGCATGTGGCCAGAAGTCGAAAAGAAAAGTGTGCACAATGGTTCCCAAGCAGGGGGCAGCCTACTCCTTCTGTTGTCAGCAGTAGAGCTCAGAGGAAAGATGATATAAGTGGCTTTGAAGAAGAACAAAAACGATTGAGTGCAAAAATGAGTACGCTTGAGAAAGTGAAACAGTTGGTAAAAGGTAATGGATACATGTTTAAAATGAAGCTAAAAGTAATGGATGAATGATTCAAATATTTTTTAAATGGGATTAAACTGTTGAAATAGTTATGAATAAACAGACTATGATATACATGTAAATAATATTACCTGTAGTTTAAATATTAGATAAAAGTAATGAATAAACAGTTGAACTAGTTAGCTAAAACTAAGCTAATGGATAGTTGAACTAGTTAGCTGAAACTAAGCCCAAAGATAAACAGTTGAACTAGTTAGCTAAAACTAAGCTAATGGATAAACAGTTGAACTAGTTAGCTAAAGCTAAGCTAATGGATAGTTGAACTAGTTAGCTGAAACTAAGCCCAAAGATAAACAGTTAAACTAGTTAGCTAAAAATAAGCTAATGGATAAACAGTTGAACTAGTTAGCTAAAAATAAGCTAATGGATAAACAGTTGAACTAGTTAGCTAAAGCTAAGCTAATGGATAGTTGAACTAGTTAGCTGAAACTAAGCCCAAAGATAAACAGTTAAACTAGTTAGCTAAAACTAAGCTAATAGATAAACAGTTGAACTTGTTAAGCTAAAACTAAGCTAATGAATACAGTTGGACTATTAACTAAGCAAGATTATTATACCGGTAGCCTACTCTTAAAATAGTTAGCTATAATGATAGCTAATAGCTGAATAAATTGTCAGGCTAATCACTAAGAGAAATGGATACATGGTTGAAATTTAAGCTAAAAGTAAACAGTTGAAACACTTAGCCCAAATGATTAAATATATTAACGGTTGAAAGATTAGCTTAAAGAAATGGATGGCTGAAAGAAATGTCGAGCTTCTGCCAGTAGTAGGATGAAATTGAACTGAATGCAACCTGAACCCTGACAGCTCAACTTTATGACATTTTTGAATAAATTTATATGAGCATATCGGGAACATGAATGGTGGTGTGAGGGGCTACTTGAGAATCTGTAAAGAAGCTGTGGGCGAACATCTGAAGAAAAAGACCGTAAAAAGGAGCTGCTGATTGGTGTACGTGCAGCGTTGAAGTCAGAGGTCAGCGATGCCGTCAAAGCCCCGTCAGCATTGGGATTAGGAAGAGTCCCGCGGTCAAAGCAGGCTCAATGTGATCTGCTACACATCGCTTTCTGGACGGACCGACATGTCAATACCACAAGACCTTGTATTTACCAGCAAAGCAGACAGTCTGAGCTCGTAGCCCCACATGGAGCAGATGTGTTAGGATACATGTGGTTCATGGACAAGACTATTATTACACATGTGCTGATTTTAGAAACTGATATTTTAACACTCACCCCATGAAGACGTGAAAGGTTGTAGTTCCAACGGTGACACCTTTTCATGTTAAAGCTCTTGAATCCAGCAGGAGCCTATGCTGCTGTATTTTCCAATATGGCTAAATGGCTAAATGCTTGCAGAAATATGAGTGTGTGGAACGTACAGTCTCTCTCCATAATGTCGGACAGTTAACCTTATTAAAAGCAAATTTATTCAATCCTACTGTAACCACAAGCCAGGCTCACACGATAGATGGGTCATTATTTAGCCATATAAAGTGGCAGCAATTTATTTCACCCTCAGTGGGAGCAGAGAAGACTGGCAGCTGAGTGAATGTTTGTGTTTCTGGTGTCTTTTCTCTAATCTTCAATAATCTAAATACTATCTTAAAAAAATAAACCCAGCTGACAAACAGTTTGTGCTGCTCGTCATGTTTTCCTATTTTTGGGAAGATGGCTGGACACAAAGCATCTGAGTCTAAAGTGACAGTAGAGACTGTGGTTCAGTCCTGTCTAGACCATTTTTGATATATATAAAACATTAAAAAAGGTGCATTCATATGCCGAGAATAGTTGCTCCTGGTCTCTTTGAGCTTTTTTTGCTGAGTGGGGAGCAAAGCAAAACCTCCATACATCACATGCAGCCTAGTGTATGGCTGCACTGTATATGGTGGAGCTCATACATGCCAGAGCGCTGGGACGTAAAAAGAGTATGGTTTCCTCAGAACACACACACACACACACACACACACACACACACACAAATTCATAAGCTTCATGAAAGACCAGATTTGTCAGTTGAAATACTTTGCTGATGTTTGACAAGCTTAAAAATGCTTTCTGTGAAGCTGAACGTGCCACAGACACACACACACATGCACACACACACACACACACACACGCATACACACCTAAACACACACACACACACACACACACACGCAGCGTCTTATTGTTGCCCCAGTGCTATTTTCCAATAGTGAGCCCCTTCGTTAGTCTAATTAGTAAGTATTAGCCTGTTCCAGGCAGACATATGGGGCCCAAAGATTGACATATTGACCCACAACACAGACAAGTCAACATCACACAGGGTGGCAGTTCAGTTCATCATTATTACTAAGGAGCGTTTTGCTAATTATCTGTCACTGACAGCAGCGGTCCTTAGGACATTTTTCAGGCAAATACAATATGTGTGATGTGATTATGTTAATTACCAAACAGACTTGGTGTGCACTGTGGTTGCCCTACCAACAGACTGGTAATCCATAGTTTACGTTACATCTTGCAGACCATGTCCTCAAAGAGGCCGACTTCCTCCTCGCTCCAGCCCACATAACCTTCTGTTAAATAGGCTTAGTCATGGTGGTGTCCTGCTTTAGGAGCAGGTGCCCATGTTGCCCTCAATACCTCAGGAGATTAAAGTGCAGCATATGATTGACCTCACATGTAGCTTTCATTCTATATTCATCTCTGAAAACTACTTGATTTTCATCATTATTCTAAAAACCCAGATACTCTCTAATTGTCATTTAGTGGCTTCCATTTCCAGTTGAGTTCATCGCCCAATCATCCACTATCTATGTAGAGGAATAGCTTTATAATGAGCTCAGCAATATGAAAAAGCACCAAGCACACAAAGCACACATTTAAAATGTACCAGATCAGTGGCGGCTGCAGGACCAGCCATAATAAATACATGCATGTTTGTAATAAATTCATATTGTAAGCTAATTTGTTGTGATTTAAGTTGCCAAGATAAGTGTAATTTCATCTAAGATGAATTGTGGGATATTGTGAGTATAATAATTCTCGCTAAACACGGTGAACTTACTATAACCTGAGTAGTGAGTGATCGGAGGCAGCCTTTCATGTTCCCCAGAGGATGAATCCTAATGACTTTTGTGATCTTCTGACTTTTCAGTTAGCAAATGAGCATGCTAACATGCTAAAAACACACACGGCCAACATTTTAGAAATTAAGAAAAGAATGACATGGACAGAAATCTGTAATGTCTGAAAAACAATAACAATGTCCCCTTACGTAACTTCCCATCAGCACCCTGTGGTTGTGTTACGGCTTCTTCTCAGTACTTGTACCACTTCCAAACCAGCTAATCTGGGCTCCTCCCTTTAGATCAACATTTCCACACACACGGGCCAAGTCATCCTTCGATCAGTGCTTCATAAGAGCTTCGATATCCTGCACCGAACAGGGAGGAATGTTTTAGTTTTATATCTGAAACCCTAAAGTCTACTGGTCTACGAAAGTCTCCAGGACCAAACCAGGTCCAGTAGGGTTGGACACTGGAGGAGGGAGAGGGGAGGGAGAGGGAGGTTGGGGGAGGGAGAGGGAGGTTGGAGGATGGAGAGGGGAGGGAGGTTGGAGGAGCGAGAGGGAATTTGGGGGAGGGAGAGGGAGGTTGGAGGATGGAGAGGGGAGGGAGGTTGGAGGAGGGAGAGGGAGTTTGGGGGAGGGAGAGGGAGGTTGGGGGAGGGAGAGGGAGGTTGGAGGATGGAGAGGGGAGGGAGGTTGGAGGAGGGAGAGGGAGTTTGGGGGAGTGAGAGGGAGGTTGGAGGAGTGAGAGGGAATTTGGAGGAGGGAGAGGGAGATTGGAGGATGGAGAGAGGAGGGAGGTTTGGGGAGCGAGAGGGAAGTTGGAGGAGGGAGAGGGAGGTCACCTGTACTTGTTGATACAACAATAACAACACTTTAAGGCGTCACTGGCTCAGCGACAAAACCTGATGAAGGCAATCATTTATCAAAACACTTTTAAAGCATTTAAAATGTCTTCAAATTCACAATCAAACATAGAATTTATATTAAAGATAAAAGAAGCTCCTTTTAAAAACTTGAATTCAAAGCCACAAGAAATTATGTTTTTGTATAAAATAATTGTAATGTGATTAGTTTGGCCACACGTGAAGACAGCCGCTCACATGGACCTGAAGCGTAAGCAGGCGTGCTGCTGAGGGATAAGCCTGATCCTTCCAGACTGATCTTTGACACCGACCCAGCAGCTTGCACCGCCTCACAGGTAGGGAGGGCAGCGGGGTGAGGGTGGTAGGATGGGAACAAGGACAATTAGGAGTCAGGGGAGGAGGAGGAGGAGGCTGGCTTTGGTGGAGAAGTTTGACCTTTTCTGGTGCCCATGTGACTGGAAAGAGGAGGACGTGGGGATTAGAGATGAAGATATATAAAAGCAGGACACGGACGACACACACTTCACAAACTCTAGGACGAAGGTGGAGGCCTCTTGGGATATCTGTGACAACAGGTGAGGAGGACTGACACACTACTTTGATTAAACAGCTTGTACGATGTCTCCATGGTAACAGCAGCTATGTGTGGACTTTTCATAGATCAAATAAGTGGGGGATGTCTTTGATGGAGATATGCATTTCTGCACATTTCTGGATCTTCTACTTTGATGTTGCACTGTTAATATCTATAAAAGGTGGATCAAAATGTAAGAAAGCGTAAATTGAGGTTCAGAAATGCAACAGAAAGTAAGAAAGGCTCTTATAAGGCCGAGTAGAGACTTGGTGTGTGTGTTTTCTAATGCGCCGTGCAAAGAGGATTGACTTGAGGGGCAACAGTCACAGCGACAGATGGCTGATAGCATGTCGGGCAGCGTCTTCTGCGTACGACAGAGGGACATGAGTCGGCTCTGGGGAGACTTTACAACCCTCTCCACAGGAAATCTAGACCTGCTGCTGATGCTGCTGCAGGTGGCATAAAGGTTCGAGTCCCATAGCGTGCCGAAGCAGAGTGTTCTCCACTTTGTCAGATCGCCTTAACGTCATTAGCAGTGACGGCAGGCAGAGGAAGTGGGGGTGAGAACAGCAGCTCAGACAGGATACTGAGATCAGGTTGGAGATGAGGATGAAGCAGGGATTTATGTTTATGTAGGCGCATGTACAGAAAACAAAAATAAATTCACTGATGATGCAAGGGCAATAGTTAATAATTCAGTCATCAGTATCTCCACATCGGCAGATGAACGTTTATGTTGAAGAGCTGATGGAAAAGTCTGTCCTTTCGTTCAAGAAGGGCAATTAGTGGGCCGCGGATCAGAGTGGGATTAGAGCTAATCCGGTTGTTTAAACTAATCTGCATAAAGTCCAGTGATTGGCATTGAGCGCAGGAGGGATTAGCGGAGGAGAAGAGACTGTGATCTCCAGACTTTCTCAAAAAACGTCTCCCGTTTTTCAGAGACCCTCAGCAGAAATGAACGCCAACCCCCCTGCAGGAAGCGCCCTGGCCCCTGGTGGAGCGGCGGGCCCCACCACACCCAAGAAGGGCCCGCCCAAGTTCAAGCAGAGGCAGGCCCGTACATTCAAGAGCAAGGCCCCAAAGCCAGGACAGAAGGGGTAAACAAAACACAAACATTTCTATTCATCACGTGTGTTGAATGCAAACAGACCACTGACCCGTTTGTTCTCTCTCCTCCAGCTTTGGCGACGACATCCCCGGCATGGAGGGCCTCGGCACAGACATCACAGTGGTGTGTCCATGGGAAGCCTTCGGCGACATGGAGCTCAGCGACTTGGCCAAATACGGCATCATCTAAACCTGCTGCCTCCTGCCTTCCTCGCCTGCCTGCACCTCCCCTCCGTCTGAACCCCTCCGCCCGAGCTCGGCACGCCACGATAAGACTGCCGGCGACCCCCCTAAAGCCCTCTCGTCTATCTACCTCAGGCTTCCCTCCACTGAGTGGACGGGAAGCATAATAAGGTTGCTATTTTTATATGATTATATGATACTGTTTATAGTATATATATATATACTTGAAATGAGAAGACGAGAGAAAGAAGTCCACATACCTTGTTCCCTTCATCCATCTATAATAGTCTATCTTGTCCTCCCTCTGTGTCGGGACTCCCCCCTATCTCCCCCTTGCCACTCCTTACCCGCGGCAATGGACGCAAGCAAAACACTAGCATGGATTTGCTTCTAGCTGTCTATTAAAATGTAAATATTCTGTTCTCAGCGTTGAACCTTTTTGACCTCATCCCCCGTCCTACCTTTTGTACTTCCTCCCGCTTTCATTACACGTTGTATTTTCGACTCCTCGTGCACACACGTCACTGTGAACACCAAGGGATGCAAGGAGAGCGTGCGATATGGTGACGGCAAAAACCACAATGCACGTTCACGAGATCGTGGAGGATCAACTCCCTTCTATCCCATCTCTTTCTACTCGCTGCTCTGTGAACCCACGACCCTGCGTAGACAACACAAAGACCTGTACTGTATGCTTTGTGTGGCCACGAACACCACAGCAGATGACCTGTCAACCGCTGCAGTAAAATGTGCATATTTTTAGTACTCATGTTGTCTCTTTTCTATTTTTTCTTCTGGAACACCTAATAAAAGATGAAAGACGCACAGCGGGCTTGAAATGAATCACGAGCAAAAATATGTCAAACACAGGGAAACCAAAATAAGTAATAAGGACCTCCTGAGAAACAAAATCTCTCTCATGTTTCCCGGCAACCTCCTCACTCAAATCGATGACATTTCCTTCTGGCTATAACTTCAACGCTGTCTGAGTACATCTAATAATAATTACCGCTCATTTTAAGGCTTCCTGAAATCATTACACCGTGAGTAACCGAAAACAAACCACTACTGTATATTAACACAAATATACCTACATAGCTACTGTATATTAACAAGAATATACCTACATAGCACATAGCTACTGTATATTAACATGAATATACATAGCTACTGTATATTAACAAGTGTGTACAGGTATGCCATCAGCTCTCAAACATCAGCTTGCTAGCACTGAATTTGAAGCTTTTTCGGGTTTTAAAAAAGGGGACTGCTAACGTCTTCACAGCCTTGTTGTGTTTAAATACTTGCGTTCACGTGACCATGGTAAAGTTTGTTTATAGCCTAATGTTTTTACTTCTGGCAATTGCATACATGCTTCAAAAATCAGTTTATTTCCTGCAGTAATCCCAAATCTAATGGTAAAATGAATCACATTGAAGGAGCGAGATGCTAACTTCCTGGTCGGTCAACAAAAATACGTCTGCAGCTCTCTGTTTGGTTGTGACCCAAAGAAAATCTACCACATGTCATAGTTGTTGAGGTATTTTTCTTAAATTGACAAATGTCAACTTCATGGTGTCAGAGGAAACGTCAGAGGGTCACATAAGTCAGTAGGATTCATCATGTGGGGACCACGAATGTCCATACAACATTTCCCAGACACTCAGGTTGCCATGGTATTCTCCTTTCAAAAATAACGATCTGCTATCAGCAGTGACTTATAATCAGTATCGGTACGTTCCCCGTCTCCACCCGCCCTAATGACGGCTACAAGGCGTTATGTGGGAGAACTAAACCCATGATGTCATGTTTGAAATTCCTCTGGCAGTAGACGACCCCTCAGGGAGACTTCAGGCCTGAAATGTTCAGTAGAGACATTAACGTCGTTACACACTCAGGCAGATGTACTGTACGTGAATACATTCTGCTGCTTCAGCAAACAAGCATATCATGGCGTGGGTTTATGGCTTAACAGTTGAAGAGTTACTTAGAATTGGAACCGGACACACCCTGCTAACGCCGTGCCTGTACGGGCACGAGTCGAGGCGTTACGTATGGACTTGTGTGAAAGGCAACAGTCGAAAGTCTTGACGCAACTCCCCCCGCGGCTAACTCACCGCTTCCAAATGTTGTTGCTGTGATTTACCAGTAACCAAGGCGACCGCCGGCCCTGTTCTGTATGGGATGCGTCAGTCGGACTCACCTGAACTCCCTTACACACACACACACACACACACACACACACACTAGAGGAGGGATGCAAATTGTTATGGGAAACGGATCCATGAGGAGGGAGGCGTGGACGCTCCCTCCTCCTCGTCATCATCACCTCCAGGTGTGTGAGCCCCTCCTTCAGTGTGAGGGAGCGACACGGAGACACAGGAGGGGTCTGACAGGAAGGTATGTGCAGGGGTGTGGGTTTCTACCGCTCTCACCATACCTGTTGCTTGGAGGTGAAATCCATCTGGTGTCTTCAGACCTCAGCGAGTGCTCCTCCTGTTCCCCCGGGCTGGCAGAGGTATGGGAACGTCATCGGGATAGGAGGCGCGTTTATTGCAACAGCTACATCTGAAATCAAGACTTCTTTGGGAGCATTCTCTCGCATCCTGAAGGATTAAAAAAAGGTAAGTTCCACTGTTTTTTATGAAAAGGCTTGTTCCAGATTTGGAGATGAGGTGTGGCTTTGATGGTTTGACTCATAGTCATCAAACATCTACAGCGTTATGATCCTTAAAAAATGGCATCAATAGGTGGATTCCTTTGTGTTAAAATGGAAGTGGTGTGCTTTCACTGTATGATCTGACCAATCATACAAACGTTGAGCGTCTGGGTCGTATTTATTGAGTGATGATCCTCATAAAGGTCATTTGAGTCACTGAAACAAAGGCTCTGTTGCAGGCAGAAGGAAGTAGCACTCGGCTATCGGGGTGAAGATCTCTCGCCTCTAATCTGTTCCGCATAGAACCCCTGTGGTTAGCATGTATCCCTGCCTGCCGCTGGCAGCTTTATGAGCTGATCCAGCATACTTACCTTTCCTGCCTCACCTCTGTGCTGCAGTTGTTTTTCCTCCTCTCCTTGCCTCGGTTTAACACACTCCTCGGCCTTGTTCTGGCATGTTGATGCACTCCCTCCTCCCTCCTCCCTCCTCCCGCACTCTCGCTGTCAAACCTGCTCTCCCCTTTTTTCCTTTCCACGCTGTGACCCCTGTGTCACCCTGTCTGCCATTACATCCTGCTCGTTTTTGCACCTGAGGAAATGTCCCACTCGATGTCGCTGAAATATTTTGTGCTTTTTGTCTCAGGAGGAAAGAGTTTCCATATCAACGAAGAGTTGATTATTACGTGATCATGGCCTTGCTGTTCCCCCTCCTCCTCGTCCTCGGCCTCCCTCTCACCTGTCTATGCCAGTCAACCAACAGCAGCTCAGTCAACACCACCACCACCACGTCCTCTCCTCCTTCTAATGGTACCACCCTGAGAGGTGTGCCCGGCTGTGGCAGAGCACTGGACCCCATCTACAGGTACCTGTGTGACCGCCGGGCAGCATGGGGGATTGTCCTGGAGACCCTGGCCTCTTCAGGCTTCCTGTTCAGCATGGGTCTCCTCCTGGGCCTGCTGCTCTGGTCCCTGTGGATCTGCGTTAAGTCAAGGAACCAGCGCAGCAGCATCGGCGGCACGTTGGCTTGCATGTCCTTGTTCTTGTTGGCCACAGCTGGGATCTTTGCCATCACCTTCTCCTTCATCATCCGCCTCACCCCTCAGAGCTGCCCCACCAGGCTCTTCCTCTTCAGCGTGCTCTTCGCCCTGGCCTTCTCCTGCCTGCTGGCCCGCTGCCTCGCTCTGCTGGGCTTCGCGGCGGCCCGGGGCTGGGGGGAGCCCGCCCTGGCCCTCGGGCTCGCCGCCGTGCAGGTCATCATCTCCACCCAGTGGCTGATCGTCGTGCTGGTCCGGGACAAGAAGCCCTGCGAGTACAGCACGGAGGAATTTGTCATGCTGCAGATCTACGTGCTGTGCCTGCTGGCAATCAGCTTGATCCTGTCGCTGCACTTCCTGTACCGCTGCTGCTTCACTTACAGCTACAGCTACACGGGGGCCGTCCGCCAGCAGAGCCAAGCACAGGCCGCGCTGCTCTTCATCACGCTGCTGCTCACCGCCTGCATCTGGGTGGTGTGGATCACCATGCTCGTCAGGGGGAACCCCGAGGTGGGCCGCCGGCCGCAGTGGGACGACCCGGTGCTCTGCATCGCCTTGGTGTCAAATGGCTGGGTGTTACTGATGGGGCACGGGCTCTCCCAGATCGCCTTCTTCTGCAGGGGCGAGGCCAAGTCCAAGGATATCCCTCTGAGCTTCGCAGGCTGGACCAGCCACAACGCTGATATCCCAGGACTGGCCAGCCCGAAGGAAGGGAAAGAAAACGGGAGCTTTGAAAGCGACGTCAGTGAGAACAGAAGAGGTGAGACGCTGTCCTCGTTGCTTAGCAGCCAACCGAGAAGCAGGGTTTAAAGGATTACAGGCTGCAACTAATGATTATATTCTCAGTCGTTGAATCAATTCATTTTAATTTAGTGTATAAAATGTAAAAACACAGGATGAAATCTGGAGGACAAATAACTGATTTTTGATAATAATGATAATAAAAAGAGTTGGGGATTAATTTAGACTGATTTATTATTAAGAATAATAATAATAATAATAATAATAATAATAATAATAATAATAATACCACCTCATGAAATAAAGTCACTTCATCACTCATGATACTAAAAACTGGCCAAAATAATGAAAAACTACATAGCTTGATACGATTATAAACCAACTTGGAGCCATTTTTCCATCGAGTTAATGACTTTAAAACAAGACATAATGTTGCCAAAATCACTATTATGGATAAATAGTAAATTATTGAAAGTAAGGAAACTGACTGTAATGTCAGTTACACAGCAATATCTAGTTTTCTGACATTATTGGTCATACCAGACCAAGAAGGGCTGCAGCAACAAAACCCTCCAGTGTATTAAATCCAGACCTCTTGCTCTGTTTTACTTATGAATGTAACTTTTCTTACGGTCTTCAACATGAACAGTAATAGCTAACTGTGTCACGGGTCTCCCTCCAGGCAGGAGGACCAAACAGTCGCTGCGATCCCCCTACGAGTCCGGATTCTCCGTGACCGTGAGTAATGACCATTTGGATTCACAATCGGACTCAATTAAGCACCGTGACCTTTCACTAGTCGAGGCCCTCACAGCCCGGTCCCACCATGGGGTTAATGAAAGCAGCTTATCACGCGTATTAACATCACTGGCATGACGAATGTGTGATTTCCGTGTGTTTCAGGAAATCGATCCTGACAAAGATTACACCATCCCTCGCCCTCAGACCACCAACTACCTGGAGCCTTATGACGAATACTGATTAACGTCTCTTTAACTGATCTACGACACCAACCAACACTGTGGGGGATCCAACCCGTGCACTCAGCTTTCCTCACGTTCTTGTGTAAAAATGTAAATATTTCCACGTTAAGTGTTATAAGAGTTGTCATTTATGCCAGAAGGATGTGAAAGCCTGGGCAGAATGACTCATCTGCTGGAGTTTCACCACGGAGGCCGGACGGGTTCAGAGAGTCCAGCTCTCCTTCTGGTGGGAAATCCACATCGCAAATGCTTAGTAGTGTTGTGTCTTTATGATGCTGTATGTGTGTGTGTGTGTGTGTGTGTGTGTGTGTGAGATGGTATATAATAAGCCTGAGGCGATGGAGGAGGCGTGAAACTGTCTCTGTGATGATGCCAATCTGCTGAGCAGAGCCTCTGAGCGGTAGAGAGGAGGGAGGGAGGGAGATTAGACCAGGCGGGAGGACAGGATACCCATCAGCACCTCGGTCCACGGCTGATCAACGTCAAGTTGCTTTACAGTTGCTCGTTCTGTTGGTGCTGCTGCACCCAAAACAATGAACTCCAGCAACACAAACACATGCCGGCGTTCTCAATAAAAAGGTCCATCTATAAATGAGCCGTTCTGTCATATTCTCCACCCTTTGTGTCTCCCACTCACAAGCTGCACAGATGGCACACACCAAACACTCAGCCAGCTCCACCACGCGTCAACCACCAGGGGGCACTGTCTAGACACGCCAAAACAATACTAGGAAGCAGTGACTGAAACCGTGTCTGAAAGGAAAGGCTTTTAGCATTGGCAGCAGCACTATACCACGTCATAATATCTGCCTATGATGTCATTTACACCACAGAGAATACATAAATATATTTAAATCAGACGACAGCAATAGTCCCAGTCTGTTATGTGGCCTGTATAGTGACTGCCGACCACAAAAAGGTCATTCCTCACTTCAGCAGATGCTTCACACACTCCCTCCCTCTTATCACACGGCCTTCGGTCTATTCTTCCAACTGGCACAACTTCAATTACTCAGAGCGCACACGCCATCAAATTGGCAATTGGCCTCTTGTGCATTAGAGCAATTAGCAGGGATATGAGGCTTCCCGCCACATCCAGCCCATTTACGGACATTAACTCCAGATGCAATTAAAGATTGTTCCAGATTGTCCCTCCTGGCAGCAATGAGAAAGTTGGAGGTGACGGCAGAGCTTATCACGCAGTAGATTTTGGTCAGCAACAGCCGAGCGGCTTTAATCGCTCCATCAATCATCAGACTCGCGTCGGCTGCAGAGGAGAAGTTCGCACACAGTTGGAGAAGTGATTTCGTGGTTAGCCTCCAATCAAAAGGTTGCAACTTGCCTCGCGACTGCTGCACGGTGTTTAATCCCAAACAGCTCTATCTCCTCTGGGTGCCCATTCCGAGCCGCCTCTCCACATGATTGGATAACCTCCTCCCAGCCAAACAGCGATAAATAACACCACGGAGACCTGATAATAATAAGCATTCACACACCAGGATAAAAACCAAACAGTTTATTTATTATATACATTCAATAATAATGAAGAGAATAAACAGAAGGCAGACACAAGAATGGCAAAACAAAACATCGTGAGAAAATACATGTCACTGAAAAAAAAATCACTTGGATAAATGAGGTTTTAAGAGCATGTGACATAAAAAAAATCCATGCAATTCAAACTCATTTATGAAATCCCTGTACAAAAAAAAAACAAAAAAACTCCCACTGGGTTGACTTGAGCACAGTGCAGGGGAGTCGGCGGCCGAGGAGAACGTATATTTCTGCAGCCTCCCGAAAAAGGTTTACTCCCGTTAGACAAAACGAGCGAAGGCAACCGGTAGGAGGCGCTGCAGCTCAGTAAGGACGGCACGCTCTGTAGCAGCTGATGCCGGATCACCAGCCTCATCTCTGCCAGCAACTTCCCATCTTAACGCATAATTATCACCGGGTGGAGCCCATGTATGTTTTTAATATTTATTTTACTTTCATTATTAAAACCTCAGGGGTTCCAGACCTCCCAAACCAAACATCCGATATGGCTGATGATTACCACAGCAACTACAGAGACACCTCCTCCTCCCTCCTCTGCCGACCTTTACTGGGATCACTCTTGTCACCCAGCATCACATAACATCCCAGTTCTTTCCTCCTGCTGCTATGTAAACACCCCCATCCTCCTCCTCCTCATCTTCCTCCTCCAGCACTATGATTTGAATTCATGCACGGATAAAAAAAAAAAAAATAACTGACTGACACCCTTCCTCTCTCACAAAAGCATGCATAGCAACACTTCTGATAATACTTGTAAGGAATAATAAAAGAAAAAAAAAAAAAAAAAAAAAAAAGAGGTAATGCGCGTCAAAAATACTCATTGGACCTACTGCACACAGTTTCCACAATCATACAAAACAACATGACCCCCACCTGGCAGCGTCCGCTCCGCCCTGAGCGCACTGTGCCCCCTGAAAACATTAAAAAAAGAAAAGACAGCAGGGGATGTTGTTATCCTGTCAGCTAATGATTAATGGCTCAGCGTCTCACCTTCACCATCACAGCCACAAAGTCCCTCCACTAACCGCCCACTCACTTCATTGTTCAGGGAAGGTGACCCGTTGGGCCCACATCGCGTGGCTGTTTCCCTCCCGTTACCTTGCCTGGAATTTGGCCATAACGGCAAATGTAATTCAAAATCTCCGCTCCTTTCGTTCTGCATATCCCTCATGACTCCATCTGCTCTGATGTCCCTCGTCTGCAGCAGCCACAGCCTTTCATGTGTTGACTTACAAGTCAATGGCGTATGGATTGAATTCTTTTCAACCTTTCTTTTTTTTATATATTTGTGGGACAGAATCCCCCAAATTGCTGCTCTCTGTCTTTCTGTAGATGTTGCTTCAATGGCATTTCCCAGGGTGCCGTTTCTGTACTGAAAAATACAGCTTCAACCCACAGATTCAAAAAATATATATAACAAAAGAAAGAAAAAAGGCACAAAAGAAAAACAAAAATCAACCACATAACTAAGAAATACATCAGGACCAAAAAAATGTGCTTTCTTCAGAAAATCTTTGGAACCAAAAAAGGCAACAAAAAATAGCAATAACAACATAGTGCGAGTATATGGAGATGTGGTACATGCGGGACAGAGGCCTGGTCTGGATATCGTCTGTCTGTCAGTCAGCTCATGAGGCCTTCACACGGACCGGTACGTGGAACTTTAAAACCATTCAGACCCAACAATCCATGGAGCAGAATGAAGGATTTAAAATTACAAAATGTTGTGGACGTGTGGCATTTTCTAAAAATGAGGAATATAAATAGAAAGGGGATAAATTCTCATTACTTCGAGACTCCATTAGATGAACGGCTCTCTTTCTGTTTCCAATGTGTTCTAATCTGGGCTGCTCTGTCGGGATCTGCCGAGTTTCAGCGCACAGAGCAGCTCCGCCTGAAGCCTGGAGGCAGAAGCATCTCTATTGGCCAGGGGGGGATTCCCATTTGGCTGACTGGCAGATGATTAGTTCCCCCGAGTGGGTGTTCCTACTTCCGATCTGCTGAATCTAGATCGTTTGTGTTCTGTCCGACCCGTTCGTTCACCGTGCCGCGGTTTAGGAGACGGGGAGGTTTATTGGAAGCAGGTCGAGGATTAGATGCACTGAATTCTCAGGACATTTATAGTATAGGGTCAGTTCAAACCGAGTCCACATCCCTCTTAGTGTTGCAGGTACAGTAATACATGGAATATGTGTATGTCAGCAATACGGACAAATGACTCGACAGCATCCACGTTATAAAGAGTGACATTTCTATGCAACTTCTTACCAATGGCAGCAAAACTAAATACAGTGAAGAAAAAAACTGAGGTAACGCAGAAAAGAAGTAACTTGTTTTCCTTGTCATTTTCACGCTAGTATTTCTTTAAACCTTTTTGTATTCTTGTGTTTCCTTTTAAATTCGTAGTGAAATGCTGAAAAAAAACAAAAAACATTTTTTTCCCCATGCCGTGTTTGTTGTTACCAGGACAACAGTGGTTTGTCGGCCAGATGCTCCCAATTCCCTCCGGCTGAGCGTTCGGTATTCCAGCTTTACAAAACAACAAGAAGAATCCCGATGTCTTGTGTGTTGAGCGGCCCGAGCTTCATCATTATGCCACGATGCTCAACCAGAGGGACGTCTCTTTACCTCAATGTAGTGTTTAAAAACAGAAGTACCTTGAATAAGTAATGCTGTGGATAACGTAGAGGAAACCGTATATTGGTGTTGTTTGAAAGAGTGTATGTCTGATAAGGTTAGTGGATATACTCTAAGCTCAGAGACATACAGAAAAAAAACAAAAAAAAAACAGGAACAGCAGTCTCTCTCTCCTTCCAGATCCCGTAGTGTTTTAAAAACCGTCCTAAATTGTGCCCCGTAGTCCAAAGCAGCCGGCTCCAGCTTTCTACATGGGAGACACTCCTGGCAGTTTTGTCATTTTGTTTCCGTGTCAGCGACAGACAGAGGAGCACAGAAACGGAGTTTGAGTTGATGATGTGGCAAATGACCTCCCTCGCCACGAAGAGAAAGAAAAACAAAAACACATGAGTTGTCACTATAGTCCGCCTGCAGAAAGATGGAGGGGAGCTGCTGCCAAACAAAGAGCTTGAAAAAAAGGGTTTTGGAGCGATGTGAAATTCCTCGGGAGCGATTTGTGGTTTTAGTAAGGAGCAAACCTACTGTATCCTGCCCGGTATAAACTGGCCTGCAAGAGACAGAAGGGACAACACACACACACACACAACAGACACACACACACACAGACACACACAGACACACACGCACACACGCACAAAATCAATACAGTCTGATGTACTATAAATCCACAAATTAAACATTTACTTAGGCTGTACATGTATTTTATCCATTTCTTCTCGAGACACTTGACAGAACTAACAGTTGAGCAAGAAAGTAGTCCCGCCTGGTGGATCCAGAGAAGAGCTCAACATGGACAGAGCAGAGTTAGTGTCAGTTCACTCACCATGGCTCCCACTCCGTACGCAGCAGCAGCCGGGGTTAAAGCGTGGTAGGGGTCTGTAGTGTACACCCGGCCGTAGCTGGAGAAACAAACACAAGAGATCACATACTTGAAACAAACACCATTTTTGTGTGTGACGATATGTTCGCGTACGCAGACGATGCACATTTCTACAGCATTCCTCTCATCTCGCGGACGGGAACGGCAGAGAAACTCAAGAAAGACGGCCGGCGTGTAAACATGGACGTAATCGAACACAGTTTCCTCTCCACCTCCTGCGTATCCGCCGTGTGTAACGGGTATCAGTGGGGAGCTTTTGTGTCACATGACCTCACAAACTTGCTCCGCTGAGCTTTCTGTCACAGTCTTTACCAGACGTCAGCTGTTGTCCCGAAGAAGACGCGTTTTCAATTAATCATCGGAGTTTATATAGTTTCATACATTCATTTAATCACACAGACGTAATGATTAATTTGGCTGCAATTTATATTACATTTCATGATTAAAAGTCCTGCTAGCTTTCACTCTGATCTTATCCATTCATTAGTACGTTGAACATAAATGTCCTTATACATCCCATAATTCTTTTACTAGGATTCTCTGTTATCAAAGAACCACGGCATCATGTATTAATCCTGTGGTTCTGAATTCTTTTTTAGATTATCCTCAGCCAATCAGTTCTGCTAAAGAAAAGCACTGAGGATTTCTGACACCAGAGATTATCTTTTACAGTCAGCAGTTCTGTTGCACAGTCAGGTGTGTGTGTGTGTGTGTGTCCTGGGATGACCTCACCTGTCGCTGTAGGCTGCAGCTGCAGCGGTTGCTCCGGTTACAGCCGCTGGCTGGGCGTAGCGGTAGGCGGCGGCGGCGGCAGCGGCAGCAGGGTAGCCTCCCTAGAGACGCACACACACAGAGAGCAGAACTAAGTCATCGGCCTCGGCGGAGGGAGACACCTGTGTTAAGGTGAGTCGATGAGAGGGGAGAGGGCGCCATATAGAGACAGAATATACTGACATCTCATTCGAAGGAATACTATATACGCAAATATTTATTTGTAAGACTACCTTAGAAAATGTGTCTTTTTAATAAAGCCTGTAGGTATTTGTATTTTTACTGTATGTAATATTTAATGCACAACTTAAAGGCAAGAATAGAAAATAATGCATTAAAATCATATATTAAGTTTACTTCCTTGTATATTTCAAAACAAATAGTAATAACATTTCCATAACATATACTGTATGTTTCCCAAAGCTGTTTATCACAAACACATATATGTGAAAATACAATATGTGTCAGTATATTGCATTTCTGTACGGGTGGAGGTGGAGGAGGTGTGGAACAGGAGTGCTTTATCAGTGAGACAGAGAGGAAATTGGACTGTCCAGGATGAGTTAGATCATATTATTACCACTAGGGGAGACGGGGAGGTAAAACAGTGGAAGACAAAATGTTCACGCGGTCGAGGCCGCACAGAAAGCTCATCGTCTCGTCAGGACGGAGGATTCGAGTCATGATCGTGTGAGTCTAGAGAAGTCGTACAGCTTAAGGACGCTAAAGGAGTCAGACGTTCTAATGGAGACACATTTATGACGACATTTGTTATTATTTGTGTTCTTTCACGTGGATTCAGGAGACAGAAAAAAAGAGAGGAAGTGGTGAAAGAAAAAAAAAAAAGGAGTCGCACACACAAACACACCCACACAAGCCTATGCTGACTAAAAATCATCTCCTGGCACTGAGACTGCATGCATGACCCAAATTAAAAGTTCAACCTACACACACAAAAAAAACACAACACCACTGCATTTGGACCTGATCAGAACAGAGCACAGCAAAGCACAACGGAAACGCCCGGCATTCTCCGAGACGCCTGCAGGACACCGGCGGAGGGGCGGGGCAGAGGGGCGGGGCAGAGCGGGTTATTAGGGGGGAGCGAGGCTTTCTGGGTGAGTGGAGGGAAAGGAGGACAGTATGTCTGCATGCAGCAGCTGATCAGCACATGCCTCAGTAATCATCCTGGGAGGGGTCGGGGGGCTCATTCAGGAAGAGACCATGTTCTCCGTTTCAACTTGAAGAATTTCAGAGTATCTCACGTCCCAACATTGACTGGGGCCTCCAATTTTACAGGAAGGATGCAAGGAACCTTTAGTTTGGTGTAAACCATCAGAGTTGCATCCAATTTGTATTTTCCAAGAGAACAAAATCAGGAGTTTCTCCGAAACTAGCCGACCAGACAAAAGAGACCAGGTTCTCTTTTGAACAAACTGGTAGGAAACAAACCACCACACACTCAATACGATTTAGTAGTTTAGTAAACAAACAAACAAAGCCTTTCCCGCCAATCGGGGGGGAAAAAAGAGTGCACGTTTCAGTGAGTTAGTAGAAAAACAAAATAAATTCAAAGCAGTGGTAATTTTGTTTTAAACAACCAAAAGACATGTTCCAGATCGGATCAGAGGATGATTCATAAGACCAGAGGAGGTGGTACAGTAAAACAATGCACACTGTGGGTTTGGTGTTGAGTTGACCCTACCTGAGGCAATCTGGGACTAAGGACTGAGTCCTGAAACACTAGTCTATAGAGAGAACAGAAACAACCGTTGTCAACCTGGATACACACACACACACACTCGTGTACATACGCTCAGACACTCGTTCACTGACGCACGCTGCTGCATCCGCCCACAGAGCGGCCTTCATGGTGGTGTTCGAGACCCTCCGTCCGCTCATCAAGATTCCACGGCTACTTTTAGATCGGTGCAAACTTTGACCCGAGCGGCGTTCAGATCGTATAATAAGAGACGTTTGTGTCACAGCTTTTATCATTCACCTTTATGCAGGCAGCTCTGTGCAGCGCATGACTGGACGCACATGCAGAATCACCCCGAGAGGGAAAAAAAAACAGAGCAGGAGAAAGCCGTGAGGGGAGGCAAAGAGAGGGTGTGTCGGCGGGAGGTGAGTTTACTTACATATAAGTCTGCGGCTCCGTAAAACCCATCCTGATACACCACACTGAGAGAGGAAGGAGAACATGGGAGAGAGGGAGAGGAGGGGGGAAGTGTAGTGGAGGGGGGTGCAAACAGAGTGGTGCACAGTCCCAAAACCAGAGTGGATGAGGGTCACGACACAGCAAAAAACAACAGAGGGAGGAAAGAGAGAGAGAGAGAGAGAGAGAGAATAGTTATTTCACACCCATGCAGCATGCAGAGGAAATACAACTTCCATTTAAGCTCCACAACTGAAACCAAAACCATTAAACGATGGACTCGTGGGGCTAATAGATTAAGTTCATTGAGCTGAAATGAGACCATTAGGTGCTCTCGTTGCCCAGCTTGGGAGAAAACCAGAGCAAAGTTTGCTCTGAGTGAGCTGCGTGGTTGTCGGTGGAGCAGATATGGAGAGGGTATTTCCTGTGGGCCCCAATTTCATCTTATTTAGCTTCATTTGATCATCGTCGTAGTAAGCAGCCGCGTTGGCCATTAACCAATCAACTCTGCTTTGATCTGAAAATCGTAGCAGTCGCAACCCCCATTAGCCAATCATCACAGCAGAGCGACGGCATGCACAGTACACATACTGAGGGGACAAAACAAAAAAAAAAAACACACATCGCAGTAAACGTGAATAATTGCTAGCAAATGTGGGAGCGGGGTGACTGCTTCTGCATAATGACATAATGAGCGGGGTTCGCGCGTGTCTATGCAAATCTGCTGATGGTGGTATCAGAGAGTTTATTCAAATGAACCTTCAATGGTGCAATCCCATCAGTGTGTCATACTCGACTGAATAGCTCGTGAACTGACTGACAAAGTGCCAGTTGGACTGCCGAGGAGAGTGAAGTGTGAATAATGCGCGAGCACGGCAAGTGTATAGAGCTAGTCAAATAGGATCTGGGAAACGATTCTGCAAATGGTATTCATGAGGTGTTCCTCCGTAGATTTACTCAGCACTAAAGAAAACTATTCATCCAGACTTTTTAGCATTTCTAAAATGTTCTCGGGTGGCAACTGAAATCAAGTCAAGAGCTCTGCAAGCGGTCCATCTTTCTTACCCGGGGTAGGTGGGGATGGCGGGCTGGGGCACGGCAGCGCGCACGGCGCTGTAGACGGGCCGGCCCCGACCCCGGAGGTGGGCGCCGCGGAACGCCGCTGCTGTAGTGGCGGCCGCTGCTGCTGAAGGGTAGGGGAACCCTGGGACTGGAGGAGGAGGGAGGGTGAAGGACGAAGAGACGGCAGGTGATTTAGGGAGGGAAGACAACAATGCAGGCGGGGGAAAAAGGGAGGGAACCAAAACAAATTAAGAGGGAAGAAAGAGCAAAGGGGAATAATCCCACTGCAGCCTCAAGGGCTTGATATCAATAAAAGTGTCTCGAAGAAATGCCAGGCAGGCAGTGCATTAATATGAATTAAACATTGCAATGTGATTAAAATGCAAAGTAGGCTGTAGAGACATAGAAACGGGGCCTACCTGCGTAGATCTCCGGTCCGTACACGGCCCCCATCATAGGACTCAACTTCCACCCTGCTGATAGTCACACAGACGGAATTATTAAATACAGATCCCACGGATCACAGGATCCTACAGGACGGTGGTTTTACATACATATAAGAAACACATTTCACTGTAGATGTACCAACACTTAAATGTCCTTACAGCGTACAAAACGCTAACTGAATGTTTTGTACCCTGCTATGATGCTAAAAAGGGGGACTGGGGTTAAGCTAACAACACCTCCTTCAGTCCGCGGACATCATGGCTGGTAGGTGGTGGTAAAAATAACGAGGCTGATAATAAACAGCATGAAATTGGTTCGCTGACGGCCTCCCATTATGTGTCCCTGCAGGGAGGGGGACCACTGAGGCTGGGTTGTGTGTTTTAACCCCTCCTCTGCCTGTGTGCACCTATGCTGTCGGATTGTGAGGCGGGCCACGCTTCAGTGTGAGCGTGCACCAGTGCGGTCGTTACCATAAGGCAGCGTGCTGAGAGCCTCTCCGTTAGGGTAGGGGCTGACCATTTTCTTGTTGGTCATCACCCTGGCGGTGGCGTTATTCACCTGGGGACGGAGGAGCGGACGGTCAGAGACGGGGGACACAAACACACAACACAGGAAACGGCAAAGTGATCTATGTGTGTGTGTTATTGTTTTTAACAGTATTCTGCGGTTATGTGCTGGTGTTGTGCTTGCCTCCATTTTTTTGTACTTCTTGGTTCATCTCTGAGGTTGACGATGCTTTTATCCGTGTACAATTACTACTACTACTACTGGGTTATTAAAAGTGAATACTGGTGTCATTTTATTGTTGTCGTCATGTGTTAAATACTGAGCACACTTGAAGAATAAAATGGAACAAAATAAACTGCCTAACATGTAGCGCCACGTCCAATGTGAACAATGGCCGCCAACTCGTTTGTGTCCTATGTTTGTGTGTTAAAGTGGGGGGGAGGGGGAGGAGGGGCTGTTAAGGGAGATTTTTAGTCATCATGCAATTAAAAGCGAGTTGCCCAGTAGAGATTTGGTGATTCATTGTGGGGATATAATTGGCTGCCTTGGGTGACATTGTTATGTTGCAGCTGTGCCTGCACATACAGCAGCAAAAGAACCGGAGCTGTACTTTCTTTTGTTGGCATGCACCGGTGAGAGTACTGTGGATTTTTTTTTTTTAGCTGTGTGTGCATGATCCACGCATGCTGACTGACATTTCAGTCTAATGCTACGGCTTTCAATCCAAGATGGACGATAATCTCCTCTCTGAGCTTCAAAGGCTCACACTCCGGTCCCTTGATCTATCCTCATCTTCCTTTGATGGGTTTTAAGAGAAGGAGATGGTAGCTCTCCGTAATAACGCGTAGCGTCCCAGCGAGATGTGGAAGTGCTGCGTCTGACGGTGTGGCGAGCTAAAGATTAATGACCTTCTGGCTAAATGAGGGGAGAGTGTGTGTGTGAGAGAGAGAGACAAAGGGGGAGAGAATGAGTGAGATTGCTTGTGTGTGCGTGCACACGTTCGCACTCCCATTCAGCCGACCATTAAGGCCGACGCTGCCGTTTGCACCGCCTTTCTCTCAGTGAGTCGTGTTCTTTATCTGCAGAGCTTCATTTCAAATGGAAGTTTACCTCATTTTTCCCTCATTGTAAATGACAAGGTCAGCGGCGAATGATTAAAGTGTCCGAGCTATCGGACGCAAATGTCCACGGGCGCTTGACTGGAGACGCTTCGGAACGTTAATGAATCACGTGACTTTACTCTTCGCTGTGATTTTATCCAGACTTGTAAGATGTTTTATGGTGACGAGCCAATGATGATGGAGAGCGTAGCCTGTGTTAATGGTGTGTGTGCAGTGTTTGTGTCATGTGTAATCAATGAATCGGGTTGACAGTAACATGCAAATCAACAGAATATGGAGGCAAATCTCAAAAGTGTTAAGAATTAATAAAACATTCAGTCTTTCTCATCGCATGTTTGCCCTCCCAGTCCAGCCTGAACAATAAACCGGGACAAAATGAAGTCACATTTCCATATGAAACCAAACTTGTGGGGTTTACATACCTAAAAAGAAATATTCAAAACAAAACAACCAAAAAAAATACAAGGGAGAGAAAGAGGGGGTGCAAAAACATTTGTTCCACAAAATTAATAATCATATAACACAGAAATTACACGCAGCCAAATATGGGCGCAACACATGACCAAGAGTGAGTAACAAACCAAAAAAAGTAATAAAAGAAATTCAGCCAATCAGCAAGCGTCGGATGCAGCATAGAGACCAATCAAAACGACCGCAGCACTCCCACATCGAACACATACGAGACAAAGATGGGACGGATAAGTTAAGAGGAAGGGATGCAGGTGAGAGGAAGAGAGACAGAGCCAGTCATATACAAAAACAAAACACGGGAGAACAGAAAGATGGAGTGAAGAGAAAGAGAAAAAAGGGAGAAAGTTTACATGAGCAACACACACAAAAATAAACTAAGAACAATTAAACTGTTTAAAACAAAAACATGAATCCCAAGGTGCATCATTCAAATAAAGCAATTAGATTTGGTGACCATTCTCCTGAAAATCTCATATGTGGTGGGTTGAGAAACAGAGCACCAAAGGATGGAGAGAGAGAGATAGAGAGATAGAGATAGAGAGAGAGAGAGATAGAGAGAGAGAGAGAGAGGGAGGGAGGGAGAGAGAGAGAGCAATCCTCATTCCCAAAAAAGGAGAGAAATCAAATAAACATGAGACACTATGCCAGGCATTAGAACTGTGTGTCACAAACTAAGACCAGGACACTACGACTACGACTACGACTACTGGTACACAGACAATCCACTAGAAGAAAACCAAACCAAAAAGAGAAAAACAAAATGGCAGCATAATAGAGACCCAAAACACAGTACGGTAAACCCCATATCGGTTTTGAAATGCATATGGTTACACAACACCAGCGACACGCATTTGGATAAGGGACCACATCTGGACAGCTGGGTTTCTAAACTGATTTTGTATTTTATTTTATTTTTTACATACATTTAGAAACAGTTCCACTTTAATGTTAATGGGACTGAAAAGACGTCTAGGTGTGTAGGTTTGGAAAGTCTTTGTCTAGGCAGTCAAGACAAGCGCCGTGGCATCCTTTAAAGGGGAACGCCACCTAAATGAACAATTCCCACATGTTATTCCCATGGCAACCACATGTGGGATGTCATCAAGTATTAAGTCTGGAGCTGCTCCAAAGACAATAACGGAGAGACTCCGAATGTTTGTCGAAAGCAATAACTGACAAGTCCTGCTCCTGTGGCGCACGGCGGGCATCAGATTGGAAACGCTACTGTTTCGACTGTTTCCTAAGTCCTGAACGTGTCCTGAAATTCATTGTCTATAGAGCAGTTCAGCTTGATACGTGCTGACATCACACGTTCTACCACTTTGGAGAGTGGTTGGTGTTTACTGATATTTTCAGGAATAATGTGCATGATCTTTGAAAAAGGGGTAGTTCCCCTTTAACTGCAATACAGTGCTGGCCACATGCTGGACTTTTCTACATGAGCTTTAAAGCCCAGATAAATACCTTTCCAACACCTGTCTTGTCTTGACTCACATTTTTCCAAATGCATATTTAGTCCAATTGGCTCATATCTGACAGATGTACACTTAGCTAAAAGCAGGCGGGTCGATAAAATAAAGAACTTCCAAACCAGAGCGGCGTTATTAGCCCTGCAGCTCGGGGGGGCCTGCATTCAGTCAAAGCAATCACAGGCAGCAACGGGGAGCAAAGCGTCATATCACCTCTGGTGGTTTATTATTATTAATCACGTAAATGAATACGATATACATGGAGTCCAAATGGAGAATTAATCAGATGGATTGTGGATAGCCGTGTCATTGCATAGAGGAGGGTGATTACATTCAGTCATTCCCAGTGAGGTGTTAATGACATGGTGGGGGACGGGCATGTGGAGGAAATATTACTACTCAAGACTAATCTGTAGAAAGATGTGTCTGTCTGTGTGATACTGTGTTAAAAAAAGAAATGACATAACAGGAATGGGGTTCTGGGGCGTTACGCCGCGTGGGCCTGTCGACTAGAATCAGACTAACACTGTACTCTACATCACTACTGTACCAAATGCCCATTTCAGGGGTGGGGTGGGAAGGGGATCAGTTCAGTGATAGATGTTTGTACACAACTTACCGTTGCCGTAGAAACAGCGAGTGGTTACCGTGGAGACTGACAACAACACACAGAAGTCGTCAGGGAAACAGAAAAAATATAATAAATAAAGGAACAAATAATCCTAGTAACAAAAGAAACCTAAATGCCCCCCGCCCTCCTCCTCCTCCTCCTCGAACCATGTGAAATAAAAACCTGGTAGCAGCAGTGTAACAGCTCAGAACAGAAGAGAAAGGAGAAAGAAGAAGAAAAGGGAGAGAGGATGCGAGCTCTCGATGCCTAGCGGAGGTCAGAGCATCGTGACAACGATCAGACCAGTGACAGGAAGTTAATCGGCGGTCGAGAGGACAAAAAGAGAATGGAAATATGGAGCAACTTTGCCATAACCCCAAAAACTCGCCTGACACCCTCCTTTCTAAGAGCAGTTAAAAGGCTGGTTTAACGCTGACTAACAATCAAAAGGACGGCTATGACTCATTCCTGTGTGGTGAGGTTAGGCCACAAGAAAAGAGAGCGTTTTGGAAATTGGTCCTGGCCGCAATTTCTAGTTGTCACCACAAAATAACATACCGAAGGTTGTTGATAGTGAAACAATAATAAAAAAATAAGACAGGAAATTGAAATCAAAACAGAGGACAATAAGTGGCAACAGAGTAAGGCAGACAGAAATGATGAAAAGAAGAAAAAGAAGAAGAAGGAACGAGTTAGAAAAACAGCTAAAGGTTACTTTCAAACGTAAAGGACGGAGACAAACTTGACTGGCAACAAGAGAATGAAGTGATGAGGAAGAGAGAGACAAAGAGTGGAGGCGACACAAAGAAGGTTGGAAAGGGCAAAGTGCAAACTCTCTTTCCCCTTTTCTCTCAACCTTTTTCCACATTTTCTCTCACAACACACATGGATACTCAACCGTTTCATTCATTACTCGTTTCAAACCATGCAGTAACAGAAAGCTCCCAGAACAAAACAGGACCGGTCAAATCCCAAGCTGAGGAGAGGGAGGGAGGGAGGGAGGGGGTCATCTATGAAACTGGGACACAAGGAGATGGTAAGCCTTCACCTCGGGCTCCACGCACAATCATACCAATTCAAACAATAGATAATAATAATGCTGCTGCACACGATCATCCACAAGGCTCAGGATGGTGATGGAAACGATTTAAGGCCAAGGCCGAAGAGAGCTGAAGGCCAACTGTGTCCCGCTGAGGAATGTGTGGCTGGTGATGATCACGCATGCAGAACCACAGGCACAACGTCCTCTCATCCTCTTCACCGCACACATCCATGCACTGATGAGGACACTCTTTGCTCAACTATCCTCCACACACACACACTGACACACACACACACTCACACACAGCAGCTATTCTGCTCTATTGTGTTCAAATGTCTGACTAAAACTCTGCGCTGCGGAGGAGCATTCACTTCCTGTCTCACTCAGACCACACAGATCAAACACACAACCGTAGAGCAGGAGTTTGTGAATGGGAGTCTATAGGGTTTAGCATGGTCTCTGTGTAGATACTGCTGGGCTTTTGTCCTTGCCGGGCCCTCCCACACTGTACTTTGCACTGCGGACTAATCTACAGCAACCAGACCAGGCAGTTGTTGTAAAACGAGGTAAGCCTTTATGTTCATTGCTGACTGTTTGATGCAGATACAATGAAACTATTATGCTTATAATTAATTTGAATTCTAATAGCCGGCAGGGATGTCACGAGTCGAACGAGCAAACACACGTCGCTCTTTTTCTTAGTACCTAGTCCTGCAGTACTGGGGGTCAGGACTCAAAACTACCGGTGTCCTGTCATCTCAGGGACAATGTCACTGATAATGCAACACTGTGAACTACAAATGTGTGTTCAAATTGGCAGGAGGAAAGCTAATTAACTTTAGCTGATGGGCGTAACGTACCAAATGTGTCAAATAACATTATGATGCATTCAAGCTCTATTCAGTAAAAATCAGCATTTGGGGAAGGTTCTCTTGATGTGCTCAAATTGATATTTTGTAAAATGTTATTTTTGCCGAGAAACTTGAGGCGAAACATCAGGGAATAATAATATACTTCAGAAACCAGTAAGCGGACGATAATAAAGGAATTTTTGTTAGAGTAATTGGGATTTATTTGTTTTGTTTTATACCCTGGTATTAAATACTAACAAACATTTTGACCAATTATTGTAAAGAAAAGGTTAAAAGTGTGTTACCTGGACAAAGGGATATTGCTCTGTGTGGCCACCAGCTGATCAGAGCTGTTGGTCACACAAAGCAGGACTCAATCATCGGCAAGAAGCACAGTTGGCCCAATCGCAGACTGCATTATTTGGCATTTCATCAAGTTGAAGCAGCACAAAGGTCTGCAGCTATGAAAATAAGACCATGCATGGACCCTAATGCACTTCCTGTACAGCCAGTCGTTGCAGCGTAAGAATCACACATGTGACTAAATGGTTTGGAGAGATTCTCCGCCATTCGCTTTGTAGAGTGTCCTACAGTCAAAGTAACACAAGTCAATGACAGCCAAAAAGTTACCGCTCCAGGCCGAGCGATGAGGGAGAACTGCTCAACCATTAATGTTAGAGCATACGCACAATCACAGGGACGGCCTGAGAGGGTGGAGATGCAATGAGATGTGAATGTTTGTGAGTGCATATTAAGATACACACACATATATAGGTCTATAGGACGCCATAGTCTATATATTTGATGGATGGTGATGAAATGGGATCACAGAGAAGCAGGAAGAGACAAAGTGAATCGTAGTTGGGCCACTTACATGGATACATTGGAAGCACACAGGAAACTGACTTCTTCAAAGCGCAGAGTTTTATTCCAGACAAAGAGAAGTACAGTATAACTTTAGCACAACAGTTCTCTTTCCGTTTCCTACAGGCTACACACATGCACACTGTGGGGGAGCTGAGCTACGAGAAGAACTACTGACCGACTCCCGATGGCATGCACAAAGAAGGAGAACCCACAGCACTGGAGTTAAGTTCAGCATACCTGGACAAATATTCAATCAGAACGGACTCTGAATCTAATAATTCGGCTTTATTTTTAGTAAGTGGAGCAAGACCACGAGGCACCCAGGTGCAACTGATGGCATGCCAACTGAACAAGTAAATTAACAGCCGCACCACCAAAACTAATTCAACAAATGGCCGTACAGAATAAACATGCAAGGGAGAAAACATCCAGCTGTCTGCGGTACTGCCCCGGCTACACATGTCCATGTTAAAATACCACCCATGCAGCCTACATCCACTCAACTCATGCCAGTGGAGAGCACAGTCACACACAACAATAGTTAGGTATTTATGTGTATACGGTAGACCTATATTTCAGAGTTTCTGAATTATAATCCAAATTGCTAGTTACTTTTACACCATCTTCATCTCTAAAAGCATAATTCAACCAACTCTGAAATGATATGACCAATTAAAGCGAAAGAAACGCAGCGACATCTGCAAGAAAGGAGAACTGCCAGATGGCACTGCCTCAAACGGAAAAGTCCGGCCCTTTCTCCTCAGCTGAAAGAATGTGTAAACACAAATCTACGATTTGTCTTGCGCCAGCCTTTTGTCTCTCCAAAGCCCATGCACCATAAACAGACAGAAAGTGACGCGCTGTACAGACTCCCGCCGCTGGCCCACCATGCAGCCGGTGCACCACTCGCTACGGCCCGACACCACTACCGGAGCACAACAGGAGTACATGCAGAGTGGCAACCGGAGACACAGACAGACTGCTGGCCGATTAATACAAGTGACTGATATCATGCAAAAACGTGGGGAGAGAAACAGAGAATCAGGTTACAGCGATGCCAGGGACAACACGGGGGCCTGATGCAGGGTAAACTGGCTCCATCAGTATCCATTCAGCTTGCTGATTGACTGAAGGTGGAGGTGGCTGAGGGAGTATGTTGTACCGGTGGATGCAGGTGACTGCCTTTCATTCTCCACCACACTGCAGCACAACTGAGAGTACAGCACTAGAACAAAAATAAAAAAGGATCCAGCCGGCCTCATCCATCATGCAGGAACTGACTCGCACACACCCACACACACACACCCCCACACACACACACCACAGGAAATCACCAACAGTAAAGCCCATGCAGAAATCCTGGCTTACGGCGTCGTGGGTCAAAGATCCAATACGGACAACTGGCTGATTGACACCCCAATTAAAATAAGGAATACTGCTTTCAAAATATCACATGCTTCAGTTAAAAAAAAGCAAAACAATACTGTTTAATTCAATCAAACAGAAATAACCTGAACACACAAATACTTTACATACATCAAACTCAAGTGCACAGATCTTTGTGAGAATCCAGACGTCCATAAAGTGAACATGCGTCAGTGTTGCTGTGATTTCCCAGCATGCTGCTGTTGCACCAGGAGCCATAAGCTTGTCACAACCACTTAGCCACAGCACCGGGAGAGGGGAACACAGAAGGATTTCTACACTAGGGAAGAAAATAAGAGCATCTGACAGCAATCTGCCATGCATCATCCTTTCGCTGCGTTCCTCTCGTGCCCTCAGGTGCCAACTACACAAACATCATTCCAATGTTGCGGAAAAGGTTGTAACATCAGTGTGGCTATGAGTCGAGCATCAGTGGGGAGGGGGGAGAAAGGTGAAGAGGCAACAACTTAATGTGAACAACAAAAAAAATGCTTCAGAGGAAAAGTACCCAGCATGCCATATGTAGTGTTCTTGCACCCCCAATCATTCCCACCACAAAAACAACAAATAAAAGAAGGAAACAAGTCTATTGGAATTTAAAAATGAACATACTGCAGAGGACCAGGGAGTGGGATATCAGTGGGCTGCATCAGAGCATATCACTACAGGGAGGATGGGAGCTAGCTAGCAGTCAGTGATCAAGCAGAATTATGAGTACAGAGAGAAACAGAAGAGAAGACAAGAGAGAGAGAGAGATAGGGAAAATTACCTCAATCTTACGACCTTCCACCAATGTGCCGTGCAGCTTTTCCCTGGCTTTCTCTGCGTCTGCGCTGGTCTCAAAAGTCACAAAGCCAAAACCCTGTGGTACACAGCAGAGGTTAAAGAGGTTGGTGGTGAGCGAGCGAGGGGCCACGTCATGAGGGAATGTCGGGAGGGAGGGAGGAGAATCTGTGACTCCGCAGACCTTGGGGTGCACTTTGACATTGCTAGAGATAATTGGAGTTTCATAACAAAAGGTGTCCCGTGTGGCGTGCTGATACCATGTCACATTGTCACAAATGTCACGTTTACAGAGAAAAGGCGTGCAAAGAGGGAATTACTGTAATCATTAAGGACGAATTGCAGTGTGTGAATCAAATAGAAGTCGGTGCACTTACCTTTGAACCTCTCTCATTGAAAATAATCTCTACATCCAGAATCTTCCCATATTGCTGCAAATAAATTTGAGGGAAGAAATTAGTAAAAACATGTAAGCAAAGAAGGCGGTCGATGACATCTTTGAGTCTTTTCAGGATCCTTACATCTCTTTTAGAAGCTGCTGACTTCTATATGTTGTGAATAACAACAGCTTAGCACTAGGTGTCACTATTACACAAAAAACAACATTTGAATGCGTTGTACTACTTTACTTAAACTCCGCTCTGTCCTTCTTCCTCTCACTTCGTCACTCATGCTAACACACTGACACACAATCGCTCCCTCAAGCACCGAGAGAACACCCATGAGTTTATTTCTTTTGTGGTAGCGTGACTATTTCTCCAACTAAACCCCACCCATCCTAAGCCGGCCCCTCTGCAGAGGTCCCGGGGCGTCTAGACTGATTTATTGATCCCGTTAAAAGTGAGGCCCACCGCATTCCCAGCTCTTACCCCAAACATCTGCCTGAGGTCCGGGTCCCGGAAACGGAAGGGGATGTTTGAGACGTGAAGGCGTTTGGGGGTTCCTTTGGCCTCTGAGGGGTCTCCGACAGATCCTCCGCCTCCTGTGCCGACTGAACCGCACTGTACACCCGCCTCACCCTGCGACGCCTCCTCTGCCTTTGCCTGTGGGGGGAGAGAAAGGAATAGGTTGGACAGATGGAGCTAAAGGTAATCATGGCTCGTGATAATTATTTTAAGTTCAAGCTCTGCTGCTTATCTTTTAAATGTAACCCTGATGAAAACAATGCAGAGTTTAAAAACAAAGAAAGTAGAAACCTATTTATATACAGTCTTGATAGCATCATGAAATTAACATTATGACCTTAACTGCATATTCAAGGAAATATGATTATCATGCCAGCAATGTGATCAGCTCTGTGAGGCTGTATTTAGCAGCGATGGTTTGAGCTAAATGCTGTGCTCAACAGTGCTCATAATGACATAATGACAATGCAACATGCTTGCGTTTAGCAGGTATAATATTCATTGTGTTCCCCATCTTAGTTTAGCTCGTTAGCATGCTAACAATTACTAATTAGCAATGTTTTTTTAGGATTTGATCATGAACAGTTTTGCCCAACATTTCCATCCTTCAAGTGAAATGGATCATGTGGTACCAAATGTTATGCCAATGCAGTCAAACATATTTGAGATATTTCACTGAAATGCTGACGTAGAATAAACGAAAGCCAAAGTCATTATAATTCACCCTCTGGGGACCCAGAATGCCTGTGCAACATCTGACGCCTATCCATCTTAGAGCAGTTCAGATGTTTCACTATGAAATAAAAATCAACCTGCTAGAGGCGCTACAGGTTAAGTGAGGGGGATCACCAAAATCATCACTATTCATCCTCTGAGGACCCTGAATGCCTGTAAAAAAATAATGAACGGCAATCCATCTGGTCCCTTGAGCTGTGATAGCAGTCCTATGTCAGATTTTATGACTGTTACCCGCACTTGTGGTACATAAATAGTAGAAACTATAATGGAACTCATCCCACTAATCTGACAGATAAGTAAACTACATCTTAAGGCTTCATAAAGCTTACGATGATGTTGATGGGGGAGGTGGCAGTGCTGACGGCTCCATTAGCACCAGCCCCTACGTCCGCCGTGCCTTGGCCCCCAGCAACAAACATGGCCCCGGGGCCAAACTCTGTCCCTGCTAGCCCGTTTTGAGGAGGGGGTGGAGGGGGGAACGCTGAAAAGGGTGGGGCCACCAATCCCTCCTGTCCTCCTGTCGAATCCTGAGAGCCCTGTGGGAGCAGGGGAAGGGAGGGGGAGGAGAGGGAGGAAGAGGAGGAGACAATTTAACATATGTACTCCGTAGGCAGTGCTGGTAGCGTCCTGAGGAAGGCAGATAGAGGGGGTTAAAATCCTGCCTATTAAATTTCACTCTCTCCCTCCCTCCTCCCTCACCACTCAGTCACTCCCCCGCTCCCTCCCCGCCTCCTCTTCCCCTCCCTCTACCTCCATATCTCTGACAGGCATGAGTTTTTCAGTCAGCCAACCATGAAATATTTACAGCAAACACATCAATTATTAAGAGTAAGAAGATTCGATACACGGGTGGAGATACAAAGATGCTTACGGGATGGGTGGACACACTGGGAGATAAACACCAACCGTGACATGTAAACCGTGACATGTTTACAGCTACTGCCGCATTGTGCGAATACTTGTTTCTGTATTCTTGGATTTCTTTTAGGCGCCATCCATAATTCACATTAACTGTGTATCAGCTGGGACTTCAGCCTCAGGATCTGATTCTCTGCACTGCTGCGACTCTATCAGCAGCGGGATCATCAACAGGTTCTTTATAGCTGCAGCTCCACTGCTGCTGTGAGTGTGTGTGTGTGTGTGTGTGTGTGTGTGTGTGTGTTGTGTGTGTGTGTGAGTCTGTGTGTGTGTGTGTGTGTCTTGGACTAAGTTTCACTTAAAAGGGGAGACACAGTGGATGAGACTGAGCTGTAAAAGAAAGAAGGCCTTAAAAAAGAAAATGTGAGTGAGACTGCTCCTTCCACACCGGACAGCATCCAACACCATCCACCACTGCTCTGGTCTCTGCTCTGGGCTGGGCTGGATCTGGGCTGGATCTGGGCTGGGTGACGCCTGAGACACTTGGTCTCCAGACAGCCTTTTTAATTAGACAAAGTAACTAAAGCAAAAACAGCTCTCTCCCTTTACCTAATCCCATAGCCTGACTGCACACCATTCTTCTGCAGCGGCTACCGCATTGGCTGTCAACAGCCAGCTGAGGCTAAAAGGTCCATCTGCAAGACAGACAGCTTCTGGGGTCTGACCCAAAAGATAGAGGCGGCATCAGAAAGGGCTGAGCAATCCAAAAACAGGATGGAAAAATCTGGGAAACTCATCCACTGCCACTCGCACTGTGGTCAGCTGAATATATGCTCGGGGAGAACGTGTGAAAACCAAATGTGTTTCACATCTGCAACTGTATCTTATGATATCAGAGGAAAAACCTGTTCAAAAAGAGAGGATATTAAAATTAATTGGTTAGACCGTAGCCTACCCAGGCTAGGCCAAATCAAAGCCTACGTGTACATGTTAGGGCATGCGGGCTCATGAACATGCGGTAGCCTGTATTCAGCCACTAAAGGGTGTGTCCTTTAGGCATATCCTAGCCCAGGGCTTAGACACACACTGAAAATAGCAGGCAGATGGAAAGAAGAGAGTAAAAGAATTACAGAAAAGAGTGACAACAGACAAAGAAGGTTCAAACTTGCACAAGAGTGCTCATCATGTTTCAAGTCTCAGAAAGAGAGAGTCAAGCAGAGCTGGTTCCTCGAGGCAAATTTGTGATTTTCGGGCTACAATGATGAAATGTATTTGACTTGTAAGTTCTCCCTGAACTGAGACGCCATATCATAAACACTGATACATCACATGCTTCCCAGAAGCAGCACTTTTAACATACTCTGTGTGGTTCCTAGCTGAATAAAGCACTGCCCAACATGAACCAACTGGACGAGATGTCACAACACAACGCTCCAACTAGAGATGCACAGGTTGACGTCGACACACAGTAACATCACAGCCACAAAAAGAACTACAAATCAGCTGTGGAACTACAACCTTAAAACCCTTTGGAACAACCTACTTAAATCAGTTATTACTTGTCATGCATGCTGCTCGTCAGTGATTGGCTCATCTGTCCTCCTTATAAAGCAACTTTAACAGAGGTTGCATTGACTTGACTAAGATGTGTTCAAGCTGTAAAGTGATGTGATCTTGTAAAATGTAGTTTTTGGCGAAAAACGTGAAATAAATACAGTTTTTTGAAGACTGGGGATGCAAAAAATGTTTTTCCTGCCTGATAGCTGACGCTCATAAACTGATCATTAACCGACAATATTAGTGCCGTGTGTGCAGGGTGCTGTGGATGAGGTGCCCAACAAGCTGCCCAGCTGCAACGATAACCAATGCACAAAGTGTGCGCACAGTTTATTTCCCAGCGAATAAATGCGACAACTCCTCAAATCCGACTAAATATGACAATAACAAAGTAAAAAGATAATATTTCAAATATTTTACAGATTACACTGACTTCGGCTGAAGTGGTTTTTCTATTCTAGCATGTTGGTAAAATAAAAAGTTAGTCTGAATCCATCCTGTCACTTAGTAGTTGTTGGAAAGAAAACAGGCAGAGGCAAACATTGGAAAAGGCAGACATGCAATAGAACATTTGAAATTGGAGATCTCTAGCTACCACATGATGAGTCATGTGAAAAAGCATTATTTTCATTTGAAGATTTGTTTAGTTTACTTGATATAAACAATAACGAAGTAGACTAATTGATGATCTCATAAACAGGCAGACGAATGGAAGCTGTCAGTGGATTAAGAGTTGAGAACAGTACCTCCTCAAGTCTACACAGGCATTCCTGACCCGCCGACGAAGGAGCAGCACTGCCCTACATGGCAGCATCATATAGTCAAAAGGAGAAGGGGGGGTAGGAAAAAAGAAATAATGGAAAAAGAAACAGGGGGGCTTAACAGGAGGGGGAAGGGGATTATGGGAAATAATGACATGCTCTATTAAGAGTTATTTTTCTGGTCTAAATGTTCCAGACTGAATTTTGCTGACTCTCAGTATGATGAGAAAAGATGCAGGACTGGATGAATCAGTGACACATTTAAAACAAGCTAGGCTTCGCATTCAACTGACAAGAAACGCGATCTGAGCAGAGACAAAAACAGAGATCAAGTATCGCCTGAAATGTTTCTGATATTACAAACAAAAAGCAAGAGGACCCATCCGTCCATACCGTTTCACTCTCACCTCATGCATGCAGACACACACACAAACACCCAGCGGTTGTGTTACCTGAGACACCATATGTTTTTCCATAGACGGAGAGGATGAGGGGAGGGGGGTGGGGCCTTTCCACGGCAAACCTTTCAAGCGTGCATCTACTGTCTGTCTGCTGACTTCAGCCTCTAACCAACCAAGTGAAGCACACAGCAGCCACAGAAACACTGAACAGCCAAGTGATGATGCGACTTAAACTCATTAATCATGCACATTATTAACAATGTGTCTATTGGAACTATCTAGCGCCGGTAAAGTTGCCTGGAAGAAGAGAGAAATTCTCTTTACGGCTTCTTCTCCCTCTGCAATCCGTCTCTTTTCTTTTCCTCTGGTTGGAGAACCAAGTATGATTGCGTTCAGCCCCCCACAACCCCCGCCCCTGCTTTTTCCCCTTCCTTCTTCATGCTTGCCTGCCACGCTTGATGAAAGCCAGAGGGAGGTTTTTTTCTCCCCCCCTTTTAAAACCGGTACCCGCCCCTCAAGTCACTCAAAGCGCATACTGCACCGTGTTGTCCATCACAGCGCAGGCCACAGCCCATCTCCTTATATGGTTGCCTCTGTGCAGGAGCTCCCTACTCTCCTTCCTGACTGTGGGCCAATCAGATTACAGAAAGGTCGCTCCTTAGAGATGCATCATAGTTCAGTGGAAGTCAAAGATAAATGTTATGATGTAACAAAGGGGATCTGAAAAGCTTTAAGTCCCATTTAAAGGTGCTTTTTACAAGATTGGGAGCTCAGCCGGCGGCTTGCAGCTAACGGTGTCCTGACAGCACAAATATTGAGAGCAATGCACAGCAGTGTCTCTGAACGAACACACAAACAAACATGCACTAAAAGCAGTGGTGGCCGGCCCGGCTATGTAAACTCAGAGCTCAGATAAACAACACATACAGAGGGAGTGCGACATCATCTTCTCAGGTAGACATGACTCTACTTTACCTTTACATAATAAATATACTGATAAATCAGTGCTCCTCATGCTGTATATTGCACCTTGAAGAAGACTAAAAGCCACTCTGAGTCTGAGATCTGTGACATACAGCTCGTCTGTTTTTGACAGCTCGGATCATCATCACCATCAGCATCATTGTCATAATCACACTGACGGCCCTTTATCCAACACTCTGATTCACCTTGGGCAGGCCAACTGGATCTAAAAATAAAATCCCCTATGCACAACTCAGATTTTTGTTCAACTGCTAAAACACAACAGACCAAAACAGGAGAAACAAAACAAAGAACAGTTTGTGTTTTCAGTAGAAACACAGCATTAACAGACGAACCAAAGCACTGCTGTCGTAATTTTTCTGGCTTACCAGACAGCTGGTAAAAAAGAGTGACAGGGCAGGGATGGGTGGAGACTCTCAACCATGCCAGATGTTTTGGGGAACCAATGCAGAGCATATTAATGATTGTGTGAAATGTTGGCAGCTAATGTGAATACAGGGGAAATACTGGCTTTGGATCACATGCTGAAACTTTGCTTGCAGGTGAATGCATATCTCGTGTTCTCTGCGTCTAAGTCGATGGCACAACTCCCGTTAAAGGAGCAACATTTGCACTGTTTTCCTCAAACTTTTTCGATGTGGGATGGAACCAACATGATTTGAGTCCCAACAATGTAATAATTGGGCAAAAACACTTATTTAAAGAGGGAAAACGATGAGTCCATTAGATTGATAATCTGCAGATTAATCAAGAATTTAAATAATTGTTAGCTGGAGCCCTGACTGAAGAATGCTAAAATTAAAAAATAAAGCTTATTAAAAAAAAAAAACTTTTAAAAGTGCATCGCAATAAAAATAACAATAACAATTATGATGGGCTAAAACTGAAGTGCCCTGAGCCTTCAGCCAAAACATGATGAATAAAAAGTCATTCCAAACTCATCCCAAACACACAATCCTCCCTCTAGTTCTCAGCCTGACCTCGTGCAGAGGCACGTTTCATGCATCACGGGCATGACCACCACTGTAGCACCGACATCCTCACTATCGCTCATACCTAATCACTGATTGACATTTACACTTTTTACCCCACCTTTAATCCAGACTGATTTACAGAGAGACCAGCAGGATCGGCTTTTCCCCGTTTATGACGAGAATCCAATACTAAGCACAACAAAGCGTTGTTCAGTAAAAGCCTGCATTGCTAATCCGGAGATGCAGCAAGATGGGGGAAAAAAAATGTACACTGCTGTCACGACTCCTGCATAAGATGTTTAAATTTAAGAACCCGACGGCACTGACTTGGTGCTGCAGTGTGAGATGGGGTACAGTGTGTGCAGAGATACGTTACAGTGCTGCTTGTCATGCAGAAGTAGGCATTCTGCAGACATTGCATACAGCGAGGACTCTACTGTACCACGTCTGTGCGTCGCAATGTGCCTTTCTGTGTGTATGCATGCGTGGCGTGTTGTGGTGCAACATACGTATTGTTTTCACACCTTGACCCGCTGCATAGAGCCCCGGGCAGCAGCAGCTAAGGGTGGAGTAGTGACACACAGCGCATTGGACCACCAACTCCCTATGTGCACTTTGGTTTAGTGCTTAATCTCTGATAACAGGTGAGACTGTGTTCCTGTGAGATGGGAAATCAGTATTATTTTAATGTGACAGCTGTCACAAACACCGAGAGAAACACCCACAATCCCACAGGATAATTATAAAGACTAAAGATAAATACGGCGTTGGTTAAACGGAGTGTAGTTTGTGTTTAACATGACACTTAACAGCAAAATACGCAGGTACCTGTCAATAAGTTATGAGAGCGCAGCTGTTCCTACGTCCATATCTCATGTGTGTGCGGCTCCACTCCCAAACAAGCACACATACACACACACACAACCCTGAGGGTAACACACTTGGGCGTGGATAGCTTGCAAATTCCTTTAAGGTTGGTTGTCGTGTTGTCACTGGCTCACTGAGCCGTCCTGCAGAGATAATATGGGAGATGAAAAAGCCTAAAGCCACTCGCTGCCTTGCAAATGGCTCAGCGGCTTGGTTTGACACCCATTCTGCTGGGCTCAGGGCTAAGTAGGTGGGTTATGATGTAACACATGTGGACATCTACAAATACACACAGACATGGGGATAAATGTTTTCAAACTAAAAAGTCACATGATTTTGTCGTACTGCAGGACTGTGTGCTCCATTCATTGACATTCTAATTCTAAATCAATAATCGACTGGCGCACAGCTCGAGTCTATTCATCGTGTTTGAAGACAGCATTTCTGCAGTTGCAGATAAAGATCAGGCTACACTAATTTTATTAGTATAATACTATTTGTAGGAGTTGATTCCAGTGTTGGCTGCGTAGGATCGTTTCCGACAAACATTTCCAACAACTCCAGAGTATTGTCAAGAGCCAGAGATAGATCATTTCGAAAAAAAAAAAAAAAACTATCTATCTTTTCAATCCATATTTGTCGGTATTTAGCCGTTGAAAAACAACATGCAGGCAAAAGGCTGTTTGCTGTCCCACTCGCTGCACACAATGGGAATCACGTACCTCTATTAACAGGGGGTTTAGAATCAATTTAACAGCAATAATTACATTTATACAACCGCAATGCATTAAAATCTTCATTCAAAAACCTTTGCATGTAAAAAGTAATGACATTTAGAGTGAAATGAAGAAAGTAATGTAAATCGGCAGGATCAATCTTTGTGTGCTGCAGTGATGGTGCAGGCTAGATCAGAATGAGCACATCAGCAGGCTGACTATGGAGCCGCGACTACCCCGAACCCAGCGAGAGGGCGTCCACTGTCTGGAACATCCCAGTCGTTATTAACCATATTTGAGTCAATGCAGCAACGTAGTTAACTATGTTTCATTTCGACTAAAAAGAAAAACAACCTCTTGCACACATTGGAATTACTTGATTTTTGAACCAACCAGAAAATGCCCCTGTAGGGGACGCTGAGCGGTCCTGGACTGAAGTCACACTAAGGGTGTAACGGCCCCTCTTATGCACACTGTAAACTACAGTACAGAGCTGTGCCGCCCAAAATAGAGGACGGGGACGTAAAAGTTTACGGAGGACAGTGTGACTGGTGGTGGGTCACCTTTAAAGTGCATTCCCACATGCAACTAACGCCCCCACCCCCTTCCAGTTACTACCACCATCCTCCATTTGGGAGTCATTCTCTTTGAAGAGGAATAACATGTCTAGCTTACAGCTGCCCCCTGCAGGGGGGTGGGGGGTGGGGTGGTGGGAAACAGGGGAGAGTAAAAAGACTGACAACCTACACCTACTCCCCCATGTTGTAGTAAAAGGTGTAGGTTGTTGTAACAAATCTACAAATTAACACCAACGCCTATCCTTTGAATCTTCAGTCATAACTGTGTGATTCAGCTGTAACGTGGTGAACTGCAGGTGATAGGTCAACGCTGATGACCAGGGATTAACCAACGGGATCCTTCGAGTAGGTCAAAGATATGTAGAGTGTCTGTGTGCAAAACACGTGGTTGTTGCTGTGTGCGTTCAGATAGAGCAACTACTGCATGTGTCCGAGTCTGTTGTGCCGTACAGAGGGGGTAGTTAAATAGTCCTGGCAACAACTGGTGTGTGTGTGTGTGTGTGCGCGGAAACAACTGTGCCTTAACACCTGTCTCCTTCAATCTGGAGACTGATGAAGTTTAAGCTGCATGGACAGCTTGGATGACAACGTTGAACTGCTCGACAAAATCTCAGCCTCCGTCCCTCGCCCTCATGACACGACATGACACACGCGCATGCATGCGAAATATAACACGACGTGTGTGTAGTCAGCATGGCAAGAGCATGTCGACTTCAGGCGAGCGAGCGGCGGTCGCTACCTGATGTCTGCATGTGCCTCCCTGCCACCTCGCTCAATCCCAACACCCCCGCTGAGGCCCAATAGGAACCAAAGACCAGCGAGCAGGACGTGCTAGAACAGAGCCAGAGAACAGCTCTCATCCTCAGGCTGTCTCTCAGCTAAAGTAGCACAGACACGCCCACCGTATGCTAAGAGCAGCCTAGCACACATCAACCATAAACATTATATGCTGCAGTGTTAAGCAGCCGTCTTACTATGTCGCCATTCAGCAACGTACGACTCGGCTGATGCCTCTCTGTGTACCGTCTCCACTCCAGTGACACAAGGACCCAATGTTGCATGACTACAGAGTAATAAGCCACTGATATGATTTCTTCCAAAAAAATATTTAAGATAATTGAGTGCAAAGGGTTAAAAAGTGAAAGAAGCAGCGCTGCAGGGACAAGCCCTGCTGTTACTGTGATGCCCTGCCAACTATCTGACAAAGGCCTCACCTGGGCCAAGACGTATCAAATCAAAAACAGGCCATACCATGAACGCCACCAATTACACTTTCATCAAGCCAAACTACACAAATGGAAAATAAATCATTAATAACCTCCTGTTCATCTAGATCTTGCAGTTCTCGGCATGTGGGCAAAGTTGCTTATAGAAAGTGAACTTACCGGTAGCATTGCTTGGTAGTACAGCCCCATCATTGTCTGATCTAGAGGAACAACTGCTGACCAGCTCTCCCCTTCCCCGTGTGTCTGAATCTCTCCTCCTGTTCCTCCTCTCCCCTGTCTGTGCTCCAAGACCATGAGCCGACGATGGCTTCAGTCCACGTCTGTCTCACACTTTCAAATTCTCCCTCGTTCACTCCCTCTTCCTCCTCCTTGCCTTCGCCGGTGTCCCTTCTCCCACTTCTCCAGCACGCCAGCCTCGCCTCGCCTGCCTGTCACTCTCTGCCTCTCTCTTATTCCGTCTCTGCGGCCCTGCTGCTCTGATCTCCCTCGGGCCTTTCTGTCTCTCTCCTCTCCTGACAGCCTGAGTCTCTTCTCTTCTGTTTCTCTCTTCTCGTTGCTCTGCGTCTGTCATTCACACGCTCGCGTTACACGTCCCGCTGCTCCCCCTGCTCCCTCTTGTTCCCGCCCCCCTTTTTAAAACTTTCCCTCCCTCTCGGCCTCAGTCCCTCCTATCCATCAAAGCATCCATCCTTCCATGTAGCCATCTAACCCTGCTTCTGGATGGAGTCAAAAAGCTGCTGTTGCCTTCTCCTCGAAGCCCCTGGAGAGAGAAAAGGAACAGGAAGGAAGGAGATGCTGTCTTCTATCCACGCACTGGCTGCCTGAGAGTACAGAACACGAATGCGACCCCCACTGCATTGCAGCTTTTTTTCTTTTTTTTTTTGATGATTTATTTATTGCGTGGCAGCCAGTCAGCTCCAAAAAGCAGCGGTAGGAAGGCCAGTCGGTAGACAGCTAGGTAGCTAGCTGCGTGGGTAGGCTCCTAGATCTCCAGCTCTCTGCTGCAGCTGCCTTCATCACACAGATGGAAGTCTCACAAAACTGAGGGAGCGCCAGCCCCGACTCCAGGATCTAAACCTCAACCTGCACATGAATCTGTATTTCGCTGCATTGCGCCTTTTTCTTCTGGCTCTGGCTCAGTTCCCCCACTACCCACCACTATATTGTTAGGAGGCGCTTAATTTGCAGAGATGAGAGTGCAGTTCCTTACACCGCATTTTCATATGGGAGGGACTGAACTCTGCGGGAAAAAAAAAGCCATGATGCCAAGCTTTTAGATATGTGCTGAGGCTGGCTAGAACTGGGTCCAGAGGGATGCAGCGAGGGCAAGATATGTGATTGGAGGTGGTGGTAGTGGGGGGGAAGGGGCTAAAGAAGGGAGCCGGGCTGGAGTGGGGGACAGGGACACAGAGGCAGTGGATGCAAGCGAGAGATAACGGGATAGAGGGATAAATGGATAAAGGGCTGGGTTGAAAAAAAAGAGCCAGGGATGACAGGATTAGGGGCTGTAAGTGAGGAGGATGAGAGGATGAATAGGGGATGATCTGAGGATTAAGCACACAGACTGAACACTGCGATAAACACACGCAGCCACGCACACAAACACATGCACATTATGTACACAGAGATGTGCTGTGATCTGCTGCACTGGCTGGCATGCACACATGGCTGTATCCACCGCGCACTAATCAGCTAATTCAAACACATCATCTACAGATAATCAATAGCTCAGAGTTAACGTTTCTATAAGAAAAGTGACCCGTTTGGATGTGCGTTTTCTAATAACCCTGATCATCTCTGTAACCGAAACAAGCAGGACACACACACACACACACACACACACACACACACACACACACACACACACACACACACACACACACACACACACACACACACACACACACACACACACACACACACACACACACACACACAAAATACTAGACAGGCGCATTACCAAGATAAATGCACTGCAGCAATGAACACACCAATCCGGCAGCTAAGCAAGGCAGGGCTAGCGACGTTTGCATGCTAACCAGTAGCTAGTGTGCAGGAGTCTACTAATATGTGTGCTCTAGGGTAGAATATAGAGGTGTGAATCTTTGGCTTCACCTCGATTCGATTAACAATACAGTAGTTGGCGATTCGATTCAAGGACATTTTTTTTTTTTTTGGAACGATTTGATTCGATTCTGTAAACCACGATTTGATTCAGTAACTTGTAACCAAAACTCTATATTCATGAAATAAACATGCATTAATGTGAGTGAGACTATCTATATTCTTCTGAAAGGTGAAAAATAAACAGACCACAGAATTACTTATTTAACATATTTATCCTATAAAAAAAAAGTAGTCCTGCATAATATTTTATGCTGAATGCAAAAATGTAATGCTCAGTTATAATTAACATTTTTCAATAGACTACATGCTGGCAGGGGAGAGTGTGTCTTAAACGTATTAAAACATCAATCATAAGTAAGAATCCCAATTCCGCATTTATATAGATTATTGGTGAAGCCAAAACGATTCATTCTATTTATTTATTTAAGCAGATTGATTTAGTTGAATTGGTAGGACTGACAATCGATGCATCAAATGAATCCTTACACCTCTAGTAGAATATATTGTCGGGGAGCACCTTTAAATCATTTATTTAACAAATGCAGTCTGGCTTTGAATTCAACGGCGGACATGGGGAGTTTGGGTGTACTGCAGATCATAAGTGTTCTCTGCCCAGGTATTCGTCTTACAAGCAGATGAACCCGGGCAGGGCCAAGGCTGCAATACAAGTCTGCTCTAACTGTGCAACTGACTATTGTATAATTCTGTGCCCTGCAGGCAAGCCATCTTAAATAACTGCTTCCTTTTCGGTTTCACCTCTGCTCTACTTCTCTGCATCATCCTCTCATTCCTACATTCCCCCACCTGTAATCTGGCTCACAATCTTTATTTTTAATGTAAGATCAACACCCAAAACAAAACACAGGAAGGACACAAGGGAAGGGCAAATTTACACCTACATAAAATTAACTTCAAACCCAGAAATGTTCTCACACGCTCAGACAGCCGTATTTCAAAGAAAGTAGATACCATTGGAGAGGCAAAAAAAAAAAAAGATGAGGCCTGTGAGAATCTCCCATGTTGTGATTTGGGGAGGGAGGCAGGGGCGAACAGGCACACAGACCAACACTCCCCTCCTGTGGCACTGCCAGAGAGCTGCACATCCCAAACACCACCTAGAGACGCACGTGCACGTGCACACCGGCACACAAACGGAGACAAAAGGTGCACGAATGCAAACTGTCAGATAAACACACTCGGATAGGCTTCAACACACACGCGTACTGAGCTGGTCTGAGCCACTCAATGTGCTCTGCTGCTTGGAGGTAGATAAGAAAATAGTCAGCTACCCTGCCACTACGCTGCACACATAAGGTACTCATTACTGAGAGCAATATGCATGGAGAGACACTCAGAATGAGAGACGGAGAGAGAGAACGTGTGAGAGATAGGAACGGTATCGGGAAACAGTGCTGCAGCAGCATGTGCAGAGATACTTAAAAGGAGGCGATAGCCTAATTTCTCTTTCGAGGGGTCAAGCCTTCGACAGAGAAGCTCAATTGCTACCAGTTCTCCTTCATCAATTATTCTCCCAGCCATCATTTATACGCTCCCATCGTGGGGAAATAAAAGAGCCCCGCAGAACATGAGAACTGTCTCAATAATGATGTGGTGGTGTAACAGAGCCGCCTGTGGGACTAGATAGAAAAGATGTACATTATACTGTATTAGGGCTGTACCAAACGTCTTTTTTTGTTAAATCAACTTTCTTTAATGAATATAAGTCGTCAGTGTGTGCCTCCCTTTGTGTGCGACGAGCAGGGAAGCAAAGGGTTTGTTGAAACGCCAGCAAATATGGATTGAAGAAGAAAAGTTCATTAGATAAAAACTGACTTGGACTTTTGGACCCAACAACACACTGGAGTTATTGGAAATGTTTGGCTCACGAGTCAGAAACAATCCCACTAGAATCAAATTCTACGAATAGTATAATAATAATAATATGAGTGCATTAACCTGAAACTGCAGGAACAAGGAAGCTTTGAGCTATTCAGGACACAACTACAGTGGATACAAAAAGTGTCACTTTTGTTAAAGCGACCAGACTATGCCACGTTATGTTGAACTCTGTTTCATTGGATCATTTTGACAGATATGTACTTTAACATTCCTTGTGATAAAAACTCAATGAGAATTTGCTTTGTGGTTGTTCAACTGGGTCTGGGTGGCTGAAATCTTAACGGACTCAAGGATTCTGTGTAAAATCCTTTTTATATTTATTAATACAGAGGTTTTGCAAGCCATCACTAATCTCTTACCTGACTGTGAGGTGGGTATCCATGGAAACCAGGGTTTAAAGGTTCATTGTTCTGCAAGAGACAACAGGAGGGAAGAGAGTGGTGTAAGTGGCTGTGGTTTTGAAAAAGGAATGGATGCAGCGAGACTGTCCAAAATGGGTGAAATGCACACTTATTTTCAAAGTAACTGGAGGAAAAATGAGAGGTATGCTTTTCAAAACCCCTCTCTATAATCTAAAGCACAGCTCACTACCAGGACTGGCAAGCAGCACAGGCCACCCGCCAAATGATGGTAAAATATTCAAGTGGCTGCTGGATTTGTTTCACTCAGCAGCAAAAAGAAACAATGGTAATCTATTGAGTGGCTGGTAGATTTAGGAATCCAAGAATAACAGTGGCAGGTGGACAACAAAGTTAATTTCCAATTACTGCTCACTACTATGCAAACCATTTTAAAAACCTTAAACAATCTCAGTGCTTTAGTTTTTTTAATACCCATGCTTTTGAAAAGCTAAAATGTTTGGTAACAGGACAAACTTCAAACAAAGACAGAAGACACTGAAGGAAAAACACTTGAATTAAGTTAACAGCAGTCTGTGTGGTTTGCCTTGACTGGTGAACCACTACGGCAGAGGGTTCATATGCAGCCATAACCAATCAAAATGCTCGAGCAGAGCACCCCATCCCTCATCGACCCTGCCCCAGAAACCAGTGTTGTGGTTAATTGCCCTGTAATTACTTTTAATTAGATTATTTCTGTCTCTCTATCTCTTTTCTCTCCAAGTATTATTTTCCCCTCCGTGTCACTTTTGCCCCAGCGAGAGCAGCCATTGTTTGCGGCAGCGCTAGGTGAGGAGGAGGAGGAGGAGGCAAAAGAAAAGAAAAACGAGGGGGAGCAGGAACAATGGAGAAAGTTAAACAAACCATGATATTTTGACAGAGAGAGAGGGAAATGACAACGGCACAGTCTAATCTGCTGGCATGCCTCGCAGAGAAAACATGACCGCCTAGTGAGACTCATGCCTTTGCTCTCCTTGAGGCATGAGTCTCACTAGGCGAGAATGGGGGAGGGGAGGAGGAGAGGACGAGAGGAGGTCTGAGGGGGAGACAGAAAGAGAGATGTGCATATGTGTGTTGGGGGATGGGGGCGGAGGTCCCATATAACTGCTGTTTTTGTTACATTTAATCTGCAGGACTGAGGAGCAGACAAATGTTTAAATCCACGTGCTGCCCCTCGGCCTGAACCTACTTGTCCATTCAGCAAACAGCTTGAGCGTGGGCTGTGTAGAGCGACTGCAATGAGGAGGGCACATTTGGCTCCTGAAGAGTGTCAACAGAGTTAACCTTCTGGCCCTGACCTCCAGCTGCCTCCTGCAGAAATCATTTCCTGATAGCATTCATCCAGCCAATCGAGGGCTAGTGTCTGAGACGGCCGGCCACGCTGACGGCAGAATGACACACCAGTTTGTCTAGACGTACAAAAGAAACGGATCTCAAAGCTGATCGCGAAGAGCTCACCGACGCAGCGCAACTCTTTCAGAGACTAGGACCTGGGAGATGTGGTGGCTAAGAGCAAAAACAGATGTGGCGATGGCATATGGATGAATGAAGGAGTGTCTAGACGGAGAGTGGGACAGAGGGAAGCCAAGGGGGGACGAGAGCATGTGCTTAAAGAAAGGCCCAGATGTAAACAACAGGTATGAAGGAGAGAGAAAGCTTTTTCTTTTGATGCAGTTAACTCTTGACTCTGTGTGTAATTGTGCCCAGACTCGGGGGTCCGTCCTCCTTTTACCCAGTCTGAAACAGCCCTTTCTTTGTCTTCATTCTCCACTTCCTGTTTCATCTGGAACCAATTTCCCCCTCGTGCCTCATCCCCAGGGGGAACACTCTCCTTGGTGCGCCGCAATTACAGGGAATGGACAGGCTCATATTCAGCAAAATACTGACTGTGTGAATGGCTGCTGGTGCTCACCACGGCACAGATGGAAAGGCAGTATAACCAGGTCACACAGCAGAGTGTCGAGTCTACAAAGTCTTGGGCAATGTCAATGAAACTCTTCCTATTCTATTTTTTTTTTTTAAGATGCAAGTTGGGAGTTACTAACACTGCATTTCAGATGGGATTGAACCTGCATTCTGGTTTCAGTGCAGCAAAAACTAGCTTAACACTGTGGTGGTAATGTGATAAATCAGCTGTACTTCTACAAAATCGGTACAATTGCGGCAGGTGGTAAAATGAACAATGTTTCTATCCCATTTGCAGTTAAAGTACGGGGGAAGGCGCTGCACTAGCTATAACAACTGGGAGGAGAAGAAACACTGGAATGACAGTGAAATCTAAACCAAAATTACACCCAGCCATCAAATTACAGAGTCACTGCTGGTTCTGCCGCGGACAGAGTGGAAAGAAGAAAGAGAAAGAGGAGGAGGAGGAGGAGGAGGGAGAGTAGGGTAGAGTTTAGCAACATCTGGAATCAATCTGTCTGCAAGAAGGAGGGAGCAGGTTGGATGGATGGGGGGTTGGAGAAAAGAAAGGAGAAAAAAGAAAAGAAAGAACAGAAAGAAAATAAGGGCAGAGACAGACACACAGGAGGAATGTGGGGGAATAAGACGGCCAAAGCCAAGAAGCGGAGAGAAATATAAAGCAGTAAAACATTTGCGAAATGGAGACAATGAGTCATAAGTGAGGAATGCCATGTGATTTATATTTTCTTAAGGGGTGGGGGAGGGGAGTTGGGGGTCTGAACTTGATACCTAGTATTCAGAGACTCGTGTTTACTCGCACTAAAGCGCACACACACACACACACACACACACACACACACACACACACACACACACACACACACACACACACACACACACACACACACACACACACACACACACACACACACACACCCTTTGCTCTGTGGCTTTTTAAGTATATTACATGCCTGTGAGTCTTTAAAAGTATACAACAGGCGCCCTCATTGATGCCTGCCGCGCTTTTTAAAATAAATAAATGAAAAGTGAACACGGCACGCTGCGCTAAGCCTGTCCACGTTGAAAGCTGGGCTTTCCTACTGCACTTCTGCAACTTTCCATGAAGTTAATTCCATATAGTTTGCGAGCAAGGAGGAGCCTTTTGAGGGCGCCGGCTGGCTGACCGAGGGCTTCTGACGGCACTGGCAGCGATCGGCAAAAGCACAGAAAAGCAGTCACACTCATACATAAACACTCTCCCTCCCTCCCTCCCTCTCTCTCTGTCTGTCCCCCTCTGAGTGCAGGGCAAAACTAAAGGGCGTCTCTCTTATTTATTTTCACTCACTCCAACTTGCTATTTTAAGAGAAGGAAAGAAGTTGGGGAGTTGCTGGAGCAAACGGGCAAGAGCAGGGCAAGAAAAAAGGAGCGAGCAGTGGTGAAGGAAGGCAAAATGACATGAGGTCAACAGATGGAGGGAGGGAAGGGAGAGAGCGGGAGGAGGGGGGCGGGTTAATTAAGCAGGCTGCTGCAGGCATCCAATGCTCCCCAACAGAACAGCCTGAGGAGGTGGACTGTGGCGAGGTTTGGCTTTATTATGGTCGCAATCATAACACCTAATGTAGGAATAAAATCCCACCTGCTACCACCAACAAATCACTACCCACAAGTCCAAACTCCCGACACTTTAGGCTGCAGAGTACTGCAGCTTTGAGCCGGCCTCCAACCTCAACAGAATGCGTGATGGAAATCTGAATCGGGTCAAATTACTTTTAACAGCCTCGCGAACATCACAGCATCTGAGACGCGGCAAACCGACCACTCGTGTGATCGCCAGGAGATTCTTGGCATATCTTCGGCCCAATGACGTCAGCAACCGCTAAAACTCTAAGAAGTCAACGAATCGCAAGTGAGTTGGGGCGGGAAAAAATGTAGATCAACACTGTTTGAGAGGATCAAACAGAAGCTCCATAAAACGCAGAAGCCGAAGTAGAAGGAATTAATACAACAGGCCGAAGGGCATCAGACAGAAAGTGATGATTGTGATACGCCCCAAAAAGGTATCAAAGCCAAATGAAGAGGTTGGAATGACAAATGCAACGGGGATAGGCGATGTGTGGAGACGTGAAGACAGACGAAGACAACCTGGAGGGACGAAAGCCATGATGAGAAGCAGTGCTTCCTTATGGACTGAGGGCTTATTTCTTAAGAATGGGAAAGCAACAGCTATCCATTTTCTATTTTAGTTGTCCCATTATGTCCATGACACCGCACGGCAACGCAGCACGGCTCACTGTCTGGAGCTGAACTTTTCTCAGACTTCCTGTTTCCATCCATTTAGCTATCCATATGATAGATAAATAAACCTCCTCATGTCACTGCAAACACTTCGCTGGCTGGAGGGAGATTGTATGAAGGCTTCCTACTTACTGTTGGCTAAATTGTCATGTGTCAGATGTGTAATTTCAAGCAAATATCACGATCGAGCCGGAGCGTACAGTTTAATTAAGAAAAGTGACGTCATCTCATACTGTGCTATCAGTGTGACAGCTGCAGGAGTGCTGCTCCTCCCCCACCCCACATCTCACTCACTCACACACACACACACACACAAATACATTTTTTTACTATGCAAATATATATTCTGACTGTTTGTTGATGGCTAAATGCAGGGTCATATTGTTTCTTCTCATAAAAGGTTTCTGAAAAAAACATCTTTGTAAGGGCTAATTAATTTGTCTGCTTCAGAAAATGACAGTTTGAATCAATTCTTTAGTGGAATAAACATTGTTTTATGTGATCAAGAACACATCAATAACGTCTATGCCAGTAATTAATCACTGACTACAATTCTGACAGCGGGGTTTATGTTTTCATTTTAAAAGTGGGAAGCTGTCTGTGCCGTGTTGTGCCCTGTAAGCGCGCGTGCTGCTTCATTGTTGTCAGATCTAATTATTTCAGTTCGTCGTGTAGTGCACCGCGGGTGTGCATTATGTTACAGTGAAACTAGAACACACACATCTACGGGAGGTTTCCGTTTCAGGCTCGGACAGATCGTCAGTAGTATACTTATTGGAGAGTGTGTCACATCAGAGTGCTCAGCATCAGCTGATCCTCTTAATGAAGTACTCGGTAGACAGATTTGGACTCGCTATTAGACATGGCTGATGGATGGCTGACCTTAAAGAGGACAAAGCATCACACACACACACAACGTAGTCAGTCCAGGTATATTAACGGAGTTGCCATTATTTGTGACCCTGTGGCAGCTGTGACGACACCGTGCCAGTGTATCACAGACGACCCCATGTAAGGGAAACACCGAATTGACATTTCCCTCCCATGTGTGGGTGGAGATGGGAACACATGTGACAGTTTGGGGGCAGCCGTGGGGAGGAGGCATGGAGGGTGGGGGGGTGGTGACATGATGACCATAAAGGGAGAGTTCACATACGAGTGTCATCTAAAGGAGCTGAAAGCAGAAAAGAGAGAGAGAGCGAGAGACCTCTGCTCTATTTTCTTATTTCCCTGAATGTTTGTTCTTCCATCTGATTATTCCTTTATGCTTCGGCTGTTGCTCAATAAAGACCCGTGAAAAGAACAGAACGCACACACGTGCACAGAAAGAGAAATAGGAGTTGAGCAACTTTGCACAGAGAATTTTTAGCTTATCGTTGCCGGTTCAAAAGTCAAGGGTGACTAGCGCTGTGGTCCGGCTCAAAGTTTAACAGCAATCATTAAACAGCAGTAGAGAGCGTAATGTGAGACTGGGTAGGATCGCCTACGACCCTCTGTAACAAATATTAACCCACATAAGTACGGGCTTGGCCCCTCTGCCTCTCTGCAATACTGTTCCCCTTCTGCGGATTGTTCTTCTTTGCTGTGAATAATTCAGGCGGCTGACTTCTGAAGGGCTCGCAGACTTTTAGGCTACAGCTACACAAAGGCTCTCTGGGTACAGGCAGGTTGCTATCTGTGCTTATTGGCAACAACAGCATTTTATCAGCCATTTACAGCTACGCTAGGCAGCCATTTGTTTTCATTATTTTGTAACGTTGCAACATCTCAGTCGATAACAAGTCAAAAATAATGACATCAAAAAGGCCAAACTGATGTCTGATGGAGACTCATCAAACTTAATAATAATAATAATATGTTTATATGTTGTGTATGTTTTATATTTATAATACTAATATGTTACTTCATGCATTATTTTAGTTATCAATCAATTGTAAAAAAAAAAAAAAAAAAAAAAATCACTCATAAAATGTATTGTAAAAAATTAGAAAAAAAAAATTCTCATTGGGCTCCTGCACGGAGAAAAAAAAAGTTTACACAAGCGCTCTACATGAACACGCAACACGGGCCATGATGATGGTGAGAATGCTGAAACCCACGACTCACTACTGCTCCGGTAATAACCCATCTCAGTGATCAACCCAGCCCTTGCCTGGCCCCCTCCCTTTGCTCTGGACCGTTAAAGCGATCAGTCCGGTTTAATGCCCTCTCCTAAATGAGCTTTGATCTCGTTAGCGCGACACAAAGCCTCTTTACTGCCAACGATAGGACAAATCGGCTCTCCGAAACAGAGAGAGAGAGACGGGCCGGAGAGCGAGTTATAAACTGTACTCCCACTGCATCCGAGTGGACCACAGCACTGCCTCAAGGAGAAGCATCATACTACAGAGAGTGGGATAAAAATAAAAATAGATAGAGGAGGGAACGAGTCAAAGGAAACGAGGAGGAAAACAGACGAGACGGATGTGTTGGAGAAAAGAATAAAGAGGTAGATGTAGCATAGATTTGAGTGATGGAGTAAAAAAAGGAGATAATCAAAGATGGCAGGCTCCAGCCCTTCCCCCCTTCATCTTTGATGGGACAGTAGAGAGAGGGGGGGGGGGGGTCACCTCATTGGCACACTGAAAGCCTGTGAACCAGGAGTCAATTAGCAATCTGGAAATATGCTTGGGGGAGAAATCAGAGGACAGCTAGAGGGGAGCAGGGGGTGTGAGGGGGGGTCTGTAGTTGAGTTTGTATAAGGCAGAGCGGGGGAGGAGAGCAGGACACCAAAAGGGAGAGAGGAGGCTGCACTCTCATTTATTATTACAGTCCTGATTTACAGTCAGCAATCTACCATCTCTAGAGCTCAACGGGAATACTATAGTAATTGCTGGATGCATTCAGTTATAGGAGCATCCTCATCCTGAGCACGCACGCCGCCATAGTGAGAGTCTGCCACACAACTCACTACCATGACTGCATTAACCCTCAATGTCATTTTCTTTTTTATTTACCCGTCGTATAAAGTGCCACAGCTCAGCAATTCATCATTCAAAGCCTCTCTTCCTGCTTATCTCCCCTCCTACTGACAGTGTCATTCCTGCCATCCATCACCCTCCTCTCATCCTTTCTCATGGTCCCTGATGGGTGCAAACTAATGGCTCTGATTTCCTTTCTGCCCGCTCTCTCCTTGCTTCCATCCTTTATTTCTCCAAACACCCATCCATCAAGGCCGCATCTGTCCGAGTCGCACCTCCAAATATTGTGTCGGTTCAAACCCCACTCTTTATCGCCCTTTGTCCTCCAACTCCATGGCCACTCACTATTCCTATGCATCCACCATCCACAAACCCCCCTCGAGTGCCCAGCGATCAATACAACCGATGGGGAGCGAGAATCCTCCCCATGCCACGCTGCTCATTGTCACATCATCTTTGCCGGCGGGCTATAACCGTTCCCAATCATCAGCCTGCATCCTCTTTGAAGCTCGCCGAGCATCACAGCATTACGCAGGACCTATTTGTCATCGGATTGTATTCTACCGAGATTCAGTTACCTGCAGATGACCTCAAACATTTCCAACCTGCCCTTCGAATACCGTTAGCGCCATCTCCCTGGAGAAACACCAGGCGTCAGATACAATTTTCCCTTGTGCTGCCGGATTACGGACACTTCAAAAGCGAATGTGTGGAGGTGTAAGAATGATGTGCAGTGCATGCATTCATGAGAGAGAGAGAGGACATAAATAGTAATGGATCAAGGGAGAGCAAGCGAGAGGTGCACCCTGTGCCTCAGCAGTCCCCCTGCTTTACTGTAATACACACAGATTAGAGAACGGCTGCTGATGCTGCCTCAGCAGCCGAGTCATGTAAGCAGGGAAGACCGGTGTTAAGGAGGGCCCCCCTTGAGCCCCCTTGCTCCTTCAGCCGCCACCAAAAGGCTCTGTTCTTTGTCTTTCGCTGTGGTGACCCCTCCCCCAATCCCTGTCTGCCTCTCTCTTTTAACACCTAGCGACAATCAGGGGAGGAAGAAGAGGGGGGGCATGGAGCGATAAATGGCACATGCGGCGTGTATCAGGATTTGATGCCGTGACTCACTGTAAATTATCATCAGCGCTCCGAGGGATTTCATCCACCAGAATAAAATTCAGCGAGACAAAGCACTGGTTTACTTTCTGTGAGCCAGGCGTGATGAATGGGTCTGATCTTTGCTGTGCTGCTGCCTGTCATAGCAATGGAGCCTGTATCATATTACCTTTGTCTGGCTTGGTCATGCTCCCTCGCGGAGAGCACAGCCACAGTATTTCATCAAGACGCATTTTAACTATCTTCAAATATTCAGAAACCTCTTATTGTGGTTTCCATTAAATTTATTATTTTCTATTTGCTGCAATGATGCATGATTACATTGTAGATGAGGGGAGAAGGGGAAAAGGGGGCTGTCAACACATGATCATCATTCCTTGCTGATGCTTGGGAACAAAAGCTTTTACTGAGGAAAAGAAGAAGAAGAAGAAGAAGAAGAAGAAGAAGAAGAAGAAGAAGAAGAAGAAGACCATATGATACTCAGTTACAACGTCGCACACATGATACAGATATATAACGTTGTGTTTGTATTCTCACCTGTCCAATGTCACCGACAACACTCCCGGTCCCGTCTATCCTCGGTCTTTTGCACTCCGCCCGGTTAAGTCAGTCAGAACAGCGGCTGTCTGAGCGTCGGGCTCCGGGTCTCCTCGCTTCATCGGCCGGACAGCTGCCGGACCCCCGGCCGCGTTCGCGAGGGGTCCAGCTGTCGTATCGATGTCCCTTTCCATTATTCCCCGACTAACGGGTAGCATTATGGACGCAACGTCGGTCGACATTAACATCGGACGGCGGACAGTCACCAGTCAAAAGTCTTGTTTTCACCTTCGCCTTCTCCGGTCGACTCGTCCACGGCTCGATGTTCACAATGGATTCGGGCTTTTCCCAAAAAAAAAAAAAAAAAACAGCGAACTGGTTTACATCAATACAGGCAGCTGGTACTGTTTATTGTCTAACTTGGCGTTAGCTATTCGAGGCAGAACATTGTGCCAGAAATCTGAACAAAGCACGTTAAATACAGTACTTTTTTCCTTCTCCCCCTTAAAAAAAAAGAAGAGGTAAAACGACGCCAAACGGTGACCTATTTCACTAAAGATCACACGTCCGACTCTTGGATGGCTGACGAGCTAATTAGCTAGCTAACGTTAGCTAGCCTGCTAGCATTACATTCCGCTAGCTCCCTTAATAAATGTGGCTCGGAGAGAGCGCTCTCGCTTCCAATAATAGAAAATGTTGGAAATTAGCTTCGCATTATACTTCTCCTCGAGCGGGGCCGCGCGGTCCTCTCTCTCCGCTAAATGCGTGTGTTTGTTTGCGTTAAACGTCTCGGTTGTTCCCTACCAGCCTTCCCCTGGATCTCGGTGCCTTCTTATCACACCGTCCGTCCCCTCGCCGCGGTCTGCTATGGATGTGTCCTGGCGTGCGGACTTGGCTGCCGACGAACACGATTTCCTCTGGTCTGAGTCCCGGTTGGTGTGTACTCGTAGCGTGGAGGGAGCCCGAGCACGCTGATCCGCGGTCAGATTTTTCCAGGGACACCAGTAGGAGAGCGAGAGGACGGTGAGGTGAGGTGGGCTGGTCTGAGGTCTGCGTTTCCTTCTGTCTCCTTCTTCTCCTTAATTCCCAGCAGCAGCACCAGAGCTCCCCCTCCTCCTTTATCCTCACGTATTTCAACCAACTTAGAATGAAGATGTTGGTATATTTGCTGCTCATTACACCGCAGCCAAATATATATAAATAATAATAATAATAATATATCATAAAAAAGAATAATTAAATATATATCGATTTTTTTTTTTACCAATAATACATTTAATCATAGAACTCAAACATATTTTCTTTCAGATGTGTGTGTGTGTGTGTGTGTGTGTGTGTGTGTGTGTATATATATATATATATATATATATATATATATATATATATATATATATATATATATATATATATATATATATATGCCTGCATAAACAGACGAGTTATACATTTATATTTCACATCCAAGGTCTGCAATGCAGCACTACATGTCTCCGGTGTGTGTTCAAATTCACAAAATCAGAACGGCTTTGATACATTTAATAAATTAATTAGAATCATATTTGTAATTTGTATGTGTACTAATGGAGCATGGCCAAGTTAACTTTTTTTTAAATTTATGTATCGTTTGGTTGGATTAAAAATAAGGACAAAAGTTTCAAGGACGGAAATGAAATTAAAATAAAAAAAAGAAATAAAAAAAGAGCAGCTCCTGACGACTCCTGCGGTCTCCAGGTTTATTATTTCTGAAGGAATGAAATAGAGCACAGTAATGTTTTTTAATGTTTTTGCGCCCCCTGGTGGGTATTATGTGACAGAGCGTCTGATGGGAGGGACATTTACATCTTGGAAGGAAGAAAAATAATTGCTCTCTTGTGAAGCTGTTGTCATATAATTCACACAAAAGCTACACTAATCAACTGCGGCAGCTGTTGTGTAGAAAGGTTTATAGTGGCTAAGCTGCAATAACTGAGACGGGGGTGATCTATCAAAGAGAGAACAAACACACACACACGCACACCTGTGTGAGAAAATCTGCACTGAATCCTCAATTCACCTGCTTGCCTCTCAACAAATGATTGCTGTCATTTTAGGCCAACTGCCAGTGTGTGAGTGTGTGTGTGTGTTTGTGCACATGAGCAGCAGTGTGCCCCCCCCCCCTCCCTGAGTCACTCTATCAACCTCTGTCTCTCCAGCTACCTGTCCCTCCACCACCCACTGAACCTGCAATGATGGACGGCAGAGAGGTCGCATCGCTCCACACAGCCAGCCGCCTGTTTCACCATGGAGGCTGTGAGAGCCGGCAGAGGCCATTACTCTCTTTCATACAGCCACAGACCTCACGGGTGTCTGTAGACACATCTGTATTTTAGTGCATCTCTTCTACAGTTGCTGTAGTCTTCGCATTGCAAACTTCAATCGTATACTAGTAGCACTTTAGTCTCATTTTTTCATAATTAATTAGTACATGTTTGTGCACAAGGATACCATCACTTGTCACACAGGTCAGTTTAATGCCTCTGCTTTCATACATTGTTAGTTGAGAGCTGAAACACTTAGTTGATCAACTGAAAATGTCAAACTATTGGATATTCTATTAATTATTTCCATCATTTGTCATGCGGAAAGTCAAAACATCTGATTTCAGCTTCTCAAATGTGTGAGTAAATGTGTTATCGTTGGGTATTAGACAGTCAAAGGAAGGAATGTATCGATGCTACCATGGGAAACGTTTTAATGGAGGAAATAATCATCAGATTGTTCTAAAGAGTTGCAGCCTGAGAAGAAGCCACACTATTGTTGATGACTTTGACATACTTCCAAAACACTCCTTTGTCTTCAATGTCCAATGTCAGGACAGCAGAGTAATTTGCCATCTTCTGAAAAAGGCTGAAGACTCACCTGTTCAGACTTCACCTCGACTCTACATAGCATGACCCACTAACACCCCCCCCCCCCCAAAAAAAAAAAAAAAAAAAAACTTACCTATAGCACTCTGATCGCAGCACTGTTGCTCTTGAAGCACTACTTTACTCAGATGAGGACCTAACGCTTGTTCTATTTTTTGCTCTTACTTTATCTGCAATGATACGTCGTGGTTTCTTTGTTTCCTTCTTTTGACAAATGTACTTACTGTAAGTCGCTTTGGACAAAAGCGTCTGCTAAATGACCTAAATGTAAATGTAAGTATGTCAGTTCACCTCCCGTACGTCTTGCTTATAGATCTGTTGAAGACCACTGTTTTACAGTTTTACAGGGTCGCAAGATGATATTCATTACTTCGACTGAGATGTTCTTATGGTAACATGGAAATTAAAGTATTGTGTCAAAATTAAGTTTGCACATGACAGCAACAACGTTCACTCATAAGTTACTTGGAGATTACTTTGACAGAAATGTTCTGCTTTTATCTTACAGTAAATTGTTTCCTGCCTATTTTTAATTTATTTCTTTAACCCTTTTATGTCCAGCCTTGTTGTCTTTATCCCTAGCGTTTATTTCTATTTCTAAGTACATTGTGAATGATGCAAAAAAAAAAAGAAAAAAAAAAAGAATGTTGCTTTGAGCACCACAAGCAGAGGGCCACAATGTCCTATTATCTCAGAGAGGAGGCAGACATATCTACTGCAGGTATCTCTAAGGCATTTAGACCAATAATAGCTACAGGTAATATGGGGTGAACTGTCCCTTTACCTTCTCAACACAAATGTCCTTTATTTCATTGAACGTTTTAATATCTGCCTCGAAATGAGAAATACAGAGTTAGTGGGATTGCATAAGTTTGAACACAGCAGAATTATATCATGTGCATAAACACTGAATGAGCTGACACTGGAGAACATGTACATAAACAAAGCCATGAGTGAGGCCTTGTAGGTCTGATAAACAATCAGGGGTTTTCTACACAAACGTGTTCTGCTTTGGAAGGTTGCAGTGCTTCCTGTTGAGTTGGCGTACTTAGTTCTTATGTGGGTGCATGTGCGAGGTGGCACAGTACATTTCCTGTCCTTTTTTTCCTTTCTTCGTTCTCAGCTGTGGTTTAACTTACATAAACATTGACTCTACTTTACAATAATAATAGTAGTTGTAATAGTACTATATATATATACTAGTACTATATATATATATATATATAGCAGAGTCAAATAGTAATACACATGTAATAATACACACATAATACAATAAGGAATTGCAAAAGGTAATCAAAGATGAAGTTAATAAGTGAACTTCTGTCGCTTTCGTTTCCTGAAGTTTCGTTCTACCTTTCATGTTTTGCTGCCCCGCTGCCCCCCCCCCCCCCCACATCACCGCCTGCTCATTGGTGTTAATTCGTGACGGCCACGCCTCTCAGCCAATGAAACGACGGAGCGAAACCAAGGGGCGGGATGTGACGCACAACGAGGCGCTGTAAAAAGGAGCACGCAGCAACAACATACGGAGATTAACGAGTAGGCGTCTACACCTCAGTGACCACCGACACCGCGGAATACGTCCAACAAACCCAGGTAATTTCATGTGGGGTTAGCTGAGCTGCCGCTTAGTTATTATCGTGTTATTGACCAATTTATATATATATATATATATATATATATATATATATATATTTTTTTTTTTTTTTTTTTTTTTTTTTTTTTGAGGGGGGCTTAACGCATTCCTACTAATAAGTTAGAACACCGTTAGCATGTGAATGTAACCCTGAGAGGATGTATGCTAATGTGTCTGCTATTAACATTAACACTCCACAGACTTTACTAGCGCAGCAGAACGACCGCCGGTCACCATGGCAGTTTCTGGATGTGGTCTCGTCTGCAAATTTATCCTCATCCTTTTCAACATAATCTTTGCGGTAAGTCTGTCCAATCACGAAACTGCGTTGTTTCTCGTATTCAATCAAGCTTTCGTTGTTTTTTTCCCATTCTGTAATATCTCTTTGGGTTGGAAAAAAAAGCCAAATTTGTAGGTTGCTTTGTCTAGCCCAGTACCTGGCTCGCACTAGGTTTCGTTTCTGCCGAACACACCTCAACTGCCAGTTACTTTCCTGTTCTTGCTTCATGACGTCCTAGCTGCCTCTGCTGTCTAATGCCCACCAAGATGAAAGGAAACCAAACCATACACACCACCCTATTTTAACCCGCACCTTTCTGCTCTTCGTGTGACGTCACGTCAACTGTTGCATCGTGTTTAAGTATATTTCTGTTTGCTGGTGTTTATCTAGCTGTCCCTATCTGCACTCTGTTCACCCACAATGCCACCTGTTATTTCCCACGACGTGACTGAAACGAGTCTTCTTCACCACACTTGGACTCAGCCATCTGCACAACATTGCAGATTTGAAGATGTGAAACCAGGAACCATGGCGAGTTTGGTGGTTTTATTTTCACGTCTTTGGTTTGGCAGGTGGTGGGCTCCGCGTTTCTGGCTATCGGCCTGTGGCTGAGGTACAGCGGCAGCACCAGTACCATCTTTGAGATACAGGACTTCAACTCAAGTACATTTGTTACAGGTCAGTACTGTGTTATGTAAATTAGACACATGCATATATTATGCTTCTGATGCGTATTCAACCACAGATCTCTATTTTGTTATCAGCTGTGATCACACTGATCGCTCTCGGCTCAGTGATGCTGGTTGTGTCGGCGTTCGGAGACTACGGTGCCTGCAATGAGAAAAGATGTGCTCTGCATGTGGTGAGACGTCTTCACACACAAACTTCCTTGTCAAGTTTTTTTTTCATGTGTATTTACAGAATAAGTTTTACATCATCAACTGACTGGTTAAAAGTCACTGAATAGTGACATATTCTCCAAAACCTCTTGAAACCCATATATATCCACTAATTGATAACAATTCACATATTTCACTAATGAGGACAAACAGTTTAATGCAAGAAGTTTCACAATCAAGTAAAATTGAACTTGCTGTATCTACATCATAAGTTTAATTTCAGTCAAAAAACGTAATTTTTCATACTTCAAAATGTGTTTATGGTTGAGGTGATCTTGCTCCTTTTCCACACGCGCAGGGAGAATCTTACTAAGCATGTGCAAAGTAAGTGTCGTTTCCTAGGAAGTGAATGTGTTACAATTCCCCCCAGCCCCCTCTCCACCTGGTTGACTAAAATACATATATATATATATATATATATATATGAACAGACGCTGGTCAGAGTTGAAGCCCTGTGATGCTTCAGAGCAGCTCAGAAGACTAAAACATCAAACAAGTTCAAAGAAAATGAGCTACAAGACCAGTTTGGATGTGAGATAACCTCCTCTTACACAGAACGGACGCAGGTTTACTGAGAACACAACACACATTTCTGGTGTCTGTGTTGTCTCCCGATTTCCTGAAAGTTATTTTCTGCAGATAAGTATCGGAACTGTTTCGGTTTCACGTAGAGAACCCCCCACTCTTTGCCTCTTGATTTGACAACCAACAATGTGGAAAACAAGTCATTCAACTTATTTAACGTGGGGTTAATATATAATAAGTTGTAAAATACAGTGTTTTATCTATGATTTCCCGTATAGTGGATGTTTTCCGTTTTTATCTCGTAGTCCCGTCTCAGTGTCCTTGTGGACAGAGTTCAGGCATTCCTCGACCGTTAACAGCACAAAGGCGGAGACTGAGAGGGCTCGTGTGCTGCAGGAAGGAACATGCTGCGACGCTGTAGATGACTTGCAAAGACGACGAAGTTGCAACACTTCATTTCTAATTATGATTATGAATACAACTATATTTTATATAATGCTTTTTAAAACTTCCTGCTTCGTTGGACATCTTTTATGAAGTGAAAACTTGGACTAATGGACAGAATTGCCAACTGGAACTCGGTGGAGTGGGCGGAGTTAAAGAGCTGGACCTGGGCTGAGAAAAGCTCTGAATCAACACTTCATTCAGAGTTATGTGGCTCAGTGAAATTAATTCTTTATATAAGCCACCAACCTTTTCATGATGCTCTATGAAAGATGTGGAAATAGGATTTTAAAATATTGTTTATGAAGTGCGATGTTAACCTCTCTCCCTACCTGTTACAACAAATACACGCATACATACGCACATCCTTTCCATCATTGACTCGCATAGTAGTGGGATAAACAAGTGTCACGTTGTAGTTCCTGTATGTTTCTCAAGGTAATTAGCTTTATTTACCTCTTCCTCTTCTTTCAGTTCTCCGTCCTTGTGACCATTCTGGCGATAGCCGAAGTTGCTATCGGAGTGATCGCTTATTCCAACTGGGAAATGGTAAGAGGGGAAATGGGAAAGGAAACACAGTCAAAAATAAAATCATGTTTGATCCTGATATTGTGCTTTTATGTTTTATTATGAAGGTTGGACTAAGACTTGTGGAGTTCTACACTAGCATATACACGCTGTATGCAGCCAGTGGAGACCCTGTCCTCGCTATCAGTCTAGGTTTCTTCCACAAGACGGTAAGCACAAACTCCATCTCCTCCTTTACTGTCTGCTTAAAAAAACAGTTCACCTCGGACTCATCTGTGTAATGTGTTTTGAATTTGATGCTTTTGCAACTTGTGTACTGAATCCTCTTTTCAAAAGTCTCTGTGAAGAACAGCTTCACAGTTAACCAGCTCACGCGTCGTTGTACTGTTTATTTACAGCAGGAATTGTTGTTTTAGCTAACAGGTGCTAACAGGTGCTAACTCGCTAAATCTGGTAGCAGTTGTGGAGCTTGTTTATTTACATAATTAGGTTGCAAAAAACATGTCATGACCTGCTAAAAAATATTACTAAAATACATTTATTTTTTTTATTTCTTAAATAATTGCTTCATTTATATATTTTAGACAATGTACTCCTTTGTTTAGGAATAACTCATATTTTCAAAGTTCATAAACGTCATAATGATGCATGTCTTTATTTCATATTCAACAATTTGGGGCTCCATGTTGATGATCTAAAGTGAACTAAATGATTATTAATGTGGAGTGTTCTTCGTCTTCCTCGCCTGCAGCTTCACTGCTGTGGAATCACAGGGATCACGCTGGTGGAGCTGGTTCAAGCCACCTGCCCCGAACCAGCCAGGTTTTTTGAGCACATCAAGATGGACGTAAGTTGGACTTGCTTTCACATCGTTGTGATATCCGTGTTGACTTAGACACTTAGATGAGTGAGGCCCTTTCTGGTTGGCTCCACTGGAACCCGACTTGCTGTAGATGCTGGGATGCTAACGGTTTCTCCTGTCTTGTTCTTCCTACAGAGCTGTCCCGCGATCATGTTAACTGCCGTTGAAAGTAAAGCACCACTGGTGTTGGGCACCTTTATTGGTACTGCAGTTCTTCTGGTAAGAAAATGTGTTGCATGCTATGCATTTCTATATTTCTACATTATTTCCAAACAAAAGAATACAGTTGCATTTCATTTTTTTTTCACTCTACAAAATGAAATGAGAACAGAGATGTACTGTAGATGCCAGCATGGCCGTAGACTTGACTCGTTATAAGTGAAACTACGTTTTCACCAAAATCCTTCCTGTTCACTTTGAAACCCAGAACAATGAGCCTGTAATGTACTACAGAGCACAGTACATCATTTAAACCCATGCAGCGTTTAATTAGCATCAAATTAGTCAAAACTGACTGACGTGGGGACAAGGAGGAATGACTCCTGTTTCCTGCCTTTAGACAAGCTTAATTGTCTTTTGCTCTTGTTGTTCATAAAGTTGACCATGTTCTTATCACTCTGCTCCCCTCTGTCTCTCAATCAAAACTCTTCTCCTTGTCTTGCTTTAAAAAAAACTCTGCATCCTCTCCATCTTTGGTGCCCAAAGATCGTAGCTCTGATCTGCAGCTCAACCCTCAGTAAACAGATCTGCCAGTCCAACTCATCTCTCCAGTACATCGTCCTGACTCAGTCCCCTCCTGCTTTGGCTAACCCTCAACCAGCTCAGCATGAATTTGTCTCCACCTCCTACCCCAACTTTGACCAGCAGCCAGTCGTCTTCACCCCTCTGCCTGTGGCTAATATCCCTGTGGCTCAGTCTTAGTAAGCTTGATGCTTTTTCACTCTCGCTTTCATGCCGTCTTGATTTTTATTCCACAACGCTCCTTTTAGAGAATACACATTCATGATTTCATCCCTTCTCTCTGCATGCACGGAGTCTTCAGCTCCCTTTCAAAGGAAAAATCCACCTAAAAGACCTCAGGCTTTGCAGAAAGATATTTCAATCTGCTTTTTGAAAGAAAAAACATTGAATCATTCTATCTGTAGTTAAAGAATACACATCCAGGGTTGGATTTTTCTGACTGTTCCTCATTGAACATGCATGTAAATTCAAATCATGGGCTGGTACCTTTAGTGGCTGGTTTAATGTGTGGGATCAGGACCAGGAAACCGGTTGGTCACCACACAGCACGCCCATCCCTGCACTTTACTTCCCCTCCTCCTTCTGTGTCTGAATGACAGATCACCGCGCTGGTCTGCGCCATTATCCTCCTGAAACAGACCATGAGAGACCAGCAGGAGATGACTGCGTATTATTCGGCCGTGTACTAACAAGAGGATTCTGTGTTAAACCGTTACTTTCCTCACCAATGAAGACCATCACTGGGATTCAGGCTCAACCAGCAAACAAATGTTTACTGATGCATTTGTATGAAACTAGAATTATATTTTGTCCTAAAATTTCGCTGTGCTTATAATACGACTGTGTGCAGAAAAAACACCCAAGCTGTCAACCATTAACATTTATAGTGCTTGGTTTTTTATAATAATCATGCAGTTACTGTTGCAGAAATGGTTTCATTTAGCTAGAAACGGACACAGCTAGACAGCAAGAGCTTCCTGGCCTGACATTGTGGGCATACAATGAGGAACCAGACACGTCCGTTTAATAACACCGTTAGACATGTGGAAGTTGCCCCAGTCTGCTCCAGTTACATGTTAGCAGTAGTGTGAAGAGCAGTGTTTTGTACCTTAATGATACTGCTGCTTACTTTAGTTCTGTCTGTTCATGTGTAAGAGGCAAATATCGCTGTTTTCTATTCATGCAAAAGGGATCGTTTTCTTTCAAAACTATTTAAGGTGTTTGTTTAAGGTCAGTTGACATGACGGTGTCGTTATCGTTCATTCCTTTTTATGCTACCTAGGAGTAATGTTACATTGGTATGCATGTCATGCATCCTTTGCCTTGCAGGAGTTGCATTCCATTTAGTTTCTTCCATTCATGGTTGCACATCCAGATGTCAGAAAATTAAAACAAGGACATGCAAGAGAAATATTCTGCAGGCGTCCTCAGTCTTCAGGTAATGTTGGAGGCTGTTTAACTCGCTGTATAAACAAGTCAAGTGGCGGGCTGTAGAGCTGAGAAGCATTAAGTGGTGCCTTCCTGGAAACGCTGGTTTGATACAAAGACAAACTGGTTCAACTTTTTCATTCCCTCATGTTCTTTCAACGAATAAATCTGTGACCAAATAGAAATACATTTAGTGTTTTCACAAGATGGCCGATTGAGTGTCTCATTTTCTTTATCTGCACTACTTTTAGTACTACTGTAGTTCTGTCATTTTGCACTATATCATTTGTACCTTCACATGTTTAATAAATGAGCCATAGAGGGCTTTTCCACTCTTCTTCACAAAGACGTGTGTATCTGTTATTTCCTTAAAACAAAACAAGAGTACAGTTGTGTAAAAGTGTTTATTTCATTGCTCACGTGTCACCGTTGGGACCTATGAGGGAAAAACACAAGTTCATGTTACGAGTCTTCAAGCCTGAGTGAGCATGTTGCTAGCCGGTTGTTTGTAAAGCTTTAAGAATTATGCAAAGTGAAATATAACTACTCAATTGGGTAATGTGAAGGAAAACAATACATTTAGTCCGTTCAAAAAGGAATCCACCTGCAGCTTTGATGTAGAAAATGTGAACGGATGTTTAGTTAAATGTTTCAGGTCTAGAAGCCTCAATCCTCAAATCAGAATGACTATATATGTATTTTATGTACGTGAACCTTGTATGTTCCCACCGTGTTAAACTTACCGTTGATGCAGCTTAAAGTGCAGTCGCCATCTGTAGCAGAGCACACCTCTGTCAAACACAAGAAGTAGATCTGAGGGCAGAAAAAGAAACGGGTTTATGGTATAATTACAGGAACTACTCCACACGTAGCTGCTATTGTGGATGGTCCTCATGGTAGCAGGAACTTGAAACAGCCATATCATCATAAGTCACTTCAAAGAAAGACGTTTCCTTGTATGAGCACGTTAAGTTGGAGGTACCTCTGGGTCGTCTGGATGAGAGTATCCTTTAGCCCTGTAGGTGGGACTTTCTGTGGGCATAGACAGGAAACCAGTGATCATGATCCTCCGGATGTGGTGGGAGTCAGAGTGTGGGGAAGGAAGCAGCTGTGAACCAGCCAGGCTGAGACAGCTGAACAACACAGTGGTGAGAGTGGTTACAACTAAACATCACTACAGGAGGGAAAAACAAAAAAACATGCAAAAAGCAGAATTGCTCCTTTGGACAAGATTAATCCTTAGATCTGACAATACAATAGCACTGGAAAAAATAAAATGTCAGTTTGATTAGATTTCAAGAACATTACGATTTATCCTCAAGAGACCAGAAGCATGCCTTAAAGCCTGAACAACATCCGATTGAAAAGATGGCGACAGCCCAAATGCCAAACGCGAGGCATCAAAACTGTAGTCCAACGAATGGCTGAAGTCACGGTGACCCAGTCCACTTCTTATATACAATCCCTGGTACCACTAACATTGGTCAGAGCAGGCCATTATCACATTGATAAGGAGAATATGTGATGTTGTCCAATGTCTTGAGCTCCGAGTCTATGGAGCTACATTCAGCAGGAATCTGCACAGAATAACCGATTTGTGACATAATCCCATGAGAAGATTCCATCATCCTGCTCACGACTGAAGCTGCCAAGACTGATCACAATACAAATAATTCATCTCTGTGCAACACACCCATCGTAAGCAAGCATCCAGCTGGGGTATGGAGCTCGAGTGTAAGCCAGGCAGGAGTGAACCAGCAGCACCAGGTCGGGCTCTGGGGGGTCCAGCAGGCTCACCTCCACATACACTGGTCTGCCTCGCATTAGGCTGAGAGGCAGGTGGACCCCCGGATGGAAGCTGGTGAAGGACTCATCTAAGAGGAAAACAATGTTGTTGCTCAAACATCAACTTGCTGATTTTAAACACCAGATGAAATCATGCAAAGACATGATGTGCCATTTAAAGAGAAGACCATCACCTGTGGCAATTCTCAGTATCGCATTGACAGCGGCCGGTGTAGACTGAACGGGAGGTGGAGGAGGTTGATCCATCACTTCATCTGGAGAACCCGGGAGGGACCTACAATCCATCAACCTACGGATCAGAGCGGACGCAGATCTCAACCTCCCAGGACAAATCTACAGCTATGTATTCTAATAACTTCCAACTTGCATAGCTAGTTAACACTGAGATTATGAAGCCATGATTTTGGGATAACTGTGTGGAAAAATCTGTAAATATTTGGAAACGTAGCAATGCAGATTATTACTTTCTATTGTGTGCAAGGTTGAATCCCCTAATCAGAAGAAATGAAAGTAAAAATAAGCATCTGTTGGAATGAAGGCGGGAGCATCGACTCCCCCTCCTGGCTAAGTGCCATTTAAAAGCTTTAAATATTCCTGTGACAAAGAAATTAGACAAAAAGCCAATATTCAGAAACATTCTTTTTGCTTATGACCGATACAGAGTAATACAGCAGCAGATTAGAATGAATTATGGTTCATTCTGGGTGAGAAATGGTCTCCAATAAAGTTGTTCTAAAAGCAGAAGAAATCTTTTACAGTTTTCCTTCAACAGTAACGTCATACCTGACAGGAGAGTTGTCAAGCTCAGAACTGTGGTCTTGTTGAGGAGAGTAGACACCGTGGACTTTATGCAGATGAGCCAGTATCTCACCCTGACGGGGATATTGGAAACATTCTTACTTCAGTCAAAGCCTCATGAAAAGCATCAACTCCATTTAGCCACACCGACACTGTGGAAGACACCACAAGGCTCTACATTACGCGACATATATAGAAGTGTTACCGACATGTTTGTTTACTCCACAGCCATCCAGGGGGATGGTGAAGATGTCAGGGTCAGAGGTCAGCTTCTGCAGCTTGCAGGATACTGCTCTGAATACAGAGGGATCAGCAGGGTCTGGCATCGCAAAGATTAAATGCTGTCCCATCGTACACTCTGTTGGCACACACGTTATAACCAGATATGCCACACTGATTAAAATCCAGCATGAATATTCAAGTGAAGGCAAAAATCCAACAATTTTTAAAGATTATTATTATTGTGATTTGGGCGTAGGCTTTTAGCATCAGAGGACATATCAAATCATCAAAATTTTAGATTTCCTTCACTGTCCATGTTTTTCCGCCGTGTGTTGACAGGTTCCGTCATGGGAAGAGACTCACTATTCCCAGGGCAGTCGATATCCGACACAGGTCCAATACCACGGGGCGAGGCAGACGCAGCAGACTGGTCGGCCTCCAGATTATCTGAGTACAGAGCATAAACAAAGAGGGGAGAGTCGGTTATATTTGAATGGCTCCATTCAGCAGCGTGAGCGATGACGGATTCATAAATTCAGAGTTATTTCCCCCCCCCCCCCCCCCATTCGGGTGTCCGGTTACAACCAGGACCAGATGCTGGATCTTTAGTGAATACCGTTTTGCCCCCTTGTGGTGATCTGAAGTCAAGATACTAACAATAAAAGCTGCATGTCGAAAACAAACACATGGGCATCATTTCTACGTCACCTTTCAGTTCATCATCCAGCCTCTCGCCCGTCTCTTCTCCACTAGGATGCCTTACAGGATCGTCTGGATGTTGCTGAGATACACAAGGGTTATCGAGGCTATGAAAGGGACTACGCAGCTGCTGAGGGTATCCTGCCTGAGCATGAACCGGCCGAGCCATCACGCTGTAGTCAGAGTCTGAGGGAAGCAGGGGTTCTGATTTGGAGGATGCCCTATCTGAGGTAATGCTGCCTGCAGGTTGTAGTTCCTGGTTGTGGACAGACTCTTTAGGGTGGTAGTACAGGTGGTAATAATAGTAGTAAGGATCTAGAGGGCCATTGTGAATGTCATACAGTGGTTTTGTGGGCGGATCAGTGGTTTGGGGTTTGCCATAGGATTGATGTCGTGGTGGGTCTAAAGCTTCTTTAGATGAAGTCGGTAAACTCTCAGGTTTAGAATACATCCGATAGTAGTGATACAGAGGGTGGTAGTAGTATGGGTAAGGAGGAGGATAATGGTTGGCCAATGGAGGGGTGAAAGACTGTTCAAGAGGAGGAGCTGCGACAGTGTGAGGTCCAGGAGGGTGAGAGGGAAGGAGAGGGTGGACTGCTGGGGTCACGGGGGCTACGTCTTCTTTTCCGTCAGACAAAAGTGGGTGTTTGATCACATCTGGGCTACTGATTTGAGCGATCATTTCATTTGAGTTTGGCTGGTCCATGTGAGGATTTAATTCTTCATCAACTTGTGATGAGCCAGGAAGTGGATGAACTACAGTGTGAGACTTTGGGTTTTGATCAGACAAAGGATTGAGAGGAGCCAATCTTTTGACCTCTCCCCTAACGATGTGTGGGAAGTAATAATAGTAGTGGTATGGGTGGGGATGTGGAGGATGAGGTGTAGCAGGTGCAGGGGTTTTGGGAGGGGTGTGAGGATGAGAGGCAGCCTCAGACCCAGGACTAAGGAACTGGTGTGACTCGACTCTGCTGAGAGTCTTAGACTGCTGCATGTTGGGGGGCAACACTGTATAGTCAGGGTTATGAGGATTCGTCAAAGGCCGTTCTCTAGGAACCTCAGGACCTGGATCAGGGTCTTGAGGTGGGCCAGGAAGAGGGATTTTAGGGAGATGGTAGTAGTGATAGTATGGATTGAAGGCATGGTTGGGGGGCTGGAGAGGAGGCGGTTCAACGGGAATCAGAAAGTCTGCATCTGAGGAGGGAGAATGTGCAGCACCATGCCTCTCCGAGACACCCAAGACCGGAGTTTCTTGCTTTTGTTGCAGATCTGGATCCACCTGACCTGAATCCTTCATTTCATCTGTAGATGACGGAGAACTGTCGACACCAAAGTGCTTATAAGCCTCCCTGAGAGAAGTCTGGTGGGGGTAGAGGTCCCGATAGTCTGTCTGGGAATCAAGAGCAGGGAGAGGGTTTGGACCAAATGTAGGGTCTGGAGTGGAAGAGGAGGGAGTAAGAGGGTTATAAGCATCCTGTCCATCAGGACTAGGATAGTGGTGATATATAGGGTGCGGATAGTAAGGCGGGGCCAGGTAGAAAGGTGGAGCCCATAAAAAAGGGTCCAGGGATTCTGACACGTGCTCTGCTGGTCCTCTGCTTAGATGATGAGGGATGTGGACCAGAGGCTGATGGGTTAGTGGGAGTTCTTCAGCGGGGACGGGACAAGTCAGGGTGAACGTCTTTTCTCCTATCTGAAGAGAAAGTGTGTATTCTCCATCCTGAAATAAAGATCAGATTGTCTGAGTGAGACTGTGTGGAAGTGAACTCTAAATATATTTTTACAGCTTTATATTCTCGTTCGGGAGCCCTTACTGACAGGGAACTGAAACCCATCTGTGCCCTATTCAAAGCCACAGGATGGTAAAAAAAAAAAAAAGTATAAGTATAGATAAGTTTCATTTTCAGTTCAGCTCACTGTTGGAAAATATTCTTAATATAGTAGTGATGCTAGCTCAAATACCTTTACAAGCAGAAGTAGCTAAAGCTGTAATGATTTGTCTGCATTTTTTAGACGACAGTTATAACTTGACAGTGCATCTAGAAGGATCTCTTTAATTGTATGCATCTTTGACTGATTTATTCTATTTCTAGTATTTCATTTGTTTATTTCAGATGATCATTTTGATTCCCTCAGATTGTTCACTCCATCAACACATTTCTAAATTTCACATGAATACAAACGAGACTTTTAGGCACTATGTGCCAGACTTGGTCATGAATAGCAACTTTCCTGAAATTCACCTTTACTGTGATGCCACACGTAATGAACGGAGCAGCGATATCAATCTCAGCATCCTGTCTGTGCAGCGTGTAGTCACACTGCTCGGCTAGCACCAGCAAAGGAGTCCATTCTCCTCTGACTGGACAGAGAAGGAACAAAAGTCATATGATCAATAGTGTGGAAATCCAAAGAAAGAGAAGAAGAATGAGATTTCTGTTTGTTTACCATTTACCCTCAGCTCCTCGGTAGCGTGGAGCCCCTGCACTGTGACCGTCATACCGTAGTCAGAGCAGCAGAGGGAGGAAGGGCCCGTGGCCTGAGGCTGGATCTGAGAGGCTGGGCAGAACATCTTGACCGGAGTCCCCCTCCACAGCAGTGGCAACACATAACCATCATCCTGAAAACGGGTTTTAAAAATGGCACTCATATACCTTTTACTGCTGTTGGCTAAAACATGTCACATCTGTTACAGGAGATGCATCTATAATTAAGAAGCAAGCTTTTCCTCATTAAATAAGCATTAAAAACATGAGTCAACAATCCATGAAAGTCCTGAACTGTCTTGTGAAGATGATATAAGAGTGTACTCGGTGTGGTTTCTTAACCCCGTTACTAAAAAAGACTGGGTTTGGTGCAGGGGGCAAAAGCAGAAATGCTTACCAACACCAGAAACAAAAAAAACAAGCTAAACTTGTTCCTTTCACCAGAGTTGCCACAACTTTGACTCAGAATGTGCAGAGAAGCAGAGCCAGTACCAGCGAGTTGGCTCAAGTCTCCGGTAATGAACTAATCTGTGCATCAGTATCAAAACATACAGCATGGACGCCATACTTCCTGTGTGACATGGCAGGCGTCATACTGAGCCATCAGACGGAGGTCTCTCCATGTGGTCTCAACAGAGTAGCCACACTGAGGCGGCAGCTGGGACAGCGGCACGGACGACTTGTTCACTGAGACACAAAGAAGAAAAAAAAAGACCGAAACAAAACCTTAAATTTCACTTTCATGATGAAATAAGGAAAATTGATCCAGTCAAGTCCAGCTGCTGCTATGGGTGACCACCCCAGACATAATGGTGGCGTGTTTGTAAAAGCCGAGGCTGTGGCCTCACCTCGGTCCAGCTGGAGTTGTACAGCTCGCCGCCTCCTGACCATGAGGGTCATGGCGTCGTCTCCACACGTCACCACAGGCTGCAGCCTCTGCCAGCTCTCCTCTGAGCCGCCGAGCCACCGACCTCTGACCCTCTCCGGTGCTCCCTGAGCCAGCACTGATTAACAAAGACCAACATGATGTAGAACACCACATCAAATTTCAGATGGAGAAAAAAATCATCATTAGAATCATTAAATAACTAAATCAATATATACTTTCACACAATCCCTGTGAGGTGGGGATGATTTGATTAGAGTGTATACTTTCTTTTTTGTAAATGGGAATTTTGAATTTCAGGTATCCTGTCACAAAAAAAACAACATCTTTATAGACTATTATACTTGCATTCTCCTGATGGCATCGAGGTCTAAACCAATAAGAGACAGAGCTCAGGCGGGTCCTTGCCTCTGATTGGCTGTGGTCCTTTTCACTGCTGTAAATTGTGTCATTTCGAAAAATGCGAGCGAGCGGAGCAGGTACTCTGAGCGCTTCGATTCTCTTTGAAAATGAAGAGAGGCAGAAAGCCTCGCCCCGAGACTAATTAAAAAGCCCCAAAATATGCCTTCAGACAGGACTGGTTGAAGCAATTTCCCTGTCTGATAAAGAAAGGGACTCAATGCACTGCATTTATTGTCGGGAGTGCGGTCAGAATTTGTCCGGTAATAGTGCGTTTGTGGAAGAGTCAACAACATTTCGCATCGAGACGTTGAAAAAGCGCAATATGTCCAAAAAGCATACGACATGCCGTGATAAGTGTGTTAATAAAGTGGCCTCTCATCCAGCTGCATTTCAGCGTCAGGCTGTATCGATCAGGTCCGCTGAGGAATCTGAAATTATTATAAAATTCAACGTTGCATAGAATATTGCAAAGGAGGAGTTGTCGTTCACTAAATTTAAGTCCGAAATTATTCTGATGAAAAAAATGCCGACACGCTAAAGAACAAGACAGCTGAGGTTGGAAACGCCACGTACACGTCATTCATGATTGACGGCGACACAGACGTCTCAACGAAGGAGTGCGTTATTGTCTTCTGCTGCATTTTGCATAAAGGGAGGCCGGTCAACATGTTAATTGGACATGTCGAGGTGGAGCATGGACACGCACAGTGTTTGAAGGCCCACATTACAGCATGAGACATCATGAATAGGAAATTGTATAATAGCCTATTCCTAATATTATTATTAGGAATAGCCTAAGTAAAAATATAGGTAGGCTAGGCTAAGATCACATAAACAGTCTTCCATTTGCAATCTATAGGCTAGTGACCTGTATGATCTTCTTATGCTGCCACAAAGCAAGCATTTACTGCGCTTGGGCATCAGTGTGCAGATTGGCTGGAGAAAACGGGTGCTCTGGGGGCTGATGGTGCTGCTGCAGTAGGCTATAGGCCATAAGGGGTTGTCATAAGGGGGTGTCAAAAGGAGAGCGATAAAAAAAAGGGCCTTTTTGGCGTTAAAGGCGACGCGATGAAAAATGTGGGTGCACCTAAATAAAAAAATAAAAAAAAGTTAGGCGCACCAGTGCTACCAATGCAAAAATTAGTCTGGAGCCCTGTAGAGGTTTACCTGACGCAGCAGAGTCCGCCTGGTAGCCCGCGTTAGGGTTCGTCTCCAGGCGACCGGTCATGTAAAACTTGCCGGGGACGACGTGCTCAATGCTGCCTTTGCTACAGCCTTCGTCACTGGACGCCATTGTGGTTTTACTCGTCTTTTCGGGCCCTCCGGTGGTCTCCGTGCGGTCCCCGTCCGGGACGTCGTGGAAGTACGGGAGGTCTCTCGACTCTTCCGAGGCCCCTCGGTCAGAGGGGTGACTGAGGCCTCCTGCCGTCAAAACGCTGCGCCCGTCGCTGCGAGGAGCCAAACCCGGAGGAGCGTGTGAAGGAAGAGTTATTGTGGTCGTGATGGAGTGAAGGAGGAGGACACCGAAGCAGTATCCTGTTTGTTTCAAATACATTTCAAGTAAGAGTTTCTCTCTGCGCACCTAAAACACCGGGACGGAGGGAACCGCCGCAGTGTTCTTGTAGACTTCCTTCCTGCCGACACACCTGCTCACTAATTGGCCCTAATGATGCACTGGTGCACATGCGCAGCAGGTAGTGTCGCAGATTCCACCCATTTTAAATGCATATGATAAAATGTCTGCTTGAGGCCCCTTGTCTGGGTTCAAACGTCTGAGAGCAGATTCATTTCAGTAGCTGCTAAAACTGTTCAAAGTTTCACCGGACAAAGCAGAGAAAAGTCCCAAGAAATGTGTCGGCCCCTCAGATTTATTTCTGACCTTTTCTAGGGGGCTCCATCTACACCAGCCATGACATTATGCTCTGATACAGCAGTATTAACTCTTTAATGATGTCATATATAATACATTATCAGTCATAAGGGGCATTTTCTGCATAATAAGTACTTTTACTTAAGAAGAATGTTCTCCACTCCCTGTTAATAAGCTGTGAATACAATCTACTTTTCTGTCCACTAGAGGGAGGTATTACATTGCACTTATTTAATCCTGTTAAATTAATGTAGACTTGTGTACACACGCATAGACTATGATAATAATAATAATTATATAATTATTAATAATAATAATAATATCCATCCATTTTCTACCGCTTATCCTGTATTCAGGGTCACGGGGGGCTGGAGCCGATCCCAGCTGTCATAATAATAATATAATAAAATAAAATTATAATTATAATTAAACATATTTATCCTGAAAATAAACTCTTTCCATTCTCTTTAATACTCTTGATCACAATGAATTCTTGTATTCTTCTCCATAAAAAGTTTTTCTTCGGAAATGCACTAACTCAAATAAATATCTGTGCTTCTGACAGATCTCGTGCCACTCCTTTGACCTTTGCCCTATTTTTTAGAATAATATCCTTTCAGTCAAACGATAAAATCCTACAGTAGGTATGTGGGAAGATTAATTTCCTAACTCCTGTATGTTATTGACATCCATTTGCGTTTCATTGTATGATTTTATGTTATGTTCTTTTCCCAACTGCCACCCGGCCTGCAAATAAACGCATCGAAGCTCCATCTATCCGTGAGGAAAACAGAGAGATTGGCTGTGTGCTGAAGGTATCACCGCTGCCAGCTCCGCCATCTGATAATTAGTGACTCTGCCAAGCTGTGATCAGTCATCACATTGTGGTTATCAACTGAGGGCAGACTGGTAATGTTCTCACAGTTTCTCACTTAGCAGGGCTTTCTTTCCACCCCTACCTCGACACTGGGTGAGAGGAATTAGATGAACCACACGGCCGCACAGTTTGAATGCTTGGAAGGACTGCACTTCATAAAGAGGCTGTGTTATTATGTGTGTGTGTGTGTGTGTGTGTGTGTGTGAGTGGGGTGGGGGGAGGGTGATCAGTTGATGATGGGCGCGGCAGCGAGATGACTCATATTTGGAGTTGCCTAGCTACAGCCTGGAGTTGTTTTCTTTCGACTTGGAGCGAGAGTACAGTGTGTATGTCTGGATTTCATTGAGAGAGGGAGAGAGAGAGAGAGAGAGAGAGAGAGGCATTGTGGGGGCCGACATAAACTCAGGGGTGGCACCGAGCAGGAAACAGGAGGAGCAGAAAAAAAGGTTTCCCAAAGAGAAGAAGGTGGGGAGAAAAACTTTGGAGTCAAAATGTAGCAATGTGAGCGAGGGAGGGGAAAGAAAAAAAAGGGCAAAAAAGAGCGAAGTGAATCAAGTATGAAACACCCTTGGCCAGTAACCATGGAAACGGGCCAGCCCAACTAAATACGAGGAATTCTCTTTTCTGTTGAATGCAAAAACGGATGGCTAACAGCTGACACACACAAAATGTTCACCCCGAATGGAAGCTGAACTACAGCCTTCAGAAAGTCTGCGTCACGGCAGACTCTTCCTGAAGTCGCTCCTGGCTGATCTTCATTCAGACCACAGGCAGCCGGCCAACACGGCACATGCAAATGCTCAAAGAGGAATTCTCTCAGCTCCACGTTTAGCATATTCTTTCATGTCTTTGCTTTTGATTGGCCCTCTGCTCAAAGTTCTCCCCGCTCTGTCTACCTCCTTGCATGGGGTTCTTACCTGTTACCATATTATGTAACTTCTCTTCTCTGATTACACTATTTGAGACCTCAGGACAAACGGCAATTTTGAGTGTTTCACAACAATTCAAACACAATACGATAGTATATGAAGACACACACGTGCCACAAACAGTAACAAAACATAAAAAAAATACAGGTTAGAACACTATGAATTACATTAAAGATAAGATTAAATTAAATAAAAAATAAAAAACAGGAAGACTCAATCAAAACAAGGATACAGACCAGATAAAACTAAAATTATTTATTATTAATTATTACACAATTTAAACGTTTGGAATCACCAGAATCAGTATCATTGGAAGGAATTTGCTCACATTGTACTTACACGCAGAACATACATAAATTGAGAGCTAATAACAAGGACAAAAACGTGTAAAAATATTCAAAACTATTTTGTACACACATGTAATAGGTACATGTGTGTACACTAATATACAGGATTCAGGATTCATTTAACTATTCATCACAGCGATTGCCTTCTTGTAGCTAGATGTTTTGGCATACAGTGCTCTGTAGCGCCTCCTTCAGTCACAAGCGATGTGTAAAGTTGTGTGACGTCGAACATTTGTATCGTTTTGTAGTATAATTTGGCTGAGTGGAAGCATTAATCATTTAAAAAAGAGTGGACCAAATATTGAACCATGTGGAACTCCACATGGAATGGGTATTTGAAACAGTCAATACTTTAAATTAAACTGTGGGTCGTTAGCGCTGGCAGTCTGTTTGTTCGTCCACAACTGAACACTTCAACCTTTAAAAAATGCAATTGAAAAAAACAAAGGCCTTTTGTGTGTCTGTGTGTCTGTGTGTTGTTTCTCAGTGCCTGTGGCAATCTGGCACTCCTTTAGAGAATGATGAGAATGCTTGTTTTATGAGCCATGCGTTTCCGTCTTTTGGAGATGGACGAGGATGAAATACATGTTTGTAAGTATGCAGTGTGGGTATGTGTGTGACTGACATGCCTGTGAAGCAACTTATCATGAAAAATAGACAAAAGAAGACAAAACGAAGCAGCCCGGCGACACGGAAAGTAAGGACGAGGGCGATGGTCGACTATTCCAATTAGCCTGCCAGCCTGAGGTGAGGGTCACAACAGCACAAGCTACAGACATTGGCCTTTGTGTTTGCTCTGCCTCATTCAAAAGAACACTCACATTCAGACACTTTGAAATTACCTCCGCAAACCCTGTGAAAACACACTCAGGGCTGTTTTTATAATAGGAGATTAGAAATCTCAGGGCAGGGTGCGACATTGTGTAAGACGGCGAGGGAATGAGTGGAGTGAGACAGTCAACCACAGACAGAGAGCTTTACTATTGTGTAAAGCAGCAGCAGCAGTGACTTGGCTGTGGTCAGGCTCACTCCCCTGGCATGTAGGCACTGGCTTTGTTTCACACAGCCGTGTTGAAATGCTCCTCGCAAACACATAATCAAAGGATTTCGCTATGAGTCAACCAAAAGCAGCAACCTGTCTTGACCTCGTTTGTCCGTTTATGACAATTTCAGATTCTTGGTATTGAGCCGATTCTCTCGCTCGGGGCAATTTTTATCACGTCAAAGGGATGAATGAGGGGACATTGGCGACCTTACAAACAACCAGTAATCAAGAATGCAGGACATAGCGCCACATGGGATGCACTCTGATAGAGGAGTGCTTGTTTTCCACAATATGAAATGTCGAAGTGTGTTTCAGTCCTTGAACAGGTCTGCTAATGACCCCACTGTTGAACTAATGGAACAACCCATCGCCGGCAAACCCTGAGAACGTATTTAAAGGAGTCACCATTAATACTTGTGCACACAGCACTTAGCACCTCAGACAATATCACAACGGTTTTGAGTGATCCTTCCTAACTCTGGTTTTTCCGGTACTGATCAGTCATGGCAGCGCGACAAAGGGCTGTTTGTTGAGCCAGCCGCCACGCAATTGGTCTTCTTCGGCCATGGCACATGACATGTGATTTATCAGCTTGTGTTTGGATATTAAACAAGAGTGTTGTGGCTAGGCTCCTGCCCCACCCCCTCCTCTGAAACATACAGTTACTCCAAAAATGATATCTGACTGATGCATGACTCATAGCATTTCCTCTCCCACTAAACCAAGAACTGAGAAAGAAATTTCTTGCATAACTCAAGTTTTGTTTTACACCACAGACATGTTTATTTATTGGACTCTTCTTCTTCTTGGTGAAATAGACAGGAGGGAGCGCCGTTTCGTACTGTAACGTACAATACAAACCGTGGCTCCCCTCACCTGTGAGGTGGGGTTGGACACGCCCAGCGCAGAATCAGGTCCGACCACATTCTCACTTCTCGCTTTTTTTCTCAGTTAGTCGCTCCTGTGTTTTTGCACAATCCGTATCATCCTTATGTCTTGTCTCACAAGCAGGCGGAGGTGAAGATGAATCATTTAAAACAAATTTATTAAAAAAGTTCAATTCTGCAGCAAAAAGCATGAAATCCCATTCATCATCCTGGCATGCATGAAGGGAGTAGGCTGCCAGCTTGGGTGGAGCTGTGTGAGTAGATGTAGTGTAGATTTTGACGAGATTAGCGCCAACTATAACATCCCAAAGCTGAATTGCAAAATGTCAAACACTGACATTCTTTCTCATGGGGATTTGGGCGCGGCCCTTTAGGATGTTGAGGAGTATGATCAAGGTGTGGAGATTGAAATTCAAACTGTTAACATGAAGGGATGGATATGCGGCAACATGAGTGGTGTATTTACCACTCATCCCATGGCGTGCGATAGTGTTGTCATGGAAATCGGCGGCATGCATGAGTCACGGAGACCCTGAAGCGTTGCCATGGCGGAGTTTGGTTCCCCATTTCAGAGCTGGTGTGATGTGCAGCATTCCAGCTTCATGAGTTCCTCCGTCCACATAAGAAAAAGGTTATTTTCCATGACAACCGCATTAGAATACAAAATATTCGTCTCGGCTCTCACAAAAGGAGAAGACCCTCAGTTTCATTTCGAGGGAAAAAGTCACGCCATGTGATTTTTTGTTATGCTTTGTAGTTGCCTTGCTCTAAACTCCTTTCAAGGTCACTGCATGAGCAGGTAAATTATTTCCGAAGCCTGTTATTATCCTGCTGGCTCATACCCGAGGCAGCCTGACGTGATACTGACCAGGTACTCTGCCTGGTCTTGGACTCAGACTTCTATTGGCTCATCTGCGTGATTCTTGACTCACTAGAAGCAAACAAGTGACCTCAGTCCCCCACGCCACACCCATGGTATTTTGGGCTCTCTCTATCTATTTGTGTCCGACTTCCTTGCCTGACTTTTATTAGTGTACCCTCTTTACTATTCCATCCATCCATTTTCTACCGCTTATCCTGTATCTAGGGTCACGGGGGGGCTGGAGCCGATCCCAGCTGTCATTGGGCGAAGGCAGGGTACACCCTGGACAGGACGCCAGTCTGCCCCTCTCTTTACTATTCTCATACTTATATTGTTATGATTTTAGTAAATCATTACAATTTAAAGGCACAGTTCACCCTTAAAATACACATTTTCCTGTCACCTGTTTATGTATCTGGTTTGTTTTGCTGTGAGCTGCCTAGTTTTGGATGTATCAGCCAATCAGGTTTCACGTATAGGAACTAGTTTCTTTGTGTCAATCATATCGACGCATAGAAGGAAGCGCACATCGTGGACGAGAGTAAACAAACGGCGTTACATTAGCTAGCTCAGTGGCTAGCAGCCTCGAGTGTAGGTGCTTCCCTCTGCTTCTGTTGGAGTCTGCAGTGAACTGTCTCTGTTTGAACACACACTCACACACACACTCACACACACACTTCTCATTAAGAAAAGCAAGTGAAACTGCAAATACGTCATTAAATCTCTTTCTATGCTTCCCCTTTAAGTGCCATTTCAGTGCATCTTCTACTTCCACCTTAAATGTAAGTGTTTCAGCAGCGTCCACACGCGTAGCTTTTCTAGTTTTTCCAGTACCATCGCTGCACACTGCAGCAAACTCCCCGCCCAAAACCTTTACAACACTTATAAAAAATCAAACCCCTTCGTAAAAACCATAAAAATAAATAAATCTATAAACGCTGTTTCGGTGTGCTTTAACTGCTGTGCTGTGAATCCGTTTTTTCTTTTTTAATTCTCGGTGTGTACGACGTAAACTCATTTTTGGAGCCCGACTTTCTCTGAGGACAGCAGAACTTTGAATCAGCGTGTCTGATGCTTAATGGGGAACTTTTTTAGATATGGTGAGCGATGAGGCTCATTGAAGGCACTCAATGACTAACAGGCAAATGTTGTAATGAGTTATTATGCAACGTGTTATTATTAGATTAAGTGTCAGATAGGGCTGCTAGAAGATTTTTTTTTCTCAGACTAAACTAAACGCATGTGATCTGCTCAAGAAGCAGATGACTCGGACTCGATGGAATCATTAGGGCCGTGAAACAATGATGCTGAGTAATAAATGAACTAGCAGTGTGAAATGTCTCCCTCCTTTGAATTCCTCTCTCATTCCCTCCATGTCTGTCCTCCCTCCGTCCTCTTCTTCCCTCCTTCCCTCTCACTCATGCCATGACTTGCACTCGTTTGCCCCCACCTCCCTCTCCCCTCGCAACCAACAACATTCCTTCATCCTGAAACTCCTTCCTTTGCAACAAAAGCGGGAAAAGAAGGAGGGCGGCGATCAGGATGAAACACTACTCTTACACTCGTGTTTACACTGAGTCCCCACTGTTTTGTTTACACGCAATGATGGGGTTGTGATTAGAGGTCTGTTGCCATGGCAGCACGCGGAGAATCAGTGTCAATAAATGTTAAATGTTATGGGAGTTCCCACCCCTCAAACACAAACGCCAGTGAGTCATCAGCTACCCTCCCGGAGGAAATCACCATTGCGGCCGAGTGACAAAAGGCATGAGGCACCAAACACAAAAGGAAAATATGTATCGCCTGCCCACAAAAGTTGTGGAAATAGTGGCGCGTTTCAGCTTTTTTTTGCATGTGTGTGAAGTGGACAGAAAAAAATAGTGGGGGGGCAGAGAGTAGAGTGGGAGGGAAGAGGCAGGGATTGTGTGAGCCAGAGGCTTGTCTGGGTGTGGACTTGAAAAAGAGGGCTGGGTCAAAGTGGGCGGACGGGTAGCTCCTGGTGTTTGTGCATTTAGACTCCGAGTCTGAAATTAGTGTCGTTGAGAGCAGCAGGAATTAGACTTGAAGGGACGCACAGCCATCAAACAGTAAGTCAAAGATTCATCTTGTGCTTTTAAAAGAAATCCCTCTCTGTGTGTCGTAGACGCTTCACGGTGTTTTCATAGATGTTCTGTAGGTTTCTTTCAGGGTATTTCAGATTTTTCTATCAAATGCTGTTGAGGAACAGAGTAAAGACAGGCGTGTGTGTGTGTGTGTGTGTGTGTGTGTGTGCCTCCCACATACCTGTTCACCTTCACAGGTAACTTTGCTATTGAATTACAGTGACTCCCTCTCTACTGGCCAGGTGTGGCTGCCTCCCAGATGTGTTCGGCTCCTGCAGCAGTGCTAAAGTTTGAGTTTATTAAAAAAGGCCGCTTCCCTGCTAGCTTTTTTGGGGGGGAAACTTCTAGCATTCTTAAACCTAGCCTCGACCACACGTATTCAATTTGGCGTAATGGAAAATACACCACAGCAGGGCCAGCAGCAACAGTTGGCCCGTCTTGTTTTCAGGAAAAAGACTTTGGAAGACGTCTGATCAAAGTATTCCACAAGTGTGTTTTGTATTAAAGCGTTTTATTTCCATCCAGAAGTTAGCATTTTCTGGCAGCAGTAGTGTTCAAGCCTGTATTTGAGCTGTCAGCTTTTCAGCCACAAACGACACTAACATATGAAAAACAATCTGTCACTTCACACGCCGTACTAAGCCGGTGGAAGGTGTCAGGCCGGCGATGCTCCCCGTCCGTCCATGTGTGGTTGCGTGTAAGCAAGCTGGTGTGTGTGTGTGTGTGTGTGTTTGTGGACCCAGCCCTTGACCACTCCTTTACTTACCGTCGAAGGAACCAGCACATTCCAGATGTGACTCTTCCTCTGTTCACACCCAGTGCGGCCTCGGTGCTGCTGCATGCAGCCGCAGACGGTTCACACGAGAGTGGGAATGTGTCCGGAAACTGAGCAGGGTCACCTGTAGAGAGGCTGCTGGAGAGGAGAGGTTGTTGTTGGGGTGTACGGCGTGTAGTGGTCGGGTCGGGCGTGGGCCGGCTAGGCTGCTAGGCTAGCAGGTATGCTCTACAGTTATTTTAAGGAGTGGCGGGGATCTTAGACGCACGAGACAAGCCCAAACTCATCTGCCCGCCATGAACTTCCCCTCCTGAACACACACACACACACACACGCTCTCTCTGTATCTCTCTCTAGCAACAGTTTCTCTCTGTCCACTTGATTTTGTCTCCAGATCTCTATCTGCACATCAACACCTCTGATTCTAACATGAACATGAGCTCTCCGTCTATTTGCGAGCACTTCACTGGGCGACTGTGAGCTGTAACTCAAAGTAATTAGAAGTTGTGAAGCCACACCCTGTGTGGGTGCCAGGTTTTGGCCCTGCTTTGCTGCTCTGTGTGCGTGTGTGTGTGTGTGTGTGTGTGTGTGTGTGTGTGTGTGAGAGAGTGATGGCTGCCTTTCTGAAACCAGGCAGGAAGTGTGGAGCCTTTGTTATTGGCCACATTTGAGTCTTTCTAGTCTTTCTCACAGAAGCTGCTCAGTGTGTGTGTGTGTGTGTGTGTGTGTGTGTGTGTGTGTGTTTATTGGGTTGAGTATGAGTTGCCCTGCAGTTACATTCATCCTGAATAATAAAAGGTGGAAAGTGGTGTAACAAGTTTCCTCTTGTGCCTCCCTCTCTCTCTCCCAGCACCGTCATCATGCTGATTCTCCTCGCTGCCATCTTTGTCCTTCACATCATAGGCATCATCCTCCTCCTGGTGGCCACCATTGACAATGTGAGTACCTTTTTGGCTGAGTTGCATTTCCACACACCTGCACAGTGCAGCACTACTCGGGCCCCCGCCGCGAGACACGACCGTCCCCGCACAACCCCCGACGTCCTCCCCGCTGCTCTGAAACGCCAGATCTGAGGAGTTATGTGCCTCTCCCAGCATGCTGACAGACACCAAAGATTCAAGGCTCATGAGTGATCGGCTGCTCGCCTCTCGTTCATCACTCCGAGCTCTCATACCTTCGCAGGGCCACATATTTGACATTTCAGGCTGACAGATAGGTGTTGTCACCGTGTGCCACTGCAGGCGAGGTGTCAGTCAGACACACACACGCACGTAAACATGTCAAGTGTTGCAGGGCGAACACACACTCGCCGCCTCCCTCAACGTTTATGCAACAAAGTCGAAAGGTGATTCATAGAGATATTAAAATGCCGTCCTTCCCCTCAGGCCTGGTGGATGACCGACACCATCTCCACTGACGTGTGGTTCCGGTGGGTACAGACAAACGGGGTGTGGAACACCACCGACCTCCCCTCAGGATCACACTACCCAACGGGTAAGTCTGCTCAGCAAACCTGTTGCCTTCACTCACATCAGCTTCTTAATAAGAGTTGGCCTACAATGTTTTCATCGATCTCCTGCAATAACTGCATTGTCATTCAACCTCTCTCTAAAACATGAATATTTCTTCACTCAAAGTTAAAAAGAGATCTTTTATCATTCAACGAGAGTTGGTTTGGTCGGATCTGATTGGCAGCTGTCATCAAGTTTTCATTCAAACGTTGTTACATCCTGATTGGTGCATGGAAGTACATTACATTAGCTTATTCTGTATTGTTACACACTGAAAGCAAACCTGTAATGTGAAAAACAAGTATATAATCCCATTTTAGAGCCATTTCTCCACCATGTTTGCAGTCATCCAAATAAATGATACATTTTTAAGTATATATTAAGTAATGTAGGTAAGTCACGGCTCGTGTTTATCTCCTGAACCTCATATGTGATGTATAATGAGCGGCATCGTTACAACTCTGGACCGTCGAAGAGTCGTTGCATCATGAGCAGATGCTTTAAAATCCTAAAACGTTTGGAGTGTTTGAACATGACCACAGCAGGAACCGTCGGACCGGATTTTCCTATTAAAGTGTCACCGATGTTTCCTGGGTGTGTCGGTGTGATCTGAGGGACACATTCAACACAGCATCTTCATCGTGTCGCTCTCTCTGTCTCCCCCTGCAGATTACCTCCAGGCGGTGCAGGCCAGCTCAGTGCTCGCTTGTATATTCTCCATCCTGGGCATCTTCGTGTTCGTGGCTCAGCTCTTCACCCTCCCAAAGGGACAGAGGTTCACCATCTCCGGCATCTTTCAGCTCCTTGCCTGTGAGTACCGTTGTTTGGCTCTGACCCTCCTTCTCTCTGTGTCTTCCCCCCTCGCTGATTTCCACGTCTCCTTCCCCTCCAGGCCTCTGCATCATGATCGCAGCCTCCATCTACACGGACCGCTTCCACCTGGACGAGAAGAACGGCTGGTACGGACACTGCTACATCCTGGCGTGGATCTCCTTCGCCCTCACCTTCATCTCCTCCATCACTTACTTTGTGCTACGCAAGAAGACGGCATGAGATGGACACTAGAACCAAACCGTTGGCTGGATCGACTCTTTCAGCTGAAATCTGCATCTTTTAGTCACTTTTTTGCCTAATTTGGACATCAGATTTGAGCTGCTAGTGTACGTTATAGTCGACCTGTCGATCCCCTCAAATACATATTGGTGTTTCATTAAGTCTGCTGTAGGAGTTGGCTTTGGATGTTTCCACAGTAAGAGGCAGGCTCAATCAATCACACTTGTATTTGAGTGTATTTTCCACCCAGATTTTGGGCTGGATGTCTACAGCATCTAAAGAACAAGAATATTATGATTTAAGATGCTATGATAAATTAAGATCTATCAATATTTCTGGCTTTTAACAAAAGCAGGTTGAAGAGTAAAATCTGTGGTCTTTTTTTGTTGTTATTGTTGTAATGTATGTATGGATATGAGTGTTGGAAGAAAAAGGGGTGAGTTTATGATATTAGTTTATTGTAGTTTTTCCCCGTTATCTTATCGTTACTACATCAATTTTATTTTCATGTATCTGCTCTGGTCTTACTTAGATATAATGTGCCACCAATTAAAATGAATTTAACTACAACGAATGGCGTTGAAAAGTCTATAAACATTAATTTGTGTGTCTCCTGTTAAAGACTTGTTTGTAATCTAATGATAAGTGATGATATTAAATATAAAACCTGTAAAATAACACAGCTGAGTTTGTTTTGGAATTATTTGTAGTAAGAAGACGGTCCGTTCCGAAAGCAAATCAACATTAGAGAGATTCTGAATTCCACTTATATATATATATATATAAAAACATATACATATATGAAATGTACTGAAGTCCACTAATGAAATATCTGACTGTTAATCAGCCTTGTTCCTGTAATACCTGCTTCTCTCCCCCCGTGTGACAGAAAGGCAGCTGCCTTGACTCTTAAAGTTAGAATATGTAAATATGTTTGTTTCCCATAATGTTCTGTATGTCTAATGTTTTATTTTTGCTACTGTTATTTCTCATTATGGATGGCAATGACAATGATTTTTACAATATTAAAACTTGATTTTCAACCACTTCTGGATTTTTATTGTTTTTTTTTTTTGGTTACTCTTTGTTTTTCATTTGAGGCGTGCAGACAAAACGCAGTGAGATGAAAAACAGCTGTTCTGATAATCAGATTTATTAAAATGTTGTGCATTCGTCGAAACAAGATATGTTCAAATCTGGTGGGGTGCTTCTAAATAATACAGAATACAATGGTGTCCTCTGCATTTACACTTGCTTCTCGATTAGGACTGATTGATTATGATGGAAGCTGATTGTCTGGATCACTGCTCTGTTAATTCAGCCCATAACGAGCATTAAACTGCATTTTCCAGACCGGCCCAGGTCCTGCAGTCCCAGTCTGGGTAGATACAGTATTCACAGTGGGCTGTAGTACTCCTCTGGCCCGTAACCCTCCTGGTGTCCTGGCAGCTTCAGGTGGATGGAGACAGATGGGCGGGGTGATGGAGACGGAGAGGGGAGGGAGAGGCGGTGGAAGGGGGATGTGGGCGCAGGGTGGGAGGGGGGAGGAGGGAAGGAGTGGGAGTGGGGGAGAGGTAGGGAGTGGGAGTGCGTGAGCCTCGGGGGGGAGTCCACCAACGCCGCCGCGGGGGGCTCGTAGTAGGGGGACAAGTGGGAGATCCTGGGGGGAGACGGGGGACAGGCCGAGGTGACGCCCGGGTTGGCAGCGGTGTAATAAGGCGGCAGGAGCCCCACGAAGTTAAAGCTGCAGGCGTTGAGGGCGGAGCCACGTCTGGGTCCCACCATCAGGACCTTCTTGGTGTAGTTGTTCAGGGTGGAGACCCCCGCCGACATGCAGACCGTGAAGGCGAACCAGGCCATGCTGAGGGAGACAGGGAGAGATCACAGGCGTGTGGTCTGCTGGTGCTGCTGGTGTTGACATACCTGTGTTGATCGGGTGGAACTAAGCATACTGGCTCCATTCAGACTTTGTCTTCAGGGGAAACACAACAAACTTGGAGAAGTGGAAGAGCGTGACTTTCTTTTTCAAAAAGCCAAATCACCCTCAACCCTCGGAACAAAACAGAAATTCTTTTATATATTCGGTGGTTTAACACATTCGGTTGAGCGGTTGAGACTCGGAGGAAATTCACATTTCCGACGGCTTCATGCAACTGTTTGTTTTTCTTTTTGGACTCCTCCCAATGATCTGATGTGCTTGTGCCAAGTAGACACGGACCAAGGTGAACAAAATAAAGAGACAGAGAAACTAGACACCGTCAGACAGAGACATACATATATATATATATATATATATATATATATATATATATATATATATATATATATATATATATATATATATATATATATATATGTATATAAACACCTGGCAAACGGCTCAAAACCGCCGCTGGTAATTACAGAGTTCAAAAACAGCCATAATGCACTGCAGGATGCGTCATATGAAAGAAGTTCTCTTGCTCCTTTTAACAGACACACAAAAAACAACATTTCATCCAGTGCAGCTTTTCTTTTTTTTGTCCACAATACTTTCTGTTTAGTGTTAAGTTGCCAGAGTTGATGAAAGCATTTCTGAATCTCAAACAAAACATTATTATCTCATTATTTCCCACCGCTGGCAGACCCTCCAGGAGGCTTTTACAGAACTTAGACACGTGGATCAGGAGTTTGCTGTTACTGTGTAGTACAAGACCATTGGTGATCTAATTCCTTTGTGTCTAAATCACTCCTCCTCATTAATAATGCATGTGATTGATGGGTGTTAACTTCTATATTAAACACCGATGGTCCAAGTCTTCTTACACACAAAGAGCAGCTGTTTAGTCACTGGATTGTACTTTAGTCACCTGGATTGCGTGATTTTAGCTCGCAGTGTGTGTGTGTGTGTGTGTGTGTGTGTGTGTGTGTGATGAACTCACTAGAATGCCCATGAGTAGCCAAAGCTGCGAGGCTTGAAGTCTTCCGGCCCCATGGAGGCGGTTGTCTGGAACACTTGCATGAACATCATGTGACCCACCATCCCGAGCAGACCTGTGTAAACAGAGGGAGGTAACGTACCGCTCAAGGAAACGGGTCATACCGCTCGCTCTGAGTAAAAACGGCCATACCTGCCAGGACGGTGAAGACGGCGGCGAAAGCGTTGAGCAGCTGACCCCAGCGCTGCGTGGAGGGGCAGCAGGCCCGGATACACAACTGCACAGACAGAAGTGTGCAGCTGATGAAAAGCAGACCCACATACAGGAGCTCCAGGGAGAGAGAAAGCCACATCATTGCTGCGGAGGGAGGAGAAGTGGCTGAGCACAGAGACACGCGGAGGTTTGGATTTTAGACGGAGTGCAGGAGAGCGTGACGAGTCCTTTACCTTTCTCAGAGCCCGGAGTCAGAGTGTGAAACCCTCGACACTTCTCCACTATCGGAATCAAAAGACAAACGTAAAGTCATGCAATGAGTTAGCTTAACACCGAGGGGGGAGTGGATGTGTGCTCTGTAAATGTAACTACAGCAGGGCAGGGTCCTCAGGTAAAAACTCTCAGGTGTCAGCACTGTTAGCTGCAAGCCGTCGGCTCAGCAGTCGAAATGATCCCAGGCCTGTATTTTTTATCTTTTTAACGGGGAAAAAAAATCTTGGCATCAGCACAAAACAGGATTTTTTCCATGTCTCGTTTTCATTTCCTTCACTGATTTCAACACGAAAGTATTTTGTTCTCACATCCAGAACGTGTCCGCTCCACCACCGCTAGCAGGACTATTAAAAACGGGAAGAAGAAATAGAAGCAACCTGTTCCTGCAGTCATTTAAGCTTCTTTGTGGCTTGTTTAACAATGTGTCGACACAACGGTGCCAATAATCAGAGCAGCGGATTTTGCTCGAAGCTATGGCGGCTCTGAAAGCTCAGCACGCAAGAAAACAGATGCAAAGCACAATGAAATGAGGAAAACATTTCTAGCACACATAAAAAAACTGCAATGTGCGAAAACACCAACGTCTTCATTTTGTCATCTTGCAGAGTTTTCCTCCCTAAATGCTGCGCATGTGTCTTCAAATTGGTCAGATTGAGGTAACCGTTTACATAATGTTGGAAAGCGTTGGAGTAAACTGATAGGAGATTATGAGATTATGGGTATTAATCTGGAGGCGCAGGGCTCTCAGTGGCGGTGCTAAATGACACTTGGTCAGTGTGTCAACTGTGGTTTTTAATTTTAGTCAAATTTCAACATAAAAGCTTCTTTGTTTTCATCCCCAGAATGTGTGTGTGTTTGTTTTCCTCCATTGCTGCCATTAAAAAAAAAAAAAAATAGAATCAACCTGTTTCTGCAGTCAGTTAAGCTTCTTTGTGGCTTGTTTACCAATGTGTTTACATGACAGCTGCAATAATCAGAGTAGCGTATTTGGCTCTAAATTATAGTGGCCCATAAGCTCAACTCGCTGTGACTTAGAAAAACAGATGCTTGCTTTATATTTATTTGCATTGCTTGGGAATTGTGTTTGAGGCATTTGCAGCATGTTTCTCTCTTTGGTTTTCTAAATGTGTTGTCAAAGTGCTCCTTCTTTTGCTTTTGTTTTGTCTTTTTGCATGTGTTTTCTGAAGTTTCAGCACATTGAGAGCTCGGGGCCACGAGATAAATCATTAGCAGTAAATCAAACGCCTCAAGCTATACATTGTTTATGTGAGTAACTATTACTTTTATTCCATAAAGATGCCAAAAACATCGTAATAGTCATGAATATAAAATCACTAATTATCATAAGTGTCACTTAAGCCTGCAGTAACAACAACTGGCCACTTGGGGGCAACAGAACAACCTTTTAAAATTGATATAGCTAACATTAGCATACAGTATTTAAGACAAAATTTCAAAAATTTGTGGTCTTGTCTCCATCAATCTGGAGAATTTAATTCTGATATCGACTCTTCTTTTAGCTCTGATTTTGGTCTCCACCTGCTGCTGGGACTATCAGGATCTTTAGTTTCGATATGCTACGTTCATGTTAGCTTCTCGCTAACGTCTGTTGTCCTTTTTCTACTGAAGACAGTTGCTGGTGAACATGAACCAAAACAGCAAAATTGCCCAGATTATGGGAGTAACTGGGGTAACCGATTGATGTAACGATCGTAAATATAATCATGAGTGACTTGAAAAAGCTATCATGGTAGAGAATTTAGAAATAGAGCCTGATTATTACAAGATACAAAAATAGAGTTTTTATATTTATTTATCCTTTATTCATGCAGGGAGACCTTATGATTTATGATCATCATATTTTATTTGTTTTTCACTAAAAACGGGCGAGTCAATCAAAAAGGCAGGAAAATAGGCAAACACAGGATTCAGGTACCTGACACCCCTCTGGTGGATTTCAATTTGACCACATAACAGTCAAACGTAGATGGAAACAGCTACTAGGGACAAAAAAGGAAGGCCGGCCAAATAAAACTAAAGAATAGTATATCAATATTATATCATTATATGTAAAAAGCACCAATGAAACTCAATCCTTCAAACCGGTCACAAATGGGGCGGTGACAACCCGGCCTGATGTTTGTGAATGCTATTAACCTTGCTCTCCCCGGCTTTCTAATCCATAATTGAGTCATGCTGTTAAAGTCTAAATCTCTGTGAGCACAACACACACTGATGATAATCCTCTTTAGGCTGAGCACGCCCCACACACACACACACACACACACACACACACACACACACACACACACACACACACACACACAAATTAACACACCAGAAGCCTCAATTCACATCCCCACCTGGGACTGCCTCTCCTCATGTGACCTACTTCATTGTCTGTAACACTACTGTAACCCTTGACCTGACTTCCTGCCTCCGATCCTCACCTCACCTCGGGAAAATCCTTTCCGACACACATCCCGATCAGCACCACGCTTACCAAACCCCTCACAGCGATGCCGACTGTTTACTGTCAGTAGAACTGAGGTGTAGATTTCTTCTCACAAATCCCGTGTTCTCTCATTTATTAATTTTCTCTACCTGCTTTAATCCCTTTCAGGGTCACTGGTGACACATCTGGGTTTGTTTTAATTGTGTGATATAACCTGAGCAAAGACCAAATGGAACATATTATAAAAGAGCAATAAAATATAACAAAAAAAGTCATTTAAGAGGCAAGACAATGGAGCGACTTTGGCCTTTGACCTTCCTTCGTGATCAGTTATGTGACATTTCTCCTCTCTCACCCCACGCGTCCGTGTAGATGTCCTCCTCGCAGATGAGGAAGAGGCCCGTGTGGAAGGTGGGGAAGACGAAGCGGTCGTCGCCCGTTTCCCAGGAGAACTGGATGGAGGAGGAGTTGGCGACGCCGGGCACGGGGATGCAGTTGCTGTGCTTGATGGGTGAACAGAGCGGCTTGGGCACCTTCTGCTGGCCCACGCACCAGTAGGAGGACATGAGGGCCATGCCGCCCGTGAAGAGGGACACCACCGTCTGGATGAAGGAGAGGTGAGGGGAGCGGATCTGCTGCAGGATCGCCATGGCGGCGGGGGATTAGAGGAGGGCTGGGGCTGGGAGGGACGGAGAGAGACGGACGTGTGCATACTGAGAAACATCACATTCAAAGAGGAACAGCAATGTTTAAGACAAGGGAATAATGTGACTTTTTCATTGTTAATGTACTTGACTTTTAAGTACACCTCCACTCCCGCACGTCACTAAAAGCATCAGCAGCCTGTTCTTAGTTTCCAAGGAGAAGCAGCTCTGCCAAATTGACCAAGTTAGTCAGCGAGGTGTTTGAAAGGGAGGCTTTTTACGGACTAATCACGATTAAAGAAAATGACAGAAAATTAGCACACATCTGGTAAATTGGTGGGAAGGCTGAATCAAAGGGGATATGGGTGAAAATTGCTGCCGGCGTTGAACCTCCACAGGAGACGGATGCTCAGAACCAAGAACTAGACGTCAAGAAGGGAATTCATTTAGAAAGAGAAAAGAAGTGCTCACCTCCTTCAGCCTCTCTTACGTCGTCCTTTGTCCCCCTTAAAGCGTGGAAGGTGAAAGAAGCATCCGGCCGCCGCTCCTCTACCGGTCCACGGCCCCGCTCACTCCTCATCAGATACTGAGAGAGTGATGGAGGATTTTGGCAGTCAGGCTGACCTCTGTGGGCAGAGTGACTCTCAGGCTTTATGAGCCAACCCCAGTGGTCTCTCACACACACACACTCACACACACTCTTTAATCCATCGGTATAAATCCAGACAACTCTGCTCTCCATCTGTTTTCATTATGATTCCTCGACTCATTCTGATCTATTTCATTCATATCAGCCTCCTCCTCCTCCGCTCTCCTGTAAAAGCAGCAGAGTTCAACATGACCTCGGAGCGGCGAAAACATATGTGACAGCTGCTGGACTCTGAGAGGTGGTGACTCCACAAGGGCGGGTTATTCAATAGTCAGTTCAAGAAAGACATAAAACATCACCTTAAACATCATATCCTAAACTGGATGTTGTTTAACACATTTTTTTCCACACAGTTGACTTTTAATTAATTACTTTTAGCTAAAAATGTACTTTTAACCCAAGCCTGAGTGAATGCACAATTTTACACCCGATCACATAAAAATGCCACTGTGACGTTAAAAATTTGGAAAGTTTGCTTTTAACCTTCAGTGACCTTCATTTCTACGTGAGTACAATCAGGCTTTTTGCTTTTGCAATTTCACTGCTCAAGTTTGTTTAAGTCAAATTCCTCAGAGTGAGACACTTTAGTTCAGACAGATGGGCAGAAACACAGAATGGACCTGGTTCCACAGGTTCTGGTGGTAAGAAGGAACCAGGAAGAGACAGAAATAGAGACGGGGTTGACTCGTGTGCATATGTGCTATAGAGAGGTGACTGAGAATACGTGAAAGAAATAAAAATAAAGAGGGAGAGAGTTGGTAAAAGTAGAAACTGGTGATGGAGGTGAAACAGGTGTTATCTCGGTGCAACTAGAGCATCAGAAATAAGAAGAGGAGCGTACTTGAAGCATTTTTTTAAGTGTATTCATAATTCATATACATATTGACAGGTTTTTTTCTAATACAGCATGGTTTTGATAGTGTAACTGTCTTCTTCTCAGCTTGACTTTTTTTTTTTTTACAAGAATAACAATAAAAAATGATAACGACAACACCATGTACGACTCACTTTTAAATTTTTATGGCAATGCTTCTTTTGAATCGATTTTGCATCTTCCGTTCAAACCGCCGCCGTGTCGCGATTCAGAAGTACTTGGTAAGGCTTGCTCCCCATTGGCCAGCACGCTTGGCCAATCACAGCGCTTCACGTGACACCCTCTCCACGGCTTCCAGTTCCAACCATGTCAGTCGAGCGTAACTTCCCGCGTAGAACCCGTGCGATGAAAACCCCTCCGTGTCCCGCCTCCTTCCTGTCAGCACGCTTAAAGATGGCGGACACACATTAGTCCATAGTGTTATCTCCTCGTCTGTCCTTCTCTTCGCACGTTATGAACATTTGTACTTGAAAAATAAGATTGTGTCCATCGGATTGTTTTTTCATGAATACTATCTGTACCGTAAAAACCCCAGTGATGAAAAATAAGAACACTTTTCAAAAGGACCAAAAATGGAATCAAAGACCCAGATATCGGCATATTTTTTTCAGTTTCTCCCCCCCACACACACTCACTCACACACACACTCGCTCACTCATTTCTCACTCGTACACATGACTTTTGAAAGGCAACAGATGTCCATTCTCCAAGGCAATAATGTCTTTGTGGCAAACTCGACCCTGACATTCCAGACATCACTCTGGCTCCTCCCTCTCCAGGAATGAAAAAATAAATCCAATTCATGTGCTGACTTGAATATAAAGCAAGATACATCCACTTCACTTTCATGAGTAAATACTGATGAGGATACAAAATAATAATGAGGACTCAAATAATAATTGTGGTCATCCTAATAGCGTAAGATAAAATACTACTTGCGAGAGGATACACAATTCTCTCCTTTACTTTTCTGGGGTTGACACCCGGCTTGCTCCCGATATAACAAAAAAACAAAAAAGGTAAATTAGAATAAAGCTGGTGATAAACAAGAGTTTTCCACTTTGAGAGTGAAATCTTGAGGGGAAATCAAAGTGAGCCCAGAGAGGAAGTTTTTTTCTTGTTTCTCTACAGAAAAGTTCCTCCATCAGTCTCGATGTCTCATTTTATTCCACTTCGATCTTTGTAGTTTTTTTTCTTCTTTTACTTGTAGCTCCAATCCTCTGTGTTGCATGTCCGTGTTTTTTTTTCTGCTTTTAAGTAAAGAGCAACAATTCTTTTAGAAAAAAAAAGAGAAAAAAGGATTACGTCCGCCATTGTCTTTTATGTAAATAATGCCGATTCCCGTTGAGAAATTGTACATTCCCTTTTGTTGTTCTTGGTCACAGATGCTAGTCCTGTCCTTTCACATTTAGGGTTGCTTCGCAAACGGGTCTCACGTCTTTTGTGGTCCAAACTAAACTCGGAAAGGGAACACAAATAAATCCAGGTTAGTATGATCAACAAGGGCTGACACATTCTGTTCCAAAGAATTTCACACAATTTACTTAAAAAGGTATAATATGCAACAATTAAAAAAAAAAAAAAACGGAAACATTATGGAGCACGACCAATTGCAAATGATCAGTATCGGCACCCTGGCTGATAGGTGCAGATATAAAACATTCTTTTTTTTTTTTTTGGTACCATTGTATAGTTCTCCCAGCAGAGTGCACTATAACCTGGTATTTCATCATACAACAGAGGGCCGGGCCAGCCACCTCACTAATGGTCAAAACCATAAACCAGCACAAAAAGATTTACCAACATAAACCACCGACACAGTACACATTAAAAACACTAATATATAATCAACACTTAAGCTTATGTCATCAGGCCAACTTAATTGAAACAGAGAAGCTAATGCTGGTATCAAGAGCAACAATTGAGGATTAAAGGCCATCAAACACAGTGAGGGCCAAGCTCCGCCCTCAGTGAAACGCAGGACAGGATAGAAACTAGCAAAAGAAGTACAGACTCGTTATAATAGGCTGGAATGAAATGACTACAAATCAATTATGTGTATAATATATTTAGCTTCTTTCAGGCAATGGTAGAAAAGGAAAGGAGAGGTATACGTCTTAGTTTCCATGAGGACGGGCTGAGTGGAAGTGATGGGGGGGGGGGGGGGGGGGGGTCTCTAAGGCGAGGAGAGGTGTGGTGAGGAGGAGTGTGGGAGCAGGAGGATTTATTCTAAGAACAAGCCAACAAAGAGAGCAGTGGCTATTGTATTGCGGTGTGAAATTAAATTGTCTGAATAGAAAAGGTATAAACAGCCCTGAGGCAACAAATTAGTCCCTATTCACTGAAGGTCCATTAATGAGAAACCTGCCACATAATGTTTCCCAGATGAAAATGTATTTGTGGTGATCGAATTTGTTGGGCGGTGAGGAGCAGTGAGTTTATCCTGGAGAACTGGCTGCAGAACAGCATTACATTATTTGCTAACACCCTATTAGGGAAGTTAGATTTTCCAGTGATTTCATGTTATGAAACAAAAATTCCCTAACTTACAATTTTGCTTTCAGAAAAACGATTATATACAAAATCGTCATATGTATGACATACCAATATAAAAATGTCTCCAGACTGGAGAACCATGTGTTGCATTAACAATAAGTGGCCACAATGGATAGGCAGCTATTTTAGACAAGGGGAAGCTGAGATCAATAAATCAGATCAATCACCTGATAGGACTGCCGTCATACAGTCTCACCACCGTTGACTTGCTATTTAATATGTGCTGTGGAGTGGAGACTCATTCATAGTTCTAAATCACTTCTTCACATTCTCTGGCTGACCTTTTTCATTTGATTTAAACCCAAAGAAGCCCCAAATAGGCACATTCACATTATCATTTGTTTTAGGTATGCTAGCATGTTGATACAACACAATCTGATGAAGCAAAGAGAGAGTCAGAGAAAAAGACTTGGACATGTGAGGACCATTAACATGGCCAACCAATATCACTTTGAATAATAATCATCATATCACACTTTGAAAAGCATTTCTGTTCAATTTTTGAAAGGAAGAAATGATTATAATATTTTTGCATGGGGATAAACAATGCATTTATGAGAACACCCGGAATCTTCAGACTAGGTGATGACAGTTTTGGTTTATTTTGCTTTCGATAGTCGATTAATGTATAAATGATAAACTAACATTAAGACCAACATGCATAACCAGTCAAAATGACTCTCAGTGGAAAACCATTGACATCCTTGCTGCAGACACACACATACAAACACACACAAGTGTAAACTTACAGCTCCCAGACTCCTGTCTCTCTTCTTCTTCTGTGTTTCTCTCAGCCTCTCTCTGACTGCTCCAGGTACACTGACTTGGCTGGCCGGATGCTCTGGGTAAACTGCATGACGGAGAGAGGAGGAGGAGGAGTGGTGTGAGGGAGCGAAGGACAGAATGAAAATTGTCAGTGAGGAAAGAGATGGAACGGAAGGATGTCTGGGTGGTGAGGGTCGAGAGTGGCAAAGGAAAAAGAGGTAGCAAACTGCACAAAAGAAAGACCAACCTCTCCTTCTTTACCTTGTGCTTCGGACACCGCAGGGAGAAGTTATCTTCATTCAGAGAGCAATCTGGAAGGACAGACAATATTAGGACAGATACACACTTACATTAAAACATTATTATTGTTTTTAATTAAACAAGCACGGACATCCATTATTGGAACACTACATTTTAACTCACGTTCTGCAATCTGCACTCACTCACCTGCTTCAATAGCGCAAAGGTAGTGGTAGCGGAGCGTACAGCCTTTACTGTAGCAGCCCAGCGTTGAGCCAACCATCTCACAGTGCGAGCAGCACTGAGCAAAGACAAAGAGAAAGGCAAAGAAAAAAAGAAAAACAATGTAATTAATATACTGTGAAGTATGTCTTATGTCTTTTATACAGTAACAGTCAACATCAGGAATAAGTTAGAAAGTTGGAAATATCCCAAAACAGGTCAAATATACACTTACTGTTTCTCTGGCGCCATCTAGTGCCTCCTGCAGGCCATACAGTCTCCCATTGACAAGATACACCCCACTGGTCCACACTATGCATCCTTCATGGACCCACAGCTCCTCTGGGTCCATGGGCATCTGAGGCAGCTGGGCGAGCTGTGCCAAGGGCCCCAGGGAGTCCAAGGCGGGCGGAGGGGGCTGGAAGGGCAGGGACGCCTTACTGTTGGATGGCACCATTCTGGGGGAATCATCACTGGACTTGTGCCTCCTTTTGAAGCGAGGGTGTGAGGTCAGCTTTCTGTGTTGAGGTCGTTGTTGAGCTTCGTCTGTTGGCGGCTGCAGCTGTTGCTGGATTTGCGGCTGTTGCTTGTCAATCTCAAGGTCCGGCTCTCTCTTAAGCGTGGGGATAGGTCGGATGTCTAGATTCATGTCCCAGGTTAGAGATGTGGCTTTACTGGTGTAGGAGGAGGAGGAAGAGGAGCAGGAGGAGGAGGAGGAAAAGGAGGCGGTGTTACTGAACTTGCCAGTCATGTGCATCATCATTTCCTCTCCACCAGCTGTGGGGGCAGTTCTGACTCCGGTGGTGAGAGTCACTGGGTTTGAATCTAGGCTGGTGACATAGTCACTCTCAGTTGGGGGTTTGGTAAACTGAGCATCTGGTGCTTGTGTGTCTTGGTTGGTGCTCAAAGCATTGGAGTTTACGTCTGAATTTGGTCCCATTTTGTTCGTGCCTGTGGTCGCTTGACATTGTCGGACCTGCGGCTGGTTCTTGGGAAGCTTTGCAGCATACTCGGCTGGATAGAAAGGTCCATAGAGATCTCCAAGGTGTTTGTAATTTGCCCATTTCTGACACAGGCAGCAGAGCAGACGCCCTGAGTGATTGGTCTCTGTTATCACAGGGCCTGAAACAACATAGCCAGATGAAGGAAGTGCTTTTCCCGACTGAAGTGTCGTTTCTTCATCTGTCTCCCTTTTCTCCGATTCTCTGTCTTTCCTCGATAACTGGGAGGAAAGCGCTGAGGTCAGGAGAGACTCAATTCCACTCCCGCCTGCCTTCCCTCCGACTACACTACGCTCTCCTTTCATTTTCTCCTCCTCAGCATTTACAATGGTGCACACTGCCCCGATCTCTGGTACTTTATTTTCCACGTGTATGTGTGGAACAAACGGGCCCTTTCTATTTGGCTCCACAAGCGCTTTATTTGTGCCGGGGCTGCCTCCTGCCCCTAAAGGTGTATCTGGGTCGTCTTTGGCCACCGGTGGGCCCGTCGGCGCGGCTCCTCTCCTTCTCCTCCTCTGTCGCCCCCGTGGTTCTAGTGACCCGTCTTCATCTTTCACACCTCTGCGTCTCCTCCGCACAGGTTTGACCTCGATCTCTGGCTGCGTGTCCTCACTCTCCACATCCACTTTCACTATCTGGGTTAAAATGGGCGGGGTCAGTGGGGGAGTGTTTCTATTGTCGGCCAGAGGGGGTTCTGCAGGGGGTGGCGTGCTGCTGGTAGTCTGATCCAATGGCGGGGACATGGCAGCTGTTGTAGTTGGAGTGAGTGGGGCTGGGAGAGCACTCTGAGTGGTGCCCTGAGCCTGGGGTTGAGTCTGGCCATTCCCCTGTGTTTGGGCCCGTTTTTGTTTATTCACACTTCCTACGGGCCTGCCCTTCTTCTTGCCAGATGGGAAATATCCTTTGGGCACACAACTGTCCTGTAGCTTAGAATCTTGTGGTGACAGGCTGGACCTACCAGAGGACATCTGATGTTGTCTATTCAGCATGTGTCCTTGAGCCTGACTGTGGTGGGGCGGGGTGCCTCCATAGTAGTCACTGCCAGGATAATCATCAAATCCCATGCCAGATTCTTGAAGTTTCTGTCGAAGGAGGGTAGCAGCAGACTGCTCTCCTCTTCTTGTCTCAAGCTGCTGGTAAGTGTTGGTAAAGTGTTGAATGTCTGACAGGGCAGATGAAGAGGGAGGTGGAGAATCCTGGACTGGGCGAGGAAGAGGTGGAGGAGGGGGTAAAGGTCCAAGCAAAGCAAAATCCTCCTTGTCACCAGATGATGATGCCACAGCAACCCCTAATCCAAAATCAAAGTCTTGTTTAAGGGTTTGGGAGGCCTGATGAGGATCACATGGGTAGGCAGACAGGGGTAAAGGCCCAGTCTCATCAACTCCTCGGAAGGAAATCATGTCGTTTAATGAATTACTTTCATCCATGTAACTATCATCCCCTCCGGCAACCCTAGGGAAATGTGCCAAGTCTTGGTCCTGTGAATCATTAAACGGTGGTATTTCTGAGTGAGAGAAGCCTGTGTAATGATTTGACTCATCATCAACATGGCCTAATGGCTTTTTAATATTTGGTGTGATTTTCTGCACTATTGCCTCCAGTTTCAAACCTCGTCCTTTCTTGGGAGGCAAAGCCCGGGTATTACCACTTGATGGAGACAGAGGTTGTGGATAGGTATTCTCTCCGGACAGAGGGGAAGAGAGCCTGGGACATGGGATATCTGAACTGGATGAGTCATCTTCATTGTGGTGGCTAGCCTCAGACTGAGCCCCAGGGGAGTGATGTGAATTGGTTGCAGCCCGATGCTGAGATGCATCCTGAAGATGCCGTTTGGCGGGAATAGGAGAGATAAAAGAACGAACTCTCCTTCGCAATATTAGCGGATTTGTGTCTCCAGAACCTCCAGCTTTAGCCTGACGCTGCACCTGTGGCTGAGTCAAGTTCAAATCAACAGATGGCTTTGTGGAGCTTGGTGGGAGAGGTAGGCAGGGATGTTTGGCTTCCACTGCGGCTCCTCTGTAGGCCTCCGGTTCAGCAGTGCTTAGGCCTTGAGTCATTTGTGGAGGAATGGGGACCTGTGAAGATACAGGAGCAGGAGGGGGAGGTGGAGGAGGCGGTTGGGTCCTGTAGAAGGAGTCTCCCTCTATCATTCTAGCACCTTCTCTTGCAGAGTGTGTTGACTCCCACATTTTCAAATCAAAGAAAGTGCTTTGATGATGGAGTGACGTTTTAGTTGCGTGTAGTTCACTGGGCATCTCAGCTTGTGAGATCATCCTCTGCCTCTGTTCTGATTGGCTGACCTTATGTCTTCCCGTAGAAGAGCCAGGGTGCATCATCATCATCTCCTTTGATGGCCTGTTCATTGCTTTCACCCAGTCATTCATGTCATGGGGGTGATGAGGGGGGGCACGGGGGTGAGGATACATTTGAAGCTTATTTGTGGATGGAGTCTGTTGGGATAAATTGTGATACGGATGGTGGGAGGGAAAATGGGGGTTTCCACGTGGCATCATATTCCCTTCTCTTGTATCTCCAAATCGATACCCAGCAAAACTGCTGCCACTACCACTTGACAAATCAACACCGTGAAGATAGGACTGATGCCTTGAAGGTGAAGATAAAGGGTTAGTGCTCAAAGAATGAGACGGCAAGGGTGTAATATCAACATTACCTCGCCTGTAGGGGTCAGCATTCATTACAACAGATGAATGAACAGACTTGGAATGATATTCCATATCAGCCTCATTAGCGCCACCACTCCCATGATGATCAGTTTGTAAATTTGCAGCCTCTGCGCCAGACTCTTTTGATGCCGTTTCCATTTTCACCACTAGTTTCTCTCCAATATCCTTTTTACTCAGATCATTGGCTGCTGCTGGGGAGGAAAATGGCTGTTGAATCACGGAGGCTCCGCTCTGACTTTTCTCCCGCTCTCTCTCTCTGTCACTTTCCCTATCCCTCTCTGGTGTGCTGCGTCGGTTTGGCGACACATCACAGATGACAGAGCGCCGCTCTGATGGGGCTAATATGGAGCCTGATGATTTTTGAGACTCAGTTTGACCAATGCTGCCTGTTAGCGGTTCTGGCTCTTGTAAGAGGAGCTCTTGCACAGCAGAGGATGGAGTGGACACAGAAGATAGGGCTTTTCTCTGTGGTAGAGAATAGTCAGCTAAGTTTATGTGTTTTGTTGGGGGCTGCTGAGACTCTGCAGCCTGTGTTAAATTAATCTGGGACACACCTGCTTCAGTCTTTTCAGCATTTTGCAGTATCTTATTGATAGACACTTCCGACTTCACTGAGGACTGAGCATCTGTGGTAAAACCAGGCTCACTTCTTAGCCTCTGGTTTGGATGTGGGGGCTTTCCAGTGCTACCCATTTGTCCAGAATGAGCTGAAGCCTCAGTTATGCCATATTGGTGTCTGGTTTGAAACTGCTGTTGAACTTGGAGATGGGCAGGAAATGCCTGCTCTGGTCTGCCATAACGTCTATCTAAATTGTAACCTTGAAGAACCTCTTGCAACAGGCTTGGAAATTGCTGCGAATTATCCTCATGACCTTTAGCTCCTGCTCCTTGCCCTCTCTTCACCAAACCCTCTGCTACAGAGCCAGCGTCTTTTGGATGCACGTGGCCATAACCAGCTTGTGATTGTTGGTAGCCTAAGTATCTGGAATTTGATTCCATTATACCCGCTGGGCCAGCCCTCCCTCTGCTTTTCATCGACAAATCTGAGCCATATGTCAATTCCGGGTAGCCATATTTATGCGGTCCGGACTGAGGAGGATTTTGAGGCCGTCCAAAATTAGATTTCTGGTGAAGGGAGGAATATAAACTCAGATCTACACCTTCCTCCCCATTATGGCTGCTGGACTCTCTTAAGAAAGAGTGTTTCTCTTCTATACAGTTGCCTTGGGGATGCTTGCTTTTTTCAGCATGACTTCCATCAGAACGAGCTGAAACAATCACACCGACACTACTGGCATTCTGGTGTTCCTCAGACATGTGCTTTTCTCCCCTGTCATTACTGTGTAATCTGGATGCAGTGTGCAACCGGTTTTCTTTGTCCTGACAATTTTGTGAATTGAGTTCTCCAACTCGTTGCATTTGATTGCGGCCTTTCTCCAATTTGTCAACTGTGCCTTCACTTTCACTTTTGATGACTTCATTTTTTATTTCTGTTGTCCTCCTATGGCCACCTCTGTGGTCATTGTATGCAAGACCAGGCTCTGAGACACAGTTTGGCTGTGGGGGAGGAACACTGGGGGAGGTGGATGAGGAAACTGGAGGTGTTGAATGTGATGCTGGGCCAGTCTCTGACAGCTGACATCCAAATGATGGAGATGTTGACGAAGAGGGAACAGGAGCTTTGTTGGCTTTTGTTTCAGAAACATTTGGTTCTTTCAATGGTGAATCGGAGGGGACTGTTTTAACAGCTGATGCTTTCCCAGTCTGTGTTCGACTCTGAGAGGGATGGTGATAGCCAGTTGGTTCCGATCCACTGCTCGCACCACTCATCTGCCTCATTCTCCCATGTTCCCCCTCTAAAAACTGCTCCTCAGGCTCCACCTTCGTCCCAGATGAGCCTCCAGCTGCCATCAACGAGGAGTCTTCATCAGCACCAGCATCTAAGCTGGCACCATCAATGATCCCTGGTGCACCTCCATCTTTAACGGTACTAGTGCTCGAGGCTGCACTTGCATTTCGACTCCTTGGTTGCGATGGGGGCATGCCATGTGTTGCCTGTTGCATTTGCCCCACATCCTTCCCCTTCTTCTGTGAAAGCACTGAGTCGGTGAGGAGCATGTGTTGCACTGTGTTTGGTAAATTGGCTACTTGCGAGCTCAAGGCATTAAGACTATTCAGGCCAGCATCCTGCATTTTGTCAAGTGGAGAAGAGGAATAAACAGAGGGGCCTTCCTCTCGAGATGTGTTTCCTGCGCCGAGACCCAATTTGTTGCGGCCTGTTGGAGGAAGACTGCTCCCTCCAACTCCACTCATGCTGTGAACTTTATGACTGCCACTGCTACCACAACTACTGATGCTGCTATTTGAGTTGGGTGTGGGACTTAACTGCGGCATGGTCTGCAGTAATCTACCTTGACCGTGACTGCTACGGGGGTTTGATGTAGGCGGATGTGAAGGACCATGACCCGAGGGGTTTCCATGTACTTCTGTGACACCCATCAAAGGGGAAGGAGAGGAGCTACAACTGGGGGAATGCACTGCAGAGGCAGCTGGTGAGGGGTTGGATATTGGGCTAAAGTTTTGGTTAATTTGGGTTTGCTGAGCATTGGGGTGCATTGGGGATTTGGCTATTTCTTGAGATGCTGCTTGAGGTAAACTGGGATTGGAGGCTTGGTGATGTTTAGCATAAACAGAGCCTGGAGATGGGCCCTGGTGCTGCATCTTGAGAGAGTTGTCATAACCTACCCCTAAATTGTGCTGTGAGTTGCGGTGCTGTAGTGTGGCTTGCTTGTGAAGCGAAAGTGTCTGTGGGGAATATCCAGGATAATTTGAAGCATGGTAACCCTGCTGAACATTCTCCATCACCCCCACATTGTTAGCAGCAACTGAACTGGAGATTGAGTTTGAACTGGAGTTGAGACTGGGAGAACTGTTGACTTTGGGATCGAACCCCGTGCTGGCAGCCCCATCGACATATCTCTGTGGAGGGGGGCTGTACATTCCTGATGACCCTGTGGATGCCCCACCCTGCGGGGAGTAGTGTGGGTACTGAGGGGTCATTCTGTGCCCAGAGTGTGGATAGCTCCGATGCTGCTGTCCATGATGGACAGCTGGGAAGGTTTGTCCAAGCTGTCGGTGCTGCATCTGAGAACCTGGCACTGACTGCATTGCAGCATTCTGACTCATGTTGTACTGATGAGAAGGAGAGAAGGCTCCAGCACCAGCACCTGAACCAGCACTGGAGCCATAGTCTACTGGATATGGTGACATCAGGCCAGATGCTGGTGCAGAGCCAGATCCAGCATGCCGATACTGGTGAGGTATATGTCCATCGATATTAGGGTACCCAAATCCTGCCCCATAAGCCATGCCCCCTCTTCTGTGCCTGTCCTTTCCACTCATTGAAAAATAATAATCCATGGTGTCCTTCCTGTAAGGGTTGTTAGTGTTGGCGCTGTGAATGTTACCCTGTGTTGGCGGTGCCTCCACAGCTCCTCTGTTTCTTGCACTGTAAGCAAGCATGTGGCTGGCTTGACTGGGGTGGTGATGGCCTCTGTGCAGGCTCTGCTGTTGCATCCCTGCATAATCATCTGTCATCCTTGGGGAGATCTGGGGGTCTGCTGGCTGAGGGGGGTACGGAGTTCCCCCTCCGCCCCTCCCACTGAACCCCGGGGGGAGAGAAGGGGGAACTGGGCTGTTAGAAAAATTCTGCATTGTTTTTCCAAGTTTGGATTAAAATTGGAAATAGCTGTCAGTGTCTATACCGAGGAATGCTTCTGATCAGAAACTGGAAGGCTTACGGCAGTAACCATAAATGACAACAAAAAAAGTCTATGGCCTGGCAGTAAAACAAGGAAATGCTTTGAAAAACCAAAGACTTTAAGCCAAGGAATATATATATCGCAGATGTTAAAATCACTTTTTTGTGGCAGGAAGTGGGTAGGGAGGTTGAAGAGACGATGATGGCGTTATCAATATATGAAAAGGCCAAATGGTAAAAGTCTTGTCAATGTAATGATGCTATAGTTGTTTTCAATTTTGTTTTTAAAAAAAGGTTCACTTCACAACCGGGTCTTAAAAAATGGAATTTTCAATGAAAAAGAAAAAGAAGTGCGTGGCAAAGCAGGTTTCTACTGCAGAAAAATACAAGACTAAAACTGTGCAGTCATTCCTATGAAGCTGGAGCAGTTTGGCACTGAGCAGGCAATAATATCATGGACGTCCGATACACCACCATGTGAGACGTTCAACCTCAAATGTCTGTACGCGTATACGCTCTGCTATAATAACAGCTCAAGCAAAAAGAGCTATGTTAAGCTTGAATTGTGGTCCAACAGCATCTTGTGCAACAAAAACAAAAAACACTCAATAAAACCATTGAGAATGTGTTCTTTCACGACAATCCTTCAGACCGTCAATATGTCTGCCGGGACCTGCCTCACACCTGTGTGAGACCAAAACTGCAGTAACTGGAATCAAGAGGTCTAAATACAGACCCTCACTAAACACTCCCAGAGGCAAACACTCCATTGATATTCTCATCAGCTCTTGAATGCAGAGTGTAATACTTTGTGAGATGTTCTTTTTCTTGGTCATTCCCTTTCAAATACTGTTGTCTTTTTTGCTACGGCATGCATTCATTCGGACTGCGGAAGTCTTTGGTCCCTATTCAGCAATTGTTCTTTCCTTGATCCTGTGTTCAGATTCCTCTTAGTGCTCCCCTGTAACTTCAGCCTGTAGCCGTCTTACCTTTGTTTAATTCTGTCAACCATCAATTTATTCTACCTAGTTCCATGGTAACAAATTTCCAAAAAGGAGGGTAATCCATTTATTCCACTTCGAGTTCAGTTGAATCAAGCTCTCTCTTCAGTATTTCCGTGCAGATAAGTTAATATTTTTCCAGGAGCTGCTGACCAGAAGCCTTTCCAATTCTGCAAATAAAAAAGATGAATCAAAAAATGTTAGCAGGCAAACATGAAAAAGGCATCATGTATGTACAATACCCTGTGCTACATGTCTGTTATTAAATAGTTATAAAGAGAAATGCACTGCAGACATATAATAACACCAAAAGGCCCTTTTGGCTTAGTTTAATATTCTGTATTAAAAGAGTATTTTATTCAATTATTTCTCTATTAAATTATGAAATATGCAACTGCAAAAACAATTTAAGAAATTAGTTTTGAGCCTTTGTAGCCTGGGATGAGATATTACAGATTACATAAGCGTTTCCCATAAGTGAACTTATTGTTATCACTAAAATCACACAGGCCTATCACAACCATATTTACTAACTCAACAATAACATTTGCATTACTTCCTTGTTACAGACTCTGTCCATTCAAGTTAAGAGAAGGCTTTGCTGGCCTCACATCAACACTCCCGTTTTAATATGCACTGGGAGCCTTTTTCTGTGGTCGAAGGTTTAACAATACACGTCTGAGCGGTCTCTACTGACTGATAACAAACGGGGATGGTGGAAAGAATAGTGGGTTAGCGGCAGCATGCAATTAAGGCAACAGAGTAACACAGACAAGGTCACAAACACCACTTCACATGTAAACAAACAACCACCCGTGGGGCCAAGACAGAGGCAGCCTCTTTTAAATGAAACTAAAGGCTGTAAAACGTGAGTGTGTTTAACTTGTTTTAACAGCCTTTAATGATTATGGACGATAATTAAAAAGGCATGACGCCACCTTTATAGGTCAGGAGCCATAATTGCCGCATGTGACACAAGCCTCTATTGTACACTGTAAAATGGTTAATGGCCCCAGCGCAACTTTGGCTGACTTTTGTTGCAGAAGTGTCGCCTTCCACCGAGCCGCGCGGGAACGAGCCCTCACAGTTTATGATTGCAACTATTAGCCTAATGGGCAACTAGTGTGAACCCATCTATCTTCACCAAATGTAATGAGTTGCTTTATCACCACAGAAAAAGTGATGAGCAGCAGACAGAGGGGGGGAAACGTGTCATACCTTGTGAATCTATTTGAGTCATAATAATATAATGCACACATGTCACAACTAAGCTGGTAGGTGATGTAGTGTAACATTTGGGGGGAAGTTAGAAGGGGCACTATTGCTCCATCCTAGATTACCTTGATGACTAATTAATCACAGCAGCTCACTTGCACGACCGGGCAGCAGCAGCAGCAGCAGCATTCACAATAGAACAGTGCAGCATTAATACAAACTGGCTCGATGCAGTCTGTCAGCAAGTCCATCAATTACATAGCCGCCTAACGTAATTGTTAAAAAGCACACGCAATGTTTGTGGGGGGTTTTGCAGACAATGCTCAAACGCCAACTGTTAAGATTCTGGTTTCGTTGTCTCAGATTGTCATCACACAAACACTGGCTTTTATGCCACATTACCTTAGTAGCTACATTAGCCAAACAGCGAGGTATACGCATTACAATTAGCTGTGTGCTGCCTCTCCTAGCTTTGTACGATTAGCGTTAGCTGAAACACCTCACCGCAAATGTTACACTAAGCGATGCAGCCGCGTATGTTGGGAGCTAAGTAAGCTACAGCCATAGAGTTAGCATCCTAGCAATGCAGCTAATTAGCGTTTATTCCATTATTAAGAGGCGTCGAGCGTCCTAGCGGGCTAAACACGGCACAGGGCGGCCGGGCAGCGTTAAGCTACAAAAAGAGAGGTGATTAGGTGCAGATGTTCCCCCCACGGAAACCCGGTGGGGCTGCGTGTAAACGGGTTAGCTAGCATGAATAACGAACGCTGGCAAGCGAGCCGGTGTGGGTACCGCATCAGAAAACGACCATCACGTAGCCTGACTGACATTTCCCCGGATAAACAGAGCTAACGTCCGCTCGGAGACATGCTAGCTAACGTAGTCTAAATGCATACCTGGAACCGGAGCGGTACAAGGCCTCTCGGAGAGTGAAAGGCTGTTTTGTGACAATCCCGCTGCTGTGGCAGGAAACCCCCGGTCTCGAGTCGACCGCTCCGCCGCTTTTCCCCTCGCCCTTTTTTTTGAGTCCGGACAACCCCGACCAGCGGCGGCGAAGTCGGGGAGGGGGGGCCGTCACGACACTCAAGATCCCGGGGCCTTTCTCCCGATTTCCCCTTTTTTTTCTCCCTTTTGTCCTCACCTCCGAAAATGATGAGAGCGGAGCACAATCGGGGGGTGCCTGTGGGTCCCGTAGCCAGCGAGGTCCGTACACCCCCGCCCCCTCCCCTCTCTCTCTCCCCCCTCTCCCCCTCTCACGCGCCGCTGAGGTGATTCCACCTATCTCCAACTAAAATTAAACACGCTGCCATCTCGCAAGCCTCTCCACTAACGCATCGACATCTCAGGCGTCGGTTTCCGTCACTAGATCGCATTCGCATGCCTTCATCAGCAGCTCGACCTATTCGTTTTCCTGTTAGACTACTGTGTGTTTTTTTTTTCTTGCAACAGAAAGACCGCCTTGAAAATGCATACACACTCATATTCCTGCACCCCCTCCCCCTCCTCCCTCATCTCTCTCTCTCTCTCTCTCTCTCTCTCTCTCTCTCTCTCTCTCATCCATTCCACCTCCCCGAAGCTCTTGCTATTCCAATTGCTTTTCACCTATTTCGACCATTACATCTTAAGATTAGAGTGAAATTGCAAAATGCAGTTGTTGCATGCCAGAGCTCGGTTTGATTTTTTTTTTAAATCACAGCTCCTTTGTTCTTTTTTCATCTCCAGTGAAAATGAAGTAGGCTAGCCTAATAAAGGCAAGGCAGGTCTACGTGGACTCGTATGGTTATGTCTGAAATGAATGAAGTCAATAACAGATAAAAGACCATGTGTGAGCATGCAGGGTGGAAGAAGATTGCAGCGCAATGGCTGAAGCTCGCTCAGTTTAGTGTGCTTTCTGAATTCCTAGACGCAGACACACAGTGCAGCTATATTGTTATTTTTCCACAGAGAAAAGCCACTTTAATCGTCACCATAACACCCAGTTTGCGTTTGACACGACTCGCTCACAACATCATGCTGGTCAGAACGACAATGGAGCTGCTACATTTCCCCATTAAATGCATTGTGTTGCTTATCTGCTCTCACACAGGGCCACCCAGTCACATCATAATCGTGTGCCCTATGGCCCCCCGTCCACGCTGCTGCACTTTTAATGCACTGCGGTGTGTCACGCACACAGACGCGCGTCTCTCACTTAACCTGTGCACCACCAGTGTTAAACCTCTCCGTTTCCCAAACAGCAGTTCAATGTATTTCATTCCCTTGCAGATACACGTCTATTTCTATCATGGTTGCCATAGCAACTGCATCACAGAGCCTTAACTGTGGCTAATTTTTTTTAAGGGCCACGTATCTGCAATTGCTTTTTTTGCATGTGCGATTTCGTGAAAACGCTCTTGTTTTTTGTTTTGTTTTTTTGTTTGTTTTGTTTTGTATTTGCAAGCGCGAGGCCATGAATCAAGCAGTTGCGCGTGCTCGTGTCGCCGCTTCATCGAGAGAGCTGAGAGGCGAGATAAAGGGCATTGATACCCTGGGCCAGCAAGTCAGTCAGCCAGGCTTATCCAATCAACAGGAGCGCCTGCTGGGATGCACACAGACTCTCTCCATCAAGGGCACAACAACTTCTACAGAGGAGGCTCAAATCACACACGGTTGTGAAGAAAAGCAGCCGCAAACACAACCCTGTACACACACGGTAGAACTGTCCATCATTCAGGTTGCCACACGTTCTCTCTGGAAATTGTACTGGCACAAATTGAGACAGATTTTGAAATGTGGCTTTAAATCCCCCGCATTCGTAGAATTTCAGTTTAGAATGAATTTATTCCTCATAAAGCTTCTTTTATCTGGTGAAGTTGAATAGTTGTACAGGAATATGCGAACCTCTATTGTATTTCACTGCTTCACAGGGAAAATCTCAAGGCTGTAATGCATTGTGTAGTTAATAGTTGATTTTTTTCACATTTTGTGAATATACTACACGTTGGACGTTGCATGAGACAGCACAGTCGACATTACCAGTGTGACACCATCTAGTGGTGCAGACATCTGAGCAAATATGGAGCTCAAGCCAGTAACCCTTCACACAGAAATGATGTGCACCTGTGCAGACATTTCTAGCAATCACGAGTTCAAACAACAGAACTATGAGGGAGCATTAAACAAAACATCTTGTATCATTTTTCTCTACACTAAATCACTAAATCTGAGAGCAGTGACGTGCCCCAAAGCAGTTGCAGTTCCCTTCATGGCCACATGGAGTCAGAGTCATACAACAAACATGCAGCTCTAACGCTCCGGAGCCGGCCTCGCGTCACAGCATCAGCATGGCTGAACGAGATGAAGAAATAGCCCTCATGTTATTTTGTCTGAACGTCCCAGTTCATCAGTCCCCTTTGATGTGTGTGTGCTTCTCAAGTTATGCTTTTGGTACAATTTCACAGGCTTTGATCCCTCTCCATCCGGAGAGTCCTACAATATGACAATTAGTGTCCCACGGACATTAAGTGTTAGATCAGTAGGAGAAGGCACAGCTTTGATGATGCATGATTGGAAACGTAAATTGTGAGCACACACACACACACAGAGATGAGATGAGATGAGATGAGATGTTGAACTGTGATTACTGCTCCCCTTTTACAAGCTCTCCCGGATCAAAGAGCATGATGCAGCCTGGCTGAAAGAGACGCGCAACAGCCCCAAGTCTAAATCTGTGACCTTAACGGTGACCGATGATGCAAAGGTGTGTTTCCCTCAAAGGGGGGCATGAGTGGTAGCTACATCATCAGCATCCCCTCTCTCCACCACCATGACACACACACACACAGACACACACACAGACACACACACACACACACACACACACACACACACACACACACACACACACACACACACACACACACACCAAATCTGCTCAGATAGCATAAACACATATACTCACTTCTATGCGATCCCTTTCCTTTTATCACCCTGTAGCTGTCAGTGGCAAGGCAGATACCAGCAGGGGGCGCTCTCTCCCAATGTCCTTCTCCGCTCTCACATAACTCTCTCCCACACCGAGGCCGGCTGCCACACTCTCCTCGTCTCCTAGCAACCGCAGAACCCTGCCTCCAAATCACTACGGATACCGGGAGGGATGGAGGGAGGATGGGAGAGTGTGGACGATGCAGAGAGAGAGAGAGAGAGAGTGAGGGGCATCATCATCATATCCCAGGCAGCACAAGTGTGCAAAGCTTTCAAAAAAAAAAGAAAAGAAAGGAAATAAAGGTGGATCATGTCGGGTGAGGGGTGGGGAGAGAGAGGGGGAGAGAGGTGAATCACAGAGCCAAGGTTCTCAGGGACACTTTGAGATCATAATTCAAATCAGGCATATTACAGAATGTGGAGGGCTGGAGAGTGATTGGCCCAATTAAGGCTGTTTGTCTTGAGGGGCCCCTCTGCTCAGCCTTCACCGCTCATGGTCAGCAGCTCCTCCTGTCCTCTCCACTCTCCCCCACTCTCCCCCACCGTCTGCTGTAGCCCATTAACATCTGATGGTGGCATCATCGGCGCTGCTCTTCCTCGGGGGTCCGTCCTCTCCTCCCCGGTCATCCACGTTCGTACACACATGCTCGTCACTCACAGTCACAACACACACGCCTCCACACACACACGCCTTCATGTGATGCGACAGTGACCTTAGACACTGGACCCCCCCTCCCTTGTGGTGGCTGTCATGCGGCCTGACAGATGCACGCGTGACATCCAGTCAGGAAGACAAATCACTGGTGTGAAACCTGTAACAAGTGGTATGATTATTTAAAAAATTAAACATGGTGAGACAGTGGATTCAAACATAATCCTACATATATTATTATTGTCAGTTCTTTTGCTGATGGCAAGATTTTAACACGTGTGGTGTCAGTTTGTAAACAATGGCAGGAACATCTAACACATCCAGCCTGTTGCATCTTCTGTATTTATGTCACTGGATCATAGCAGATTCATGTACAGTAATAATACATTTTTTCATAATACCTTTTTTTCATTGATAGACATATAAAAAAAAGTGTGGATCACATCCATAAATCTTTACAACAACAACTCCAACAAGTAACAGTGACACTTATAGTACCACTAATGATGATTTAAGTTACTTGGCTACTACCACAGTCTACCAGTCGTGATAGACTGGAAACGTTCATAATGATGTGATGTGGTATCGTTTAATATGATTGAATTCATTGGTTGAACTCGTCGTACGCTATTCCTTTCAGAGTACATCCTGTGCCTCCGCGGCATCAGACAAACACGTCGCCCTTTGAAGAAATGTGTTCCAGGAAGAGCGTTGATATAATACACCTGCAAAACTTTAACGCTGAAGCGATGGAGGAGGGAAGTGGAGGGGAGAACATGTGTGAGTGTGTGTGTGTGTGTGTGTGTGTGCAACGGGGACTGATAAAGAGAGAGAAAATGCTGGCTGCTGTTGCCCAGGCAACCGTGTCTCTCCCCTCTCCTCTCTTAACCCTTTCTGCTCAGCACTTCCTTTTCACCTTCTGTCTTTTTTACCATGGCAGCGATCTCTCACTTGTTGATGTCCTATCACTCCATCTGTCCCTCTCTTTATCTCCACGCACTCTCTCTCTATCTCTCTCTCTCTATCTCTCCGTCTGATCTCTCTCTCTCTCTCTCTCTCTCTCTGCAAGCTATTCGCTCTCATCTTCATCTGCATTATTCATCCTCATGTCGGCACACCTGTTATTTGGTCTGCACACATGTGCTTTGATAACACTGAATCACTCGGCGCTCCAGAATGGTGACAAATTGTGCCGAACTGTGTAAAGTAACAGGAAGTATCATTGTTTCAGGTGTTGATGATGATTTAACACACAGGGGAACAACATGACTGCTGACATGCAAATAAGTGGTTAACTGCCCTGAAGGAATAAATGCTCGTATTGAAACATTGTTTAAGTTGTAGAGGGGTGATGAATGTTATGAACTCGATTTTGGATATCGTAATGTGGCGTTAGTGTCCTTATTTTAATGGCTGCATCGTCATAAAGGGATGTACTTTTCTGAACAAAGACTGTTGTAGCTGTTCAATTATTTGCCTTGACACACTTGATCATTAAAGCCACATTTCTGATAATTATTTATCAAAAATATCAGTGTGTTAATAAGTGTGAAAGCACCAATAATCAACCCTTCAATATTGTCCCAACATCTCCATGGAAATGTTTTGGCAGACATATAGTGATATTTCATTTTCTCCATATAGCCCAGCCTTAATTGATTGCTTTGGGAATGTAAAAATATTTTTTTATGACAAAAAAATGCTTGAAAGTTGAGCCGAAAGGGAAAAAAATGTGTTTTAAACCCTTGTAGATCACATCCCTCTATATATTGGCACCTATAGGTAACAATATTTGTAGATAACAAATTATAATTTCTTCTTAATTTTATATCGTAATCCAACTTTTTTTTATTCTTCCTGGAAACCCAAATATGAAGTAACTCAACCAATAATATCACAACATTTATCTATGAAACAGTCATTTGAACGATCAAATCAAACTCCTCCCAGCATATGTTGAGCTACAACATTTCAGCTTGACTTCCATTGCCTGTAAGAGTTCACTCCTGTGTGTCGATATGATGGGAGCCTGCCAGTGCCAAACAGGACATTTAGAGGTCAGGGGGGGGGGAACGGTGCCAACTTCAACGCTTGCCAAAGTCCAGTATTTACTGTGTCGCTCTTCAAATGCTGCGTCATGAAAAAAAAGCGGCCACCCCCTGAACCATGAGTCTATACGCTTCATGTGTGTATTGATCACATTCATCTTCCTCACGCTGCATTCATCACGGATGTTGGTGTGCTGTCTGTCCAGCTGCTGTGTGAAATCAGAGGCTGATGTTCTGAGCTCAGTGCCCACACACACACACACACACACACACACACACACACTCGCAAGCAGTGTTCAGCCAAATCTCAAGGAACAGTTTGTTCGTAGCGTGTGGAGTCCAGCGTAGTCAGGACAAATCAACTGCCTCCTCTTATAAACGTGCCAATTAGGTCTAAATGTATTATTGGTATGCAGCAATATTATTGTATAAATAATACACTTTACATTTCATCACTGCCGCAATTGCTTCTCCTCTCTCTCTTGATATCATATATACCCTGTTGCTAGGTAACTGTTCATTGTTAAAATGCAGGTGCTTCATAAAGAGTAGAAAGAGAAGGGACAGGACGTAGAGCAGAGCCGTGTTGCACTGGTGCGATCCTGCAAACAAATGAGTCTTCTGAGGTCAGTTTCAAGGATAAATAAGTCATATGACTGAAGGTGACGCTTGCTTTATTGGACTCATGGATGTACTGTAGTCCCTCTGTCATCTGTCCTTTTTACCCCTCTTTCTCCCCCCCACACCCTTCATTCTCCATAATCCAGTGAACTCTTATCCATAACTCACGGGCCCCTCTTTCTTTTATTACCGCGATGCCCCGCCACCACCTCTCCCTCCGTCCTTATAATTCAAGCTGACGCACAATATATGGAGGCATTGGAGAGAGAGGGAGTAAGAGTGGGACAAAGAGTGAAAGAGAGGAGGGAAGCGACAGAGGCGATGGAAGGAGAGCGTTGGAGAGTGGAAGGTGGAAGCTGGGAGAAGAGGGAGGAGTGACGGGCCAGAGAGAGCAAGGTTACGCCTCGGCTGCTGAATTAGAGCTGCCCGACGTTTCGGCCTTCAGATACTCTGTCGGACTTCTGCTCAGACGGTCACACTGTCCAGTTCTCAAACCCCCCGTATTTCATTAAGCTAATCCTTGACAGTGCACACTGTAGCGCACTTATCGGTATTTCACATCTAAGGCGGTGTGCGTCCTCACATGTGAATCACTATCTAACTGATATATCTCATCCTTCCCCCCATCACACCTCACTCCATCCATCAATAATTTAATAAGTCTTGCTCGCCGGGGTGACTGAAAAATTAATGTGAGCTTGGAGTGGGGTGAGGTGGGGGGGTGCCAGGGATGATGGATGAGGAGGTGGGTGTCACCATAGCTGGGTGGAGGCGGGGAGACAGGCGGGCTGCTGAGTGCAGGCATAGAGGTGAGAGCAGGTCAGATATTTAGCATACAGAGTGGATGCTAAGCTAGTTAGCTCTGTTCAACACTGCAAAGTCTGACTGTGTTTTGGAGAGTTTACTTCTGTCAGCAAGTTCGCCGTCATGTCTTTGAACTTCCAGGAACACTCTGGTCTGTGGAAGGAGACGGTCCAGCAACTTCATCTCATCTTCCCTATTTTGGGAGTTAGCTGAAAGTTAGCTGAAGCATGCGCCCCCCCTCATACCGCTCAGTCAATCACTCTTTTCTAAACTCCTGCCTGCCAGCTTCCCTCTTATCCAACTAAATGCTTTCAATGTTTTTCAAGTCTTTGGTCCAGACTCAAATTTCTGATTTCTGATTGCCAGAAAAAGACTGGCGACCTGTCCAGGGTGTACCCTGCCTTCGCCCAATGACAGCTGGGATCGGCTCCAGCCCCCCCCCCCCAGACCCTGAATACAGGATAAGCGGTAGACGATGGATGGATGATGATGGATGGATGGCGTTCACCAGAGGATGCTCCCCTAATGACTTTGATAATCCCCTGATAAAGTTTTCACTTTCTTGAAAAATCTCAACATCTACTAAATTTATCGAGTCAAGATGTTGTATTAGCCTAGCTAATGCTAAATAACCAGCTAATGCTAGCATTAGCTAGCTTGGATAGCATCTGTAATTCCTGCTAATGTCAAGCTGAACAGGCAGAGACAACACCCAAAAATGTTCATGGCTACACCTCTATCGTGATTGACAGGTCTCTGTGGTGTCAGTCACAAGGTTGCCCCGCCCTAAAGCATACCCCGACTATGTGTTCACAATGTTTATTTAGATAATAAAGACTTCTTTATAACCTGGCTTCTATTTTCAACCAGAGGAGTCTCCCCCTGTTTGGCTATTCGAGTAAATGCAGGTTTAAAGCCACTTCTGCAAAGCAAAATAACACTGCTTTGCTTTCTGGGCTTGAGCACCAATCCTCCATCTTTGTCCAGCTGAGAATGCGGGTCGGGAGTCTCTGAAAACACCTGACAAAGTCAATGTTGAGTCATTGGTATTGATCAACAACCCCATCATGCCATTTTGTTCTATGGGGCAGTAAAACTCCTACAGCGTCTTTAAGTCACTCTGGAAAAGATCCGCTTGTTAAAATGTCAAAATGTTAAATTTACAGACTACAAAAGCCCAGCTGCACCACAGTGAAAACACCAAGCAGGTTTTGGATGCGAGGTGCTTTTGTAATGTGAGATGTAATCACAACTAATCACACACACATCTCCATATTAAACAGGACTTTCCAACGAAGCATCATAATCCAATCTTGGCGAGACGCTGGTGTTTTTGAGTGTACATGTTTTAAACGCACACCGCTGAAAATGAGCTTAAGACGCGAGTAACCGAGGTACATGCATTTGATTTGAGCTTTGATTTTCTCTGGGATGTCGTGCCTGTACTCTCCTGCTTATTATTCACACATTTAAATACATTTGCACAAGGGACCAAACAAAATGACACTATTGGCAAGCCAACAACGTTGGAGTCTGCTGCTGGATGATAAACGCCCTTCTCAATGTCATCAAGCAGAGTTTTCAATCTGTCCCGCTTCCCCGACCTCAGGTAATGATTATGCTTTGTGAAATTCACCCTCAGTGTTGATATCTTCCGGATACACACATGTAGAAATCATTGTAGTGTGACGTGAAATGAGTGCCAGTTCAGTTTTGTACCCCCTTTTTCAATTTAAACACACAGCAGGTGTCAGGCAGGTTTACTGCACAGTCCAGCAGGAGCAGCGATGGTGTGTGTGTGTGTGTGTGTGTGTGTGTGTGTGTGTTGGGGGGCTGAGAGAGCAGCCTGAGAGAACCCTGAGGGGGCTGGACGGCATCAGACAAGGCTGTGTGGAGCGCCAGCAGCAGTGTTGGTCGTTGAGGGGGGGCGGCCCCAGACCCAACCAGCCCACCAAACAGTCACCATATGGCCGATCCCTCCCAGGAAATCCTGCCACTCAATGGTACACCAGCACATGAATTAATGTGTGTGTGTGTGTGTGTGTGTGTGTCAAAATTCAGGCCTAAACCCCCCAAAAAAGCTTAAAGAAAAGACTCGGTGCCATATGCGTGAAACTTAGTTTTTTATTATTAATACTCAACACTTCATTTTGTTCATCATGTACAAAGAGAAAGAATAGTCTTATTTGAGCACTTATAATTGTAGATATCAGTATTATCCTTATTAGAAGTACCTTAATGATGTTTTTGTTTTGTTTTTTTGCAATTTTGTCATGACGTGGTTAATTTTCTTATTGAGATTACTTTGTTTCCATAGAAAAAAAATGAACAAAAAAAACAAACAAACAAGGTAAATGTTTCCCCCGATATTCAGTATTTACACAACCTGTACAATTATTTGTTTTTGTGTCGTTTTCTGTTCGTATGGTGTAAAAATTTCGGGGATTATTTCAAAGAAAAGGGCCACAAAAAGAGAAAAGAATGGCCAAGAATAATATTATGTATATCATTATGTATACAATTGATACTATTCATATGTTACATTTTTGTCAACCCACAGAAAATTGATCAGGCTATGCAGTTTCAGTGAAGACGCGTGTTCACTTTGTGAAATACATTTAGTAGCAACCCCTTATGTCATCTTTCATTCAGGTAAAGCAACCCAGTCTTAACTGTATGCGCGATGACAATGGAAAATAGCAATATCAACAAACAAAACTGTACACAATTTAATAGAAAATCTTGTATGCATCAATATAAAGCAATATCAATACATATTAATACATGTACACGCAGATAGAACTGTAAAATATGAGCAAACAAAGTTCTGCAAAGAGTGAATTTGAAAATGATAAGCAACTAAATCACATGGACCTTCACAACAAATCAATCAGAATATCACAGTATAATTCTTCCTATCGGCATGTGTTGATTAAAAAAAAACAACAAAAATAACCTTGATCAGCAACATAATGTTAGAAATATTGATGTCAAATCCAAAAGACAAAAACAGGTTTTTCACGAGTCAGTTTAACCGGTACATGGATCCCTGTAGCTGACCGCCTCATGCTCTTATTTGGTCCCATGTGTCAGCATCTCTGACAGCCGATATTTACATCCTCCGCCTTCAGGATGTCCCAGCCCCACTAACTTGCCACAGCTCATTGCTTGCGTTGTAAAAATCTGACACAGTGTTTCTCTACGCGAACCCCTTTTTTGTGTTGTTGGAACAAATGGCGTGGTGGCGTGCCCGTGTGCAGAGAAGTGAGCCTGGGAAAGCATATTTGGGGAAATAACAGACTCTGTGGCGAGCCGTGCTTCCTCTGCGTGGCTGCAGAGCAGCTGGAGGCGGTGAAGGCCTGATGATAGCATGTTGACCACAGTGTCAGGTGCACCTCGATGTCCTCGTCGCCGGCCCTAGCTCACCCGTCCAATGCATGAAAACAACAGGTGGAAGGGAGTGGTGGATTGGCACATACAGTGTACAGTTAGGTCATCCTGTTTATTGCAAATGAGGGGAATGGACGCGGCGGCTTGTATGAAAAATATGCAAACCTGACAGAATGTACGTGCACGCGGATACATTTTTAACTTTTCAATCAACCCTGTGGACATGAAAGCAGTTGAGGAGAAAAACAGAAGAGAGATGAATTTCTCTCTCAGGGCCGGGACGGATTATAGAAACTTATTGGAATCAGTAGCACGCTGAAGAAGAGTGGGGGAAATCATTTTCTGACTGTATGTACACAACAAATTACAAATGAAAACCCCTCCCTCTCAAACTGAAACACAAGCAGTGCACAAAGTTGCACAAAAATAAATGAGTATCCAACGCTTTTAAGGGTTTCCAGCTGTCAAATAACACAGTTTAGTAATATGCGAGCTGAAGGATAGCAAACAGCAGTTGATTCCCCTGAAGCAAATCTCGACATGAAATGAGACATGACGGAACAAATGTTGCACTTTTTAATAAGGGGTTGCACAAATGCATTTCGCCTTTAAATGGATTCTCAATAAGATGAAACTGCACTCCGCTCTCGGTTCTGCACAATAGTGCGGCGAAATCCTCAGCAATGTTAACGACATCAACTGGGAAACGTCTTTTGTGTGTGTGTGTGTGTGTTTAAGAGTGTGTATCCGTTACCACAGTGATGTATTATATCCGGGAAAGGCCGGGCCGACGATGGCTCTAAATTCTGTGTGCAATCACCGTTAGAGCCCAGGTTTGAAAAAGAAAAGAAAAGAAAAAAACGGGCAACAAAAACACAAATATCTTGTAAGATTTTAACAAGGATCGCTGCTTAAAAATGAAGGATCACAATATACTGCCTCTATACGCAAATGTCATCTATGTATACACTTAATATTGTATTCCATAAATGCGCAGATAATTGGATTTATCTCAAAAAGCATGAAGAAGAGCTTACCTTAAAAAGAGAGAATCTAACACAATTCAAGGGAAACTTAGCAAAGACTCCTAAAACTAAACTTCCCCCTTTTATCACCAAACGTCTACACCTACAGTAAATGAGCCTCGATTTCCAACACTTCAGTGAAAATATGAGAAAAAGCATAATCCTTAACATAATCAGTATACTGATTGGTAAACTATCATAATTAAGTAAACATGAGACTTAAAGAAAAAGAGGTTCAATTGTATCACTTATGATTAGTAATATGTGTGTCTTAACTATATTTTTGCATATTTTTTTTTCTTCACATGTTTTTTTTGGGGGTTTTTATGAGTTTTTATTGTGGTTTTGTTTATTTCTTAAATCGCTGTAAAACATATTGAAAGTTACATCCTGTCTGTCTGTTTACTGTACAAAGTGAAAAGACTTTGAAATATATTATTTATTTACAAGGAAAAAGATTGAACGTACAAATGCTGACACTGATTGATGCCCACTCCAGAGTCTCTCTTCTGCTACTTCTTATTTCCTCCTCGTTTCCTGTTCTCCTCCTTATACCGTCTCGCTGATAATGGTTGACCTGAACTTTCAAAAATGTGTGCGTATAAAAATTCCAGAGATTCCAATCTATTTGTCAGGAGAGTCGTGGAGGGGGGGTGGGGGGGTGGGGGGGATGGATCGGTTTGATTTAAGGCTAACTCGATCAGTCTCACTTTGACGGTGTTATCGGTGGAGCGAGGGAGGGGAGGGGGGTGAGGCGGCTGAACTTATAGTTATCAGCAGGTTAGAGGGGAGGGGGGGGGGGGCAGCCGTTATCATTCAATTGTGATTTGCTTCCCTCCACACACACACACACACACACACACACACACACACACACGCACACACACACACACGCACACACACACACACGCCAACCTTTTCCATTCGGGTCCACAATGACAAAGATCCCACTCTACACACTCCGGCACAATCTCCCGCAGCCCTTGAATTCCTGACACCGCCAGCTAATCGAAGATCAAACCTTTAAATAACTAATAGAGGCTTCTTTATTCTGTACAGTAATATGATGAGTCATCGTCAGACGGCTCTGGGTGTGTGTGTGTGGGGGGTGGGGGGGCTGGGGAGGATGGGATGATAAGGCATGAGTGCCTGAACCTACACGGAGTAAAAGGTCCTGTGCAATAAATGAGGCCTCTCCAGCTAAAAGGACTATCTACATCAGTCAAAGGAAAAGGCCCCGGAAAGCTCTCGCAACATGGCCGCCTTCCGGACGCCTCCGCCAGTGTTTAAGAGGCGCTCTCTCAAATGCACGTCCTCCATCGGCGTCAATGTCGCGGGGCCACGACACTCCTCCTACGCCTTTTGTTGCATTTTCGCCAACGTCAAAACGACAGTGCATATATTAATCACACACAATGTACAAACAAAGCTTTCCGCGTGCGCCTCTCGGGCCGCCAGATACCGGTGAGAGAGGCCGAAAAAAAGTGAGCGCTCGGTGACTGTAACCTGAATAAAACAAGTGGTCTAAAGGCTGCCGTGTTGTGAAGTGAGACGCGTCGGCCCTGAATGCATCAGGTTTCGTAAAGTGCCGCCCGAACTCGACGTACGAAATCATTTTTACGAAGTTATAAAACATCCCCAACTTGTATCGAAACCATCGGCTGCAGCGTCTGGAGCCTGCGGTACATTTCCACTGCGGTTTTGGCTCATAAAAGGTGAGAGAGAACGGCGAGCAGCCTGAAAGCATGCCGGTCCGTCCCGGTGCTCGAGGGCCGCGTGGGAACCGGAGGACAAATCCACTGGAGACCATTAAGGCACGTCCTTCCTCTCGGTATCTTCGGCTTCGGACGAAAATGCGTCGTTCACAGTAACACAAGTTCAGACCGACAAAATCTGCATGTGTTTAAGTGTGTGTGTGTGTGTGTGTGTGTGTGTGCACTTGATTCGTAATGTCTTGAAACATCAAATAAGGATCTGCTTTAAATGTGTCTTCCAGATCCTGTTCTTCCACAAGGAGCAAATAAACATATGAGCATGGAGTCAAATATTCTACAGAACTCGGAAACAAAAGGAGTTAAGGACTCAGTCTTTCTGGCTTGTTGGATGAACTCAGAACAACCTTCCTGTCGCCACTCGGGCCGACAGGACGCACTACAGACACTAAAACAGTAGTGACTTATACCAACAGAACAGAAAAAACTAGAAAAACTTAAGTGATATCATAAGCAGTGTTATCGTAATCAGCACTAACATCTTTGTTATTCACAATGTTATCAAGATTATTGTTGTTCTTATACCCTGTTTTTTGTTCTATAAGAATATCTTATTATCATTCATGATTGTATTTCTCATAGCAAACAAGATCAGCTCTTTTGGCGTCGGGGATGAGGAGGAGGAGGAGGAGGAGAGAGGGGAGAAGAGTGCAGGACGGAGAGGAGACGGACAGGCCGGGCTGTCTCCTAGTCGTCTCCTGTGTCGGCGGTCTGGTAACCGTGACAATGTCTCCTTTCTGCGGTGACACAGGGGCAGATGGGCAGTTGGCTCCCTCAGCGGGAGCTCTCAGGCGGCCGTCACATCGCACCCGGCTCGCCCGTCCAATAGCAAACCCAGGCGAGGTGTCGCCTCCTTTGCGATAACAACCAAGTACTTTGACTTGGGAGGAAACGGTGGAGTTGGAGTTGAGTGTGAGGGGAACGTTGGTCGACTGTGTGAGGACATTAAAGTACTGTAGCTTTGGCCGTTGCTGAGAGAGGGTTAATATCACACACCTCCTCAGGTGTTTTGTTGTTGTTGCAAAATCAAGATTTTCCCTTTTCTCTTGTTTTTCAGCGTCCCAGTCTCTAGCTCTCCCCTCTCCTCACCGTGCTGTCCCAATATGGGCTCGGGTTGCAGTGTGTGGACAGTGTCTTTAAAATCATCCCTGATCTCCTGACACTACACGTCTCTCTTCCTCCCCTCCTCCTCCCTCGCCATCGTCTGCGCCTCCTCCCCTCCCCTCTCCGCTTTTTTTTTTTTTCTCTCACACGTCAGACTCAATGCTGGAGAGTTTCTCGTACACATGGCCATTGCTTCCGTTGAAGGGGCGCGGGGGGCCGACCCCCAGCATGGAGCCGTGGTGGTTCATCCCACCGAGGCTGAGCTCCTTCGGGAACCGGGGGGTCACGTTGGACATCACCCCGGCCGTGGCGGACGCCGGCAGGTATGACGTCGTGCTCATCTGGCTCCTGAAGTCACTTCGGCTGTTTTTGGCAACTTGTTGCTGCTGCTGTTGCTTTTTCATGTAATATTGTTTGGCTCCGTGCATCAGGCACTGGTCATCGCCAAAGGTGGGTATAAAGGGGTTTTGGTTTACCCTGTCGGGGTAAAGAGATTTGGATAAAGAGAACCCTCCCCCGCCACCTCCTTCCATCAAAGACCTGTCCCTGTCTCTCATGTCTCTCTCTCCGATTGAGCGGCGGTGGAGGCCCTCGCCGCCTCTGAACAGGCCGAATGGTGAGCCGGGTCCTTTCCGGCCCTCGCCTCCGTAAAACAACGGGTCCCTGTCTCTTTCCCTCTCTCTCTCCGAGCCTCCGTGGCGCTCGAATATGTGTGCAAAGGGGCTGGTGCCCTCCATGTAGCGTTCTTTCTCCTTCAAGCTAACGCTCCTGGGTGGGGGCAGCATCCCTCCCATACCAGCACCACCCATCCCTCCGCCGCCTCCGAGGCCCATCAAGCTTCCCATCCCACCTGACTCCTCTTTCTGAAGGTCGACGAATGCGTCATAGGAGTGCTGCCGCCTCAGTGGTTTGCCGAAGCCTCCACCCTTCCTCCTCTGCTGGCCCTGAGATTGAGGCTGAGGGCCTGCGCCCATACCTCCTCCTCCCCCACCTTTTCCTCCCCCCATCTGTTCCAAGAGGTGGTTGTTGTCCTCGCTGATGTCGTAGAGGTTTCCTGTCTTTTTACAGCCCTCGCAGCGCATGCAGGTCGCAGAGCTGGGGCGGCTGTTGCCTCCGCCTGCCGAGGACCCGCAGCTCATACCACCACCGTACCCACCACCACCCCCTCCTCCGTGCATGGACATCTGCTTGCCCACTCCTCCCCCGCTAGCCCGGCAGTTCCTGCACTCCCACTCTCCCCCTGCCAGCCCAGATCCTCCCACGCTCTTTGCATCGGCCTTTTTGGGTTTGCTCTTAAGAAAGTCATCCACTGGAACCAGGGTGGTGCAGGCCCCCACTCCTCCATCTCTGCTCCCAGGGCCCTCCGTCAGGTCCACATGCTCCCACTGAGGGACGCCCTCTTTGGGCCGAAACTGGTCCAAATAAAAATCCCTGACGCTCTCCTTTTCTCTGAAGAGATAGGAGTTGCCGTCGTTGTTCCCTCCTCCACCTCCTCCTCCACCTCCTCCTCCTCTCTTCCGTTCAGCGGGTAACAGCGGTGGGGAGGTAGAGCGGTGGCCGTGGTAGTGGTGGTGGCTGATGTGGTAGGGTTTCCTCCTGTAGCCCAGCTCGATCTCGTCCAGCTCCCGTCTGGACTTGGCAGAGGCCGGCCTCTTCTTCAGGCTATCGCGGTACTGTTTGCGTTTCTTGGCGTTCCCCTCCAGGTTTCCATAAGTTACTGTGTGCGTGGAAATGTCGGAGACGTCCGACCGTATATTCCCGTCGTCGTCTCCTCTCCCTCCACAGTAGCCATGCCCGGGGATGAACGTGGAACTGGAGGCACCTCCCTTGAAGGAGAACTTCCCGTACAGGTCTGGCAGGCCCCCCTTGAAGCCCTGACTTGGGGGAGGAGTCTGTCCAGAGAGGAGGTCGAACTTGCTCATGTTCCTGTGGGTCAGTGCCGAGCAGGGCTGGGTGGTGAAGATAGGAGCCACCCCTCCACCCAGGCTGTCACAGTCGAACATGCCGCCCTCCAGGGAACTAGCGCTGCCCAGACTTTGGGGCCTGTTGGGAGGCGGTCCGCTGAGCCCCAGTTGTGAGCCGTGGTGGTGCAGGTAGTGGTCCTGGTAGAGGTTACTGTCCTTCAGGTGGAGGTTGCCGAACGTCCTCTCCACCTCGCTGATGTAGTCGCTGAACATGTTGTCTTCCGGCAGGTACGGCGTCTTGCAGTCCGAGTGGCCCGCCAAGCTGCGGCGGTGTTCGGAGATGTCGTAGACGGAGGATTCACGGCGGATGAAGTCCAGGGCGCTGTGTGGCGAGCCGTTCACCCCCGACAGGGAGGCCATGTTTTTGGCGGTGCGTAAGAGGCGCATAATGTTGGAGTGGGTGTTGTTCATGGTGGCCGACGGGGAGTTCAACGCCGAGCTGCTCTTCTCCTCGATCTGCACCCCGTGGATACAGCTGTAGATGCCCTGTGTGGGGGGAGGAGAGACGTTTGGTCAGTTCACTCATATTGTATTCTAAGTTGAAACATGAGACTGCAGCTGCACGGCGTCCCGACCCCGTTTTGTAGATGACGTAAATTGAACACAGCTCTTTCTGCTGATGCCGTCAATAAACAGCGTACGATAAAAAGAACAGATGTTCCATGTAATTTACAGACTAGCTTGTTGTGTATCAGCGGGTGTGAGATAAAGTAGTACAGTATGAAGATTCAGAGAGGACAGTGTAGCGGCGTGCTGGATGATTGATAAAGGCAAAGGGCCTGTAAAAGCCTCCTGGGTCCCGCTGGTCAATACCTTTAATCAATGTGATTAGAATTCAGCTGAACAATATCCTCCGGCAGTTATTAAACACCTTAGTTCTACTGCTGCTCGGGCCGGCGCCGCGATCCCCGCCGCCAAGAGAAAAGGCCAAGCCAAGGAGACGGCGGCCGAGCGTCGCGGTGACAGAAAGATAAACTGCTCCATTTGCATTCAGTGATGTACGATACAATAGTCAGATAAAAATGGATGCGCAGAGGAGAGCAAACCAGCCGTGACAGATGGGGACGGTAAAGGATCGGATCAATTCCAAACAATGATTTTGCTCAGTTTTTCTGGACGTCTGCAGACGACCACGGAAATAAAAGGGACGCTTTTTGGCGACTGCCGGAGAGCAGAGATCAGCTGACCTCCGTCCTGCTTGCCACCGGGGGTCGAGACAAGGCTAGGGGTCAGCTGGCTGTCAAATCCTCTCTGCTGTTAAGCTATGACTCTTCCCCACCTCCTCCTTTCATCCGCTAATACGAGTCGTTGACCCTCAGCTCTCCTCTCCCTCGCCGCTCGTTTCTGCTAGTTAATTAGCTACATGGACGGCGCCTGCATTGCACCAAAAAGGCCTTCATCCCTCATCCCGCTTTTATAGGTTATTACTTCTTTCAATTTCACAGTCTGTTAGCAGCCAAGTATGTTAAGCCTGACAACAGCTGAAACCCAAGAGAGGTTAACATGAATACTCGTACATGTATTACAGAAAGAAGGGGATCTTGAAGTGGACAAGTGTGCTCGCCCACCTGCGTGATATTTCAGGGTTTTATTTCCCCGCTTAGAACCATCTTTCAATGTTTATCTGGTCCTTCGCCGTCTCATCCGTGTTTCTGTTTTTTTTCCATCTGCCTGTTTATATAATTTGTCATCACTTCATATCTTTTGTTTTTCTTCTTTTATTGTCTCGAATACCGAACCTGTCACGACTTCCCTCCCGTGACTATCTATGTAACAACGTCCCATTTCGGGCTCGCTTTCCCAGCAGCGTCTCCCTTTATCTCAGGATGATCTTCCCCCTTTAAGTTTCGACCTCCACAGTCAGCCAGGTTGTGTCGCATCGAGCGATGATGACAGCGAGCGCAGGGTGAATATTTGTGTGTGTGTGCGTGTTTTAAGCTCTTCTTCCTCTCAGCACACACAGTTAGGCGGCAAGAAGTTAAAACTGAAGTGCATGAAATCTGGGGCGTTTAACAAAGTGAGTGCTGCTTCGTATTCAACAGCAGATTTGGTCGACTCCACATGCCCACATAAAGTAACAGTTGGCAGATTGCTGCCTGCCCGGCTCTACAGTAGCTGGTTCTTTGGGCAGGATGTGTGAAGAGCAATAACTGTGGCCCGAGGGCTCCGAAGAATGTTCAATCCACCGGGGGATCACAGCAAAATCTATAAGTGATTACACTGGAACAGAGAGGCAGGAAATCAACGAATGACTAGCCGCCCCCTATGTAGGCTGGCATATACAGTACAGTGCAGCTCCGAACTCGCCATGTGGTGGAAGTATAAGGTGCTAAATGCAAATGAACCGAGCTATGATGTGACATGAGGGCTGTGGAAAGTAGGAGTGATTAAACCCCTAATGCATTTACTGTTCTGAAGTCATTAGAGGCTTTTTAAATGGCCATAATTAATTTGTGTCAGTGTTGCTGGTGAGGCCTGGAGGAGCAGGTAGCCGGGGGGGGGGGGAGGGCAAAGCGACCACGAAGCCGTGACCGAAAACCACGTGACTCACACCGACCGTGACAGATGTCTCATTTTTTACGCCGCCGAGCTTAAATGTTAATTGCCGCAATAACAATAAAGTTTATTGGATTATGCTGTGAAATTAAAAAAGCGGAATCAATCTGAGTGGCAGAGCGAGGGGCGGTGGAAGAATCAGAGAAATGGCCAAGACTGGAGAGAAAGCACTCGAGTAAAGGAGAAGGAGACGAGGCTGTGGCCACGGATTGTGGAAAGATAATGAACCCTCATTTCTACTGTTGTCTCGCAACAACATACATATGCAAATGAACGCTCCATGAATATTTCCCCTGAATATTTTAACATACTGAATCATCCGGCAACCATCATTTACGTCGTCACATCGTGGCAAAAGACAGAGGTCATTTCTGTAAATGGGAGCAATAACTGGATGTTACACAAAGCATAATTGCTTTCAGATCCAGTCCCCGCACTAATTCTAATGATGTAATAATAAAAAGCAACACCAAGCAGCCTGTCTCTGGAAACGAGACGTCGACTGGCATTTTAGCAAACTGATATTTCATGCCGCTTCCACGCAAACACACGCGTGCGTAAACAAGGCGACGTTAAATTAACACCATAGAAAATAATCAAAGTCGGGCACCGGACCGTAATATTAGAGCAGCGAGGGGAAAATGTTATGCTGGGGGTTTTGTTTTCTCTGTAGCCGTAGCTTTCTTGGCACAAGCGGCGGCGGCAACAGCAGCATATCAAATGTGTGTGTGTGTGTGTGTGTGAGGGGGGGGCAGTGTGTGGCTCTCTGCTGTAAATTAGCCACGTGGTTCAGCCTGCAGCGGTTCACCTTCAGAGGCACACAGTGAATTACACCCAAGCCATGTCAAAACAATTGGAATGCAAATCAAATACCTCGGGGTGACTTTGCTCTCCCGGGATCCGGTAATCTACCCTCGCTGGGTCCGTGGCTGATTTTTGTTGAGTGAAGTATTGATTTTGGCTCAACATTTTGTAAATATTCAGCCCACAGACGCCAGGCGGGCCTAACCAATCGGAAAAAGGTTAAAAAAGAGAGCTCTGATATCGGTTTGGATGGGAGGGTTTGGTGACACGCTGGTTTTTAGCGTCTCTAACGTCTCGGGGAATAAAGCAGAGACATTAGAGACAGCGATGCTGACGATGTAGCGCTGAATGAACGCGTGACGAAGGTCACTTTACAGGCGGGGAGGAGTCGCTGACGCGGCAGTAAATCGGAGAAACATAAACAGTTTGGAAGCGTTGCTATAGAAGAGGATCCTGGTGAGAGAGTGACGTCGGCTGCACCATCATGCTATTTATTGTATTTAACTCCTCATGTGTTTGTCATAGCAGACTGAGTGAGAGGGTTTCATTCCTTCTGAATGCAACTTCTCATTTATGAGAGGAAGAACGTTTTCTTCTCCATTTCAGAAGTCACATCGTCTCTTTTTAAAACATTTAAAGGTTTATTTATATCAGCCGCTGCAATATCTGTGATACTACGGAGCTTATGCTTGATTTGATGCTTGAACAGACCTTACTCCAGCGGTGCTAAATATCCTGTGTTGCTGTCCAGATGGATACATTTATGATGTTATTACTTCATCTGGACAAACGTTTTCAGCTTTAAAATCGGAGCCCATTTCCCCGTGACCGCCATGACTCACCCTGCTGATGGAGAAGACGAAGCCGGGCTGGCCGGAGCAGACGCCCATGAAGCAGAAGCGCAGCTGCCAGTAGAACCAGTGCTCGCAGATGAAGGTGATGAGCGACAGCGCCATGGCGGCGCCGAGCATGTAGAAGACGCCGGCCATGTTGTCCACGTCCAGCTGGCTGGACATCACCTCGTTCTTCTCGTGGTGGCAGATCCCCGTCAGCCACAGGGACTCCAGCTCCTCCATCTCACCTGGGGGGGAGGAGGGAGGAAGGCCAGAAGGAGGTGGGATGGAGGCGAGGAAGGGAGGGACAGAAAAGGAGACGAGATGGAGGGTAGGGGCATGATGACGACATGTGGAGAAGTTTTTTTATGTTTCGTTTGGGAATTGAAATAAAGAAAAGGTTGTGAAAAAAAGTGGGAAGGAATGTAAAATATAAAGGGGATTGGAGGGATATGATGTAATAACAGGATGGGTATTGGAGGACACGAGGGATGGAGAGATGATGCAACAGATGAAGAGAGGAGGGAAGATGGCAGGAAGGGGGGGGGGGTCATGGGAGTTAGAAGTGAAATACAGCCTTGAATTTCCACAGGATGAGACGAACACACGCCATCGGTCACACACTAGACACTAGTTACTAATCGTGTGTTTCTATCTTCCACACTGTGTGTGTGTGTGTGTGTGTGTGTGTGTGTGTGCTTCTGGTCTCTTTTGTGGGTCACCTTCTGTCTCATCACGAGCTGTTCTCTATTAAAGCCGACTGTGTCAGGACAGGCGTCGCTTAATTAATCATACATTCAGCCGATGTCGCCGCTCTTGCACCGTAGCACTGGTTGGCCTCTGAGCATCAACAAGACGCTCCGCAGCATACAAACTACACACACACACACACACGCACACACACACACACACACACACACACACACGCGCGCGCGCACACACAGCAGCCACTACTCTACATCTGCTGAGAAACTGACTGAGAGAGGCAACGTTTTGCAGCCGTACGACACCGGCGTTTGTATGACAGGAGCTTATTAACGCATTGATTTCAGGTTATTATTGAAGTAAACAACCTGTTGGGGGGCTGTTTCTGAATGTCACTGTGTTTGTTTTGTTGTTTTTTTGTTCAGCAGTGGTGGTAGAAATGGTGTTTTACAGCGACGACTACAGAACAACTAGGCCAGCTGACAGTGGAAAGTAAGCACAAACACGGTGAGGGGGCGCAACAAATCCAGGTCATCACAGTCAGACCAAGTCAAATCTATTTCAGCAGCTTCATGCAAACATTTGACTTTGATAATTAAAAGGGACACGTCACCCCAAAATCTAGAATAACTCTTTTACATGTAGCGCCATTTGTCACAAAAGTCTGCTGCCTAGTTTTGGAGATATTGGCCGTAAATAATGGGATTATACGGCACTCGACTTAACTCCGGTTAACTATCGCTGTAAGTTAGGCACTAAGAATAACATCATAGTGTTTTAGACTGATCAAAGTGTTTTTTTATACAGAATATGCCCACAAACACATAAAACACACTTCCCCTCGTTCATTATGGTCACTTTCCTTAATCTGATAACTTAAAACACAAAAGTGCATTTTTAAACTGAGAATAACTTGTATCTCTGAAGTGATGCAACAGGTCTTTCATTGTTTCATCGGTCAAACGGTCATTGAACTCAACAGGTTCTGTAAATGACTCGAAAACAGCCAACAGCCAATCAGAGAATCACCAATCATAACCACTGCTGTTTCTTTCTCACTACAGTTGTGGCGCATTTGTTACCGAGGTCTGCATCCGACCACCCGGACCACCCAGACCCCCAATCCGGCCCTCGTACCAGACCACCGGGGCCTCCATGTGAGTCTGATGGCTTTCTAGGCCACCAGGAGGAGAAGGGGATGGTGAGACGTGGCAATGTGACATTGAAATCCTGAGAGGGGCTACACACACACACACACACCCACACACTCACACACACACACACACACACTAACCTTACATTTGAAAGATAAACTAATAATCAATAAAGCAACAATCCTGCTAGTGAAGTTTATGTAGGTTGATCAAAATTAACCTAAATAAATAGTCCGAATCTCTCTTTAAATCTCTCTCACACACACACACACACACACACACACACACACACACATACACACACAGTTTCAGAGGCCTGACCCACATTCATGTGCGCGTGCATTCATGAACACGCGCCGTTGAAATACACCAGGAGCGATGCTGGCACCCCTAACTGGGACGCACTATAGCGGGCCCTGGAGGATGGAGGCCTCGGGATGTTCGCAAAGCGCTGGGCGGCGCCCAAACCAACCGCTAAACAACACACACATCAAACCTCCGTTACACTCCGTATGAAAAGGGGACATTGTGGAATCAGACGGTGGGAGTCGCTGATCTGAGCGAGCAGCTGTTGCCTCAGCCATTTTGACTTGTTTATGATGAAGCCCGTACTGCACAGGTTAGGAACTTTCATTTCATTCGCTGCTCGTTTGGACTCATTAACGTTCCAGCCAGAGCCGACAGGAATGAGGCGTTTCAGAAGAAGAGGCCCCGGAGAGCTTGGACGCTCCCCCATAAAAGAGGGCCATGACCATAAAGCACAGGGGCCCCCACGGTGCAGCTAAATCTCAAGTTACAGTCCCAGCAGCACTGTCTTACCTTTGCTGCCGGTCGGTGATGTATGTGTGAGTGGCATTACATGAACATTTGACCTGCAGAGCCAATTAATCAGCAAAACTGCGGCCGCAGACACAGGAAGAGGTGTGTTTCTGGGTTTTGGCGATGTTAAGCCATGAAGCTGGTGGAAATAAAGCCGACTTATCCATCAATGCTTCAAGGCTGTTAATGAGAAGTCGTGTTCATTCCCAAGGAAAATGTTGCATCATCTCAGTGACTAACTCATGCATTCCTGAGTTCTTATTTACGAGCCGTCATATCAGCGCCACTGCACGCGTGACGGAGCCCCGGCTGCCTGCATTAAACTGCACCGCCCACGAATAAACCAGCAGCACGCCGTCTCACCGTCTCCAAAGAGCTGCAGGATGGCCAGGTCCACGTGCCTCTTCCACAGCGACTCCTTCTGGATGGCGATGCCGTAGCCCGTGGTGGCGAAGATGTAGCCGCTGCCGATGGTCACCAGCTTGCAGCCCTCGTCCCTGCCGGCCATGTAATTCAGGACGGCCGCGTCGTAAATGAACGCGTCTAGTTTGCTAATGAAAAAGAACGAGAGGGAGAGACGGGAGACAGGAGAGAGAGAGAGGAGAGAGAGAGAGAGAGAGAGAGAGAGATAGGGTTTACAATTAATTAGCACTTAGGAGTCAGACATCACAGCTACAACATTCCAATTAACCTGCTAAATAGCACTAAGCTGCTGATAAGTGTAATAGGCTTCCACTTGGTTTGCCAACGGCTGGAGCTGGCACACGGACGGGCGATGGAAGAGGGGGAGTTATTGTTGTAGTTGCTCAGCTACTATATGTTTACGTGAAGGAAAGACATGAACAGGAACTATTTTACCCATAATTCACACAATCCTCGTGCTTTTCATTCTCTGCCGACATAACAGATGTTTACGAGACCATTTACAGTTTGGTGAAATAGGGACTAAAAGGTTGAGGAGTTAAATGTTGGTGGAAAAAACAGAGAAACTTTGCCTTTGAACGCATCACCAAACCAGAAAGTCCCGCCCCCTTCGTTCAGACCTCTGTTCAACGTCGCTCCCCCAGAACGAGTGCCAATCAGGAAGTAAGCACTGACAGACATTTTCTCCTGACCTTTTTGATTGGACGGGGTTTTTACTGTCCTGCCACGGCCACAGATGACTTTTTTTTTAATGTCAGAGCATTTCTTCAATTCATTGCCATCGATATGTTCAAGTGTGTCTGAATAGAATCACCTACTCAACCTTTAAGTTTCAAATATAAATGTGATCCTTAATATTCATCTAAATATGACAATCTTCAGTCAAATGTGATTTGTTGTTTGTCTCTACGTGCCCCCCCCCCCCCCTGCCTTGGCTCAATGTCAGCTGGGACCGACTCCAGCCCCCCGCGACCCTGAACGGTTTAAACGGTAACAGATAATGGTTGGATGGATGGATGGGTTCAGAGTGAAAATAAACGAGCCACTTTAGCTCCTCACCCGGCCTTCAGACTCTGCAGAGCCTCGTTGACGTTTCTCTGGTGGAACTTTGTCATGTAGCCGTGCATTTCCGGATAGTTGTTCCTTATGTTTCTCTCCGTACTCCCGTTTGGGACGGTGCCGAACCGAAACGGAGGCGAGAAGTCGTTTGGACTCTGGAACTACACCGGGACATGTAAAGCATCGTCTTAATTAAATTCAATGTACCGGTGAGAAAGAGAAGACAGGCTGGCAAGGCATCAAAAGGAAACCTCCGATCTTACCTTTTTGTCTGACAGACCGGTTACCTGGTCCACATACTCCTCCTGGATCATGAAAGCTGCCAGGTTGGCAGTGTAGGAGGCCAGGAAGATGACAGCGAAGAAGGCCCACACCGACACCATGATCTTACTGGTGGTGCCTTTGGGGTTCTGCACAGGCACAGAGTTGTTAAAGACCAGACCCCACAGCAGCCAGATGGCCTTACCGATGGTGAACGACGGGCCGTGAGGCTCTGGAAGAAACACAGATCCGCTCCGGTTACCAAACCGGTTCAGGGACACAGCTCTGTTCAACAGGTGCGTCTCCAGCTGAGCACTCATTTCATTAAGCAGAACCAAACCTCATTTCTTATTTGAATTGGCATGAAATGTTTGCCTCAGGAGGAATTGTAATAACACTGGCCATCACTCAAATATTCAATTTCCAATAATATGGTTTATGACCAAATGCCTGCAAAACTAATGGCGTTCTCATCAGCCTCAGCTGCCCCTTGTTGTGTGCTTAGTAGCAGAAGTGAGCACGCTAGTTCAGCCTCACAGAGACTCTTGTTATTATTATATATATATATATATATATATACACACAGTATATACTGTATATATATATACTGCATATATATGCACCACACATTAAAATATACTTCTTATTTTTCGGGATAAGTTAGGAAACTGTGTTGTTGGACTCATCCATGAGCTGGCAGGGAGCTGGTTCATTCCAGCCATTATGCTCGGGAAGCAGTTGGTTCATAATGCGTGTGTGGGTGTGTGTGAGAGAACGAGCGACAGTGTGTGTGCGTGTGCGTTGTGTGTGTATTGTTGAATGGCGCTTTTGTTCGCGGACAAACCGACTTCATCGATGCCAGATATCTCCTTTGTGAAGTTTGTGAAGAAATGTGGTTAATTGAGCCGGGCAGGGACTCTACAAATCTGCAGTCGGGCCGTTGACACAGTATTGCGTCGGAATCCTTTGAGCCCAAACTTCGATCTGCACTCTTCGTGATACCAAACTCCCACCGTGCGGCGAACGGATAGAACAAGGAGGCGCACACAGAAGAACAACAGTGCTTTAGGGAGGAGTACATCTTCTCCAGAACATGATGAAGGATGAGAGGAAGGGAAAAAAGAGTGTATATTTATAGATACATCACAGATAGAGTTGTGGGAAGACATTGATTTTTTTTCTTCTGTTCTTGTCTTTTTTGGCTGGGGGAGATCTAACACAGAACTAGCCCCTCGCTGTCGGAGCTGACATGTGATTTTGGGAAATATGGAAATATGTGAGAGGCACCTGTGAATGATCAAAAGAGAGCGGCGTGCAGGAGGAGGAGGAGAAGGAAGTCAGTTGGTCAGCGAGGAAGGCGTCTCTGTTTGTGGACGCCCATGTCTGTCTCTTTGTGCACAGAAAAGTTTGTGCATTCTCAGGGAGAAACCATTATCCTGCAGAGCTGTGGCCGCTCTTCCTTGTTGGAGAATCATCCAATCCTCCGCCATGTTCCCTGACACTTTGGATTCCCTGACTTCACCGGCAAAGATGAAGCATCTCATGTTTTACTCCCCGTGTGAAGGCTGGAAGCTGGTGGACAAATGGCACTTGATTTCATTTGGATTCCACCATCGGGACGCTTCCGTCGCCAAAACCGCTCCACGGCTTTCATATGCTGGCTATTATCTCCCATCCAGGACGTTCGAGTTGGCCGCCTAACGTCCACCCATTCACACGCTATTCTGAAAAATCACAATCGTGCAAAAATGCCAGAACATGATCGCCAACAGGCGACCGGACTCTTGGGGGGGTGCTGGTGCTGGGAGTGTGTGTGAGCCACCAGCATGCAGGTTTCTCTCTTCATTCAGTGATTTATCGGTGCACATGGCAGTTTGATGCCGTGAGAAAGGGGCAAAGTGGTATCAGAGGCATCTGTTACGGTTGGATGTGTGATTTTCCGATCCACTGCTGAATAAAAGACAACCCTATTACCTATCTAGTAATCTGCTTTACCAAACATGGTTTGATTAAGTGTTATTGCTGCCTGGTTTAAGCTCAGAGGAATGTGATGAAAATGATTCAGTCCAAATTCCTAAAACATGACTTTGTTCTCCCTTCATCCCTCTCCAATTAATCATCCCACAACAAGCCCTGACTTTTCATACTTTACCTTCATTTTGCTAGTAACACTGTATGTTTGAGTGCCTTTTATAATCAAGGACTTTTGCTTGCCGGGAGGAGGTCGAGGTGGGTATCTGGGCCGTTCCATTCTCAGGATGTGGTTTATTTTGCATCTTTTAAAAGCTGATTCATCTTGTGCTTCACACCATTGTTGACCTTTCCAATATTCCATCTTCATCTTGATGCTTGGCCTTGCCTGCGTTCATATATGAACAATCTGTGTTGGCAGACACTCACTGTAAACGCTCTGCTGCCTTTCACAAAATCTGGGCCGCCTTACTGTACATTTCCCTGCAAAGCCGATTTGCTTGCGGAGCGCTGAAAAGTCTAACTTTAATTCCAAAGTAACACGTCGCTTTTAGCACATGTTGCAAGAGTATAATTTCTCTGGTGAATTCAACCTGAGCGTGCCCTCCCATCTGGTGTTCAGAGCCGAAAGAGTGAGGGACGAGGGAGGCAGTGGAGACGAGAGCGGAGGAGAGAATGCATCCATTTACATCTAAATCCTCAAACAAGTGCAGGTAGTGTGCCTGCGTGTGTGTGTGTGTGTGTGTGTGTGTGTGTGTGAGCCTCTCACCTCTGCCGTCAGCCAGACAGCGGTTGTAGCCCACAGGGCTGAGGTACTCGAATATAAACACAGCCATTGCTGACACCAGCAACAGCATCACGAACATCATCACCCACACATCCGCGCTGAAGGGCTCTGGAGGGCGAGCGAGAGGGAAGAGAGGAGAGGGGGGAGATGAAGGGAGGCGAGGGATTGAGGGAGGGAGCGTGGACGGACAGAGATTAGGGAGAGAGAAGAGAAAGGGGGGGGGGAGAAGGCAGAAGAGGGGGGAAGAGACGAGGGACACCGGGAGAGGGAGGAAGAGGAAGAAAAGAGCGAGAGAGAGAGAGAGAGAGAGAGAGAGAGAGAGAGAGAGAGAGGAAGTGTAAATGAAGCAAGAGAGGGCAAGAGAGGTATGCAAATGTGGAGCAGCAGATTGAGAAGAGGAAGGGAGAGTCAGAGAAATGGTGTAGGAGTGGGAAATATAAGAGGGCAAAGAGACAGGGAGTGAGAGAGAGAGAGAGGGAGAGATAGAGAGAGAAATAAATAAACAGTAAGCCATATTATTATGCACTTCATTCTGCCTCCTCATTATACAAACACATTCAAAGTTGGCTCCAATCACGTGTGTCCACTTAATCACCTTCAGTCCCATATCTAAAGGTATGAAAATGGATGTGAAGCTAAAGGTGACCTGACAAAGATCCATACAGCCGTCCCAATGTGTCAGGAAGGACACAATCGTCTGAGATAAACAATCTGTGTCAGACTCACAAAAATAGGTTTTGCATGCTTCTGAATTTTAGTTAAATAAGTAATCTACTACAACAAATCTGGTCTATACTAAAGAATTCTCAATGCATGGAACGTGTAAATATACAGATTTGAAAATGCACTTCTGAGAGTATAAACCGATGGTGTAATACCTGATGTTCTTCCAGCCACCTGAACACAATGTGACAATCCTACTGAGGGACGTGTTATAATAACCTCGGAGTGAAACTATCAAAAGATGTCAAACACATGGCCTTCGGGTTGTTCCTTCAGCTCATCGCTGCCCCCTACGTCTGACAGCTGGCTGCTGTTCTCCTCACCTAAGAAGGCCGAGGGCGAAACCGTGCCGTTGCTACGGGAGACCATGACGCTGATGCCCGTCTCGATGAAAGGGACGGAAAAGTCGATGACCTCCGACCTCTCCTCGTTGATGGTCAGGGAGCCGACGGCCATGTGGGCGTTTTTTAACACCACCTAGTAGAGATGGTGGAAAACAGGAAGACGTCGCTTAAACATCCCGAGTCCGTCCGGTAACCATTGACGACAAACCGTTTCCCTCAGGGGGGATGTCTCGTTTCAAAAAACATTGGAAGAAACAAATTGAATCAAGATAGTTAAGAATAGATGATAGTGATACACAAGTGTAAAAATAGCTTATCACAGCCATCAGCTCATTTGAAGGTGGATGTGCTGGGAGTCTTTCCAAGTGCAGCTGATCCTTCTACAGACATTTGATAAGGACATTTTCATACGGCTGGAAAACAGATTTTTAAAATGTCCCTTGCATTTCTTTCTCCATTTTTTCGTTGGTCCTGTTCTTATTTCACTGGATGAATGAATACATGTGACTGAGCCTCTTCACTATCTAATACATCAACAGTAAATATTAGGTTTTTAGTGTCGGCCCCTTCAATCCAAGAGCAATATCTTCTGTCTAGACACATCACTTAACGCTGATGTGCGGCAATCATACAGACAGAATCCATTGGAGAGAAAGGTCCAAATAGCAATTTTTCAAACCGGCCGCTGTGCAATTCAGCAACAAGCTTGTTCGGAGGAAAAAAGGGGGAAGTGCTACCTCTCTCCCTCGGCTGTCACGGGGGTTTGGGGAAATGTAGGGAATCAGATTGGGCGATCAGAGCAGATCGGAGATCAGAGGAAAAAAAGTGGAGGAAGAATTAACATTGGAGCTCGGAGTGGATGCTCGTGATGCGGGGAGAGGGAGGGAGAAAGTGGGTTACCACAGTGGGTCATGGCTGCTTGAAATAGCCTCCCTCCCGTCAGTGGCCCTCTACAAGTTGTACATTTAGCCCCAACATTTTACAGCAAGGCTGTGTGAGTCAAGCTCCAGTATGTGCTTCGGTGTGTGTGTGTGTGTGTGTTCACATCAGTGAGTCACAGAGGGAAGGGGAAGCGAGCAGACCTTGTTCTCTACCTGTGAAGTGGACTTCTCCAGGCTGGGAGGAATATTACACATCTACTCTGCACATCTTCAAAGTGTTTGTGTCTTCTTCTCCATATGTGCATTTGGAACTTTTCAGTCTCGTTTGTTCTGTCAGCATATAAGTACGGATGTTCACTGTGTGTGTGTGTGTGTGTGTGTGTGTGTGTCTGATTGTGTGAATGTCTCCCCGGGGAAGAGAGCGAGTCCGTCCAGCAGTGTACTCACTTCCTCTCTCTTTCTCTCCATCTCCCTCCTACGACTTGTTCTCTCTGTGTTATGAAAGTGACCCATGTGGGTGTTATTGAGAATGAGTGAGCGAGGATCTGGGTTTGTGTGTGTGTGTGTGTGTGTGTGTGTGTGTGTAGCTGTGCCAGCAAGGCCAGACTCATGTAATCAAGTGCATTGCCTCTAATATTTTAGATTAGGAGTATTAGGGCCAGCGCGACTCAATGCAGCCCATAAAATCTGACACGGACAGTAAGAATTATGTTGGAATTATTAAGAATTATGAGTTATGACAAAATGTCGGCCTTCTTAAAGCTTTCATTGATTTTTCTTTTTTTCTCTCTCTTTTTTTCTTTCCACGCTGTGGCAAATCGTGTAACCTCTGTGAGATGGCTTTAGGAGTTTGCATAGGCACGTCCTAGTGTGTGTGTGTGTGTGTGTGTGTGTGTGTGTGTGTGTGTGTGTGTGAAGTGTGTGTGTGTGTGTGTGTGTGTGTCAGCATCAGTTTTCGGTCCATTAAGGGTGTGAGATATACTGAAGTTTTGGCTGTGCTCCAACTGGAGAAGGACATGCGTTGGTTTTGTTAGATACAGCAGATTATGTGGTGAAGTTGTGTGTGTGTGTGTGTGTGTGTGTGTGTGTGTGTGTGTGTGTGTGAGGGAGGCAGATAAACTGACATTATGTGTGTCAACATATGGAAACAGTCTGGGTGTGTTTGCCTGGCTGTGTCCATGTGGCCACATTCATGCATGGACTCTTTTATTTCTGTCATCGTTCATGCGTAAGGGTCCCTTGTCTGCATGTGTGTGTGCGTGTGTGTGTGTGTGTGTGTGTGTGAGGGAGACAGAGCGGCTGAGATGAATGCCCTCCTCTCTCCTCCTAATAACCATTCATCTGTGGAGGTGAAGAGGAGACGGCACATTAAGGTGCTTTTAGTAGGGGCGATAGAGTTTATTACAGGTGACCACGCTTCCAGCTCAGTGCCCACTAAAGACACTGGCAGGATGACTTAAATGCTTTTATGTAATAGATTAAATGGGTCAGTATAATGTAAATTGAATAGCAAAAGTTTTTACCGCATGAACAAAACAGACACGTAGACGTCTGAAGGTCGTCCAGACTGCGTTTCCAAGCGTTTTCAACCTTTGGGTTCCCATCAATCCATTCGCCTTTTGCCTCATTAACAAATAGCCAGACAACAGGGGAGCAGCTCACTCTCATAGGTGTAAGTAGGAGAACTGACAACGGCCTGACCCTGGGGCCAATGTTGATTAGGGACTGTTTAGAGCCCAAAGCGAAGTGTGGCAGCTGGCTGAACTGTGAGCACCCTTGGGTGAGGTGCTGAGCCCGTTTGACATAAGTGATGCACATTGATTTTGCAGCAGTAAGAATGTGAAACAACTCCTGGAAACAGTGACTCGCAACTGGGAAAGTTGTAAAGCATGTTAACAAACTATCTGAGTTCAAGTCGGACTGAATACGTCATCTTTGGCAACCGTGTTAGAAGTTGGACACGTGATGCTGAAAGAGACAGGGTGTCTGAAATCAATCTTTGAAAGAATGAAGAAATGCTCATGTACATACAGCCATACATTAGTCAAATAAATTTAAACCAAATCCAGATATGTTCTCCAAAAGAGAGATTTCAACATTAATGGACTGGGTGGATTTTTAAAGGTCAAAAATAAACAATCACCTGGAAGTTTCAAATCATTTAAAATGAGAGAGAAAGTCCAAACGGTCAGGTCTGTTGTCATTTTAGTCAATCGCTGTATTTCTATTCAATGTGTGGAGCAGCTGCTGGGAGGAGCAGAGAATGTGTGGCACAATTTAACGTCCAAATCTAAAAACGTGTGATCAGAATGGTATCTTCCTGATCACATTGTGCTCTACTGCACCGTTGTTGTTTCCTTTCACTATTTTCCCAAACAGTTGAATACATTTCAAGTTCAACGTCTGCACTGAATCGGACCAAAGCCTGTTGTGTAACAGAGACACAGAGGGAACGACTCGTTGCCAAATATGTCTGCTTCTTCATGTCTGATCGCCTGATCGCCAGCAACACTCATAATGATAGGATGGCGCCGCTGCGTGGGAATCAGGTGGGATCTTCATTACCCACAATTACTGACGGAGCGAGCTGCCAAAATAAAGCGCCGGGAAGACAAAGAGCGGGCCGGCTGCTCACCTCTCCCACCATGCCGTTCCACGTGCCGTTGATCTTCTTGCCGTGTTTGCCGTTGGTGACCAGGTAAAGGTCGTAGGTGAACTTCACCGTCTTGGCGATCTTCTTCAGGATGTCGATGCAGAACCCCTTGCAGCAGCGCTTGATGTAGATCCCTGAATCCTTCGTCTGATTGCTGCACAGACAGACAGACAGGCAGACAGTCGTTCATTACTTCAGGACTTTAGTCTGAATACACATCGAGTGTTAATAGTCGTGGCGATCTGAGTGTGAACTGATTCTACCTCTCTGTAAAGCTGCTGTGGGAATTAAACATCGTCCACAGGCGGTTTCTCTTTTACACTTAGATCTGCGAGTCTCTCTACATGTGCTGAGTCTTCATGCTAATCTAATATTAAACAGAAATGTTTTGTCCCCCCTCGCCCCTGACTCGGTGCGTGTGAGCTGCTCTCACAGTGTTTTGATCTGTTTCCTGCAGGGTACAGTGTTCCTCATGCAGGTCCCGCTCAGCGGGTCCACGTCCTCCACGATGACGAACGGAGCCTCCTCCAGCGTCACGATGGACAGGTGGTCGTCCTCCCTGGTCGCCGCCCCCCCATAGAGCTCGTAGCGAGGCCACACATGGTACTTCATTGACAGGGAGCCGTTCTCCCATTTACCCACCTACAGGGACATACGGCAAACCAGTCAATCACGTTTCCTTTAAACGTCAAGAGCTGCATATTTGGTGTTTTCACTGCGATCCCGGAGACTCACACGGACACGTGAAACGGAGATGAAACAGCAAAAAAAACATACATGAAATGAATCACTGGGCAGGAATCTAATTAGAGAATGAATTCAGATTAAATTCCACGCTGCAATGAGTCCAGTCCATCAAAACTAACTGCTGCTCCGCTCTTGCAAACAGTTAAGAGTTGAAATCAACACACCATCAAAAGGCAATGTAGACTTTAAATGCTTGTTATAAAAAAAAAAAAAACACATGCTTCTCTGGTTTGGGTTTTATTGCCTCATTTTCTGTTTTGCGTGTTTAACTGTGATTAGGCCGCCTGTCGATAAAACCACAATAAGGTAACAAAGTGAACAAGAGCATTTCATGAGTGATAATAAAATTCATAAGTGAAGACGGTGACGTAGAAAACTAGTGGGAAGACAGGAGAGGAGGCGAAGTACAAAAGAGGAGAGGACTGGGACGCAGCGTGGAGAATGAGAACAAGGTTACCGGGAAGGACGGGACTGGAAGGGAGGAAAGAGCAGAATTCAGATCAGGAGGAGAGGCTGGCGAGGGAAATGGACGCAGGGATTAAGCGAGTAAAAAAGATACGAGAGTGAGTGAGTGTGGACGTGTGACGGAGGAAGAAAGCCAGAGATGGAGCTCTTTCAGATCCAAAATGCTGGCTCTTCTGCAGGAGAGAACAGCTGCAGGTCCGGAGGGCCCTCCAGCCCTTTGTGGCTCCACTCCACTGTATCATCAGTTAGAAAGATTTCCCCCAGATCATCCCGGGGACATGAAGCCATACCTGGAGACTTTCCTCCAGAAGGCCACTCTCATGGAGAGGACATGGCTATGGATCATCATCTAATTGGACACAGCGTAATGAGGGGGAGGGCAGGACAAGGGGCTGAGTGTGTAAAGTCAAGTTTGCATGCTCGTTATATACAGTATGTAAATGCACACACACACACATATTGCACTCCAGAGAACACAAACTTGCCAAGGCTGGCTGGAGTGGACAAGCTGCGTATCTCTGGGGCTCAGGACAAAAAAAAAAAAAAAAAAGCGGCAGGGAGTGAAAGAAATGTGAAGAAGGGGAGAAATGGGGCGGGGGAGCGGAGAGAAAAGGGTTCACATCAGTCCGGAGGGGTGTAAACTGGACTGGACACTACAGAGTCTTCACACCACTTCAAAGGTGCAGCGTACGCATGGTTGTAAGAGCTGGAACTCATTAGGATCCAAGAAAAGTGGTTCAGCTGGAAGTCAAGCTAAGAATTAAACATGAGCGAGGGAGTGAGGGAGGGGGGGCGAGAGAGCTGCAGACTGCAAGGGGAGGAAGAGAGAGAGAGAGAGAGAGGGGAGACAGGAGGGGAGCGATTCACCTTGTTCTCTGATCAGAGGACAGAATATAGATTAGAGCAGCGGAAGAAAGAGAGAAACACTGAGAATAAAGAATAGGGAGAGTCAGAGGAGTCAGACTGCAGGACACCGACACAATGGAGAGCCAAACACAGATGCAGGCCGGTGACTTTGCAGGTGGCCGCCGAGCGTCAAGTTCATTTAAGGTAGCCGTGTGACTCAGGATTGGTTGTGTTGCTGTCTGCTCCACCAGCTGCACTTGGACATCATCTATTTCTCCATCTGTACAATGGAATGGTTTAACCTCCATCCGACGCTGCCTGAGCACGTATTAAGTTTTTTTTTATTCATCAAGTCACACATCCACTTGAGCCAGCAGCCCAGCGCTGAGCCTTCACCCTCGCCAGTTACAGTTTTGTGCTTAAACCACGGATAGAAGCTCTGGTGACAACGCCTAGCAACAAGCCCCTCGCGGGACACAGGTGTAATCACAGATAAACTGCAGTAAATTACAACTTCACTGTCGACCACTAAGCATAACGGATGGACTGGAGACCGCCGGTCCTTTTCGTCCATGTTCTCTGCGCTCGTATTACAAACTAGTAATGTTTCCAACAGCGAAAATGGCACCCCGGATGGATGTTACGGAGAGGAGTTCTTACAGTCTTTGGGCTCACTCGGATATTCAGTCATATTAACTGGAGCCAGAGCACACAGACGAAGGAATGCAGCAGAGAGAGGCTGCGGCTGCAAAACGCCGACTGGTGGAGCCTTCGCTCAAACTGCCCTCCGATGCCAACACAAACTGAATCATTCTGCTACAATAAATGTCAGCGTGGGCAGTTCTTTGGCGCCAACGACAACCCGGAGACAGCCCGTGTGTGTTTCACCGTGCACACGTTAGAGTTTTACTCCTCACTCAAGTGTGCTGGGAAACCGTCTTCAGGCGCAACTTGGCGACACTCTGTTTTGGGCGGCCGTCGGGAGCTCGTGTGCAATGCGTCCTGGTACATGTAGGCGCTGCCAGCACGGCACCGTGATCAGGAGAATACTGTCAATAAAGCTGTACTGCTTCAGGCGACTACGTCCACCAAATGTGGTAGATGTTGCCTTTTGCCAAATTAAATGTGATAGTGTGGGAGGTGAATCAGAAACTCATATAAAACATATCATTTATACCGTTTGTAGGGTGTATTTTTAGCCAGATTTGCTCACGCCACACAGGAAATATGTCCACCCGGATCCGCTCTACGATACCTTTGCTTCAGTTGCAGTAAGATGAACACCTACATGCACCCAGTGTTACCTAGACAACGAGTGGGAAACAAATGCTTTCTGGCAGAAAGGCTCCGAGTGCAGCAAGGGCAAACAGAAGGGTCACTTTAATACTAGATAAATGATGGCGAGTATGTAACTTTTAAAACAAAGATTCCTACTACATCACCGGAGCCGGCGCTGCAGCGTGTTGCTCAAAGGCACCTTTGCGGAGTTGATAACATCTAATCAGAGAAGCGCCTATAAAGCTTAAGGTTTTAAAATGCCTAAAAAGAGAAAATCAGATGATAAGAGAAGCAGATAGACACTCGTGGACCAATCGGGTACTACACTTACCGGATACACACACACACACACACACACACACACACACACACACACACACACACACACACACACACTAGCTCCTTCCGTCTCCCTCACCCTCTCCCACTGCCTCTCCTTGTTCAGCAGAATGATGACCAGCTTGGGGTGCATCTGGTATCCGTCCTCGCTGAACGACAGATTACGGCCCTCGAACGTCACATTCATCAGGTACCTGCAGAGGGAGACATCGGGGAGAGAGACAGAGAGAGAGACTCATTGGGACATCATTACTTCCTGAAAAAAACACATCTCTGTCGGTGGCAGCACTCAAATGTTTGATTTGCTCGATACGTCTATATCATGACAAAATGTCCCAAACTTTGAAAGTTTCTTGGTCAAATCGTCTGTTTGGCATTTATCTTTTCATACGAACGCATGACATGACAAAAATCCCTCATCTGCCAGGACACAGCTATCTGCCAACGTCTAAGCAGGAATTTCATAAATAGAAGAACATTCATTAGTCATCAGCTGCAGACAGACACTTGAGCAAAAACAGCAGTGATGACTTTAAAATGGGACTGAGGGAAATTCATTTCAGAAAATGATTTCTTCAATCATCCCGGGTTCAATATGTTCACTCTTACTGATGCGGCCTGAGAGGAAGAGTTTGTCATTTTGGGAAATATGCTTGTTTACATGTTGAGTTAGAAGAGAAGATTGACATTTGTCCATAAAATAAGCTAAAGCCAGAAGCCTGTTAGCTTAGCTTAGCTTAGCTTAGCACAACGCCTGAAAACAACGTCATCTGAAACCCACTAACTAGCTGGCATGTTGGACCTTGTTTGTTTAATGTGTACAAGTGGAACAACTTTTAATACTTATTTGTACTGGGAGTTATGTGCTGAACTTTCTCTTAGCTGGGAACAGTTGCCTGGCAACCAGATGAGATTCAAGGAAGTTATTAGTCCTGGCCATGAAATACATGAAGTACATTACCCATTGTTGTTTTTACACTTTGGCTTTTGCACAGATTAAATAAATGAATAATAACAGGTTAAATAGTGAGCTTAGGAGGTGCTTGTGTTGGACAGAGCCAGGCTAGCTGTTTCCCCACTCACACAACACTACACTCATCCACCCATCATCCTCATCACACCCTTTTAATCAAAATGCAATATGTATTTTTAATAGCATTTATAACATGTAGTGTTGTATTATTATTATTTGTGTTATATCTAGCAGCACACATGACTATACATACAAATATATAAATATGGCTACAAAGCATAAAGATAAATTGACAAATCTTTACATTAAGTCTGGTGTCCCAGTGACTAATCACAAAAAGAGCTGTGGAGAGAATGGAGATGCAAGGAGGCACACGAATATGCAATGCAGCTTATGTGTGGCGTTAAAGTTGAAAAGTACTAGTCCATAGAATACACCCACAGCAGCTTGTCAAATACTGTGTTGTGTGTGTGTGTGTGTGTGTGTGTGTGTGTGTGTGCGTGTCTGCTTCAGTCGGAGTGTTTTGTGTGGTGAAAAAAGAAAGAGAAACCGAGAGAAAGCAGCATTGTTTCTGTCAGGTGAAATCATTTCACCTCCCTTCAACTAAACACAACACACGCACACACACACACACACACACACACCACACACACGCACACACACATGCAGAGCACTCAACAGTGTATTCTTTTGCAGTGATTATGGTGAATGTGCGTAGGAGTGTGTAAGTGTGTATATATGAGAACAGGAATGTTTATGTCAGGTGAACTCAAATCACTTCACTGTCATCCCACACACACACACACACACACATACGCACACACACGCACACACGCACACACACACACACACATTAACTCTTTCAGTCACCCTTTTCCTCTCTCTCTCTCTCTGACTGTTTCCATGGAAACACTGTCTCAAAACCATACGCTCTATATATATATATATATATATATATATATATATATATATATATAGATGAATATATGAATAAAAACAGGTGCGTGTGTCTGAAGACTTGGCTTGGTGTTGGTGGACTGACGAGGTCTGTCAGTGGTGGACTGGCTCATGTATCAGGACTTGTCCTGAACCGGCTTGTCCTGATCCTGTTCTCTTCAGGAGAGAGCGAGCGAGCTCAACCTCACTGCAGCTCTACCATAATGTTGCACACCACCTCACTGCTGCACTCCTGCAGATCCTTTGGTTTTACCTTCAACCCCGTCTGACCTTTTAGCTGGAACAGATCCCAGATCAGGTGGCTCAGACCTGAAGGAACTTATATAAAGTATAAATATAACAGTCAAATTAATCTCTCTATGCAGGACCTATTCACTCCACCATGAAGGGACTTATGTAATAATCAAGCAATTACTCAAATGCCAGCATCCGGATTCTATTTCCTGTATTAAATATTGATATCGTCAATGGGCTGTGATGAGCAGAATCCTCCAGCATCGTAGCGTCTCATGCAGCCCCATGTGTCCAGCTAACCGCCCCATCCTGTAGAGCCTTGGCACTGATACAAAGTGCACCGAAATCTGCTGCATAAATCATAAGCCATTTACAAAACGACGTGACGCTGCGCCCCCTTTAATCTTTACTGAGCAAGCTATTGTTGCGTACAACAATGTGGGGCCTTTGTGTGCATCTACGTGTGTGTGTGTGTGTGTGTGGGGGACACACGTTGACAGCAGTAACAGAGCGAAACACAAGCATATGTGTGTTGCCATGGCACCCACAACCACTGTGACTTCCAAGCCAATCTGCTGTGTTACTATGGTAACGGTAATCTCGCAGAGGGTGGGAGGGAAAGAAAGAGAGAGAGAGAGAGGGAGAGAGAGGTGGGATTCAATGAAAAAAGAGTGAGGGGACGGAAACATATTACTACAGCGCTTCCTTCCTTCTTCTCCCATCACACTGTGTTTACAGGAAGACACTTTGTCTCCCAACCATGTGACCGCATCTGCTTTTTGTCACCTCCGCTGATCTTCCTGCATCCCGGCCAGTTCAAACAGTAAGTACAGTGCATCCACATCTGGAAGTCGGCCCCCTCAGTGCCCCGGTGAGCCGGTCCACCGGAGCAGCTGGGTGGTAAGTACAGCGCTCCAAGCTTCCCTCTGCCTCCCCTTGCCATGCCAGAGACGGGAATAAACACGTGAACACAAACCCTCACCCCCTCCATCTGTTTTCTACCGCGTGTGTGTCATGAGACGGCGTTTAGCGAATGAGAGCGCTCTGCACACCCACACGTTGTTTGAATCTCCTGTTGAACCCGTCAGGTTCCAGCTCCAGCTAGTATATAGGAGAGTACATCTCGGCCGTGTTGTATAGCAGGTGAATTGAAATTCATGCAGCAGCAGCAGAGCAGCAGCAGGAGCAGAGCAGCAGCAGCAGAGCAGCAGCAGCAGCAGCAGAGCAGCAGCAGCAGCAGCAGCAGCAGCAGAGCAGCAGCAGAGCCGCAGCAGCAGCAGAAGCAGAGCAGCAGCAGAAGCAGAGCAGCAGCAGAGCAGCAGCAGAAGCAGAGCAGCAGCAGAAGCAGAGCAGCAGCAGCAGCAGCAGCAGAGCAGCAGCAGCAGCAGAGCAGCAGCAGAGCAGCAGCAGCAGCAGAGCAGCAGCAGCAGAGCAGCAGCAGCTGTCTCCACCTGAAGCAAGTGACAAGGACTCTACACTAACAATATCCGTACATGAACGCCTCGTGCTTCTGACATTTCCATGAATCTTTTTTTTCTATTTTTATTTTTTTAATTATAAGAATTCTTGCCATTTTAAATCAGAACAAATGCCACAAACACACATACACACACACACACACACACACACACACACACACACACACACTACACACACACACACACACACACACACACACACACGCTTGCCATGCTAACTCCATGGCCTGACACAGATACGTTTTAGCGCATGCTCTGGTGTGAATAATGGAGGACTTGTGTGAAATATTGATCAGTCAGTTTTAATAAATTAACCCTGACATGAATTAGTCATGAATTACACTCCTTAGCAATTACTGTGGTGCAATGTACGTATTGGGTTTGTAAGGAGGAACTATATGGAGAATGATAACACGCCCCATATGGCGGACAAAAAAAAAAAAGGACTGCGTGTACACATGGGGTATACGGTGTGAATGTGAGGGGAGGTGTGAATTTGTTGTGTGTGTGTGTGTGTGTGTGTGTGTGTGTGTGTGTGTGTGTATCTGGTGGTATGTGTGTATTCAGACATGGGGACTGAACGTGTAGAGTAAACAAAATGTAAATGTAAATTGTGCTAATGGGAAGAGAGCAGAGAGAAGGTGAGAGAGAGAAACAAAAAGGAGGGGAAGACTGAGGTCCTTTATTTTATTTTTGACAAATGATTGACAGAACTTAATTAAAAGCAATCGTTATGAAATTCATTTAAAGTGGTAGCCCTTAAACCGAGAGGATTCTCTCCCAGAGAATTGATAAAACCCTTGAGGATTCTCCTCTGGTTTTTCCTAATTTCTGAGCGTTTCGGAAAAAAACATCAAAAGCCTTAAAGGACAAAATGAACGTGTAAGAAGCAAGAATCATAATGGCCGACGGAGGAAGGAATTAGAGTGAAAACGAGGCCGCGGTAAAAGAGACAATAATGTGAGAGAAACGGGAGAGACAATCATTATGTGAGATAAAATAAAGTGGAGAAGTGAGTAAACCTGGCAGTGAAAAAAGAGGAGATTTAGTGACAAAGACGGAGAGAGCGATAAAGAGGAGAGAAGGAAGGAGGAAGAAAGAGGGCAGGAGCATCCTGACCTAGATCCAATCAAGCCTCATCACAAACAGCAACCTGCCCCACAAACACACACTCCACTGGCTTTACACACACACACACACCTGGAAACGCACACTCATCCTTCAGCTCAACAGGGTCACACTGTGCTTCCCAGTGTACCACACACACACACATGCAAGAAAAACAAAACAAAACACACACACACACTGTATTGAAAGCCTCGCTGGGGCCACAGAAGTTCAAAAATGTCCACAGAGCTTAAAAGCACTTGACACCTTTCCAACTCGGAGCTCATTTGGAACCTTTCCACGTCTGGCAAGGTCAGGGCCACTGTTGTCAAACTCATGATTCTCACACTGTTGTGTATTGTGCTCTCTCCTCCTCCTCCTCCTCCTCCTCCCTCACTGGGTCTCTTTGCTCTCTGTGCTTTGCTCCTCTTCCTCCTATCTTCATTTGCCAGCCTCACACTGTAGCATTAGCTGGAATGTCACAGCGCCGGCTACAGAGGACTTAATTTACTTAGCGGAGTGACGCGTCCTTCTCTTGTGGCGTTCCACGGAGCTCGCGGGGCCCAAACAAGGAAATGCTAAGCAGAGAGGGATCGGCATAATGCACGGCTTTTTCAAGTCAAGTAGATGGCCGTGACCGTGCAGCGATTCTTCATCGTTCAACAGCAGACTGAAATGTAAACTAGATGTGATTTACATATTCCCATGCATCCGCTCGCTGACCTTACCCGTGTTTGTAATCTGCGAGCTTGAAAGGCACGCTGGCTTTGTATGGGAACTACAAAGCCACGTGTGATCACATAGGCAGAAGTATCAGCCTGCTGAGTCCTAACGCTGTCCCACTAACTCAGCCCCGTCCAGCGAGGTGTGTATGTCCCAGCCCAGGACACGCAGCGTTTCACACAGACAATCACCCATGAGTGCTCCGTCCTCCACAACCTGCTGCGCCGCTTCAATCCGAATGTTCAACTTTTCTCTGACTAAATCTGAAGAACCGGGTCAGACAGTTCCTGTGTCTCTCTACAGTTATAACAGCTTCCTCCTGCAGTTGCCAGGAGACACGTGGAAAATCTGCGTTCGAGTGGCGGGACGAAGCAAAGGCACAATTGTATTAAAGACATGGCAACAACCGCTATTACGTCCACCTTTATATGATAACAGGAAATGGGAATGAGCATGACGAAGGACCCTGCCGGTTGGGACTCACCGCTCTGAAGCATCACTTTAATATTCTCCTGACCTGTTGCACTTGATTCTAAAGTAACATCTCACCAGAAACAGAGATCGAGGCTTTGATTTCGAGCTCTTTAACTCCATTTACTTAATTGTGATTTATCACTGATGTTGAAACTCAATGGACAGCGCCATTGAATAGACGTTTCCTACCAAAGAACGTTCATTCTCTTTCCACCCATCATTCATCCCTTCATCCATTGATTGGCGTAGTAGTGAGGCGACCAGGCAGCGGGGCCTCCATCCCACCAACCAAGCAGCCGTTCATTCACTTCCTCGCATATAGACTGTAGGCCAAATGCTAATCTCCTGATTGAACACTTGAAGACAAAGGTTATCACCAAACAAATTTAGTTAAGGCAGCGAGGGGCAAAGGATCTTAGCGGCGCTCGCGACTGATCTAATCATCAGCACAGCTAAGTTGATTATAAAACTGCAGGTCTGGAGCGCAGACAATGGCTGGGGAGGAGCAGAGCAGAGGAGAGGAGGACGACGAGGGGAAGGGAAGGAGGTGTGAGCGGATCAAACGGAGCAGAGCAGGAGAGAATGGAGTGGAACAAAGCAGAGCAGATGTATAAAAGCAGAGCGGGGCAGAACAAAGGAGAAGACTACAGGGCAGGAGAGGACATGGAGTCGAGCGAAGCCCAGAAAACGACCGCAGCGAGGCATGCGCCAACCAAACAGGGGAATTGCATTCTGGGGCAGCAGCAGCTGCCACAACCTCCGCTGTTATCTCAAAGCGGTAAGCGGCGGTTAAAAAGGTGGGGGGGGGGGGAGAGAAAAAAACATGCAAAGCTTCAGACAGGAGCGAACAGGCATACAGGAGTTGAAATGACATCTAAAGAGTTTACTGGAATGGACAACAAAGCCTCCGCTGCCTTAGTGCGCGGTGCAGTTAAGCCCGGGGCATGAGCGGAGAAATGATCCACATCCCTCGTACACGGTGGAATCTGGAAAGGTGTGTTTCCACGGTAGCGCTCCGTTTTCTCCTGCTGTCGCTGAGAGAGAGTGAAACGGGTCGGCGGTGAGAGTGTGTGTGTCCATCTAAATACAAGTGAGAGGGTTCAACGTGTGTTTCAACTGGTTTGAGAGTTGCTTTTCAAACCCCCCTGGAAACACACACACACACACACACACACACACACACACACGCACACCTGGCCTTCACAGTCCCTCTTTAGCGCGATAAAAACACACACAGAGCTCCGGCCGACACACACAAAGAGGCAGAGGGGTGAAACTGCCCCTGAAATATAATGCTGTGCTGAGCTCCGGAGCACAGCACGACAGGGGCGAGCGTCCGCCGACTGAAACGCCATTGGGACCAATTAGGCATCGCGCGGAGCAAAGCGCCGCCATAACGCTGCGCTTCACAACCAGTTCAAAAGGCCTGCTGCTGAGACGGACAGCTGAGGGGGTAGGGTTGGTTATTCCAGAGGAAGGGGGCATGTGAAAGGGGGTGTTTGTGTGTGTAGGGTATTATTACATGGTGGGGGGGGGGGGGGCATACATGCTCGTTTGCATGTGTGCGGCAGCATCTGCTGCGTCCGTGGCTGCGCTGATCTGCGATCTGTGCCAGAACGCCGCCGTTGATGTTCCGCCACCTGATCCCGCGCATCTTTCCAAAGCTGCTGCGTGTGGCATTCCTGCATCCATAAATCATCGCCACATTCATTTGGAGTCATTAGTGTAACTGTAAATAAATGACTATAAACAAGTGAGACCGCTGCAGAGACACGTGGCCTCCATTCTCCATTATAGATATATTGTGCGCCACAGAGCTGGATGTCATGGGATGTGATGCAGGTTGCTTTAGGGCAGAAAAGTGAGCTTGTTTACTGCACACAAAGCAGGAAGCAGAACATTATTCCTGCAGTGCAGAAAGTTTCTCACTTTAACAGATAGGGATTTAAAATCCGACAGATGGCGGAGTGCGAAGTGGCAACATCCAACAGGAAATTGAACTTTGAAATGTCTTCATTTTAAAGAACACAAACAACACAATGCGTCTTCTCTAATAAGTGAAATATACAAAACTACCACATTAAGGCAGCCTTGTTTTCCCATGAACTTCTTCTTCTGAAAGTCAAATGAGATGATTGATTCCATTCTCATATCTGTTAAATATGAAACTACAGGCAGCAGCTGGTTAGCTTAGCTTAGCATAAAGACGGGATAGCGAGGAAGCCCAAGGGGAAAAAATCCGCATAGCAGCACTTCTAAAGCTTTGTTTGTACCAAAAACAAAGTGTAAAAGCAACAATTTGCTGTGTTCCAGGGGAATTATGTGTCCGACTCTTTATTGGCTCGGAGCAGTGTATCCTGGAGACTGGCTGGTTGCCTGGCAACTGAGTATAATGTCAATTAGTGAGCTTAAGAGGTGCTGGTAGGCAGATTTTGTTACCTTTGGACAGAGCTAATCTAGCTGTTGCTAAGCTAAGCTAACCAGCTGCTAGATGAAGCCTCATATTTATCAGACGTGCGAGGCATCAATCATCTCATCCCAGTCTCTGCCAGTATGTGACAACGGCGAGACGGCTCATGTTGCGTCGTGGAACTAACGACGTCGCCGCTCAGCAAACTCACCTGAGCACTTCGTTGGGGTTGCCTGAGATGGGGGTCTTCTTGTCGGGAGCTCCGTGGCACTCAGACTTCAGCAGCGTGTGAGGCCCGCGGTCCATCATCATGGTGGACGTCGCCATGGTGATGATGGCCACGCCGTCGCGCACGCGGGCCTCTAGGCCGTAGTCCCACTCGTCGTAGGACACGGAGAGCAGACCTGGGCGGACAAGGCGAGAGGAGGAGAGAGAGAAGGGTCAGGGCGGGCGTGCAAGGGAGAAAGACGGCAGGAAATATGGTGAGACGGGGCGGGACAGAGGGGTTAGTCGGAACAGGTAGATACGTAGGAATCAGACGATGAGGGGACAGGGGAACGTGAAGGGACAGAAAGACAGGGACGGACGGATCACACAGTGGACATGTTCTGAACACACTCCCAGACAGAGCACACACTCATGATGACTCAGAGAGCCGATCACACCCCCATCCTGTCTGACTAAGCGTCTATCACCTTGCTGTGTTTGTCCATCTGTCCGTCCAAAGCACTGGCTGTCTCTGTTTGTTGACCTTTGCGCTGTCTGCCCGCCTATTTATCCGTCCTTCTGTCTGCCCGTGTCCCCTCTGCCAATCTGTCTGTGTATGAACAATCATGTGCATGTCTGTGTCTTTGTGTCTGTCTCCCTGCCCGTCTCGCCCGCCGCCCTCACGGCCGTCCATCAGCCCGCTCCAGCGTCCTTCCTCCACCCTGATGTCCTTCTCTGCTCTTCATGATCCTGGAGTGAATAGCAAGTAGATGGACGACACAAGGATTTTGCTTCTTTGTATCCTTAGTTATATTAATGTTCCTTAATCTCTTCTTTCTACATCCAAACAAAAGAAGTTGATTCACTATGAAACTTTGGCTATGATGGGCTGTCATTTTAATAATGGCTTTCATTTGTATTAAACTGCCGTTATTGATAATATGATGAACTCATGACAAATAGTCACCGTGGATTGATGACTCACATTGAATGCTGCCCGGCACTATGAGTCTAGTGTGCCATGTTTATCTCTTTTTAATGGCCATCATTTAGCTCATTTAGCTCTCCAGTTCACCGCTCTCAGGATTTAGCAGGTTGGATTGTTGGATCACTTCTCAAGGGATCATAAGTTTGGGATATTTATTTATATGCTTTTTTTTTAATACTTCATGCACGTGGTTTTAGGTCACAGGTTGGTCAGGGTCTAATGTTTTGGCAAATTGGCACTTCTGTCCTCAAGGTTCACACCGAGGCAGCTGTTACTTTCCTCGCTCCGATTTTCCCAGCATGCCTGCTGACCGCTCGCTCAACTTCCACCCTGAACAACAATTGTCCAATCATAGCAACCTCAACAAGGTCTGTCAATCCTTTCCTTCACTTCTTGTTGAAGGGGTTTGCAGAAGCATGAGGAATGGGTTAGACCAGGGCCGGGATCATGTGTGAGATGTATATGACATAAGTGTTTTTGTCTGAATTACAGTAACGTGATGTACTTTTCTGAACTTACCACACTGTTGTCCATTATTACCCTTTACTCACTTCCTGACGATTACTCATCAAAAATGGAATTGTGTAAATGTGTTGTGAAGTCATCAACCCCAAGGTATTTGGTCAAAAACCAGCGTGTTTATCTTAGCTGCTAACATTAGCATGCCCAGCTAACTAACCTAGTACCAGTCTATCATGTAATCCTTCCACATCAAAAAGCCCGGCATTATTTAAACTGTCAGCTCCAACTGCCCTTATGACTTCTAGTAAAATGGCCAATAACTGATCTTTCCGTTCGGGACCCATCTGACGCCTCTGAGTTCAGGTCTCACGGCTCTCAGCGAAGCACCGAGCGCCTTCAAGTCAATCCATCTGTCCCGCTCTCCGTCCATCAGTCGCTCGCCATCCATCTGACAGAGTATGACCACATGTCAGCCGGTCCACTACCGTGTCAGTGGGCAGAATCAGACAGGCGGCCTGGCAACCTGCCTTCCTCGCGGGGCCTCGGCGCTGACAGCTCCGGCCCTCCAGGACCACATCTAATGTCACACACTGTTGACACATTCTCACACGCTCGCTCACTCACTCCCGTCACTCGCTGCTTTTTGCACACGTCCCCTTTTATTATTCCATGGCAGAGATTCTTTAGAGGAAGACACATGTGTGTGTATTCTCACCATCTTGGGAGCTGCAGCGTGACGGCTCTATGTTCATACATACACACTCTCAGGACGTGTTTCAATGTCAAAGAACACACATGTCAACCGGCGATGCTGTAGCTGCAAAGCCCTCTTCTGGTCTGTAAACTGGCTGACACACACACACACACACACACAGAAGACAAACCACAGACGTAGAGGATGCACACGCAGGCAAATGGAGTTGGAGAAAGTAACAGCAGAACTACCGTGTCACCGGGTATTTTTGGAAACAGCTTATTATTGTCAGTGATGTCAGACTGGGTGGTTACGTTAGCACAGTCTATGCAGCGGTAACTGATCAGGAAAACAGAGGCTGTTAGAAAGAGAGATGGGGGGAGAAAAGAGGGAGAGAGTGAGCAGAGAGGAAAAGTCAGCAGGGACACAAAGAAACAGGAGAGGAAGGGAGTAGAGAGTTAGGAGGGAGCGAGAGGAGGCAAAAACCAACGAGGAGCGAGGGAACGACGGAGTGAAATAAGGGGGAAAGGGAAGGAAGTGGGAGGAGAGACGGTTCCCCAGAGCGCCACTTAAGGAAGGCATCAGTGGAATTACCCATGAGAGTTGGACGCTCTTCATCACACATGGTGCAAATTATTAAGTGCGCCTTGTAAGCAAATTCACCCCACAGCTAGCGTGCACCTTCTGCCCGAACCCTGAACTGCTGGCTTCACCCCCACACACACACACACACGCCGCCACACCATCAGGCCCACGCTGCGCCACGGTTTCCTTTCGCTCTGCGTTAAATCAGGAGCCGTGTGGTCGACTGCCACGACGATGCTGAGGTAGGAACTCAGAAATAATGCTCGGGTGAATTATTGAGCTCTACATGTGAACGCCTCGCGTCTACAAAGATAATGAGTCCCGCTTTTGTACAGCAGATTCTGCTTTTAGGTGAATTCAGGCCGGTATTCTGTTCAAACCTGTACGTTGATGGTAAAAATAGAAAAAGAAGCGATCGGCCCCTCTGCTGGCTGTTTGCTGCTGTCAGGATGTCAATGCATCTGCAATAACGCAGCAGAAGACTGCAAAATCGATAGTCTTTCAGATGCAGCTCATTATGAAAGTGAGGCTGCTCTCAGTGCAGTTTATAGGCCGTCACTGCTGAGCTGTTGAGTAACATCCTATATATCATGTCCATGTTGTTGGCGAGCACACATCCAGGAGCAGCAACATCCAGACCATTATAGGATTTCTGTGCATACATGGTGTAGATTTCCATAAACGAGACTTCATTTCATCTAACGCCAATTATAAATGATTTCATATCTGCCATTTTGTTGTTTACGTTAGACTATAAGCACATTCTCTATCCCGTTCATCACGCATTAAATGAGCGGGTGACATTTAGCCGACTATCCGTCATTACGTGCCGCAAGATTAATCCCACGATAATTCAGCACGAGCTGAAAGAGGTTCGTGTCCGTCAAAGCAGCCGCTCTTCCAGCTCCACTTTGTCATCACGCAGGCAGCGCACGAGCCGGGCGCGATTATCTCTCCGGCGACATCAATCTAAAGCAAAGTTGCTGCGTGATTTACATAACTGATTTGGCGATACGTCAAACTTTATAGAGTGTAACCTTAATTTGGAGCAGACAAACTTCACCCCTGCCTTCAGGTGAACGCTCCCGCCCTGCAGCGTACGAGCCACGCACACAAAAGCACAAAACCCCATTTGATTACACTCACCCATTATTTTCTCACGCAAATTAAACCATAAACCAATCTGGGCATTTCACAGACAAATGAACACAGACAGACATCGCACAAAAACACACTCGAAGGCACACAAAAAGGCCTGCAGAACACGCTCCCAACTCCCATGAGGAGTAAATCATCCACAGATGCCAATAAGGGAGCAAAAAAGAAAAAGTCTGAGTTACGGTGCGAGGACTGCACAACCATCTCAGGTTCCGCCTGGCAACCTTTTCCCAGAAAGTGCTGAGGACAGGCAGCGGTGTAATATCTCCCCTTCACTGTAAATCAACAAACCCAACACCAACAAATTATCAGGCTCATATGTCTGGTGTAAATATACTACCTGCTCCAAAAGTTGTTTCTGCCCTACTGAGAGTAAAACGGACTGAAGGGGTGGAAAGTTCCACCCGTTAGAGTCCCACTGAGAGTTGGCCTTTGTAAAAGAGTGTGTCCACCCCCGAGTACCAAGAGTGCAGTTACATGAGGCCGTCTGACGGGTCACCCTGACAGATTGCGTGAGCAGGTTGAGTATTTAATGCACCCCAACTTGGATGTGACTTTAGTTCCACATTTGACCTTCAAAGGTCAGAATGACCTCCAGTGGTGTTGTGAGGGGAGGAGACGCTCCCTCATTCCTTATTAGGAAAGGTCAGTTTGTTTGTTTTGGGGTTTTTTTGTCTTGCAGGAAAAATCCATATCGCTAACTGAAAATCTGGAAAATAGCATCTCAAAGTCTTGGTGTCTCGACCACAACAACAGCAACATGACATTGCTCCATTCGCACCGACCGAATACAGATTTTTACATTCCTAACCTTGGGATAGTCATTTGACAAACGTGAAGTCCACTTACGGGCATTTTCCAGAATTTTTAATTGCGTCTCTGTCTCCATTAGCGGACGGTGAAGGTTGTGAAATAAACCTTTTTTGTCACCCCTTGTCCTCCCAAGCAGTAGACGACGCCATCCTTTGGTTAAAAACACTAACAACTGTGCTGCAACATCCTCACCTGACCTGGTACTACTCTATATACTCTATATATATACATATGTAGCATTAATAATGACAATTACTAGCTGGTGAGTCAGTGAAATGCCTCAGTTCTGTCTTCAATCCATCCATTAGCTACAAGAATAGCACAGTGGAGTCTAGGAGCAGTAGGAGGGTTTGGGATCAGACCGACTAAGTAGAAGATACATGCATTTCCGGTACTTTCAATACACTCTGGATACACATCAACCGAACAAAACATGTAATGTAATTACTGTACTTACAAAGGGATTAGCATTTGAGCTCAAGGCAAGCAAACATCTTTTATACACTGAGATCTTGTCAGATAGAAAACGGGATCCAATTTAAATTCCTAATTCGTACTCGGTTTCCTGAAACCTTGACAAAATTGTGCCAAAAAAAGGAAATAATTTGTCTCTTTCCAGAAATCATGACCCAGAAACTCAAAATAGTTCACAGGCCTTGTTGTAAGCACTTTCTAGGAGCTATGGTTGAAAGAAAATAGTTCCACAAGCCCAGAGCCATATAGTCCCATTATATTGAGAAGGCAGTCAACTCACAGAAAAACAATCTAGACTGGTAAATATGCAGATTTAACAATGAAAACATTCACTTGATGATCAGTAGACTAAACATTTAACCAAACGGTGTATTGCAATCTTCATTTTGATTCATAATTGCCACTAAAGCAGATTAGTCCTACCTGTGGGGAACTCTGCATGCACTGTAACAGTGTCTCCAGCTACCAGCGAGGGCACGATCCACGTGTAGCCGTAGCCGGTGATCCCGACGGAGTGGGCCACCTCGAAGATGGTGTTGGCCTCCTCTTTTGTGCAGTAGAGAAGGATGACGGGGCTCTGGAGCTTCTTCAGCTGGTTCTGGATCTTGGAATCTCCGTCGTCCACGGACATGTCCAGCAGTAAAACCTCCTCCAGTTCCCAGCCCACAAAGCTGTTCTCGATGGTGCTGCGGACCTGGACGGGACAGAGGCCGATCAGAGGAGACTCATACTTTTGTATTTGACATATTATATAACAGATCAATGAGGAGGAAAAACCCTCTAAATTGGTGACACTAAATTGCCTTCACGGTTACCTTGGTGACAAAGTCCTGGTAACCGGGGTAGTACGTGGTGACGATGGAGAAGATGTACCAGTCGTACTCCTCCATGATGTTCAGCATGACCGAAGCCTGCTGCTCGATGGAGGGGCCGAACTGAAAGAACATGGAGTCGTCGTCCTGGAAACGGCAAGAGACAGAGGCACACGGAGTGTAAGCGGTTACGTAACAATGTTGGCCTGAACTTTAATTTAGTCGGCTTGACACACAGAGGAGAACAGATACCACTTAAAAGGACGGCGGCGGTTTTGGAACGTTATTGGTGGGAACATTAATTTAGCCGCCTTTATTCTCTCACTCGCAGAGGAGAAGGGCGAGAGGACACCAGTGAGCTTGTAATGATACCGCTCGCGATTTTCATTAGTTGCCTTTATGACTCCTTTTAATGAGTTTGTACACGGGGGGGAGGGGAGGCTGGAGCAAATTCTGGGGACTGAAAGCTGCCTGTCCTTAATCTCATCCATCATTTTCATCAATTTGTTTTATTACAGCCGCGTTGGAGCGACGCAATTTTAATGTAAGCTGCAAGACGCTGGATATTAAGATAATGTGCTAAAAATGACACAAATACCTCCGGACATGCTGTCCATAAAACACTAGCTTCCCTGGGAGAGACCAAATCTAAATACAGAGGTACAGAATGCTCATCGGTGCCTTTTTGTTCACGATTATCGCTGCTTCCGACATGGCAAATTCCATGAATGAGAGTGTTTTTGTCGTGCATGGGATTGCAGCACGTATGTGAGTAAAGTCAGGCGGGGTGTGTGGATATCTCTGCCGCTCCTCGGGACTCAACATCAAAGGCTAACCTGCCCCTCCCATGGGACACACATGGGCCGATCCGTTACCTTGTCGCTGCGTTAATGAGATCAGGGCCGTACCATTGAGGTGGCACGTTCACGGCTACATGGGAGACTCTTTCAAAGGAGGCACTGCGTCCGTGACGCCGGAACGTGTAATTAGCAGGCCTAAAGTTCAACGCAGAGGCGTGAAATAACGCTGCCATTTTGCACTTCTCAGTTCACTTGAATCCATCTGTTCCTTAACTTTCTATCTCCTTCCCTCCCTCCTCCATCCATCTCCATGCATCTCTTCTCTCACTCTGGAATTACTGCCGGGGCACAGTTATAATTGAATTTCCAGATCTGCGCACTCCCGCTCCACCCTTTATCCTCCATACAGCCCCCCCCCCCCCTCCTCCACATTTCCTCTGGCTTCCTCCCTCTATCGCTCTCTTCTTAAGAGCAGTATTAATGTAGTGTCCAACGCACTCATTCAGTGCCAGAGGTCTGCAGAATTTACATCAGCCTTTGAGAAAAACACACGCTGTAAGAAGAGCGCGACAGAAGCCGGGGAAGCAGCAGGCTGTGAGATGTGGTGGTTAACGAAAAAAGAAAAAAAAAATCAGTGGTGGGAGGGTTTGAATGATAAGAAACCTTGGGCAAAATGAAGTGTGACAAAACACCTCTCTTCATTTACAGCAACAACAATTAGGCTCTGGCCACATTATCGCCTCTGTTGGCACAAGGTGATCGATTAGCGAGTATTAAAATTCCCAGAGGGGGGAGCGAGGCCAGCGAATCAGACGGCCAGACGCAGGAAGCCGGCCAGCGAAGGCTTTGAAGGCGCTTCCGAGCCGCTTCGCCGTCTGACGTCAGCGCTGGCTACTGTACACAGACAACAATACACTACAGCACACAATACAGCAGGATGAATGGCCGGTGGAGACGGGGGGGAGAGATAATATAAGAGGTAAGAGAGATAAGAAGAAAAACAGGGAGAAACTAAAGGGAGAAAGGGCATCAAAGATAGAGATGTGTAAAAAGCAGAGAGGGTGTAGCTGAGATTTGAATCCTCCAGGGGGACGGAGGAAGAGGACAGTGTGGCGACAATAGGATGAATGGAGAGGAAGAGGGCAGGCTGGCAGACCGACTGTGATCCTGTATATGGAGCGAGCGAGCAGTGAGGGGCAGGAAGCCAGGAGCCGGCGAAGGAGCAGGGAGACGGAGGTGTGTGTGTGTGTGTGTGTGTGTGTGTGTGTGTGTGTGTCAGGCAGTCAGCCAGATATGCAGGAGGAGGCTAAGCCTGAGTTGTTCACGCCGCCATCAGGGAGAGGAAGAGGAGACACGGGACACACGTGTGTGTGTGACATCTAGCTGTGTTTCTATGTGCCTGTGTAGTTTATATGTCTGTATCACTGCGTGTGTGTGTCTCATTTCCCCCGTAAAACTGCATCAGGGCAGGACACACACAATAACGTAGATCTATCGGGATAACCGTAAATATCGTCTAAATACATTTTAAAAATTATTTCTGCAGGGACACCTTACTATGATCTTATTTCAGATTACTTAGCTTAGCTGTGTGTGTGTGTGTGTGTGTGTGTGTGTGTGTGGGCAATGGTCTGCCCCAGAGCCTCCAAATGAGTGCACTCACGCACTCCTAGAGCAGTTATTTGACTTGGAGGGGAGAGAGAGAGTCAATAACTCAGGTATTTCAATTACACACACAGGGGCACATCAGTGACTGCAAAAGAAATAGACCCACTTCCAATCTTGCTCTGGAATTTGCACACACACAAATTTGAATGGTTGTAAACACACATGCACACACACACACACACACACAAACACACACACACACACACAGCTGCATTCAAAAGCCACCTTCAAATAGAAGGGTGCACTTGAACACACACAATACAAAACACAGACAAATCAGGACTGCAATCACAGAGTTATACTGGGGTGTCGCACACACACACACACACACACACACACGTAACATCCTGAGAATACAACACGACTCACACTCCTAACCTGCTAAGCGTGTCGTACACTGATCACATAAAGCAAACAAACAGGAACAGACTGGAGTGCATACACGTATTTGCACTTATATTCACTCCAGTTCAAACGTGTTCAGTGGGATGTGTAGATGCATAGATACTACTCACGGGTCCACCTGGAAACTAATCTCTATCAACAGATAGCTGTATATAAATGTTTGAGCAGCCTTTGGTTGCATGCAGGTAAACAGTCCATGTGGAGAGCAAAACCTGGAGCCCATCGGATATTGTTTGACAACGCCGTAGCTTTTTTACGGTTCGAAGGTCTTGGCCCGGGCCTTTGGCCTAGTTTGTTATCCATAACCACATCGAGACCCCAGAATTATTCCAGTCTCGTTGGGTCTCCTTTAACTGCCATGTCTCCAAAACTAAACCTGATTCACAGAAATTAAATTGGTTACAATATTCTCCTCTTGTCTATTGCTGGTGCAGGAGCTGGAAATTTGAAGCATATCAATTTGGTATTTTTGTCGTTACAATAGTTCTTCAGATATTGTTATTATTATACGTATTGTTGCTCTTTTTGATCCCTCGGCTTCTTGTTAATAAATAATGACATCATGCTGCTGCTGGTGTTCTGTCTGTTAAAGTTTGTCTGGGCTGCATTTGAATCGGGTCTAATTATCATTGGGTCTATTTGGATCGACTGTGATATGGATCTATTTTTGAAACACCAAAACACACACGTCGGGATGAGCTACACCCTTTTGAACATGCAGATGAACCTTTACTAAATAAAGTGAGATATTACACGATAACAAAGGAAGAGGCAAATCCTCACCTCGTGTCACTTGTGCTATTTTAAGAGAACTGCTTGGATCCGAGTGGATTACACCCGACATGCCGTGTGAGTACCTGCTGCTATACGGATACAACGCAAGAGAAGTACCAGAGATGATGTGGGAGAATGTGGAACACATCCTCATTAGCCCACAAAAAAATAAATACTACGATGTCATTCCCTTAGCAACCACACTGATTTTTTGTTTTTTAATAAAGCGCTATATAACATATAGACATTTTCTTCTTTCTGAGGCAAAGACAGAGAGAAACAGAGTGGAAGAGAGACAAAGCCTGAGATAGAAAGGTAGAGCAAGCCGGTGAGAGATGATGGTGTCTGTTGCTGGGAGGTTTTTGGCAATGCATATTTCTATCCTGCCTATAAAGGCTCCTTTGAACTTGAGCGTGGGGGGGGGGGGGGTGCTATTGACTGCTGCTGCACTGCCTGATAGAAAGAGAAGCCAGAGAGAGAGAGAGAGAGAGATGATGGAGGGAGGGATGGAAAAGAGAGAGCAGGAGTGGGAGGTGAAGCAGCGGTAAGGGGGGGGGCAGCTATATTGCACTATGCACTATATTCAGCTTCAGTTGAATATAGTGCATTTAAAAGACAGTGGGCAGGAGATATAAACTCAGCAGCCACAGGCATTCACACACACACACACACACACACACACACACAGAGATAAAGCCTGTGAGGACAAGCCGCCATCACCACGTGTGCCCAAATTACGTATTGATGACAAGCCTTCCTCTCCGTCCCTCGTTCGCCCCCCCCCCCCCTACCTCGCTTCACACACGCATACACACTTATAATCTCTACCTCAAATTAAACCTCTCCCACCCGCGTCTCTCTCTCTTTTTTTGCCCCCCTCTACTCCGCTCTTCTCGTGCCTGATCATCACATTTCTTATCATGGAAGCCCACTTATCTTGAATCGAACACATGCAAGCTTAATTAGCTCGCACATTTGTCAGGCCATCATCTAATTAACAGTGACCTTATTTTAAGTACTCTTTTTTTTCTCTCTCTCTCAAAAAGCACAGGTCTTCGTGAGAAAATGTGACTCATTTTGCCCCGACGTGATTCTGATTGCAGCGACGCTGCCCCGTCACAGCCGGCGCACCTTGAAAGGATAAAGAGAGAGAGAGAAACAAAGATCCCAAAATAAACAGGAAGGGGGAAATGTAAGTGGGAGGTGGTGTTTTGTTTCCCGTCTCGACACAATCAGACGGTGTCTGAATGAACGTTAATACCACTTAACACTCAGACAAACACACACACACACACACACACGGGCGGAGGCACAGATCGTTTCTCTCTGGCCCATTTCTGCTCTAAGTTTAGCAGACGAGCCACCGAGGGGCCTCGGCAGTCTGATGCTTTTCCTGCTGCTGCTCTTGTTTGTCCCCTGGTCCTTGTAGAGCGGTAATAGTTCTTTCTCCGAGTGTGTGTCTCGCAGAGTTAGGCTGCAGAGACTAAATAGGGTGGCTGCTGGAGGGAAGGGGGAGTCTACAAAATATATGGACGCAGTCAGGCTTTTATATCTGTGTATTTGTCTCTGGAAATGAACGGCTGAGGCCAAGAGATGAATTAAAAAGGGCGGAAAGTGAGTGAGTACATTTTACAGATACGCAGCGACATAAACCGGCTAAGCAGACAGAAAACTGTGAGAATATGCTCAGCATTTTAATCGTTTTTGGGGTGGTGTCTTTTCTTACAAAGCTAAAGAAACAAGGGCTAAAGTGTAAGTCATGGATTAAAATGTGATTATCTGCTCTAATTGCAGCTGCAAATGTTCTTTTCTTTTTTTAAAAGATTACTTTTGGGCCTTTATTCGTCAATATGAGATGTGGGGAGAGAGAGAGAGAGGGAGAGAGAGTCCTTTAGGTTCGAGTCGTTATGTGATGTGATTTAGCTCCCAAAAGTAACCAGCAAGTGCATATTTAAAATCATATTTAATACGTGTCAGTATGCATGAGGAGGAGGAGGGCGGATGGAAAAATAACCAAAATCCAAGCTCCTTGTTAACCTGCCATCTCCAAACTAATTGCCTACTGGCTCCTCTTTTGAGTCATTTGGACAAAAATGACATAATCAATAGCGGTCGACCCTGCTGTCTAAAAACCTGCCGCGGTTATCACTGTAGGCTGCCGTGGGAGAACGCCGGTGAGTAACTCAAACTCTGGTCGCAGCCAAAATGTAGACAGGCTCATCTTGGATCCAACACACTGAAGTCTGCAAATCACTGGGGAATTCAGTCAGACTGCTCCGTAAATCCAGAGGATCATGTGACCTGCTGTCTCCCCAACCTCTCAAACCCTGCTAATCATGTCAATATGACGATCCTGTCTGTCTCTCTCCGTGCCCAAAAAGATATTTCCAGTCAAATCAATCAGTTCAGCGGGGAGAACAACTTCTTTCTGCCTACAGACTGTTTTCTCTGGTCTAACCAGGGACGTACAGGCCCATTTCTCTCACTTAGGAAGGGAGAAAAAAAAATAAAAGCAATAAAGAGGGAAGGGGCTGCTCAAAGCTCTGTTAGCACCTTACTTTTTCTTCTAAAAGAGGCACTTTCTATTCATTTATTTCAGAAGATGCTGTTTTGTTTTACTTAACATGTAGGCCTTCATTAGTAGCTCATTATTATTCTATTATTTATGGTCAAAGCTATTTGTTTTCCTACGCAGCCTCGTCTACTAAAAAAATCCCATTCAACAAAACGGGGAGGGAAATGGCGTTTGTTTTTGACGGATGACAAATCCATTTTTAGTCTAAGAAGTTTGGGTACGGAGGAAGTCAAACACAGGACATTCACCCAGGAGGCCGCTATTTGTGTCCTGTGTGATGATGTCATCCACAGCCACACGAGAACGCAAAGGACCAAAGCAAAGATTTGACTTTTTTCTCACAGAAAAGGATCATACTGCTAATGTAAGACACAAATGGACTTTAAATATGTGTGTGTGTGTGGGAGGGTGTGTGTGTGTGTGGGAGGGGGGGGATGAAGAGGCGGCGGTTCAGGCGGACCACGGAGTCTCCCAGGGCGGCCGTAAAGTGGTTTAGGGAGTCAGGGAGGTGAGCACGCTGCTGTAGTCAGACATCTTTCTTCCTGTCCCTTGCTCCAAGCAGAGGGGAGAAGGGGAAAGGTGACAGCGGGTTGAGCACGGGGGAGAGAAGAGGCGGGAGGGAGTGAAGGAGGGAGAGGGGGGATAGCGAGGTCCAGATGAGGGATGTTATTAATCCATTTATTCCCCCTCCACTCTCTCCGTCTGTCCTCTGCTATCTCCTCCACTCCTGTCATATCCACTGATTTCAATCTCCTGCTCTGGCTCGCCCTCAACTCTCTCTCCATCTCCCCCCCATTATCCCGCCTCTCTCCCTCCTTCTTCCTTCCTTCTCCACTCTTTGACAACCCCTGTAACCTTTTTCCCTCTATTCTCTGCGCTAATCCTCCCTCCTTCCTTCCCTTCCTCCCCTCTCTCCATCTCCCTTGTTTCCCAGGGTGCACCTGTGCTGTGCTGTCAGTTGTAGGCCCAGAGCCATCATCATGCTGGGGCTGTTTTTCACCGTTTCACACACTACAAAAACTGAACGCTCCCTTTCACAAACACATACGTCCTCATCGCACACGAACCCTCCGCCGTCAGGGATTCTTCACCTCGAGCCCCGATCGTACAGTTTACCCACGATACATTGGTGCACACCACGAGGCAAGGGCCGGGGCCAACATTTAGCCTTAAATGTGTCTCACACCTATAGAAGCGAGTGAAAGATGAAGCCGCCCGATGTTCAGAGGAGAGAGACAGAGTGAGGAGGAGGAGGAGGAGGAGAGTGCGAGAGGCGAGCAGAGAGCAAAGGGAAATAGAGTGAGAGTACGGTTGATATGTGCTTCTGTGTTCTTTTCCTGGCAACACGATAAAGGCTCGCTCTCAGTCACTGTCAGCGGCGAGACCACCCTCTCTATCTCCGTTCCCCTTCCTCTTCCGCCCCCTCCTCGCCTCTCCAATCCCAACCCTCCCAAAGCAAAGACAACCCTCTCTATCTGCCTCCTCTTTTATCTCCCTCCTCCCCGCCATCCCCCTGCATTTTACATTTCAGGCATTTAGCCGGCGCTCTCATCCACAGTGACTTAACAAGTGCAACTGCAGAATCCTCCTCTCGGAGGCCTCGAGAAGCCGGGGTGCGGAGGTCGGCGCCACCATGACAGATGGGACAAATGTTCTGTGTAACTGGAATGACGAAGGAAAAGTACGTGCTGAGGAGGAAAGTGAGGAAGCTTTATGTGTTCTTCCTCTCTCCCCCTCCTCCCTCATCTCTAATTCCAGACCACCCCGTCTCCCACAGGCGACTCCTTCCATTCACTGTGATGAACATTCAAATTCAAATCTTCTTTACTGGCATGATTTATGTTGTCTCCACAACGGAACATGTTAGAAGACGGGCTGAGACAATAAGCCAATCTGCATGCTCCTCTTCTCCTTCCTCACCCGTGCCAGTCTTCCTTCCCTGACTAATTAACTCGTTTTAGTTGGGGTTTTTTTTTGCTGCGTAAAGCTGCACACAAGCACTTAAAACCCTCGTCCCCGCCGCACGCCACCCTCACACTCCCTCAAGATGCTGACGCGTAGAGATGCCCCCCTCAGTACGTCGCCACCGGATCCTCTCTCAGAGCACACTTGTGGTTACCTGGGCCCGAGCATGTGTGTGTGTGTGTGTGTGTGTGTGTGTGTGTGTGTGTGTGTTTGTGTGTGTGTGTGTGTGTGTGTGTGTTGTGTGTGTGTGTGTTTGTCCTCGTTAAAATAAAGTGGAGTCAGTGAAGCTTTAACCCAAACGAGAGCAGAGAGCCGGAGCTGCATGCAGCAGAGATGTGAGAGGCTGTTCAGCTTCGGGGCAGAGGGAGTCAACACTTTGCCGCTGGACTTGATGAATACTTCAGATTGCATCATTCATGATTCTAAGATTCATTCACTCCGGAAGCAAGTGAAGTTAAATCAAAGCCATTTTGGACCAATTTGCTACCGCAGTAAAAAAAAAAAAAAAAGAAAGAAAGAAAAAGAAAGGGAAACAATCAATCTTCAACATGCACTCCTTTATAACTGTTTGCTTTGTGTCTACAAGTCAGTGAATCCCTCTCCTTTATCGATTTTATATTCCTCTGAAAACCTTCAAACAACTGAAGTTTCTCCCCACTTATACCTGAGCTCATCATGATCTTATCACGTTTTATAAGAATCTAAAATACTAGTTTCTACTGACTAACTGGAGCCTGAACGCATCATCATCTAACACAAACCCTGTTAAAGTTAGCGGTCAGCTCCATGCAGGACTGTGCTTAGCAGATGCTAACCGCTAACGTGAGCCAGATCTCATTCTGCAGCATGAATTCTTCACTCAATGTAGCAAAATAAGAGAGAAATCAGTGTGCGTCTACAGTGACATACACATTTCCCTTTTGTCCCCAGGATGTAGGTTTTCAGAATTTTGACACATTCACAGCATTTACTTTATCTCTTAATTCTCATTGATATCTCCTGATGCAACCAAACATTTCCTAGTGCTGCCGTTTCACATTTAAAGCATTCAGCTGGCGTTACGAGGCGTGGTTTTCACTCCGGAGCGGTGGAGCTGCGTGGGAAGAGGACTGGCATGGCGCCCGACTTCGAAACCAGATCACAAGTTCAGCTTCGGTTTTAGGACTTCTGCGTTACAACAACGTGCATTTCTCCGTCTCCCCTCCACTGCAGGTACCTTTGCTGCTCCGCTCACAAAGTTGCACCTCAAGGAGTGTTTGCCGTAGTATAAAAACCACACTTGCTGTTACCACGGTAACCGGTGGTCTGAAATCTTAGAGATTGCGACTTAAAGCACACAACTCTCAAAGGTTTACAATACAAATACTATACTTTGTACACCACGCAACATTTCATACAAATACTATAATTATATTAAAAAACAATCATTAAGGAATAAAAATACCAGCCTACATGTATGATATAAGATGAGTTATAGTTTATAGTTTGCTCTGAAATAAGTTGCTGCTTCCTGTAATGTGAGGTGGTATTTTAGGGTCGTTCTTTTTAACTTGTCCTGCCTTTAAACAAGCTGCACTGCTTCAGCATGTTTCCATTATATATCCAAGACAACCGCTGTCTGTCCACCTGTAGATAGCCTGAATAGAAAACTCCATTCATTATTCATTTAACAGGATATAACTACTTTCTCTTTGTTTTTTCTCTCCATCTCTCTCTCTCTCTCACACACCCAGACACACACACACACACACACACACACACACACACACAACACACACACACACCCGTGGCCCGTCCTCGCTCTCCCTCTGCGTGCTGCCGTGACAGGCCTCCTCTGTGGCTGCCAAAGCCTTTTAACCACAACAATATCTAAATGGCACACAATGGCCCATTAGAGTCATCAAGCCATTAAACCAGCAACCGGCAACCTTCAGCCTGGCAATTAGGAATATTTCATTCACCCTCCCACCCCGGCGCACACACACACACACACCTTCTGTTTCACCCTCTCACCCTCTCCCTTGCATGTGGACTACACCTCACACCAATCCACTCTCATTCTCCCCCCCTGGCCTTTCCATCTATCTCTCTCTCTCTCTCTCCTGCCGTTGCCACGGTCACCCTACAACAGCGGCCCGCAATCAGTGTCACGATCGATTAACGCATTTCACACCGCTGGACACGGCATTTACAGAGAAGCAGATGAATTGGAGAGAAGGAGCGGGCCGAGATAATAAGAAGAGCAGAGAGAATGGGTTTCACGTGTGCCGTGTCGATAGCAGCGGTGGTGGATACAGTATCACACTGCAGAGGGGCTTTCAAACAGGAAGGCCCAGCGAACCACTTTTTTACAGGTCTGCCATTTCCTAATGGTGACGCGAGAATGTTCTTTGGTTACAGAGGAAACAGACAAGACTTCCAAGACAATTACTTTATATTTAGTTGTTAAGTTGATTTCCTTGAAGAAACTGCCCCCTTTCAAACCAAACTATTCCTTTATTGTTTTATTGGAAGCTTCAGTCTCCACATATGTTGGATTGTATATTTGCCGTGCACTAGTAAAGCACGGGGCCATGGCGCCCTGTCGTCTCTCCGCGACCTTTAATAAAGGCACATGTGGTCAAATCCATACATATTTAGAAAGCCTGTAACAAAAAAATGTTTTTGAGCCAAACTCAACCCCATAAAATAAGTTCAAATGTCCCGTCTGACCCGAATCAGCCTTTCCTGCTTCCTCTTTGATATCCATATCGAGCTACACAGAGTTCACGGCCAAGACAGATTTTCATTTCATTTCTAGAAAGCGTTGGAAACGAAGGAGACATGCCGGTGACGGTGGAACCCAGGGCCTGCGGTGCCACAGAATATTAACCGCAGCTTCTGGGCATTCGATCAAAACATTTTGATGAGGACGGTTTGATCATCCTGAATGATGGCGGTTCAAAATAATCAATCCCAGCACCTCCGTTCCAAAACACAGATTCACAGCGGGGGTTTATGACGAATGGAAGCCGCCTATAAAGCCTTTACGGGGCCGATTAACCCCTTGGCTGTGATTTCATACGCATAAACACCTCTGATGTATGCTTTTCTACATCCATAAGCACCGGTTGTGATTTCACACCTATCAGCCAGCTCCCATCCCCCTCCGTGTGTCCTCGCTCTCCTCCCCTCCGCCTGACAGTTGGTTGCAACAACAGCCACCGAATACACACTGTGGAGGTGCGAGCCGCTCTTCTTTTCCTCCTCGCCGTGTGCACACACACACGCATGCATGAGCGCACATGTACGGCTCCAGCGCTGCAGCATGCTCCACACACACACACACACACACACAAGGTGCACCTGTGTACATTCAGACACACACACACCAGCTGTGGCACTAAAGCCAGCTTTTGGCAGTCACGTCTCCTTGCCTCCCAGGCTGCACACTGTGGCACTGAACAGAAGTTGAATCCTGCATCTGGAGACGGTGCCGGTTATCTACGTGCCTCACACACTGCTGCACTCGGAGATCCTGTGAACGGCAACGCATTTGCACGCGTTGACAGCGATTTCTAGGACGTACAGACAGTGACATGACGGAACAGGGGAGGCAAGACATCAGAAATGTTTGCCTTCCTATGTACATGTATACCACGCTGCCTGTGCATTGTTATCTCCCTCTCAGCTTGTACCTCTCCCTCTCTCTCCCTCTCCTCCATCACGTCCTTCTCTCCTGCATCGTGCCGCATCCAAAGCGTCTGAATTCTTAAAATGTATTAATTTTGAAAAGATGCTAAAAATATCTGCCCGAATATGATGGTATCACTGTGATGCATTAACACGCGCACACAACACAGTGAAAGGAACGCTCCCTGTTTTTCACCCGCAGCGTGAAACTACCAAGATAACACATCTAATTGAAATGCAGGGGAGACACGCGTGTGAACTGTAAACTCAAGTATTGGAGAGAGAAAGGCAGGCGGGGTACAGCCACCTGATAAATCCCCCAGTGGCAGCAACTGAGGTACAGTGCTGCACTGTAAAGGCGGCGTGCTTTGCATGATAGTGAGTCTGCGTGGTGATGAGTTGCTTCGCCTCAGAGCACTCCGAGGGTCTCTGAAAGCAGACGTAATGTGTTGCACAATGACTGGCTGAGGGCGAGCGGGCTAAGGGTATTTACTGAGCAGGTGAGCTGGGCATCGGTCCAGTATATGAGGTGACATAACAGTAATAACGTATGCACATACTATGCAGTCTGTCAAGGACATGACTGGAATCAACATCCAAAAGCACGTCCCATATATACAATTATATTAACATATTAACATTCTGTTCAATGTTTTATTCAACCAGTATGCAGTATGTTAGAAGGGTGGTTAGATAAGTTAATTAATGTCTCAATTGGAAAATGATTCTGTCATACATACTTGTCATCGCATACTTAAAGTATGCTATTAATACAAGAACAATTATTAAGATGTTATGGAGGTAAAAAAAAAAAAAGAATATTTTTCCAAAGGAATAATTTTTACTTAATTATGAATTCAGAATCTCAAAAAATGCCAAATATGGAGAAAGGTAGAGAAAGAAAAAAAATGTAATACTCCCACTACAAACACAGCTACAAAGTTAGGTCACATTGTCAATGTCAATTAGTAGCATTTGTCTGCCACGAGTTATCAAAGCAACATGAGACGAATCAGTGAGCTTCAAAGAGGCCAACACATCTGTGTCCACGCTGCAGGTGCACGGGCCAAAAAGGCTATTTAGAGCTTTTACACAGCTGAAAGTAACCAGCCGGGACACGATGGACAAGCACAGGACAGGAGGAGGGACAACTGGACTCGGGACAGGAGGAGGGACAACACACACAGAGGGAGAGCCACTTCTTTTTCTCAGGTATGTGCCTCCACTACACCTTTACATAGCTTTTAGTTGTCTGCTGCTATATTAAGGTTCTGAATGTCGTATGTTGCTTACTAGTACTTGGAATTAAACATGTCTTACTTTAAGCGATAAAGGGTGAAATCCTTCTGCCATTATGGCGTGTAAAAGGTGAACTAAGGCAAACAGGGATTATATAGAAATCAATGGAGTTCTCGTGACCAGAGAGAACCTATAATCCCAAATAACCTGAAAAAGTCCCCGGCCTAATGCGACGCATGCCGGCTCCGCTTCTCCCTCTTTCTTCTCAGCGATATTAAATTATTACCTGACCAGGATTCTCATTAGACTAAAGAGGCAGGTGCTCCATCACCGGCGCTCCGTTTCCATCAGGCCGCCGCCGTCCTGTCCTCCCAAGAGTAATGCGCTCGGCTCGCGGCGGGAAAGCGTGACTTAACGTTTGCTTTTGTTTGTCTGGCCTGAGCAGTCAGTAGTGCCAGGGGGTCACTCCTCCTCAACCAGGGGGCCGGTATGAGGGGGACGAGGGAGGAAGGAAGGAAGGAAGAGGAAGAGACGACGGGGGAAGTGAAGAGAGACAACAGACAAATGCTCCAAACCTTCTTTAAGTTTGCATGACTCTCTCATCACACAATTTGTTCCTCCAGCTTTGTCGCTTCACATCCATCTCCCTTCCTCCCATCTGCACTTGTCCTGCACATGCTTCACTCGCATCCCTCACTTTCTATCAGCCTCTATCCTCTTTGTACGTACACACACACACACACACACACACACACACACACTTCCTCTTTCCCACGCTCAACCTCCTTTACCCGTGAGCGTCCTTAACTGTCTACTCCCTCCGTCTCCGCCGGTGTCACCCCCGACGCTGTCGCCCCGTTTTTTTATTATTTTTTTATCATCAGAACTTCATCCAAACCCAATCTGTCTATTCTCTTTCAAGTGTTCCCTCTCCCCTGTGTTATCTCTTCCTCCTGTTCCTGATCGGACTATTATTATTCCCCAAATGGATTTTTGTTCTGACGATTCAGCATTTAGAATGAGTATTTCAAGTGAAATTTCTCAAGTGATTATCCTCCAAATGGATTATTATGCACAGCACCCAGCTGGAATTGAGAACGCAGAGTTTAGCGTGTTGATTTTCTCTGTTTGGGCGAGTCTTGCGAGTCTTCTCAACCCCGATTGCTCTTTCCCTCTCTCACGCTTTTTCCCTTTGTCTCTTGCCATCTCTCTCTTTGTCCTACTTTTGAACCCAGTTATTCTCTCTCTCTCTCTCTCTCTGTCCTCCCTCCAGACCCTCACTCCCCCTGCCAAGCCACCCCTCCGTCCCCTCGCCCTCCTTCCACCTCCTGCTATCTCTCCCTCGTCCCGCTCCCCCCTCTCAATCACTCTCCCTGCAATGTTAATTCAAATTGCCTGGTTTGGGAGGACAGTACAGTTCCAATAATGCCGAAAGCACTTAGGAGAACATAATCAATCTCCCTCTCTCCCCCCTCCTTCTCTTTCTCTCTGTTTTCTCACCCTATTTTATATTCCCTCCATATGTGGAACAGGACTCACACTCTCTGTCTCCTTTAATTCTCTTTCCATCGACACACTCTCTTCTAATCAAGCCTTTTTTCGTTTGAATATTTTATCCCAGCTCTCTATTTCTTTTAACTTGAGCAGGACATTATACGCGATATGGTCTGCTTTGTTATGGTTTATGTTTGGTCTCCTTTATTCTAACCAAGAGAAATCTGAAAGGTGCCCTTTGAGGTTAGAGTTCACCGCTGGTAATACTCTAGCTGTGTTCGAAATCATTCACTCATTCACTCACTCCCTATCCCCTACATCGTGTATATGATATAGTGCACTACATCATGTACACGATGTAGGGTACGACGGGAGGAGAATTCGGACACTACACGGGTCATTTTCTGAACGTGGTTACGTCAGCAGATGCGCCAGATACTCATGTGACATGAGTGGGCGCGCTGAGCATCATGTAAACATACCTGACGGTATAAAGATGTGATTCTTCATGGCGGTTGTGTTTCTTGGTCAATAAAACTGTTGAAATATCAATGGTGTGTGAGTTTGGTTTTGTCAGCTACTGTTTTGTGTCCTCGTCATGAGCTGTAAATGCTCAGGGTTGCGCACAAGCTGTAAGATACGTAGCGCGTGCGAACTAACGCTAGTGGTCAGTAGCTATTTAGCTCGTAGCTAAGTAGCTAGTGGTCAGTAGCTATTTAGCTCGTAGCTATCGGCTACTTGTGTATCGGCACGGCAGCATTGCATTGTGGGATACGGGAGCACAATGTAGTGTACATCGCTTGTTCACTCAATGTTGCGGTGCATTGTGGGTATTTTGTCGTCCACTACATAGTGGATGAAATCAGCCACGGAGAATTCGAACAACACTACAAAATGGCGAACACACTATATAGTGCACTACATCCGTGATAGGGGGCGATTTCGAACACAGCTAATGTTTAACATTGATCAAAAGCAGTCAAGTAAGAGCTAGCAAGTCAGTAAACGTGGAAAATAAAATGCAGGATTTCAAATATTTCAGTCAGTTTTTCTTATGTTTTAAGATAAAGGAAATTCATTCAACATCTAAAATTCAGACATCAACGGCTTCTCTTTGAGGACCACACAAATGTTATTTTAAAGGTGCTTTATATTTGTGTGGATCTAGAAGTCCAAATCAACAGAAGGCCATGTAGCTAACCTTCTCTGTTTAGATAATACTGCATTATGCCGCAGAAAGCAGCACATTATTTTTACAGGTTAAGGAGGTTGTGAATGTGAATATCCAGGATTTCAAAACTCAAAACTCCTGGCACTGCCTTGAAAACCCCTTTCCTGATTAGCTTGTTGTTGCCTAGCAACGCAACCGACTGGAAGCATACTTTATTATATTGAAAAGAGAAAAGTAAGATCTATATTAGTTAATATGTCAACAAAACGAATGATTTATTTATTCATTTGTTGGCAAAGAAAAAGCCTCCATGTTGTGTGTTCCATTATCATTATGGTCAACAAACAGGCATTATATTTTATCCCTGTCCACATACTTCTGGCCTTTTGGTGTGTTTCTTTGCCCTACAGCTTCGTGCTCTGTTACATGAACGTTTGCCCCACTTACATTCTGCTCTTTCCCCTCCCCAAACCTTCCCGTCACATCCCTCTATTTGTCCCTCCACCCACCTTTCCTTCACGCTCAGAGAGACTTTTTACCTCACAGGAAAAAAATCCCACCCCCACTCCTCTTTTCCCTCTCGCTCTCTCCCTCCTTTTCCCCTGTCAGTCTGTCCCTCGCTCTTTCATGTTCATGCACACCTCTCTCCAGGCGTCAGCTGCTGCCCTGTCAGGTTTAGGCGGAGACAGGTGGAGGAGAGGAACAGAAATGAACAGACAGCGAGAGGGACGGAGAGAGAGAGAGAGACAGAGGGGGAGACGGATGGGGAAAGAGGACAGAGAGGGTGACGGCGAAAGAGGGAGAGAGAGAGAGTGGGGGGGTGACAGAAAGTGAGAGAGAGGTTGAGAGAGGCTAAGAGAGGGAGTGAAATACTTCTAATTCACAGAGACAGGCTGCGTTTCCGTGGCAACGTGGTTTCCATCGTAACAGTCCTGCTAAGGATGCCATTAGTGGGGAACAAAAAGAGAATGCCACTCACCGCCGGTATGGAGCGCACACACACACACACACACACACACACACGGAAACACAACAGCTATGCATTTATACATCCTACTGCACACACACACACACACACAAGCACCACCCACACAGCGCTCTTATTCAACTCACAACTCAACACACGCTGCCACTTCCCCACTGCCCACACAGGGAGTCAAACTAATACACACATACACTAATGTGTCTCACACCTGCGATCAATATGGCCCGCGGCTCCTATATGATACCGAGTGAAATCATTCCACGCTTTGAGCCGAGGCAGCGGAGGCCCCCATCATGCCGCGGGGCGCCGTGGCGCCGTGGTGCTGCATCCATATTCTTCCAGGACGGGATGCTAATACTTTCATGCACACTTTATATTGCTGACCGTATACACCCGTTTGCATTTAAGGACGTGCTCTCTTATCTAAACGGAACACGGCAACAAAAAAAACACATCCACAAGAGGAAGAGATTACATTTGTAAATGGCCAGCGTATAAAGCAGTGAGGAGTGTGAAGGTCAAAGCAGCAACACAAAGACTGCACAAGTAACTCAGCCCTATAGCCAATATTCACGTTTGATAGAGAGGAGCTGAGTGGAGGAGTAAGAGTCGGGCGGACGAGATGGAGATGGTTTGCTATTTTACCACTCAGTGATGCTCAGCAGCATCCCGTTAGGTCCAGCAGGACAAAAGCAGCAGATAGAAGGTGATCACAATCATATTAATAACAAATTGAAGTCAGGAAGTCACATTACTATCTCATCTAAACCGGGGATGCTATAGATGACTGCTGATGAGCCATCTGGTTCAGTAAAGTCCAAATTGGAGGAGTTACAGACTCTACTGTTGGTGGTGCAGTGCTGTGATATGTGCTCGGCTGCTCTCTCTTAGTCCTGATACTAGACAGCATGTTTATATTACTATAGGCGGCAGGCATGTTGCTCACTCTCTGCTTTGCTCCGGGGCTTCAGAGACAATAACCTAGTTTCAACTGCAGGGCTCAAGAAGCAAACAGCGCTTGTTCATAACCTGCTGCACGTCACTGAAATTCTAAATAAAAAGGGATTTGGTTCGTTCTTTATTGGCAAAAGGGATAACATGATTAAATATGCTTTCATTCCAAAGTAAAAGAAAATGGCTTTTGATGTAACGGTATGAAAACACAACATATCAGGGGTTACTAGTTAAAAAAATCATGCAAAGAACCATTTTAAATCGATTAAAGAAATCCAAAGAGTAAAGCAAGTGATTAATGGTCTGAGAGAAGGCTGATTTGATGAGGTCATCAGCGGGAGGCCAAATGGCATCAGGCCTCTGATACTGAGAATCCCGATGTTGATACCAGGAAGCAGCTCATTCCCAGCCCCGGGCATCGCTCCGAGGCACGGGGGATGCTGCTGCTTTCCATACAGGAACAGACTAGTTGCATACAGAACTGCAGAGCTGCTTAGGTGTTCATATGGGTCAGGAGCATCTCCATGTGTAAACTAGAGCCCGATGATATTAGGCATTTTCCAAACTATCGGTATCTGCATTTATAACGGCCGATAAATTAATATTTTAAAAATAAAATAAAAATGGAAGAATGAAGCTTACCAAGTCTTTTAATACTGGTACCTTTGTGTTTGGTTTTTGTTGTTATTGTCTTTTTGTTCAAAGGACTTTAAGTTTTATAATAATAATCTTAAGTTTGTATTTGTATACATTTTATTTATCAGAACTTTAATATGTTTCAATGTTCCTCTGTTCCGTTGTGACAATTAAATAAACAAGTTTATTTTTAAACTGCATTATCATATTATTTTAATGAAGACTCATAAATAACTACAAATAACTAATGTTAGGGAAATCTGTTAATGTGACACACACACATATATATATATAGCTCTTACCGGTGTGTGGAAAGGGACGAGGTGGCGGTTTAAGGTGCGTTTCATGACCCCATCCATCATCGGCACAAACAGTCCTGTTGACACTGTTCATGTCCATATAAGTCAGCAAGAAGACGTGTTGGAGAAATGCTTTTGAAAATAGTGCGGTGCCTCAAATGGATACTGACGAATAGTCTCCCTGATAACAGGAGCTCCTGCAGGCTGCAACACAGAGAAAAGTGATGCTTGTGCCCGGAGATAGCTGAGTGGTTAAGTCGGCCACCCCTGAAGCCTCGAGTGTCCCCCTAATGACCTCCATCACCACTTTCTCTTCTCGCTTTCACTCCAAATCATGAACGCTCACTAGAAGCCCATGCAATGAGAGTGATTTGCAAATATTGTCGAGTAAATATTAATATGCAAGCGAGTCAACATGACAAAGACCATATTAAAAAAAAAAGACTTTTGAAGCGACTGCATCACAAACACAAAGGCAACGAAAAGAATCCCGTCAAATTGAAAGCTAATCAGGAGAGTGTGCATTCTAATTAGCTGTGGAGCTGAAGGAGACATCTGACAGTCAACAAGTTTCAAAGAGACACGATTTATCTGATGACGTCCCAGAGTTACAGCTGTAAAAATAACCACCGAGCTGACAGCCGCGTTACTGCACCTGGATGCAAATTAGACGTTTCCTCAAACGAAGGTTAATTGATAGACAGTAAGAGACCGGCAGCCGAGTGTGTGGCAAACCGCCATCCTTATTCAGAAACCGTTCTTTGATTACATCTAAAGATATCTAAATCTACTAATTTCTGTATCTAATATGAATAAATGATCAAATCTGTGTAAAAAAAATCAGATTTATGACTTATTTTCACGTAAAAGCTTCTAAATTCACAAGTGGGATGTATTTTATATGATAGAACAGAATTATGGTGATTAACTGTAGGTCTGAAAGTCCTCCACACACTGCTGCGTGTAAAGCGTGAGGTTCAGAAACAAAGATGGATCCCCTAAAGTCTGGTACGTCTGACACCCGGACACCAGGCTCACCTGTAGGACTTTGTGGCGGATCTATAACACACAGTCAGCCTTCTTGAGGGACTCATTTGGTTCAACGATTGCACCGCATGGTTACACAACAGCCAAGGTTAAATGGCACCCCAAGGTGCGACGCCTTGTCGAATTGGGGAACCTCACACAAGAGTGGTTCTAACAATGAGACGCGTTCTAGAACAACAAAGAACTACAATCTCTTCGTCTGTGCAGAAATCCAAGGACGGCTGGAACTAAAACAGGACAAATCGTGACTCTTCCCCTCACTTCCCCGGGTTTTCTTCCTGGATGTATATTTCTTTTAGTCCACCGCACATTATGTTCAGTATTTTGTTTTGTGTGGTCACATAAATCACGCTGAACGCAGTACGAGATCGCATCGCACCGTACGGATACAAATTTGCTTCTCGCCTGCTTCGGACACTTATCTCCGTTGCCATCATCACTTACTAAGATGAAAGTTGTGCAGAATCGACTTGATCCAAAGTGATACCCGACACGCCGCAGGTAGACGCTACTATCAGCTGGTCCCTCACCCAGAACACAGGTCTGCTCTATTACTTGCACATTCTTATCTAACAAAGTAACCTTGGCAGAAGTTGGAGGAAGTACACGACGAGTGCGCTGTAACAGTATCAGCTGTTCCTCTGCGAGATGCGAACCGCAAATATTACAATGTCATGAATTTTAGATAAGGTTAATGGAGTTACAGACCTTTTGGGTTAGCAGTAGAATATATATATATATATATATTTTTTAAGGCATATGGATTGCTGATGCATGCTTGGATGGATTGGGCGCCCGCATGTTGTGTTGTTGTTGTGCTAGTTGCTGTCCGAGCACACGGCGTTCTGTTTATTAGCACACTGCATTGTCTAAAACTCCCCTCAGCGTTCAGCCGCCTCCTGCCAATAAAAGTCTATTAAGCCTGTTTGACTTTGCTCATGCAAATCAGTCTTTGGTGGAAAATGGGCCAGCCAAAGCTCCAGTCTACCACACAGATACAGGAACTAATATAATAACTCAAAGCCCAGTGGGGGTTGTTTTATGGATAATATATGTAGAATAATGATGGTGATGATGATACAGAACTGTAATGGTGATAAACAAAATGCCCAGAGGCATCATAATAATATAATAGTGGTGATGATGACCTTTATTTCACCAAACTGAGAACTCAAGCACACGAGCAGGGTCTGTCAGTCAGTTCATCTCATGGTCCATACTCAAATATCAAATATCAAATAAAAACAGTACTTTGTGATATCAGAAAATATCGTATTCGTGTGTGTGTGTGTGTGTGTGTGTGGAGCTCCATTCACCGTGCTGGCAGCTCTACTTCCATATTTTTAAAAAACTAACCTACGGGACCAGTTTGTCTTGTTTTAATTGTCCCGTCTTCAGTGTAACGTCGGTGAACTGTCCAGATAGTTTTACAAGTGGAGGTAGTTTTGCTCTAAATGCTCTTTTATCTGCCAAACAACATTTTGACATTTCAGAAAAATCCTGTCCCCAAAAGTGCTGCAGTGCAATAAATCACATTTGCAATTTCAGTCCAGCAAAAATTGGAAAACCACCAAAAAAAAAGGAAAGTAGAGTATATACATTCAAATGTATAAATATTGAATGTGTGCGATGGTGATCAATGCAAGGACGGGGATAACGAGCCAAGTGTATTCAGGCCGCGTTGGCAGTCTCGCCTTCTAACAGTGCTGAAAGTATCCAAACAGCGTACGATCATACATGCTGGAGGTGTATTACTCCTCTCGTAATATTGTCGATCGGTCACGTCTGACTCATGCGTCTGTGCATCTAAATGTGCTTCTATGGATGCTGAAGGCTGGGCAGGATGCCCGCCGGTCGACGTGCGAGGACGAACCGCGGGGTTGTGGGTAAATGCAGACAGACAGAGGGAGTGGAGACTAAAGAGGAGGTGGTGTTTGCTGTAATTTAGGAGAACAAGGGAGGGGAGGGGCAACATTTACATTCATCACAGGAGCTCGCCTGGCCTCAACTCACATGACGTGAGAACGAGCGGAGAAGGAGAGTGGTGGAGCAGATTAAAAAGAGAGAGAGAGAGGGAGAGATACAACGAGACAGAATGGGGTTGAGCAAAAAGATCTTTTCTGTGTTACTTGTTTCCCTTTCCTTTTAATGCAACCGCAGGAATGCCTTCGTGGTGATGAATCTCTAAACACAAGCTGCAGGATTTCTTAAAAGAAAGCAAACAGAGCATTCCTGGGATCTGTTGCAAAGGATCTCATCTGTGAGCTGCGATGAGATTAAAGCAGGAAACGTGGACAAATAATCAAAAATGTAAAGTACACGGAAAAAGACCACAGAGTGAGTCATGTGTCTTTGTGGAGACGCACAAAGTGGAAATCACGCACGTTTCCATTTGTGCACAAGCATCCACCATTAGACTGGATGGTATATATAATACATATTTTTCATCATGTGTGTGTGTGTGTGGATGTGTGAAAGGAGCAGTGGAGCCTTTTTAAGCATCTCTGCAAAGAGTCTCTATGTTGAGTCATTTTATAGTGTAGGTCAGCAGGAGCACATCGGAACATATTGGTCTGATGTATAGGCTAGAGTGTGTGTGTGTGTGTGTGTGTGTGTGTGGCAGCATGTGGTTCTGGCGAGGGCCAGCTTGGCACAGCGCTGGTGATTAATTGAGCGATCACATTGGGGTTTTCGTTCACGCCTATCTTCTTCCACAACCCTGCCTCCATCTCTCTTCTTTGCTTCTTCTCCCTCTACCCCCCCCCCCTCTCACTCTCTGTCTGTCTTTCCCTCCCTCCTCGGTTATCCCTCTCTCTCCCTCCATCGATACAGGGTCTGGAACAGTTGCAGGAGACGCGGGAGGCCACGGGTGAGGCGGAGCACGGACAAAGCAAGGGCAAACAGGGAGACGGCAAAAAGATAGAGAGGATGAAATTAGAAAACAATCCTGACGGAGGGACAAAGTGATGGAACTTAATATTAATTTTAAAAAGTAGAAAAGGGAAAATGTTAACTAAATAAAGCGATTGAGAACGGTTAAATTCAATTTAAATATGCGCAGGTTAATGGGCATTTCAAATCCACTTTCAGTGGAATCAGATCTCAATGATTTAATCATATGTGGTGATGGTTTTACAACATGCTGTTATACAAACACATCACTATCTCCATCACATCCACGTCACCTACAGGACAGACCTGCGGGAGGATTTGTGCACCGGTGTGACGGTTCCTCCAACTCCAGGTCTGGACTCCTGAGCTCTGGGCGGAGAGACACTCGAGCAAACAGACCTCAGGTCTCCGTGAGTGTACAGGTGTCTCCCCTCAGAGCCGTATTCAGTTTGATTTTGTTCCCGCACACCACCACACTGACGGCGAGGGACGCCGACACACAGTTAAACAGCATCAGAACGGCAGAATAATTCTCTGATTTTCTCAGTTCGACACGGTCCAAAATAAAGGGGTGATCACACCTATGATGCGAGGCACTTCTAATCAGGCCTTTATGTTGTTGACATTTCAAAAGTGCGACACGTAATGCGCAGTGGCATTTTAAAAAATCAATACATCACGAATGAATTACTGTGATAAGCTGGTGCAATTAAACAAATGAGAGGCGTGATCACGACACTTCTCTCTCAACATTCTCTGATGGAGAACATGTGGAGAAATGTGGCCTTTCACTGTAAAATATAAACACATTTTAAAAAATCCCTATTTGTATTTGAAGACCAGCACCCACTTCTGGTTTGAACCATAAAATTGAGCCAAATTCGACCCAGCAGCACAAACGAGGCTGCCAAGCTTTTCAACACCGCTCTCTATTTGTTTACATGCATTATACTAATGAAGCTAAATAAACGGCGTACTGATTTATGGCTGTTAAAATACTACACGCACCACCTTTGAGTGACACTCTGGAGCGAAGACGAAGTGACGTCTCGCTCAATCACATTCTCACGGGAACGTGCACCGGAGGTTGTCAAGGTCCGCATCTGTGAGTTTGTTTGCAGGACTGCTGCACCAGCCGTCGCCAGGGAGACGGAGGTTCATAACTGGACAGATGTAAGCGGCTGAAGGGGAAAGAGTTGTGTTAAAGGTTAAAGAGGCGGCGGTCCGGGTTCGGCGGGATGGGCCGCCGTGCCTTTGATCCTTTCACAGTGAAGGCTGTGGGCCAGTAATTAACCACAGTCCTAAATCTGTACTTTCTCCATCCGTATCTGCAGCACTGACTCATCTTCACCTATGAATAGATAGAGGTCCATTCCCTCTCCACCTCTGAATCAAGGTGGGGGCAGGCAGAGATAAGGCCAATAAGAGTGGCAGCAAAGGGCTGGTATAAGGCTCACGAGGGGTTAAGAGGGGAGGATGGGAGGAGTAGGGAGAGGAGTTGGTGGTGGTGGTGGTGGTGGTGGAGGGAGGGCTAGACTATTTGTGTCAAGAGGAAAGAGAGATAAAGGAGGAGAGAGGTAAAGGAGAGCAGAGAGGGAGGGAGGATGAGGATTGTGCTAGTTGCAATGAAGAAGAGGGGGGAGGATGGGGGAGGCGGTGGGGGGTTGTGAGGGCCCGTCCGGAGGGAGTCAGGAGACGTGAGTAGAGGGCCGGGATGTAGGGAAGGTGTGGAAGGTCCCGAACCGGTGGACACAGAGGGAGGATGAAGAAAAAAGAGGCCAAGCAGGAGGAGAGAAGGAGGGATGAGGGAGGGAGGAGACGTCTGAATCAGAGAGGAGGTGGTGAGGAGGTGAGGAGGTGAGGAGGTGAGGTACATCAGGGGCTGCACAGAGGCCCGTAGCGTTTGTTTTTCCTGCAATTAATTTCCAACATTATTACTCCTGTCAACCTTAACAAAGGCAGCGCGGACCAGATCCACTCCTTCTCTTCTTACCTTTCACAATAAAAGCCCTCGACATAGAACGTTTTGCTAAAAGGAAACAGCTGACAGTAGCTTAGTTTACCTCAGGGAGCCTGCCAGACGCTGCTCTGGGTCAATAGTTTACTGCTAGTTGGTTGTGCCCGTCTAGTCAAAACTGTTTCCCTGCCGGGATGAACACATTTCATGAGATAATCGCAGGTGAGTATTTTGCATTTTTGTTCGTGCCGTTCACTCGTCAGCTCCTGATGTGTAAAGGCCTTTAATGTGCACTCCTGACAGATTCTATTCTAGTAGCTTCTACTGGCATCCTCAGCATGAGGAGAAACCCAGAGAGGGAAGGGAGTGTAGAAGAAGGATCCACACCCTGACATCCGGATTAGATCTGTCTGTGCACCTCCTATTAGCTTGACCTTGGCATTAAGACACATTCACAAGGAGAGAGGAAGGTGCGTGTATGGACGGCAACATGGGAATGCAAGAGTAAAAGGGGGTGTGGGGGATGGAGGGATGAGAAAAGTAAAGAAAAGAGAGTGAGGGCACTTTCAGTCCATCATGTCGCTTCTTTAAATCACAGCTATCTCGTCTCATTTCAAATTATTCCCCTCTCTGAGTACACATCCATTCTAACTGTCTGCGTTAATCTGGTGTATGGGAGCCATCCGTCTGCGATGTAAAGCAATGGAGCAGAGGAGAGAGGCAGGATATGAGATGGAAGGAGTGAGGGTGAGGTATAGAGAGAAGTTATGGATCGAGTTTAAAAATGGCCACATTCTAAATGGCCAGAGTAAATTGAGACCAACGGGGTTGGAAAATAGGACACATAAATTTAGGACTTGAGATATTTTCAGCACCTCTTCCTCTCCGTCTCTCCCCCTCTCCCCCTCTCGAGAAGGCGAACACACACAGTGGGTTGTCACATTTTCTAAACCAGGACAATGAGAAGGTAAGAAGAGACTCATAGTGGGACATCGCCATCATAAAATCAGGCATTACCAAGCCAAACTGCACCAGGAAACACAGGTCATAGCTTCTCAAAATCTAACTTTCTATAATCCAACGTTGGTCTTAATGGATGGCATTTTGTTCTAAACACCGGGGTCACGCAGCTTTAAAGGCCCGGTGAAAATGAGGTCAGAGCATCGTCGGCTCTGTGTCTTGAATCACGTACAGCTACAAGATGGATCACATTTGATTGGACCACTCAAAAGAGGGCGGGCTTAGATTATACAGAGGAGAGGAGATTATACACACTTTTCACTAGAGTTGCAGATTGATTGATGGATGGCTGTCACACTATTATTGGTTGATGCTAGCTTACGTAAGAGCACTTCAAATTAAATTTATGGGACGAAAAGATTTTGATATAAAAATAAAAATAGATACGTAACATTCTGTAAATTATTTTGCATACATTTGCATACAAAAAGCGTTAAAAATAGGTGATAAGTTCAATGCCCATTGTCAGTAATATATACTGACAATTCATTTACACTTTTTTTGTGTATTTCCCCACTGCTGGATCAATAAAGTTGATCTTATCTTATCTTACTTATTCAGTCTGTGTTTGAACTGTACTTCCACGTACATCCACGGCATGGCGCCGGAACAAGAGGCGAATATGAGCGCTTCCCCCCCGGGGCGTCATGTTTAAATGGCTGTCGATCAAAGCTGGAGCCGATAAACAGCCGTGTTCTGCAGTCATTGGTCCCGGGAACGTAACCTTTCCCACTTAGTGGGAGGAAAGGGCTTAATGGTTGCCACCAGTAATCATGGTTGTGTCACCAAATCAACAAGGACAATTTAATGATCACAAGGTTAAGTGAAGTGCTGCCAATCAAGATGTGTCGTTACAACACGAGCCACTCCATTATCCTACATTTGGAAAAACTGCTCATGAGAAACAGAAAATTAGACTGCCAGACTGTTTAAAAAAAAAAAAAAGTTAAAAACAGCCGGGAATAAAAGCGACCAAAGGGAGCAGCAAATAAAAAGAGAGCGAACATATCCGGGATGAGAGGATAGATCAGAAAGCTGTTACAAGGGGCTTACTGTGCTTTGCTGGACACAACAAAACCCATGAATGAAATCAACAATTAGGGGAGTGAGATATAAAAGCAACAGGGGAAAAAAGAGAAACAGACGGAAAAAAGAGGGGCTGAGAGTCATCAGGCACAGGAACACTTGCTTTTAATTCTCTTATTGTTTACAAATGCTCCTAATTGCGCCTGTGTTTTAGCAAGGACGCGGTGCTGCCAAGGAGAACAGCACATTACATTAATAGAGTACAGGACCGCCGCCATTACTACAACAATAGGTGCTATTGTTGGACAGTAATTGGGAATATAAATGCAGGGACATTAATGTTCACTGGACTAAAACCCTTATGAGGACACGGGAAACAGGATATGATGACCAGGCAAGTCCATTTCAAAATGTTTTTAAAAAGGACGACCCCCCCTAAATGTAGGATGGACATAAATACAGAGGACAAGGGGAACATGTTTCTTTGGAAAATGAGGTATCGACATTAATTGCTCCACTGAATTCACCCCTGTGCTGTGATTAAGTGCTTCAACTGGCTCGCTTCAGTTCACACACACACACACACACACACACACACACACACACGCACACACACGCACACACACACACACACACACACACGCGCACCCTCCACAACAATTATCCCTGGACACAGTTCAACACCAATTCTACACTATCACTTCCTCTGAAGAGTTAGCACCCACACACACACACACACACACACACACACACACACACACACACAGGGACGGCTGTGCTTCTTACAAAAGGCTTAAACACCCAACGGCCGCGTTGGAAACGATGAAAAGCCTGAGTTATTTAGGCAAAAGTTAATTGATCACATCCTGCAGTTTTTGTTCCCAGAGAGCCAGTCACACAAAAGACTGCAGTGTGTGTGTGTGTGTGTGTGTGTGTGTGTGTGTGTGTCTGTGTGATGATAATGGTGCTGCAGCAGCAGTCCACTGTGGATCCAGTTCCTTCTCTTCCCTTATCTACATATTCATACATGAAGTGCCCTTGTAACACAAGCCTTAACGTATATTTATTGAAACGTGTGTGAGCACGCCGGTGCTGTTTCCATGCGTCTGCCTTCGTAGGTTTGTAATTCATATTGTATTTTCCCTGAGGTCATCAGGCTTGGCTGCTTTCCCTTTTTTTCCCCATTAATTGCTGACGATCCTGCATTTAAACCCTGCGCCACGAGCGGCTGCTATCTCTCCCCTCATCTACAGCACCAGCAGCCTCCACTCGTAGATTAGCTCGCTGGTTCGTATTACGTAGTGGCCCCGGGGTGCTCGGCGACAACTACAGCTATTTGTACCACTACAAAGCCATACCTTCTAGACACGCTGAGGAAAATGGCTCACCATGTCTTGATAATATGAGCATTAGCCAAAGCTTTAGATCCCACTGATAGCTGAGGGATGACGAGCACCGCAGAGGGACGACCAGCAGGGTGGTGCTGGAAACCACTACAGACAAAAGACTGGCAACAACAGCCGTGTTGGCTAGGTAACAACACACACAATGCACGATGCACGAGGACACACACACACACACCCTTAAACTATTGGATCCTTTCCCTCTGCCTCCTCCATCTCCTCCTCCTCCTTTATCTTGTCCTGTCTTCCACAGATGTGGGTACAGCTGCACTCTATCCGTCTTTCTCTCCTCCGTCATTCAGGCCGCGATTTCCTGAGCAAAGAGGCAGCTTCTAGTCTTCATGTAACATCGGCCACGTCTGCAAGACGGCGATACACCTGCTGCTGAACTCCCTGCAAACACACACTCTGTGTCGCTCTGCATCCTCTTACTTACCGCCCAACCCTCCCTCACTGATCTTATTCATTGATATAGATGTGAGTGCCCTTTACCTCCATCCATCTCTCCCCTTCCTCCTCCTCCGCCTTCTTCTTCATTCCTTGTTAATTCAGGAGCTGCCTGGCTTCCTCTTTCCACCCTCTTTCATCTATAACTCTTGTACTTTCAAGTTCACCTTTTTTTTCTCTGCACTTGTATGAATGACCCACGACACATGCTGCATCCGCTTCCCACCGCGGCGCCACTTTTTGTTGTTTGTTGCCGAGCTAATTTGGCTCCATCCCCGCAGGAATGGCTCTAAAACATCCAGTTTTGTTCCTCTTACAGATGTCAGAAGACTCAGTGAGTCGTGAGGATGATTTAGAGACAGCTGTGCCGTCTTCGGGATGACGCTGGACTGGATGTCGAACTGTATCTCCCTGCCACGTAACGCCGCGCCCCGCTCCGAGTTTCATTCCCTCAGAGTAGCACTCCTTGTAGATGCATATATCAGCAGGGAAATGTCGCTCCGAATCAGCGCGACTCTTCGCGTGGCACAACAGTAGCCCACTCCAGAGAGTACATTTTATGGGATTATCTTGTTCCTCCAAATTCTTTTCCAATTCACTAAAAATCTAAACGCTGTATTCTCCGCCTTCTGTGTCGCTCCCTGTTATCATCCTTCCTGGGATGTGTAATGAAAAAGGAGGGGTTGCCGTGCCAACTGTAATAGCGGCGTTTGGCCTTCAGTTTTGCCGGTGCGTGCATTTGTGTGTGTGATGGAGCGCTGCCGTAAGATAAACACCTCATATTGCAGTCCCCATTTCCCAGTCTTTTCTCAGTCGGACACTCACTCACAATAAGAAAAAAAGGGGAGAAACACATACCCGCAGCTCTATACCTCCACCATTCATTCTATCTCCCACAATTACTCGGGAGCACTTTTTCTCCATCTCTGCTGTCCATACGGAAGAGAAGTTCTCTCTCCCCCTCTTCATTTCTCTTTATCTCTCTCTGAATGTCCCGCTCGCTTTCAGAGACATTACTTCCGTCAGCCTCCCTCCTCCCCGTCTGAACAGTGTCAAACTCTGTCTCCTCTTCTGCTGTTGACTGAGCCCTTGTCTCTATCTATCTGTCCATCCGTTTCCCCATCTGAACCCCACCAGACCTGGCAAAGCAAACCCTCAAGCCCTCCTGCTCCCCGACATGCCTCCACCCCCAGCAGAATTTCCTTCCACCCAATCTCACCCTCCTCACTATCTCAATTCCTCCACTTTCCCCATGTCTCCCTCTCTCTCGCCCTCCGTCCCTCTGATCCCTCTCTATCGTATTTTCGCCACTCCATTGTCTCAGCCCATTAGGCAGACACAAATCCGTTTGGAGACTGAGCCTTAGCGCGGCCCCGTCCTCGCTCTCCTGGGCCCCGGTGCAGCCAGGAGGAAGCTCTCCGGAGAGGCAGACTCTGGCTTGTGGCCGGGGAAATCCATTTAAACCTCTGCCACAAAACACTGCTCTTTCCTGCTGCCTGGTGCACTTAAAGCATGCGTTCTTAATGAATGATACCGTCCCTGCACACACACACAGACACACACACACACACACACACACGCATATATAATGTAGCCATCCGTGCACCAGGAGGGAGTGCTCGAAAAGATTTATGTTTTTAAGGCATACGTTTAGTGGGATTAGGAGACGGTGTGTGTACTGTGCAGCAGTTTTTGCATGTGTGCTTGGAAGAGCGCCGTTTTAAATGGGAGTGGACGGTTCCCTGCCATTTCTCTCCTTAGTGCCCTAATGAGAAGGAACAGAGAGAAGAGCTACAGTGGTGGCCGCCGGCCTTGCTGTGTCACCGCGACTCGGGTCTCTGCTGGCACAAAGACCTGTTGACACCAGCGGGTCAGCGGACTAGACTAGAGGACGGCGAGAGCAAAGAGCGAGATTCCCCGGATCAAACGGCGTCGAGCAAGTTGTCGACGGCAGCATTTTAATAAAAAGGTTCCGTTTCATTACATTTCGCCTTCCCTTGTTATTTAACACAGCTGCATTTGTACACAAAGCACCAAATGAATGAGCTGATTTTGTGGAACGGGGTCCAAGCCCAGATCCCAGGCGGGCACAGATAAAGCAGCAGCAGATTGCTTTATCCCATTAGGCAAGGCCTAGTAAATAGGCAGAGATCTAACTCTGTGTTCTGGTGAAATCTCCAGCTGATCCTGGCATTGGCATCGGCACTGTTGGCCGTTTGTCTTTCAAGTCAGACGCCCCAGCTTACCCAGTCTGTCTGTCTGCACCCAGTTAACACTGATTCAGTATGGCAGTGGTGGATGAGTTGTTGCAGCTAAATCAGCTTCACCATTTTGGGTAAACTTAATGTTAAGAGACCAAGTTATTTCAGACATATATATCATATATGGGAGATCATTTGGCAGACAAAACAAATACAAATATAGATAAACTGCAGTAGGTTAAGCTGTGTCTTCAAAAACATAATTAAAAAACTGCATGGTGATGTCACAAAGTTCACATACTGGCTTTGCAACAACGAAAAACACATTACGCTTCAGTGGCACTTTAACAAGTTGGTCTGTTGAATTCCACTAATACTAAAGAGTTAAAATGGAATTTTATTAAACGTGGTCTGGCTTCATTTTCAAGTTTTTTTGCGACAACCATGGGATTAAACATTTCATGCAGTGGCAGTCGTCACAAGTAGCTGCTGGACACATTTATCAGTGCTGACCGACACTTTTCATTCACCGTTTCCAAGCTGAGCTCCTCTTTTAACACTCAAAAACCACTCACACGTATTTCCTCCCACGATTACTGTAAATGGGGACAACTTTTACTTTTTAAAGAACCTGAACTGTTTGAAGATGAGTGCGACGTTAATTCAGAAGGACTTTGAGTGTCCTACCTTGGCAGCCATGATCATGGAGGAGCCCCCGCGGACGCCGAGGATGGGGATGTGGGTCTGGGCTGAAATGAAGTCAAGGATCTGGGCGATGGCCTCCTGGTCGGTGTCGTCCCCGAACACCACTCCCTGCAGCCAGTGCTCCGTCATGAGGTCACAGATGCTCTTGATGATGCTTTTAGGGTCAGTCTCATTCATGGTCAGCACCTCCACGTTGGGCGCCATGTGGAGAAAGTCCTCCTTCTCCCGGGCCCCGGCCAGCGCCACCTCACTGGAGTTGCCCACCAGGACGACGGCGATGCTGAGGCCACGCAGGATGTTGGGCAGGGCCATGTGGTGGGGAGGGGGTTGGGCGATGGGGATGTAGTGGCCGCCACCGCCGCCTCCCCCACCTCCCCCGCCGCCCCCGCCTCCCCCGCCCTTCTCTCTCCGTGAGTGGCAGGCCGGGGGCAGGTGGAGGAGGCAGAGCAGCAGGAAAAGAAGGGCGAGGCAGTGAGAGGCGCTGGTGTGGCGGCGGAGCGATGAAGGCGGGGCCGGATGGAAGGGTCGGACTCGCCTCTCTTGCTCCTGGGCGACCGAGGGGGCGGAGGAGGAGGGGGAGGAGGCCCCTGCTTGGCCGCGAGGCGAAGAGGGGCTGCAGCAGCCGCAGACAGGCATGGTGAAGTGGGGGAGAAATACCTGGAGGGATGAAGAGGAGGAGGAAGAGGAGGAGATGGGGTAGGCAACATAAGAAGGGAGGGGGAAAAGAGAGGTGGGAGATGGAAGAAGATAGAGGTTAACACAGCACCATGCAGCATTGATTGAATAAAGTGAATCGCCGAGAGGCAACATGCATCATATGAATCAGTGCATATCAATGTCAGGCCGCAGAAATGGAGCACTGAGGGGAGAAAATGAAGGAGAGCGCAAGCACAGAAAGAGGGATGAGAGAAGAGGTCACACTTGTCACACATAAATAGTTCATAAACACACACACGGATACACGGTGCCATGCCATATAGTTTACATAGAATCTCACAGGGATCAATTATTCATGTGGAATGATCTGAAGCAGCATTATGTTATATATTATGGAGGATATAAACTCTCCCTCCAGATTGGGGGGGTAAGGCGGAACGATCCGTAGGGTCACATCGGGAATACAAAGACGGCAAACTCCGGCTGACTGACAAACCGTCTGGATGGATATGAGTGACACGCCGACCCCCCCATACACCGACAAACTGACTGACGCCCAAATTGATTAAGTGATTGACAGCAGAGCCGCCCGGAGCAACTCGCAAAGACTTTGATATGATACCCACGCTCCTCCCTCACCCCCGCTGCCCTACTTTAGCACTTACAGCCATTTGCTGTCCATCCCTTCATCCTTCCACCTGCCTCCCACGTTCTACTTGACCATATCTCTCTCCCTCTCCCAGACTCCCTCTCCTCTGTGCTTATTTATAGAGCTTTTCATTAATGGGGACGCAGAGGAGAGGAGAGGAAGGGCCATGTGTGGCGGCGAAAGAGGGAGAGGGAAAATTAGCAGAGACGAGAGAGAGATGACGGCAGCGAGGTGGGACGGCATCAACGCCGCCGGAGACAAAGGCAGACATGAAAAAGATGCTCGCAGAGAGAGAGAGAGACGTGTGCGTTCTCTGTATGTTTACATCCGAGTGCGTGGAAGGGGAAGCGTCTCCTCGAGTTTGTCCGCATACAGTCGGTGTAGGTGTGCAGTCGGTGGGATTAGATGTTCACTCCGGTTTTTGTGGGCAGCGATGGCAAGGAAGGACGTCGGGGGTTTGGATGCTGGTGAAGTTGTTCTGAGTGGTGTATTGTGTGTACATGACTGCCTTTAACGAGGCAGATGGAAGGTACAAAGAAGAACAGAAAACACAAAAACAATAACCACCGCGCCAAGCTGACAGCTAATAAGACAGGAAATGACAGAGAGGAAGAAAGCGCGAGCAGGAGATTGAGAGAGGGATAAAGGGACGTATGCGGAGATGACAGAACAACTTCTTTAGGGAAAACTAATTGCTGGAGGTTCGTCAGCACTAATTACAGGTCCCTGTGTTAATAGTCAATTGCACACCACTCTCCAGGAAGGATGGAGAGGTGGGAGGGAAGGGGGGGAGGGAGGGAGGGCTGATGAGAGGCTCGAGGAGACGGAGGAGGGAGGGGAGGGGAGAGAGTGGGAGGAAACGGGAGAGAGACAGAGAGTGTAAACCAAGGAGGACTTTGGTGAGACGCCAGGAAGATGGAAGAGGGATGGAAGAGGAGGAGAGAGAGAGAGGGAGAGAGAGAGAGAGAGAGAGAGAGAGAGAAGGGAGAGAGAGAGAGAGAGAGAGAGAGAGAGAGAGAGAGTCACAGAGTGAGAGAGAGAGAGATGCCCTCTTTGAATCTGGACTTCTCTGGCAGCACTCTGTTTCCATGGCAACAATTAAAATAGGCCTACATGCGCACACATACAGACGCAGTTGATGGACACGGAGATAGATACACACACACACACACACACACACACACACACACCTTTTGCTTTTTGCTATAAGTATTGATCATGTAAATGTAGTCCGGGGTTTATTATACACACCCAGTCCTTTCACGCACAGATTAGCATAGAGACCTCTGACACATGAACACACACACACACACACACACAGAGAGAACACACTCCGTTTCATGCACGCTCGCACTAAACTCGCCATCTCCCTCTCCCCGGGGGTACAGATTATATTAGCCAACGCACTGTGTAACTCCGATGATCATTGGGAGAGATGAGGCCGTTAAAAAGTCCCGTCGTGTGTCGGAGCACGTCTCGTAAAGGAACACAAAGGGCGCATATTAGTCTGCGGATTACACGGGCGAGGTTATGACACTAAGTGACCCCGTTTCCCCGTCAGCCAGCCCACACGTCTCACCCACCATTTGCTCTATTAGCCACACCAGCGAACACAGCAGCCGTATCAGTTACACATGGGTGGGCCGCAGATAGCCTCTACCAGCCCTGAGACCCCCGAGGTCTAAACCCCCCCACACACACACACTCCTGCTTTTCCTAAACCGGCTTGTGTGAGGAACATTTTCTGAATGTACACGCACCAACATATTCAACCATGGAACAATGTGCATTTATTTCATAGTGAAGAAAGTCGTTTTCCTTTCAGTTCAAACATTCACTGAGCTTCGTTTATAAGTGCATGTGCACAGTATGTACTGGGTGTAATATGTGCTGTGTGTGTTTTTTTATGTTTTTAGACTTCAATAACTACTTTCTCAAAAGTTAAGCTATTTAAAAGTAATTATGATCGGCTTCCTCTTCTATGATCGTTAACTGAGACATTTTACAGCCCCTGAAACCATGGTTTCAAATTCCCTTTAATTAATGACTAAATAAGGAACAATTCAAATTGGAGAGTAGAGGGGGGGGGGGGCATCCTTAGGTATTAAGAGTTTAACATTTAAATACTAATCTGCTTCATCAGGACTGTGTGGGGGTTTGATTGACACTGAGTGGCCCGGCAGCACAAACCCACCAACTGGTATCAGATTCAAATATTGTGAAAATAGGCATTGGCGCACGGAAGTACCTCATCTTTCTGCAACCTAAAACCAGCGGGAAGAGCCCAGATAAAAACACGAGTGCTGTAACGTCGGACATCAGCGCGTATTGCAAGATTATCAAGAAAATCCCTGAAAGTGCGAGGGGGCGTCGCTGTCGGCTCCGGGAACCTGTGATGGGAATTCCTTGCTTTTTACTGACATTTAATACACCAGACAAAAATCAATTAAGATTAAAAGTAGTCGGCAGATTGATCAAAAAAGTTCGTTGCAGCCTTTCATGGTTGTGTTGCCAGTTTTTCCCTGTTTGACTTTGTCTGCATGAAGCCACGTTTCCATGCAGGATTAGGCAGGATTAAGGAGAGCACATTTCCTTTCGTACTCCCATCGCCTGGTTATTATTGCTTCAGCCTCCGTTACTGTGCAGATGCAACAAGGCATCGGCCAATTAGGTAAGAACACAGTGTCTCAGGTAGTTACCCGCCCCAGCCAAACAAAAAGCAGGTACTAAGTGGGCCCGAATGGACAATAAACGGGGTAACAGTCATTAATGAATGTCAAGGCTAACATGGCTCATGTTGCTGTAGTGGAAAATGACAGAGAAGGGGATCTGAGGCATGACGTAGACGTTACAGCCCTGTAATTGGCTCTCCTTTCTGTTTTGGTTTTGTCAGCTATAAATCATACAATTAGAACCAGCCGGGATTCGGCAGCGGATCTCTGCTTGTGTCAAATGCTGGCCAACACACACACACACACACACACACACACTCAATCACTACACCTATTACAGGTGAACAAACCTGTATTAGTTTACGGTTTGTTATTTAATAAAACGTGACTGAACTCCATTTCAATCCGCTCTTGCAGAAATAAAGGAAGCACTACAGCCCAGAATGGTCACGGTGTGTGTGTGTGTGTGTGTGTGTGTGTGTCTGATGAATTCGGTTTGAAAGGTTGTGAACAGCGGCTCGCTCCCCCTAATGCATTTTTAGAAGTGACATTTATGTTTACGCTTTTTTTCCCCCCCGTTGGAATGAAAGCCAGCAGAAAAATGTCACCTCGGCGCTAATCTTCTGCGACGAGACTTCTTTGGTTTGAAATTGATCCCTGGACGGCGGACGCCACCTGACGATCCTGAAAACATTTTTCAGTGCGCGGTAGCATTTTGAGAAAGGCGAGCCCCTGCTGCCGCGGCGCTGTGACCCCCGGAGGTGGGGCCTCGGCGTGGGTCACTGCACCGCACGCCGGACGAGAAGGAGAAATCAGCTGGATGGCAGAATCGCCGCCAAAACCTTGGATGCCGAGAGTGGGAGAGCAATGCTGGTCTAATGTGTGAACTCATGATGAACCGCTCTGCTCCATATTCATGCAGCCTGTCTGTGCAGCCTGCTGTGGAGGTGGAAGGTGGCCTGCGACTGTGTGAGCGTGTGATAATGTGTTTGGACCCGTGTCTGTACACGATGTGCTGAAGCAGCCACTCGGCAGCCCCCTCACCGGGCAGACCAGCCAGGCTCTGCAATCACATGCTCACGAGGCTCCGGGACCAATCTACTGGCATAATGGTGTCTATTTCTAGAAAGGGGGGGGAACGTTGAAGCGTCCATCCCTCTCTTCCTCCCAGAATCCCTCTTGCTTTCGGTTGAACGCTATTTATCTCTTCCTCTCGCTCCGTTTTATCATTTTGTCCCTTCGAACAATGCTTCCTCTCAATTCTCCCACTTATCGCTCTCTTGCGCTCGCACTCTCTCGTCGCCCTCTTCTCATTACGTGGTAAGTGTCAGGTTTGTCGATGGTGTTATTTGCATGAAAACTGCAGGACAAAGGCTCCTGGCAATTTTTCCACATTTATTGCCTAATTTGATATTTCGGAGGACGGCAGACGACGGCGGGGAAAGACAATCTCTCCGTATCTCCGGATGACTTCAAACCGTCCATGGGGCGAGCACATTATCTTAACAGCTAAGTCGGGCGTGCCGCGCCGGCTTCGCTTCTCCTTTTAATTTCACGTATCAGAAGCAGCAGCAGCAGTAGGAGAAGAAGAAGTGAATTTGAAAAACATCACTTGAGGCCACTTCCAAGTCTAATTCTTTTGTCAGCCCTCGCTTGTCGTTTCATTATAAGGAATGAACAGACGAGGGGGAGAAACTTCATGTACGGCTTTTTAGCTTTTTTGCGCGGCGGAAGATCATTTTTGACAGCCGTGATCTGATGTTGTTGAGTTGTTTGGCATCACATGACCCAGAACAAGTGCTGACAGGTGAGGGAAACGTCACCCGGATGACCTTTGACCACGCAGAGGCTGATATCACACACACACACACACCATATACACAAACAGGGTCAAACCTGAAACACGTGTTGCTTTCAAGTGTCTCTTCAAAACTTTTTGGAGAGTTATATATAATTATTATTATAAAATGAATATGTGGGCGGTGAGCTATGGATTTGACATACAGATGTTAGTTATATATGGAATAATTACAGCAGGAGGAGCACAGTCACTGCCAGTGCATGAGGTCTATGATTACGCCTCTGCACACTTTTCCTGCTTTATTTATGGAAGTCGAGAGAGTGTGTGTGTCCGACGTGAGCTGACTAAACCCTGAAGGTCCCAGTTATATTTTAGACATTTTTGCCATTTTCCCAATACTATCCATAAGTCTACACTTCGTTTTCAGGCATCATCTGGAACAAACTATTGATTTAAAATGAAATTTGTTGTTATAATTTAAAAAAAAATGTTATAAGGGTTAAAATAAAAGAGCAGTATTCAGGGTTTTGCATTTGCTTAAAATGACGCCATGTGTTCGTTCATATGAGTGCCAAGATGTTATACAACATCTAGCTACATGTTCATCAGCTTTAATGCACCCGAATAGACAGGTGGTGATGAAGAGGAGGACAGTATAGCGGCTGGTACACAAAGCTGCACATGACACACTTCAGAGACAACTCTGATGATGAACAGTGTGTTATATGTGACAGTCTGATCGTTTCCTTTCAACAAGGTCCAACAGTCTGAGCTAAAGGGAATTAATTGGGAGCTACTCCTGCTATTAATGTGTTGTTTACATTATTCTCAACATAATGCCTTTATTTATTAAAATGATGCAATTGATTACAATTCCTAAATGAGTCATTATGACTATCATTTTTTGTATTGTTTTAAAATAGCAGGCAAAATGAATAAAAGGTAGTGCTTTCCATTAAGTGCGGTGTGCAGAAAGATGCCAAGTGGCCAGCGGGCTGGGGAAGGCAGTGGATGCATTTATAAAACCATTATTAAATGCATCATAATTCCTCAATTTACAAGAAATTGGTAAGGAATGGACTTAATGCGACATGCTGAATTCGATCCACACACTCTTTGGCATAAAGCCCAAGTGTTAACAGTCTGGATGCAATGGAAAGTAAGCCCTTAGACAAATTGTGTTGCTTTCCTCAATTACCATACAGTTAGACACGTCTATCCATAATGAATGTATAAAATTACGAGGATCATAAAATTTCCGATGGCCTCCATCCAACGTTCTGTGTGTCCGTTTATAAACCAAAGGCCCAAATGGAGAAGGATCCCGGACAGACATAGAACCGTGCTGGGGCAACACCGGTTCTTCCAAAACAACACGTTTGATATCAAATGTTAACCACAACGCAGACCTGCCGCCCAACATCCCAGCAGCTGTTCCTGGGCCAGTGTCCAGGCTGGGAGCTGCCCAGTGAGCACCCAGAGGACACATCACAGTGTGAGGGGGAGGATCGCCAGAGCCCCGGACTCACTTGGCTTATTGACGAAGTCGCAACGTGGAGCGTCTCCTCACATGTGGCAGCTGTCCAACGGGTGAAAGCGCCTGCAGCGGCTTGAGGATGTGCTGGTCCTGTATAATGTCGGTCCTGTATAATGTCGGTCCTGTATAATGCCTGGTTCTGTAAAATGGCTGGTCCTGTATAATGTCGGTCCTGTTTAATGTCAGGTCCTGTATAATGCCTGGTTCTGTAAAATGGCTGGTCCTGTATTATGCCTGGTCCTGTATAATGGCTGGTCCTGTATTATGCCTGGTCCTGTATAATGGCTGGTCCTGTATAATGGCTGGTCCTGTATAATGTCGGTCCTGCATAATGTCAGGTCCTGTATAATGCCTGGTTCTGTAAAATGGCTGGTCCTGTATAATGCCTGGTCCTGTACAATGGCTGGTCCTGTACAATGCCTGGTCCTGTATAATGCCTGGTCCTGTAGAATGCCTGGTCCTGTATAATGCCTGGTCCTGTATAATGCCTGGTCCTGTATACTGCTTGGTCCTTTATAATGCCTGGTCCTGTATAATGCCTGGTCCTGTATACTGCTGGGTCCTTTATAATGCCTGGTCCTGTATAATGCCTGGTCCTGTATAATGCCTGGTCCTGTATAATGCCTGGTCCTGTATTATGCCTGGTCCTTTATACTGCCTGGTCCAGTATAATGCCTGGTCCTGTATAATGCCTGGTCCTGTATAATGCCTGGTCCTGTACAATGCCCGGTCCTTTATAATGCCTGGTCCTGTATAATGCCTGGTCCTGTATAATGCCTGGTCCTTTATAATGCCTGGTCCAGTATAATGCCTGGTCCTGTATAATGCCTGGTCCTGTACAATGCCTGGTCCAGTAGAATGCCTGGTTCTGTAGAATGCCTGGTCCTGTGTAATGGCTGGTCTTGTATAATGGCTGGTCTTGTATAATGGCTGGTCTTGTATAATGCGTGGTCCTTTATAATGCCTGTTCCTGTATAATGCCTGGTCCTGTACAATGCCTGGTCCTGTACAATGCCTGGTCCTTTATAATGCCTGGTCCAGTATAATGCCTGGACCTGTACAATGCCTGGTCTAGTAAAATGCCTGGTCCAATAGAATGCCTGGTCCAGTAGAATGCCTGGTTCTGTGTAATGGCTGGTCTTGTATAATGGCTGGTCTTGTATAATGCCTGGTCCTGTATAATGCGTGGTCCTTTATACTGTCTGGTCCTGTATAATGCCTGTTCCTGTATAATGCCTGGTCCTGTACAATGCCTGGTCCAGTAGAATGCCTGGTCCAGTAGAATGCCTGGTCCAGTAGAATGCCTGGTTCTGTAGAATGCCTGGTCCTGTGTAATGGCTGGTCTTGTATAATGGCTGGTCTTGTATAATGGCTGGTCTTGTATAATGCGTGGTCCTTTATAATGCGTGGTCCTTTATAATGCCTGTTCCTGTATAATGCCTGGTCCTGTACAATGCCTGGTCCTGTACAATGCCTGGTCCTTTATAATGCCTGGTCCAGTATAATGCCTGGACCTGTACAATGCCTGGTCTAGTAAAATGCCTGGTCCAGTAGAATGCCTGGTCCAGTAGAATGCCTGGTTCTGTAGAATGCCTGGTCCTGTGTAATGGCTGGTCTTGTATAATGGCTGGTCTTGTATAATGCCTGGTCCTGTATAATGCGTGGTCCTTTATACTGTCTGGTCCTGTATAATGCCTGTTCCTGTAGAATGCCTGGTCCTGTATAATGGCTGGTCTTGTATAATGGCTGGTCTTGTATAATGCCTGGTCCTGTACAATGCCTGATCCTGTATAATGCCTGGTCAACTTGCTTGCTTGACGCATGTTTGTTGCAAACCCCTTTCCATCTACCATCAGCAGTTTGTTTTCTGCATATCACGTCTATGGACACAAAGACACTTCAGATTGACAAATATGTTCAGACATCTCTCAGGGAGATAAGCACTTGGTCTCCAGGATCTCTCCCAGAGACAGGTTTCTATTTACACCTAGTCCGCCTCGCACAAGAGACGCTTAATCTTCCCCGTGATTTGTGGCTTCAGCTCCGAAATCCCTCTCTTCACTCCGCTTCCCCCCCCCCTTCCATCCTCGCTTCTCTTTCTGTTCTCCTACTTCCCTTCCTAATTTTATCTACTCGCCTTCTCTCTCCTCATTTGCCTTGCATCAGCATAAGTGCTTCAGTCCATGTGTCATTGCGAAAGACCTTTACAGGAGTGTGTTATACGTGTGATGCAGCAGACTCCATTGTGTGTTGGGAGGTAAAGCTTGGGATAGGAGGAGCATTGAGTGACCCTCGTGCCAATAACGGTGCTGTAATCACTTTAAATGTGTTTTATTGTCAGCTTTTCACAGATTAGAGCCACAATAATCTGTCCTCCTCTATCCATCTCATTCCAGGCTGTTATTTTTGGCACCACCATTCTGCCTTTTTGGATTAGTAGGTGTGGAAGTGTTTTTTTTTTTCTTCTTCTTCGTGGGGCTGGGTGTGTTTATGTGCATCCCAGTAGCAAGGGATCTGCACCTCTCTGCAAGAGGAAAATGAATGGAACTTTTACACAGAAGCATCATTTTTTTACACTTAATCCACTTTAAGATAAAATGTTGTAAATGTTCCAATAATTGGCCCCAGTTTGATTATTTGCTCGTCTATAAATTCTAATTTATTTTAATCTCTAGAGCATCACGTCATAAGAAAACGTTATGTAAAATCACCCACCCATAATCCCTTACAGACCCCTCTGATTCATAGCACCTCTGCAAACACGCGGCAGGAGAGTCGTCTCCTCCCTCCCCCCCCCCCGAGGCTGAATATTGACTGATGACTTTCATCTTCAGCTTTCAATTCTGCTGCTAATTTTACACTGTTCAATTAATTCCAGGTATTCTTGCACGGGACCTGCTATGATTAGAAGCTGCCTGAGAACGGATTTCAAGATACCGCCATTTTCACTTCCATAATGCGAACACAGAAAGTATCTCCTGCTTCTTTTTTTCGCACGATCATCACAATTTTCTTGCAGACGTAAGGCTGTCACGGCTGTCTCTCTCGCGGGCCTGGTGTGCCAAGCGCCTCTCTCTGCTGCGGGATGATGATGAGACTCCCCACAGGGATAATGACATCTACGAGCGCCTCTCCAACGGATGTCCCCCGGATTTAATCCCACCCAACACTCAGCCTGGAGAGAGAGAGATGCACCCGGAGGAGAACAGCAGCACTACACACAGACGCGGGCGGACAGACGGCAGCAGCCGATGAGATACACAAACAGACAGTTAGTCGGACTGGCCGGCTCACCAGCAGACGTCCAGGAACAGAAGCAGACAGGAACACAGGTGAACACCTAAGCATGGGTGGCACCACAACAGAACGGGTCTGCACGAAGCTAAGGCGGCTTTTCTAATCCGAGAACAGCTTGACAGGATTTCTGCTGTAGACATAGTACTGATAAAAAAAATGTATGTTCTCTTTGAGCTGGTAAAACACCAAACCCCCGGATAAAAGCAGCTTTCTGTTAAGAGGAGTTCTCCCGTCCAGCTACACAAAGACAACCTTTCAACATCTTGCTCAAGGACACCTCAACAGGTCAGATGCTCAGTAAGGGACTGCTTTAAGGGCAGGCATCACAGCTCCCCACTGTGCCAGCCTTCTGCCGCGTCACATGACTTTAAGATGCTAATCGGTGTGTGAAATGTAGTTTAGTGCACATCAATACAGAACGTCGATAGAGATGAACTAATGGCGAGGTGTAAAAACAGGCAGAGGCCGTCTGAAACACAGCACAACACCACAAGTGTCTGGAAGATGCACACAGAATCTTTAACTGTAATTAATGATTGTAGAATATTTTTAATATTGCTCTCTTTTATACAATTAAGACCTATATAAACATGGAGAGTGAATAAAACCATCACAATATTTGCATCTGAAACGCAGACATATAAATAAAACCCTGCACTCGAACTAACTTTTCAAACAGTTCAGTGCACCAACTGCAAACAGTGTCCTTATGAATATTCATGGTTGCATATGTAACCAAATGGTGCCACTGACTATGGGGAACGTGTGTAAAAAGATGATCTGACTCCAGCTCAGGTCAGGAAACCTCCAGAGCCTCGCTGTGCCTGTCGCCATGACGACCCGGAGGACTCCATTTGCAGCGACACAGTCAGCGGAGGGAGTCGCTCCAGTACCTTCAATTAGCAGCCCATTATCATTCATGAGTTTGTTTGTGCAAAGCTGTAAGATTGAATTCCAGTTAGTCCTTCCTCCCTGCTCCCGCCTGCTGATATAATGTAAAGGGAAGCAGACGCAGTGGCACAACAGAGGCGGCGCTTTGCGGCGTTCCGGCTCCACTGCCGCGCTCCATCAGGCTAATTTCTGCTCCGCCGGGGCCCGTCTCATCCCCCGTACCTGACTGGGACTGTGTCGGTTGTACTTAACACTCGCAAAAGGTCATCAATTAGCAAAAGGGCCCTTGAAGGAGACACGCTGTTAAGCTTTAACCTGGTGGTGCTCCTAAGAGGAGCTTTTAAGGATCACTGTTTTGCATATAAATATATTCACAGATTTGGGTTTTGTTTATTTCATTTGACAGTTTAGCGCTGCAGTCGTCGCTGCCCTTTGACAGTGGAACGCAGAGCGGCTCCCTCTCCTGCCCAAGCTGCTCTTCTTGCAGTTTCTGTCTTCATGAATAACATCAACAACGAAAAAAAACAGGAGCCATTTCCATTGTTTATCTCAGATGCATCCAATATGACCAGTGGATAAAAGCTGCCGTCCTATTACTGACTGCTCTCTATTCTCTGCTTTGATAGGATCATCCAATCCAACAACAACAACATGTTTCACTTGTTGTGACATAATTAAAGGAGTTGTAGTGAGCAGTAAAGCGGCCCCACTGGCCTCGTAGCTTCAGTGGTGCGTCCTCCTGGCTGTTTTGTGTGATATAATGGTGTTGACCCCAGTGGCGCCGGGCCCTCCATGGTGAGTTATTACATTTATGCAACCGCTAAGCTCCTCAACTATTTCACAATGATGTCGCCGTTCACTATGGCCAAGGTCTGCTGTGGACATTCTCCATTTCTGGTGGGGAGCTGAGAGAGAGATGGAAGAGAGGAAGAGTCAGAGAGGGAGAAGAAGATAAAGAGAGGACGAGTCATGGGGAGGAGAAGAAGATAGAGAGAGGAAGAGTCATGGGGAGAAAGATAGAGAGAGGAGGAGTCATGGGGAGAAAGATAAAGAGAGGAAGAGTCAGGGGAGGAGAAGGAGATAAAGAGAGGAAGAGTCGGAGGGGAGAAGATGATAGAGAGAGGAAGAGATAGAGGGGAGAAGAAGATAGAGAGAGGAAGAGTCGGAGGGGAGAAGATGATAGAGAGAGGAAGAGTCGGAGGGGGAAGATGATAGAGAGAGGAAGAGTCAGGGAGGGGAAGATGATAGAGAGAGGAAGAGTCAGGAGGGGAGAAGATGATAGAGAGAGGAGAGAGTCAGGGAGGGGAGAAGATGATAGAGAGAGGAAGAGTCAGGAGGGGAGAAGATGATAGAGAGAGGAAGAGATAGAGGGAGAAGATGATAGAGAGAGAAGAGTCGAGGGAGAAGATGATAGAGAGAGGAAGAGTCAGGGAGGGGAAGATGATAGAGAGAGGAAGAGTCAGGGAGGGGAAGATGATAGAGAGAGGAAGAGTCGGAGGGGAGAAGATGATAGAGAGAGGAAGAGTCGAGGGAGGGGAAGATGATAGAGAGAGGAAGAGTCAGGGAGGGGAAGATCATAGAGAGAGGAAGAGTCGGGGAGGGGAAGATGATAGAGAGAGGAAGAGTCGGAGGGGAGAAGATGATAGAGAGAGGAAGAGTCGGAGGGGAGAAGATGATAGAGAGAGGAAGAGTCGGAGGGGAGAAGATGATAGAGAGAGGAAGAGTCGGGAGGGGAGAAGATGATAGAGAGAGGAAGAGTCAGGGAGGGGAAGATGATAGAGAGAGGAAGAGTCAGGGGGGAGAAGATGATAGAGAGAGGGAGAGTCGGAGGGGAGAAGATGATAGAGAGAGGAAGAGTCGGGAGGGGAGAAGATGATAGAGAGAGGAAGAGTCGGGGAGGGGAGAAGATGATAGAGAGAGGAAGAGTCGGAGGGGAGAAGATGATAGAGAGAGGAAGAGTCAGGGAGGGGAAGATGATAGAGAGAGGAAGAGTCGGAGGGGAGAAGATGATAGAGAGAGGAAGAGTCGGGGAGGGAGAAGATGATAGAGAGAGGAAGAGTCGGAGGGGAGAAGATGATAGAGAGAGGAAGAGTCGGAGGTAAGAAGATGATAGAGAGAGGAAGAATCGGGGAGGGGAGAAGATGATAGAGAGAGGAGGAGTCGGAGGGGAGAAGATGATAGAGAGAGGAAGAGTCGGAGGGGAGAAGATGATAGAGAGAGGAAGAGTCGGAGGGGAGAAGATGATAGAGAGAGGAAGAGTCGGAGGGGAGAAGATGATAGAGAGAGGAAGAGTCGGGGAGGGGTAGAAGCACCCTGTATATTTTATTCAGTGGCAGCAGAGTACAATTCATAATCAGGGCCGACTGATTCACAGTTTTAATTAAAAAGTAGCCTTATAGCGCCGGTGGTAACATCTTGATTTATGAAGCCCCGACCACAGGCTCCCATCCACCAGAGAGAGTGAGTCCGCCATGGAGGTGGAGGGGAGCGGAGGGGCTGCAAACACTCATGAGGAGGGAAGTGTCTGGTTTCCCACGGCAACAACTGTGGGCATATAAGAGTGTGCAAGCAGGCCAGTCCGTCTACGCTCAAGGCCAACCGATGTATCGACACTGGCGATATCACAGGTTCATACAGATGCACTGACCATTATTTGGGGTGAAGGGCCCTCGAGAGGCTGAACTACTAATAGCTCATTTTAATGCTGACAATGTAAAGTGTCAATTTTCCAGATAAGAATGTACTCTTAATTCCAGGCTTTTTGAGTCTGCTCACTACGACACCCCCGCTGTCACATATCAACATCAGCATCGGTCCAGTTTGTAGTGAGCAGCTACATTTGATGATGCCGGCCTCCGATCTGATATACAGAAAAGCAAAAAAAAAAAAAAAAAAGCGCATCGGGCAACATCAGTGGGAAAAAAAGAAGATAGATAGGTGGTGCTATAGATATTGGCTCTAGAATAAAAAAAGCCTTTTGGGAAACGGCCAACGCAGCAAATTTCACCATGGCTGATGGAATTTGCTTTGGTCTGACAGTAATGTTAAGTTTATGTCAGCCCCTCCATTTAAATCACCGCCATAACAGAATCCCTTGATACAGAGAGATTTTAATTAAAAAAACTGTGAGAAAGAGAGAGAGGGGAGATAAATGCAGAGAGCATGACAGAAAGGAGGGAAAGAAATAGAGAGAGAGAGAGTGAGGGGGGCATTAGATGAGAAAGATGACGCAGAGAGTGAAATAGGAAAGAACGGGAGTAGAAAGAGAAAAAAGGGGTGATTTGCAGGGTGAGATAAGTGGAACGTAAGCGTTCATTCTGCATTCAAGTGAAAACAGAAAAGCACAGTGTGTCTCTACTTTACTGATGCCTGAGTTTATTTCCAATGGCTCATTGCAGTGTTCTAGGACTTTACTGTGTGTGTGTGTGTGTGTGTGTGTGTGTGTGTGTGTGCATCTGTTCATGTGTTTTTGCTTCCTTCTGTGCTCTCCCGTTCTTCGTCACTCTCGATGATTGATTTTTTAAGGTCTGGCTCACTTGCAATCACGACAGCAACCACAGTGAAAGTACACACACACACACACACACACACACACACACACACACACACACACACACACTGACATGTGCGCTGACCCACCTCGTACTCTTGTACTCGCGACAAGCAGCCGGGAGGAAGCTGCATCAATTTGAATGATGCACACACATATACCATGAAATGATCCATTTATGTATAAGGCACACGGGGCCTCGGTGTTAAGTAATGAACATGCCGACGCCGTCTCTCAACATTAACCACTCAAGCATATCCATACCGCCTCTTCAATTACACAACTGATTTATCACAAAAGATATACACTCAGAGACAGCGTCGCCGGAAGAGCAAGTACGTGACAATCATAGATTGAATAGAATCTGTATTGATTGATTTAATTAGTATCAAGTATTAGAAGAAAAAATTAATAAAAAAACACAATGTGGCCGTTGACCACCGTTGACCGTCACCTTAAAGTCTTCCCTCCACACACACACACACACACACACACACACACACAGAACATCCCCAGGAGTACAGTATCTTATATCACCCTGAGGGTTTCCCTGCTTCATAATAGATATCAGACACTTGGGCAGCAGTTACAGATAATGTCAGGGGGCAATTTTGTCGTGACAGATAATATAATTCCAATGGACTTAAAATGAAATATATTATTAGGCTGGTGTCAAAACAGAGCTCGCCCTTAACCAGTGCTCTTGTTTCCTGATTTGACTGAAATATGAGACTTCACAGCCACGTTTAATAAGTGGCGATATCTACCACACACACACATGATGCCGTCTTTAATACAGAGGACATTCACTGCTGAGGATGTCACATGTTTAAATGCAACAAAAGAAGATTTACAGTAACAATGTGGAGCTGGTTGGTCTGCCACTAGATGTACAGCTAAGATCCATCCTTAGAAGGATTTATAGTCACCATTACACCATGACAAAGTTCCGTAGACGTCCTATAGACCTACCAGCCTGGGACATTTTCAGGCCGATTGCCTCTCTACCCTCCACTGGCCATTATTACACTATTAGCTGTATGTTTAATGGAGCATCTCGGTGACCCGGCGGGCTGCTGTGCATATCATGTATTTGCAACATTTGTCTCTCTTAGGCCTGCAGTGTGTTTTATTTCTCTGTCCAACGAGGAAATACAATCTGGATCTATTTTTTTGTGCGGATGTGGACGTTGGCGAGACTAGTAAGTAATTGATCATCAGTATAGAATAAAAGAATTTTAAAGTGCTCACTCACACACACAAAAATCCTTAAAGAGGGTGCCATCAGGCTCTGGCTGTGTGAGCATCTTCTAATTGTCTTTTCTTTCAAGGCGGTGCATTAATTTAACACCCGGTCCTCCTCAAGCGCTGTTGTTATTTCCACCACATCACCAAAACACACGCGCACACACACACACACACACACACACACACACACACACACACACACACACACACACACACACACACACACACACACACACACACACACACACACACACAGGACTACAAAAGTTGTCCCGTTGTACCCTCCCCGTCATCCCTCTCTCTGTTCTCGTCTTTCCCTTATTGCCCCGCCAGCCTCCAACACCCCAGCTCCGCTCATTGTAAATTAATTGGCAAGCTGTTGTCATGAGATACCAACTAGAAGCAAGCATGCACTGATTCCCCTTGTTATTCTGTCTGCTGACACGACGGCAAAGAGCTCCGACAGCGCTGCAGAGAGTCCAAAGTGTTTCTGGCCTGTAAAAGGTTGTTCCCGCTGGCTGACCCCAACAGGTAACGGCTTATGGTCCATTATGGTCTCCTAACTTTGACATTTCTATGAAACTCAAATACTGAAATGACTGGGAAATATTTGAAAATCTGTTTTTTTAATTATTTTTGGAAATGTGGAGGTGTAATGTAAAAAGCAGAGGCATTGTGGGTAATGCGACTGAGCACCTTTCCCCAAAGTTTTATCAAAACTCCACCGCCGATGACATAAAAAAACAAACAACTCACCACAAGACTGATCTATAGTCTTTTTCGAGCACTTTCATCAGCGACACAAATGCCAGTGTGTGGAAATTGATCCATAATTAGTTCAGGAGCACAAAGTCTCTTTCTCACACAGCACTTACAGCGTTTTCAATTTCTCCTCAAACTCCGGTTCTGGCTTTCACGAATCAATGCGGGACGATCGACTGAATACACAGAAGAGGTTGGAACGGCTGCATGAGAGCTGCATCCTCTTCAGGTGCATTGAGTTTAATCAGTCAGACTTTGACAAACCTATTACGCTCGCATCCCTTACAACAGCTCTCTCCCTTCCTATTGTCTGTCTGCGTCGTTGGAAGCATTGCAGCATCTCCTTGTGAGACGGATCGGCACATTCAACCTATTCTTCCCTTCCTCCATCCCCCTCTCCGTTTCCCTCCCTCTCTCTCTGCAGCCTGGTCGCCACATATCACAGACTTTGACAGCACGTGGATGAGATCCCCCAGAGAGGCATTAGCTCCCTATTGGGAGTTCTTCTGCTAAACTCCTGGCGGGCATTTCTCCTTAACACAACGCAATCAATAACTTATAAAATCATCTACTGGCGAACAGAGTCACAGCAAAAGGCTGCGGGAGGTTTCGGGCCGAGGCGAGGCGAGCATTAGTTCTGACATCTCCACGGCAGAGAGCGCACTCAGGGATGGTGGAGGGTCACTGCCCATACTTGACCATTTCATCTTTGCAACATCACAAACAGGCTTTTAGAGATACTTGTGTGTGTGTGTGTGTGTGTGTGTGTGTTGGGGGGGGGGCGTAACTTGCTCCCGGTACGACGCTGTTTCAAGGGGAAGTAATCCCTCTTCTGCTAGACTGATTTATTTCTTTCATAATGGGAAAGAAAAATACGTTTAAACAGCATTACTTAGTAGCAGCTCCTCCTCAACGAGACATCGATCACATTTGCTGTCCAGTATAACATTAATCACATGCTATGAAACAGGTGTTATTATTGCAAATTAAATGTGGATGAGAGGAGTTGCCCTTCAATCAATGTGACAACAGCAAGCTGCCCAAATGGAAACGCTACGTTCACGACCCAATAACACGACGTTTTAGAGTGAATCGCAGTTTGTTGTGTTTTCCTGTTTTGTTGCGAGCCTCGGCTTTATGGATTTAACCGTCTCACCGCCCTTCTGACTGTACAGCTACAGCGTACAAGTAAAGAATCTGTTTGGTTTCATCACTCGGCAGCAATCATCCTTTCTCTCAGCCAAACCTCCGACACGCTGCATCGCTGGTCCTCTAGGCATGTGCACAAGTGTTTCCCGCTGATCCCGGCTGCGTAAAGATGCTGACCCGGGGCACACATACACACACACACACGCACACACACATGCACACACACACAGAAACAATCATTCACCCACTCCAACAACACAACCTCTAGGTGAGGCCAGAAAACAACAAGTCAGCTGAAACCGACCACAAAGCCGCTCCTGCAGACAGCTGCTCACATACCTGCATCGGCTTTTAAGTGTGTGTGTGTGTGTGTGTGTGTGTGTGTGTGTGTGTGTTTTATACAATGAATCGATTATTCCAGTTGAAGGGGAGGTGTGGAGGGAGAGATTTGAGGCAAAGACAGTGTGAGATGGAAGAGAAGAAAGTAGTTTGGCTGGCTGCAGAGTCGTAACTCAGTCTGAACACACAGATGTGATGCACCTATTTTTAAATTCAGTGTACTGTTGCATTCAAACCTCACTTTCCAAGGATCTCATTATGTCCCATCCATAAATCACAAACAAACGTCCCCAATCCCTCTTGGAAATCATAGCAATCCTTGTCTGAGAAGAATCATGTTTTAAAGTTTTCAAGTAAATTTAGAAAGAAAATAGCAACACCTCACATTTCAGAGGCTGGAACCATTTTTACAGGATGGGAAATTACTAAACAATGTTTTTTAGCTTTTTTGCCCGACGCCACGCTTCGTCATTACGTCACCCCAACCACTGGAGCGGGAGCAGCGAGGGCACCTGAAGCCTCCTCGCAGCAGCGTCGGAGGACGGTGCCAGAAAATAACAGATGCCACCAAAGCAGAGTGGAAGTGCAGCGCTCAGCTAATGGCTGCGTTCTCCAGGTGACTTATGTTGCTGCTCCGCTGCCGGAGAGAGGATGACTGAAGCTGCATCGATCTGCTGTTTCGCAACCCAATCAATGCTCAGACCTCAGCTGTGTTTTCAGGTCACGCCAAAACACGTGAGCCTGTGGTCCAAACTCAGTTAATATTAAATGATGACTTCGGAGAGTCACCACACTGCTGTATCTCACGAGTTTATTCAATTACACATTAATGGAACATCAGGTGGAACAATATGGTTGGAATTCATTACAGGGAGGAACGTGCTCGGCCGGTTTGCAAAGCCAGAAAAGTTTCTTTGAATAAGAATGAGTTCTTGAATTAATGAGATGTGCCCACACACTGCTGTGTCATTTTGCACATCGTTGTTTTCTTGAGAAAACACACAGCTGCCCTCTCTATCCTCTTTCACACACACACACACACACACACACACACACACAATCTTCCTCCCCTCCTTTCTTTTAAAAAGCCTCCAAACTCATCAACTGAGTTTGCTGCAGTTTAGAAAAACAGTCAGAGGAAAAACAAAAGAAAAAAAGGTCTGTCCGCACCCTTTCCATGAAAAAAAGAATGTCACTTATATTATTGTCTCAAAATAAGCACCGCTACGTCCCTTTTCAGCAGAAGAATGCAATGAAATGAAACTTAATATATATAATTACAGGAGGAAAGAGGTGCTCATCTTTCTCACTGTTACGCTTCAATACGGAAATCTGCCGTTAATTACATTCTGTACATCAGCGGGCAGGAGAAAGGTGATCCCAAAACATTTCAGACTTTATTTCACACATGGGAGACCGTGGCCTCGATACAGCGTTCTATCAGTTTGGTGCGTTCGATATGAACGATGACGCCGGCTCCCACAGTCTAAATAGGAGTCTGTTGTTAATTGGATTTGACTGAAAAATGAGACATGCTGCACTTAATTAATGGCGCTGAGAGGAGGTGATATAATGAGGGGCCTGAATCCCATTTAGGCTAGGTACACAAGGGCTGAGATAAAGCTTTTAAAAAGAACACATGAGACATTATTATTCCAATATGTCCTCATTTTAGGCAGGATTCCAAGCAGTGGGGTTTTTTCCAAACCGTTTATATAAGAGCAGGAAGCTGGACTTGAATAATAGGCCTCGTAGCCTAATAATCTGTAAGTCCGAGTAAGATTTCTTTTCAAAGAAGGTGGGTGGTGCCGTTAATGAGATTCACCCGCCACTGTTAATTCATCTATATGGTAATGTTTTATGACGCAAAAGGCGATAGTAGGCAAAGTGCAGCGTCAGCGTTAGCCGAGGCAGCTGCTGTGACGACTTTCAGCTAACGACGGAGGGCCGAGGCCGAGGCACTTCATTACCGGGCGGCGCCGGCCCTCGGCTGCCGGCTAAGGCGGCGGCTTAAAGTAATAGCAGGAAGTGTGTAATGGCAGCATTTGTAGTGCGTCCGCACACTCCTCCTCTGCACACCACAACAAGCAGCGCCTCCCATCAAAGACCGGGAAGAAATTTAGTTTCTCAATCGTGCTCCTCTGTGCCGAGGCTCAGTGTCTTAAACGCCACGGCTGATTCATCGTGCATGGGAAGGGACGGAGAGGGAGGGAGGGAGGGGGAGAATAAAGGAGAGAGCAGGAAGACAGGCAGAACTTGAGCGATAAAAGAAAAGGAGTGAGAAAACGATGGCATGTGCTGATATGATATGGCAAAATACATTTGCTCTGTGTAACTCTGTCCTGGGACGGAGAGAGAACGATGTCTTCTTTCAGCTCATCACACAGAGCACACCGACGTCCTCCTACAGGCGATACAACAGAGCAGCGGGCCAAACGGTCACACGCTTCTGCCACGAAAATCTCATTCAACAAATCCTTTAATTGCCTGATCAATGCTTGTAGAGCCATGCAAATGAAGCCGATAGTCGATGGGGGGGCCGAGGCGGGTTGAGCGTCCGAGGCGCTGACGCACGCCGCTGATCAAAGTGCACACTGTGCTAAAATCCCAGGATTAAACCATTCGTCTGTAGGCTCCACCTTGAACCCTCATCCTGACCCGCAAGCACACCAAGCAGAGGAGCCTCTCTCACGGTTCACACCATCCATCACTGAGCTTTACAAACACACACACACACACACACACACACAGGTGAGATAAGACAGGACGACGGCAGAGAGAAGCCTCATGCATGTATGGTGTCTTACCTTGTGTTTTGCCAGCCAAAGTCTCATCCCAGCGTCTCAGAAGTAGCATGATGGAGCGGCCTGGGACTCCTCTCTCCCTCTCATAGCCTCAGACTGAGGGAGGCTCAACTACAGCCACACAAGGGAGAAGAACACATGAGTACTGATCATTCCCGTCAGTTTGTCTCTCTCGACTCTGCAGTCATTAATCAAAAGAGCTGAAAAGAGCATCGCTTTCTGTTCTGTGTTGTTTTTTTTTTTTAAGCCTCTAAAACACAACGAAAGCAGTGAAACACTTCATCATTTTCAGGTGTCACTTCACCAGCAGGTTTATTTGCTTAACCTGCTGCACTTTATAAAATAAATGGGTTCTAGTCTCCGTGATTAATTGAATTACACCTCTCTACCAGAACACCTCATTAGGTGTGTGGGGTTTGTTAAAGCAAATACAGATGCTCATGAATGGAGAGGTGGGATTACGCCGCCGAGCGTTTATCTCCCCTCCGCATCGTAATCCGCTCAGAGTTGATTGCGAACAAGGAGTCGGGAACTCACAGCAGTTTTAGGCAAAATCCTTCGACGGGTCAAGAGGGCAAAGCAGCAATTTGGAGGTAATTGTACTCCACGGGAGCAGCTCGGCTTCTGTTCTCCCCTTCGCCGCTCCGAAGAGATGTCTGGCGTCGCTTGTTTGTCTGACTTCCGCCAGTCTGTGATTGCGAGGGAACAGGGAGGACAGAGGGTTAGGAGCCGGTCACAGTCGGGTCAACGCTCAGAAAACCATACTGTGCTTTGGCACGGTGTGCCACCTCTGACCCGCTCCCCTCCGGATTCATAAACCGAGATTAAGTGAGGGGAATTTAAAATGCACAACTCAATATGGAGACAGCTTTCTGTATTATTGTTAAAGCTACTGTGAAGACAACACGTCTCCCTTTAGCAAGTGGTGTGTGTGTGTGTGTGTGTGTGTGTGTGTGTGTGCAGGGGATAAAGCAGCCCGATATGAGGAGAATCCAGCCCAGTATGATAAATAATACATTTCCTCCAAATGTACTGTACTAAATTGCCTCTGCCTTCATCCCAAACTACAGTACGTATATCAGAAGAATAATAAATAGCTTCTATTAATCCAGATTATACATAACTCACACACCACCAACACAATGCTCCACACAGCGTCCATGCGAGTGTCTGAATGGAAGGCGAGTGAGAGTGTGGGCCACACTTTAGGTAAATGAATGATTAATGGGGTAACAGATTGCACATTTCATATTTAGTAGATTGATGGGCCCTGACACAACATGTACACACTCACAGCGACATGTAATCACAGGCTAGTCACATGTCCGCGTGCCGCTCCGCGGTTCGACAGAGAAGGGGCGGGAACGCGCGGCAGATTAAAACATCAAAGAAACGATCCGGCCGTTTTAGCTCGTTTCGTAGCGCCGTCTAATCCCACCAAAGGGCCCTAAATGTTGCTCCTGCGTACTCTCTCTCTCTCCGTCTCTGTGTGTGTGTGTGTGTGTGTGCTCCCCGTCCCGTCTCATGGACGCCGTCTGCGTCGATACGAATCCTCTTAATCAGCTCCGATGAATTATTGAATAGCCTTTTTATATCAGATCATGACCCATATTCCGCCCGCTTGAAGTGAATCCGCTGCCAATAAAATGGAGATGTACTTTTTTTAAGTCGGCCCACATTGGCGCCCCGCTCGCTCCATGGCGGCCGAGTTAGCGGCTCCGATTGGCCCGCTTAGCGAGGTGACGGACGAGGTCGTCGTGCAGCATCTGAGGCGACGCCTCAAACCGCCTTGACGACTTTCAGGTCGCTTTAGAACGCAGCGATCGGCAGACGGTTAAGTTATTTGGAGGTATGAGTGCTGGTGTCATTGAGGCCGATCAGAGCCAGACAGGAGCTGTATTGTCGTCTCATTAGGTAGCATGGGGAGAAGGAGAGACAGAGAGGGAACCAGCAGAGAGGGGATGGGATTATGAATCTCCTTAGCCCCTGCTGTCTCCTCTCCTGGCCTGTTTATCAATGACGACTGCAAACACGCCGCCTCGGAAATCTCTTAAGCTCTGTTTGGAGACTTTTGGCAGACTCCTTTTTCCACGTAAGCTCCTGGCGGCGAGCAGTTTTCAAACACT